>BCNH02000008.1:23567400-23595474 GCA_001662345.2 Metrosideros polymorpha var. glaberrima | reverse complement strand
AAAAAAAAAAAAAAAAAAAAAACTTGATTACAATGAGGTACAACGGACGGACGATTGGTTGCTCGAGCGACTATAGTTGGGCCTTCTTGGCCTCGATTACCTTCCTAATTACACTCCTAATTATGCTAAAAACAAAGTGCAATTATCATTTTATAAATGGCAAGGGGAGGGGGTTTCAATGCCTAATTTGGGCCATAAATTCTGTTTTTCCCGTGGCAATTGAATATAGAAATTAAAATTTGAGGAGGATGAAAGTCAACTTAGGGAGAGGCTTCAACTTAGTCCAAGGTTGGTGGAGTTCCAAGCAAATATATTATGATTTGCATCAAGATGCTTGTGTGGTGAGTAGGTGCAATTGTCTCCAATTCTCATGTGCAAAAAGCACATGGGAGCTCATGCAAAACCGTACGTCAATAGGGAACTTCCCTAAAATTCATCCTAAACCTCCATGATTTTGCCATTTCATGAGCTGGTATTTTAGCCTAATATGGAAATTGATTATTTGCAAAGCAATACATGAAATTGCTCTTTGAGTATACACACAATCAAAGGCAAAAAACCATTTTTATCAAGCTTTTCTTTTTCCCTTTATATTTATTATTTTGGCCAGCATAGAAGGCTTGATTTCGCGTCATGAGAATGGGTTTGAAGCGACTGTCGCCTAAATGCTTAATTTCGAGGAATAACTACCAATCGAATTATATCCCGCTAATTAAAATGAAATCAGACGGACGACTTGCATCATAATTTAATGCTCTGTTGGAATTACAAACTTAACCATCAAAAGTTCAAAGTTAAATAGAAGTAAAGGAGTCTTGGCCTTTTTCCTTTTGCAGCTTTCCAAGCGTTCTTAAAAAATAGTCTTCTTTGACGGTTACCAACAAAACAAAAATAAGAAATTAATAAAACCATTTTTTACTTATACCTTTTCTATAATTGTTTTATTTTTCTCGTACCCCAAAAAATAATTGATGCCTATGAATAAGCAATATAATCCTAAAATAAAATGAAAGGAAAATGACACCACCAGTAACAACATGACGCAAGCCTCCCATTGATTTGATTCCGTTAATACAGACAAAAAAAAAAACATGAATTTGGGAAAAAATATCACAAAATGAAAATTTGAGAAATGAAAACTAAAAAAAATGAAAATAGGCTTCTCAAGGCTGGTGATTCTGGGTGTAGATGTAATCGAGGTGAGCCTCTAGGGTTCGTCGCATCAAGCACTCCTCTGCTCCTCCTCCGCCGCCGCCGCAGTCTTCTCCGGCCTTTGATCGCCAACACCGCACGGAGATGACAAGAAAAAAGGGTAAAGATCAGAAGCCAACGGACGGACATCTCGCGATGGATCGACATGGTTTCGAGGAAAGCAACGAATTTGAGGAACTAAAGAGCGGGCAGGTGTACCTGAGGCTGAGGCCGCCTCGTCGAAGCCGAAGCTACGCCGCGAAACGCCGGCTCGGGGCGCGCGGCCGAGGAGACGGCGGCGAAGGAGACGGCGAGGAGGGCCAAGAGGGCGAGACATTTGACTCTCGGAGACATCTTCTCTCTCTCTCTCTCTCTCTCTCTCTGGGTTTCGAGTTTTCCTCGAAATAGGTCAAAAGACGCAGAACAAGACACGGCGAAGAAGAAGAGGAGTTCGAACGTATTTATAGCGGGGCCGTGGCTGATGAAACATCATTTGTAAGGGCAAAAGTGGAATTGCAAAAGTTACGTCATCAAATATGTCGTGTCCAATATTTTTTCTATTCATTTCCTTTTGAAAGAATGATTTTTTACATATCTAAGCCCTCCAATTTATCTGATTTTGTAACGACCTCTTCCGACGAGGGTTGCCGGAGCTAAAGGGTCAAACAAGGAGCGGCTCTCGATAAGCTTTTAAAATGATGGCGAAGAGAGTATAAATGAATAAAATTGTGCACCAAACAAGAAAAGAGCCGTATTGGGATATACATGTGAATACCAAAATTAACTCGCAGAGATGCGTAATGGCAAGCTCAATATTGGAACTCCACTATTAAGCATGCTCAAGTGGGAGCACTATCAATACGAGTGACATATTGGAAAAGTGCCACAATAGACAAAACCGTGAGACTCAATATAAGACGAGTCAAAACAGATAATACCTTAACTGAGTTAATCCAGAAATGTCACAATATGGTTTCAGAGCGAGACTCCCTCCAATAGGTGTACAATTTGAGACAGACCACACAAAAGCTAGTGAACTTTTAACATCCTGGTCTAACGAGGGTGATGAGTGATCACTTTTTGACATAATGACAAGCTTAGCACTGGAAATCTAATATTAAGCGTGCTAAAGTGGAAGTATTATAAGTACGGATGACCTCTTGGGAAAGTGCTCACATGTATGTTAAAGACAAAACCATGAGGCGAATTAAACTAGGGACGTCACAATTTGAGTTGTGCTAATGACCTGGTCCAACAAGGGCAACAAGGGCAAGGAATGATCACCTTTTGACATAGCAACAAGCTTAGCACTAGAAATCTAATGTTAAGCATGCTTAGATAGGAGCATTATCAGGATAAGTGACCTCTTGAAAAAGTGCCAACCTATATGCTAAAGACAAAACCGTAAGGTGAATTAATCTAGAGACGTCACAATCTAAGTTGTGCAATTAGATCCTTCGTAATTAATTTATTAGCATATGTATAATTACTTTTCCTAATTGTTTGATTTGTGCAATCTAATCCTCGGTATTTTATTGATTAGAATGTCCAAGCAATCTATTTATTCCTTTTCTTTTTGTCACAACGTTTTTACATGATCAAAATAAAATTTATTTGATTCAACTAATAAAATTTCCTAATTTATCTAATTTGTGCAGTTAATCCTTCCTTTGCTTATAATGTCCAAGCAATTTTTTTTCCTTTTCCTTTTGTCAAAACATTTTCACATGATTTAAGGCTAAGTTCACTTCAACTTTGAGAAAATGTAGAGTCATCTATCCAAAGATCTTTAGCTTAAGATGTATTTGCTCAGAGTAATAGCTGAACCATTCATTCCACAAGATTTCAATATAGAAAGTAAGACATATCACTAGCTTGAATCTTTTCCTTTTTATTTTTATTTTATCATCTCTTCAATTTATAGATTATTAAATTCTAATTGATATAGTGCACCGGACACTCCCAAATTCATGATGAAAAAATCAGTTCTAAAATCAACATTAAAAGGAGAAAAACCTTGTTTAAGTCTTCTGTCAACATCTCATGATTGCAGTCCTACCTCATAAATTCAACACCTACCCTTACTTTGGAATAAAACCTGTCATGAAAATGACCCTCTTGATTTATTTTTCTCATTATTCTCCTCTATCGTTCATCTCCTTTGGATAAAATTCAATGCGAGAGCGATGGTTTTATGAATAGTCAACATTGTTCGTGTGTGTACGGAATCGATGGAGACGCCGCATAAGATGATCCAGCAGAGATTTCATTGTAATGATACAGAAATTGATGGATTAAAGTCAACGGGTTTGCACACGTAGAAGACAAAATCTAATTGGGTTTGTGCATGTGTTGGAACCGAGGATTTGGCCAGCCCTAGGACTTGACCTTGCACTAGATGTTTGATTACACGAGTGAAGTTAGCAATGGCCTCTCTAGAATGTTGAGGATGGTCAACTCTAGTTAGACGCTGACCTAATGGCGTAGAGGCCTCACGTAGTGATAGATGAAATGAAAATATGACATAAAGATGCAGGACATATAGATGGGAATATATTAGGTTCTGTCTTGCAAAAATTTGATGGAAATTTTTTTTGTAATTTTGATGGGACTTGAAAAATGTAGTCAGCGCGAGACTTTGAACAGAGAGGTCATTATATATTAAATCACAACCGTGCAATCAAATATGTATGAACCAAATACATATGCGACCATCGGGTCAAGGTACGTGGTTATAAAAGTTGCCGAGTTACGTGCCCTTTCACCCGAGTTCCAAAAGACTATACTAATTGGAGACCATAAATTGGGTTTGTAAGTCATATAATCCACGTCGGGATTATGCTTCTATCGAAAATACATGATTACGATAATTAAGAACCGAGGAAACTTGAAAATGCCGATAAATCGCTCTATTAAAGACGAACATCTTATAGTTTTCATACCTCTGGAAAATTACATTTAAAACCGAAAATATCATTGAAATTTGGCACCATATTTGATAAGCAATGGAGGGACCCACATTGACGACAAAGCCAAATTGAAATGCTAATTAGGTAAGTCGCACCACCATTTTTGTAATCACATCAGATGTTCACACCGAACATGAGGTGTATTATCTTTATAGGAACAAGAAGTAGGATCTGCAATCATGATGGTTCTTTCGGTTTGTGCTATCCTGATCATATGCACTCCTTCACAACTCATGATTAATCATGGGTCAAAGAGCAAGACTTGCATCATTCTTTTGTGCATTTAGGGAAGGTGGATTGGGTGGGCTTTTGACGGTGGAAAAGCGAGCATCTTGGCGTGGCAAATTGATGATGAGAGAGTCGTTTTGATGAGCTTTTCAACGACAACTTACCATGCCAATGCTCCCCCCACAGACACACACACACCTCTCTCTCTCTCTCTCTCTCTCTCTCTCTCTCTCTCCATGAGTTTGTTTGTTTCGAGAACAATTACTCCGAGAACAATCACTCAAATGATCCCTAAACTTGGCATAATGTGAAATGTCATCTCTAAACTATTGACTTATTCAATGTGGTCCCGAAACTTTAGCCCAATATTTAATGTCATCCTTAAACTTTTGGTGAATGTTCAATTTAGTCCATAAACTATATGAAAATATTCAATATTATCCTTCCATTAATTCAAATTCAAGGACAACAACAAATGCTGATAGATCTAATCCAATGTTATCCTTCCATTGAACATTTTCATATAACTCACGAACTAAATTAAACATATACCACAAGTTCAAGTTCAAGTTCAGGGACTACATTAAACAAATTAAAACTTTATGGACGACATTGCGCAATAGACCAAAATTTAGAGATCATTTGTGTCATTTTTCTTTTGTATTTCAAATATGCCCAAAAATAGCTCTCCTAAACTTTATATCGTAAGTTGGGTGGCAATGACGGCCCCAAACTAAATCACTAACAGAATTGCTTCCCCTATGAGAAATTGTTTATAACATTTATGAGAATTTACTTTCGATACTCCACCATGAAAAACTCGCGCACAACAATGAAGTATCGTATAGACTAAACTACTCTCACAGGCCACACGTCTATGACAGGGGTTGAGGACACATAAGTAAACAATCAACAATCATCCGATCTTCGTGGTTAATCAAGGGTGTCATCACGCATGAAATGGTAAAAACAAGCGAGACGATGAAGGTTCAATCTGAGTAGCGAACATACACAACCGAACCTGTGACTTGCTGAATTAACGAGAAACTTACATGAATGAATGCATTTTGAGATATAAGTAAATCGCTATGATGCTTGGAGATAAATAACTTAGAGAATGGGAATAAGCATATTCATCTAAACAAAACCATTAGGCAGAATCTAGTATCCGGTTCACTGTAAGGACCTATACTTTCAACTTTCACTGCAAACATAACGTATAGTCCATGGAGACTACAAAAGATTAATCTTGTGACATAATGTCCACGTGATAGAAATATAACTCTTAGCATCACCCGTTATTTTCCAGCCCGGGGGAGCTTAGTCAACCCAACGAGGCGTCGTATTTTTGGTCATGTAGCCCTAACATCCTCCAGGGAGGAGATGATGAGCACTAAAGTCCTCCCAAACAAATGAATATAAACAATCATCTATAATTACCAGATATCTGGATACAATTGTTCATACAAATCCAGCATATGACAACCATACAGAAAGAGCAACACTTTGATGTTCATAATTCATATTCATCTGATTAGATCTACTAGTTTTTGGTCCAACTCAACTATTGGATTAATTTCACAGAACCAACAAATTCTAAAAAAACTATCAAAGTAGTTCCTGAAAACACATGGGATATCCTCACAATTTCTCGACAACCAGAGGGATGTTAAATAAACTTACTCCTTTGTTTAGAACTGCAAAGAACTATTATTTAAATCATTATGACTTTTAGAGAAATTGGAATTGCCCCCAAGAGAAATCTCTCCGTCTCACTCTGAAGGCTTTCAAGTAATTAACCTATTCCTGTAGAAGGATCTTTAACTTCCTGTATAGGGCATCGAAGGCCTCTAATTCACAATGACTCCCATAACACAAAATTCTTTGGTCCCTAAAAGCAATCCTGAAGTCAAAACCTTTTCTAGAACTTAAGCTCATACTTCATGAGACTCCACAATCAATCCACCACAACCAATTATTTGCAGATACACACAAGTTAACAATGCACATGCTTGATATCTTCGTCTATTTAAATGTATTGACCCAAATTGTGGTCTTCATCTGAGAATGAGTGGAATTTGAATTCATGAAACTAGCACTCTTTTTCACCTTTTATTTCCCTATGATACATCAGAACTTTGATATAGACCACCCTTTGATTCCTTCCACTCTCGTGAAACCAATTAAAGTTTTCTAGTTAAACTAGATAATCCTTACTTCTCTCCCTTTAATCTCTTGCAGCTATTGATCTGTCCTTTTCATAGACATCGGTCAGAAATTAATTTGCAGTAATTCACTATTTTGAAGTTTTAAAGTAAAAATATGCCGGTACTGATAAATCTGGAAGAGCAAATCCTCATAAGCCTACTTAGCAGTCGAAGGGGATTTGCCTTGGTTGCTATTTTGAGGAAGGGTAAGATGTTCATCAGCAACTGCATGTCAAAAATACTTGAAACATCTGCTCACAAATTGTTAAAACATATCCAACAATGCCTTCTGCAATGGTCAATAATTCTCTCCACTTTTCGTTCTTTCACATACAGAAGAGAATGGGTGTCCTACAAGAGTCCTCTAAGCCAGTTCATAATTCTCTAGCCCAGAAATCAGACGGGTTGCCAAGAAACAGAGCAGAGGATGCCATCGAGAATTGCTAGTTTCTAAACATCCCAAAGCACCAACTACAACATGCTTCAGTGAAACCTCATCAGTATCAAGATAACATTTTCCTATATCTGCAGTAAACCCACCTAGTCTAGATGTGTAGCAACCAAAAAATAAATCAAAGAAAATAGAAGATGTGCACACATTTAGAGGAGCTGAAAACACATACAAAACAGCTCGTTTTCTCTATATGAAAAGTGATATGATGACTAACTGACTTAACTGGACTTTGCAGGGAGCTTGAAAAGGTTCACAGCAGCTCAAAGATGAATAGAGCCAAACTACTAATTTCTTACATCTACACCGAATTCCCCATCTTCAAGTTCCTCGTCATACCCACCGCTTCTATGAGAACCATTTCTGTGATCTCTCTTGTGTCTCTTATGTTGGCTTTCACTGTCAGACTCAGGAGTGGATTCATGCTGCACCATAAGTTATGCAAAAACAAAAAAATCTGCACATTAGTGCTCTTAGGAACAATTGGACAAGAACAAACCTCAAAAAGGAGGAGTCGAACGAATAGAGTACGGAAATGGCCAAAGAACATGGAGATGAACAAAAGAGGAAGTGGTTGACTGAGGTGAACTTCCATAGTATGAGCTATGTACAAAGTGAGGACTTCAAGTATTACTTTGCCCTCCCTTCTTGTTTACAGAGTGAAAACACCACTTAGTAAGACAAAATGCCAAAGAGAGCAAAACCAACAGCGTTTTCACTCACCCTATGATTCTCTCTTTGCCTTCAGCAGTGCACCACCAACCACTCTATAATGTATATTGCCCTCAATACAACAAATCTCCCCAAAAAAATATAGGAAGATAATAAATGAATCCTTCGAATAGCAACTGAAAGATAATAAGGGCACCAGTTTTCAAGATAATAACATCCTATCCAAGTCTCAGCAATGTTACTTCAATGGTGCTATCAGTTTAAAAAAAAGGGTAGCTGTAGTGGTAGGGGTGTAGAAAAAAGTCCAGTGGCCCGAAAAGCCCGGACTGACATAACTTTTTGGATTCGGGCTAAGCTCGGTCCATGCTTTCGGGCCTGACTTGTAAATTTTCCAGGCTGGTTCGGGGTTTTCAGGCCTTAGTATTGGAGGCTCGAAAAAACTGGCCCGGCCTGAAAATACATATAGAAGATAATATATATGAAAAAGTTAAAACACGAGAACCCTAATACTCATTCTCACACCTCCTTCTCTACCTCCCTCAACTTCATATCTAGTTCTCTCAACTAGGGGTACGCACTGCTCCTGTTCAACCCAGAACCAGTTTAACCAGTTCGTTTCCTGGGTTGAACTGGTATTGAAGCTTCTTTTAACAAACAAAAGAATACTTTTGCACCCACTGAGAATTGAACCAATGTCTTCAACATGAACAAATAACAATATAACCACTTAACCAACATATGTTGTATTGAAATGGTGCAACTTTTATAAGTCATTACAAAAACTTTATTTTATACAAAAACCAAAAATGGGCCGGTTCTCGATTAGAACCACCAACCAAACCGGAACCGAGCGGTTTAGGAATTGGCACTTCCAGGTGGGTTCTAATTTTTTGGAACCAGGAGTCATGGGGTTGGTTCCTAGTTCTAGGCCGGGACCCGATCACCCCTATCTCAACTCCCTCTCATCTCCACCCTTGATCGACCCCACGACTCCGACGTCCACTGTCAGGCGTCTTGGTATCCAACAATGACCAACCATGAAGTTTGACCAACATCCACCATCTATTCTGGCCAAGCCACGACAGTGGGTGATGACCCCAACCGCTTCAAATCAAGCAATTACAACCATGTATCGCTAGAAACTCCATGAAAAGTGACCAGAACCAGTGAAGGGGCATCAGTAACCTCAAGCGTCAGTTATCTGTTATTGCCTTTTCTACTGTGGTTTTGTACCCTTCTCCGTGTATTTGTTGGCTGATGTTTCTCATTCTTTCTGTGGTGGTGTTAATTTGGAACTTTTATGTATTTTTTTGGTGATTTTGAATGGAACTTAGGAATTTTTAGATTTAGGTCTCTTTTTTGCAGTTTTTTAAGTGTCTGTCAAACCGGGCTAATCCTGAACCGGGATAGATTGGTCGGGCCAGCCAGCCTTGAACGAGGCAGGGCTAAGCTTTCGAGCTTAGAAACATCTGGCCGATAAGTTCAGTCCGGGCTATAATTTTCACAAAAGACCAGCTCATGAATGCCCCTAGCTATGGTTGCTTCTACAGATATGAATACCAGCGGTAGGCAGTTCAAAAAGATTGATTCAGATTCATTCAGTCTGTGCTGCCTCCAAGGATCATAAGTACTATGCCACTCAACCTCTATCACAACAAACATAGAATTAGGCCCCAAAAAGTGAGAATAAATGCTTCTGCTTGAAGCCAATGACTGGTAGAGTACCATCCTTTTAAACTCATCTTAACATATGAGCTGGAACTAAACTTACTTACGTATTGGTTTCATTGGAAACTGTTCTGTATGGAAAGGAGCAAGAACTAAGAGCAGGCTAAAATCTGAGCTTGAACATTTACAGGGAAAAGGCTGCAAAAATCCAAGTTTCATTGATGTCGCTGCAGTAGTGCAGCAGTTGATTACTTCTTATCATGACCTGAAAAACTGGTAATTACCCATTTATCTCATGGGCCTTGTTAATGAGTGCTCCCGGGGCACTTGATAAGTGTACTTTATATGGAGATTTGATTTTGATGATTATATGTTCGCGTTAAAGTGTCATCCCATGTCGCTTAAATACAGTGTTCCAATGGGTTTTATATTCATGCGGCCTCTCTCCACCTACTAACTTAAAAATATTTCATCGACCTTTCTAACATGATATCATTAGCCTAGTTCAAATCCTTCATGTCCATTTAAGTTTATGCGGTTCGCCGTTCTTTAGTTCTGGTTGCATTCTTTTTTATACCTTTTCCTGATTTGCAAGAGAGAGGGGTTGCTAAAGTGTTATCTCCTGTCGCTTAAGTGGGGCGTTTCGATGGGCATATATTCATGTAATCTCTCTTCACCAAATAGCTTAAGTTTTTGGATGTGATTTTCTACACACACCCTCTATGCTATGGCTGAGAATGTGCTCAAAATGAAAGTACAGGTAAATGTCTTATAAGTTGGAAAAAAGAGCGAAACCTTTTGATTTTGTTCCGCTGAGCATTCTAGGTGGAGAAAGAAGTACCCTACATTGTCAATTGTGACGCTGACAAGCTATAACAAAAAAATGACTATTCTGTCCAAAAAACATAACTGACATGGCAACTCTCTTTGTGGTATGAACCCACAAGATTAAGAAATCCAGCCAAAACTGAAACAGAGAGACAAGTCCACTTGTATAACTTTTGCACATAATCTCCTCTGGAAGGAAAATGGCAGCTAGCTCAAGCTAAGTAACAGAGGAAATTCTAGATACCTGTGTGGCCTTCTTATGGTCACCATTGTGTCTATGATATTTTTCAGAATGCTCTGCCTCAGCAATGTCCATATAATCTGTTGTTCTATGAATATGCTTGTGACGCTTTCTTTCATGATCTTCACCTGATTTTTTCTTCTTATATGATGCACGAGTCTCAGACATAATTTCTCGGTCACTGTCTGCTCCATTGTCCCTTGGTTCCTCCTCCTCTCTGTCATACCTATCCTTTTCTCTCCTATCTTTCACTCTTTTCCTTTCTTTTCCCCGCTTCTTCTTTTCCCTTTCTGCCTGCAAAGAAGCAAAACAAGTGATAGACAATGAAAATTTAAGGCAACAAGTACCAATGCACAAAATTTTGCATGGTCTTAATAATTTTGACTTTTGAAGCCTTCTCTTTTTCCATAATGTTAAGGTATTAAAAATAAAAACTTGAAGTACTGGAACTAAAACAACACAGATCGAAATGCCATAGGAATCTGTCCTTAAATTGAGCTAAAAAGAATGAACGTCTAGTCACATTCCATCTGATTTTTGCATCACTACTTCAATTGCAGCATAGCACCAAATTTCGAGGTTCCTTTGGCCCCACTGTGTTCTGGCAAATCTCTCAAGATAATAGAGCAAAGAGTATCATGCATATTCACTTTCATTTACAAATTGAAAATAACAAAAATAAAGAAGAGACAATCAAGAGTGTACACTCTTAAATAAATTATCTAGTGCATGAATCAAAGCAGATAAGTACCTTTTCCTCCTTTTGTTTTCTCGTTTCGTGATCCTTCAATTTTGTTATGTACTCTTCAAAAATGTCCTGACAATAGATATCATCACCGATTGAACTGCACAAGGATTTTTTCGCGATGTCAAATTCTAGTGTATGCAACAGCATCTCAGAAAGAAAAGGAGAAGTAAATTAAAGTTGGATATTCAAATATCGAGGTAGGATAAATTCTGTGGATTGACAACCAAACATCAGACTTAATTCAGTTCTTATTTGCAGAAAAGTCCCCTCAGCAAAGTTAAATTAAGATAATATAGTATTTAGATAGACAGGTTTAGCCCATTTAGATATAGTCCGCAGGATAAAAAATGGAGTCTCTGTTTTCTTCAAACAACTACATGTCATAATATAATCAAATTTAACATTGTCTTAAGCTATACCTGTACTCATGACTATTTTCAACCAGTTGTTTGCACTCATCCCATGTTGAAGATGTTGTTATTTCCTGGAAATGAGAAGATCAAATTTAGCTAGCAAAAACATACGATATGCAGATACATAAGACGAATGTGAAGGTATACAGTTGACATCCATTCACAATACCCTTATAGTCGTGAGTAAATCGAAGAACTTATCACCGAGTCGTTTACGCTTTTTAGCAACTCTCTCTTCTTTCTTCCGAGCTCTTTCCAGCAAGTCATCAAACACTAACTGCAAAAAGCAAGGAAATTCAGATCAAACGTTTCTATTACATGATAAAGTCTTAACTGTTTAAGCCGAGCTTATATATTAGGTTCCTTCCTCATTAGTCTCTCTTCTACTTCATCCAACCCACTTTAGAAGTCAGGATCATATTTTCCGTATTTAAAAACATTTCACTGACAAATTCACTTATTTCCCTTGCTTGCAATTGAGCTGAACAAATCTAAGCTCAAGCTCCTGCCTAACTTCTTGGTGAAAAAGTCAGCCACCTTGCCAATCAGAGCTATCAAGTTCTTGCATATCCTTGAGAACTTTTGGTATGTAAATAATAAGTTGAGATATATTTCCCCAAATTCTGGCCCATTTCACCATTTAAACATCAAATATTATGGTTCAGCCAGAAACCGTGAATGCTGAATGCATCCATCATTCTGTCAGTAGAATGTAATTATCCAATTAACAGTCCCTTTGTACAGGCACCCAATCACAGTCTATGATCTCATAGAAGACATCCAGAGATTTCAAAGTCTCAAATAGCAATTATAAAAAAGTTTCAGGAATAGAAGTTGAGCTGCTTAGCCTGTTAATTCAATGAAAACAATTAATTCTTTCTCCATTCATTTAAGCTCTTAGTCACATCCATATGAAACTCACTAGGGTGAGAATGAACTTTTTAAAAGAACTGTCAATTTCTTAATGCTAAAACCTATTTGACTAACTTAACTATTCCGAAGTAATTCGCAGAAATCTAAGCAACCAGCTTTTGTCAATAAAAATCACTTTGTTGATTCAACATGGTTTCTGACCGACTTTCTGCCATATCATGCCTAAAAAATCATGATTACTTCAGTTGTTTGATTAGGTAGAAATATTTATCATTTAACGTCTTTGCTTTCAGCGCACATGATCATATAGCAATAACAATTCATACTTCAACTATTTACTCTAAATAGTACCAATAAAATACAACATATAACCAACTTCCAATGTTTTGCAACAGCACAATTTCAGAGGCCAAACAAACAAAGTTTAAATCATAACAAGCCCCTAGCTAATTGTTCTGAAATAGTTTGCGCTAGAAATTAAAACACTATGTGGACCATTATTGAAGAACCAGAAGGAAGAAGCAAGTGGTGAGAGGGAGAAATTAACAAGCCGAGAAAATAAACATACTTTAAAATTAATTTCTGATATGGGTGTGCCACGCAAATCATCTGCAACGGATGCTCTCAGGTCTTGAACGGTCCAGGTTGATGTTAAGGAGATCTGATACAAGCCAGAAGATTAGACAGGACGATATAGGCAAGAAACAGCAAAACCCTCCAATCAATCATACCTTTCTAAGTTTTACTGCATCATCTAGTTGAGATTTATCCTCCTCATACTGCCAAAGGAAGATGAGTCAGAATTTGCCACTTTCCAAGCAACTACTTTTTCATGTTTAATAACGGCATCATAGACACCACTCAGTAAAGCAAATTTTCAAGAGCCATAGCAACGAAATTAGTGAAATTGGCTTCAATTGACCATTGCATGATCTGGAAGGAGACTAAGACATGAGATGACATTATTCAAAAGAACTTTAAAATCATACTTAAAAATCAACCAAAGAAGCAATTGACTCGTGTTTCACCAAAAGAACACTAGAAGATTACAAAGAGCAAAATCTTCCTGCAGCATTGACGTACTCAGTGAAAGCATGAAGCAGAAAAACAATACATTTAGCAAATGCTTATCATGTAATTACCAAAGGGAGAAACAGGTGAGTTCGCTATGTAAGTGACTATATTGATACAATGTATGTTGCCAATTTTAAAGCTATAGGTGAAGAAAATAAAGAGGGGCATAATTTGAACGAGTGAACAAAAATCAGGTAGTTCCGTAGAACCATACATGTTTATGCTATTTTGTCTACGAAATTACTCCGAAAAATGAGGCACCATGATGCATGTTAATCACAACGCATCTGTTTCCATAAGTAAAGCAAATCAGGAATCAAATTTTCAATTGTAAGACTGCAAGTTCAGCATTTGGATCCTCTTACATGATTGCATTCCTTTTGGCAGCACAATATCAGTATAATGAATTAACGTCCTTATCCTGGTTGTAGATAGCAGCTGCAATATAGCACTCACGCAGCTACCGCTATTGGCCACTATTGCGACCAGAATAAAATGCATGCCAATGGCAGCCAATACCAGTGTTATTGCTGTGATACCACCTGACAAGACCTCTACTGCAATTTGAGACCTTGGTCATTATTTAAAGTAATGTTCACGTCTCTAACGCTTCTGCTATCTCAGTTCCCCAGCATCCCCACCATAGCATGACAGCTTTTGACTATAAAATCTAAAACCTATCATTTCACATGTCCTAACCATACTAAACAGGTTCCTCTAACATCTTTATTCACAGCTAGGGATGATCAGTACCAGGGTGGGTCGATTCCCACCTTGGCACAGGAACTGGACCAGAAGGGTCGGTTCCTAGTTTGTGGAACCAGGAACCGGCCACCTGGTCCTAGCGGCGGTGATATCTTAGTTTTTTTTTTTTTTTCCCTATTCCCTGCAAGACTGCAAATGTGGTTGCATTGTCTACAGTCTCATTCTGTAGCATTTTGGATCTTTAATCAATGAAAATCTCGGTGGAAAGACGCTAAAGGTGTAATAAAATATGATCGAGTATCATTAACTTGCTAATAAAATAAAAAAAGTATCAGTCCGGGTGATTTTGTCAACACCTGGAACTGGGAACTGGACCAACAATCACCGGTTCCAATTTTAGGAACTGAGAATCGGACCGGTTCCCCTAGGAAACCCCCCCCACCACCACCAATTTGGTTCGGTTTCCAGTTCGGTCCAATTTCAGTGCTTACCCCTATTCACAGCCACGCGACTTTTTCTCTGGCAATAAATCTAGGATCTACGATAGATGCTCTAAAATATGAAAGGAGTGACTAATGTATTAAGATGGTGAAGACACAATCTAGCATTACAGAAACTGACCTTAGTGGAGAAAACTCAGTAAACCTTGGGAAGAGATGGTACCTAAAAGTAAGCTAATTTGCATTCTTGAGACAAGGCTTCATAATATAGAGAGGTACATTTAGTAATTAGAATGAGAATTGAATTTTAGTGGAGAAGTCATTCAGAAATCCTAGAGTCTTTAACGTACTTCTAAAAGTAGTAAAGTTTTTTAGAACCACCATTGAACCAGCTATGCAATATGGAAAATATTGATAGAAGGGCAAAAGCACCTATGGTATAAGAATTATCACCAACAAGAGAAGTCGAAGCAGTGGGAGACTAGAAATATTAGTTTCATGATGATCAAAGTAAGACGGCTGGTTGAAGTAGCTCCAGTTAGGGGTACTACAAGAGATGCTAAAAGTGCCAATAGGCTCATATTAATAATTGGAGTTGCCACGTAAAGATTGACTTAGCCACAGCCACTTATGTGTAGTCCAATGAAGGCTTGGTTGACAGTTTACTTGGCAAGCATGTCCTAGACTCATTAAATATAAGATCTAGAATTCCAACGTGAATCATTCTATAAGTAAGAAAATATTTTGCTATTGTTTATAGGCACAATTCATTTACGCAGAAATGTGTCCCAAGAAAAACTTATATGGATTTCAGCTGTTAAATAAAAAAATTACTTCGACTCAATGTACACCAAAAAGACTTGACATAAAGGCATACTTCACCTGTTTCTGTAGTTCCTCGGAAACATCTTCAAACAAATCTTTTGGCGTTGAACCTGCCGTATTTGACGCAACTGCCATATATGCTGGTAAATCTTTAACCTAGAACCATCACAAGTAAAACAAATAGGTAGTTTAGTAACTAAAAACATTCATTCTAAAGAGAAAACAGGTGAACTCTAACCATCATGTAGTAATCACGCCAAAGAGTCTTAGCAGTTAGAGTGCCAGCAGCAACATGTTCTTCCATCAATTTGCGGAATTCATCACGGTTTTTGCGCTCTGCCTTTCTCATTTCCTCCTGCATCAGTAAAAATGATAAGAAAACATCGGACACAAGAAAGAAATCAAAGGAGTTCACCACATCAAAAAAGAAAGGAATATTATGAAGATGAAAAACATTTAACGGCCCCGATGACAAATAATACGGCACCTTCTGTATCTTCCTCTGCTCCTCCTCTTCTTTCTCTAGATCATGCAGATAATCCTGAAAAATCACGTTCATCACGCCAATATCAAATTCGAAAATAATAAAATCCCCAAGAATTAGTACAAACCTGGAATATCTCTAACCGATCGATCTTTTCAAGGCGTGAACATCTCTCATCAGCCTCCAAGCGATCTTGTAGTTTGCGCCACTGACTGCTCGCCTACATAAGAGAAGGTAATCAGTGGATGGGAGAGATTAACAAGTTCCCTAATAGAGGGACTGGACATGGAAAAAAAAAAAGCAAACCAAGAAAATAACATAGATGAGAATTGAAAATAAGCTATCAAAGAGGACTTTGCCAAAATTACCTTAATGAAATCGCAAGACTCCAAGAATTGCCTGTATTCCTTTATATTTTTCTTCCGCTCCTCCAAAGATCTCTCCCGCTCCTAATGACAGTGAAGTTTATACATACTTAGAAGAATGTAGATGAAGTTACCCCACAGATTGAAAGATTAGATACCAGTTTAAACCAACCATAGATCGATCAATCACAACCAGATCAGGCAAAAACCAAAATGATTCTCAAAAAAGTACTTCCCCATATGCTTTCGAAAAAGGAAATTCCAATTTCTTTTTAAGTACTTAGTTTCCTATTCAAGCTTCTACATAAAAAATTTCAAGTTCAGCACAAATGTCACAGTAAAATTTTACAATGAGCAACTATCAATGTCCAATAGGGTTTGACTGACAGTAAATAATCAATATGTAGCGTCATGTGAATGGAAAGAAATTATTCACTTCTCAAAATTAGAGAGAGTTGCTGCCAAATTCAGGCACCTTTTCATATGCATAGAAATCAGTCTGATTCACTTATGCTTAACACAGCCAAAAAGCAATCAGATGTTTATGTTAATAGCCTCCACATGCCGCATCACACAGCCACATAACTGAAATATTATTTTTGAAAAGCATAAGAAGCAGTTACACTACTTAAATTTTCTGGGTGGCAATACCGCAGTGCTTTTACCCCCACCATTAGACTTAACAGATCTCATCTAATTGATTCCACACAACAATATTTTCACAGGACCCTTAATCTTATATTTCTCTTTATAAATCACAAAAGTGTACATGGACCAGAAGAATCAGTAAAGTGTACTACAAAAAATAATGTCAAACAACAATCGGGTAGCATAATTTAGGTACACAAAAAACCTTTTCCTAAGACCAAAAGGAAAATAATACCTTCTTTCCCAACTCATCTATGAAGCTCTCAAATATATCCTTCCGATCTCTGTCTCTTTCAACAGCTTTGAAACGTTCATCTTCTTCAAACAATGTCACTACTTTGCTAAACAATATTTAATTATATAGGGACGTTAGTGACAAATGATAACTGACATAAAGGACCAAAAGAAAACCATCACCAAGACACACCTCCATCTTGAAGAAGATGTCAGCTCTCTGCATTCCTGTGTCAAAATTTGGTAAAGAAGAAATGAGAAAGCAATAGGGAGAATGATAAATTTTTCAAAGTGAGAGGCAATGAATGACTCACTTCTAACATATGCTTGAAACTATCCCTGGTTTTTTTTTGTTGAACGCGTCTATCCTCAGCTTCCTGCTTTTTCCTTTGACCAACAAACTGTCCCATAAAATATAAGTGAATTAGTCAAAAGAAAGGGAAGACAGAATGACCATTATAGAGCTTACAATTTAAGGTTATACCTCATTGAATGCTTCCTTCCTCTCTCCAAGTGTTTTTAAAGCACCATACCTTTTATCATTTATAATTATTCTCATTGCCTGAAAAGTCAATGCTACTATCAGTACTTGAAGTTATTTGAGTGCAAATAAAAGCTTCAAAAACAGTAACTTACCCGCTCCCAAGTACAGTCAGAACTAATATTTGCATTCTCCAGAAGTGCATTAAATGCAGATTTAGCTTCCTAAACAAGTAAGGATCATCATAACTCAAATTACACTGTACCCAAAATATCTCTTGAGAGGACCAAAATATTGCAAATCATGTGTCATACCAGCTTATTGGCATATGGTGATGCTTCACTATTAATTAATTTCTCTTCGACAAGTCTCTCTGCCCCTTCCGCAATCACTTCATTTTTCTTGGCTTCCTGAAAAGTAAATGGTTAAATTGCTTATAGCATAGGAACTGCAAACTAGAAGACATCATTACAAGATAATTTCAGGCATACTTTGTCTTTAACAGATACTCCAGCTGAACAGGGAATATCCTGAATAGTGGACTTCTCGGTATCAATCCTGCAAATTTAAGTAAAGAAAGTTCAATCTAATCTAAAGCTACTTGGCTAACTTTCTATGACATGATAGATTCTTATTAGGTTACATTGGGGTTGTGCCATCGTCAATCGTATCAGCAGCAACTTCATTGCTCCCTTGAACAACAGCAGTTTGTTCACCATCATCAACGGATGTATCCAAGACAACAGCCGCCAATGTTGAAGTAGGCAATGGGACAGATATTTCTTCTGATTCAGCAACCACTGATGACTCTGTGTCCCCAGAGGCATTAAGAGGTGCCACTGGAACTGGGCTCGATGTAGCTTCTTGAGATGTGGAAGATGATATGTCTGCACCATCAGGTTCTTTAACTGGAACCAATGAAGTAGAAGACAAAGGCAAGGACACTGATTGTGTTCCTGCGGCCAATTTTCTCTTTGCTTCTTCACGAGCCAACTGGAATGGAAGAGTGTCAAATCAGTATAGCACAATAGAAGGGTAAAGAGAAGCAAAAGTGAATGAGATTTAGGCACCTTCAGTTCAGCAGGCATTTGCCACTTAGACTGCTTAGTAACCTTGTTGTAGTAGTATCTACATGTCAATCAATAGGAGAGAGTCAAAACAGCAAGAAGCTTATAGGGATGAACATTAACTAGACTTGAAAAGTACACACATCCTTCCGTCAGAACTTGTAAATTCCTTCCAGTCGGTTGAAGCATCTGCACGCTGTCACAGTAAGAGAATGACAATGAGCAAAAGAGAACACTCTCAATGGAAAAAATATGTACATGGCCAAGTAGAAAAACTAAATGACTTTTTTTGGGGGAAAAATGGAGAAGATATAGAAAAATCTTGTCCACAAGTAGAATAATTAAAAGAGATCAGGACAAAACATCTTCATATAAATAAGATCACCACATAAACTAAGATACTCATGCTAAACGCACAAATGAAGTCGTATTTGCTTCTCACAAAGCACCAAAATTTTTACCACGAGTACAAAACTCAGAAACGATTTCCTTTTCAACCAAGTTACAAGCCGGCTCTTCTTTTGTGTTACCTCTGTCCTCAAACAGGAGGAGCAATGAAATGCCAGATACAAAAGTTGGAAAGGTAATCAATGCACATATAACAAGAAATCCTATACCAGATGCGAAGTAATTTATGTTATATTAGGAAAGGTTACCCTGGATCACTATATTACGAGCTAGACAATATACAAGTAGAATTTCACAATGAATGCGATTACTGTCAAGCATCAAGTGCAGTATAGCCTACCTCAGTTACCGTCATCAGCCCGAAGGGCTTCTCCCATGTAGATTGTTTTGTCTTCTTGTTGTAATAATATCTACAAAAGACAGCAGAGAGCAGAATAAAATCAGGTACTTTTAAAGCTAAATTAATGAAATATAAACAGGAAAAGGAGTAGACAAGAAAATTTTGCATACTTCAATAAATAGAAGGGTAAGAACAACTTTGCATTTACTTGTCGTACGATTGTAATATCTAGATCCACTCAATAAAATCAAATTTGAAGCTTGACCATTCTCACTCATTTTGAAGGCAACCCAGCTCTAGAATGCCTCAGCAGACAATGATAAACACTTTGACTATACTTCCAATGCCATCGGGTGATATTTGAGGCATTTTTCATCCAGGCTTGTCATTTTTCTTTAAAAACTAATTATGCTCATGCTTTTGCACAAAACTTGCAGACATCTTGTGTCTATAAAGTATCCTTGAGCAAGACAAATGAAGTCGACAACTACTGCGACCCCCTTTGTGAGGAGGCACCCCTTCTCCTGAAGTTATGGGGCTATTTTGACATTACATTTGCTTCCAATTGGCTGTTTTTGCATTAATTGCTACTTCATTAATCTTACTGATTAGTGTACCCATTGTATTTCTTATCTTTTTCCTTTATTTTTTTGTCTTGTAACCATCCCGACCACAGAAAACGGCATACAAAAGAAAGAAGGGCTAGGCCCCTTCGTCAATTGCCCCTTCAAAGTACTGTGCTTGATTGATTCTTATCACCTCCAAAATCAATTCTAATTGACTGACTAACATAATGTAATAACTCAACACAGCTAAAGCACGAACTAGCAGCTTGGGCCAGGAGATGTCATCAATCTGGTGCTTCAAATCCTAACTTACACCTTACCCTGTTGCAAAAGCAACTCAAACAATTGTTTTAGTCTCTCTGCAACTAACTTACCTATAGAAGTACTTGCCAGTTAACAATAGAAACCCATCCCAATATTCAGCATATCAGCAACATCAAAGATATTGCCCAAGTAGATAGCTTCTCTATAGATGGGCATAGCCGTATGGCTCCTTTCACTCCATTGTGCTCTCATGTGAGCCATATTCTCCAGAATATACAAAAACCTCCCTTACGTTGTCCACCCATCTTCTTCATAGGTCTCACCTATTCCTTAGGTCACTATATCAAATGCACAAGAATCCCCACCTTATATTCTTAAATGGGCAAAAACAAACTTCTCTCCTATAAGTTTAAGTTTAATTCCAAAAGGCAACAGTTTACTTTGATTGACCTACTTCTGTGGCTAGTCAACTCTAATTCACTTGTATGCAAAGCCTATTCAGCAGAATGTGGAGATACTAAAGACAGACCAAGTCAATCCAACCACTTTCGTGATAAAGTAACCAAGGGAACTGGATACAAATTCACCATTAAAAGCTTGAGACTAACCATCTTCTCAAGCTATAAAGCCAACATTCTTTGTGCTTTAAAGTTCGTCTTTCCTATTTTGTGTATTGGGATTCATTGCGAGTTATCATCCAAGAGAATATTAATTTCTAGGACAGCTCTATTTCAGTTATCATATGGCAATACAACTGCCACACATTGCATGCTATAAGCATTATAAGTTCTCATCAGTTGAAGAAAGGTTTCCCTTCATAAGCATTCTCCACCTACCAAAATGGTCAATCCTAGTTGTAATGGTTATTTGTTATATGAGAATTCCTTTCCTCTTCAGGAAAGTGCCTCTAAAAAGAATCCATCAAAATCACATACCTTCTTCCTGCAGGAGAGGTATGCTCTATCCAATCGGTTTGGATTCTTTGGACAACTTCGGAAGAGTTATGCTGAACACTTGGCTCCTGAAAATTTCAAAGTAGAATTTCAAGAAGTTCTTCAAATATCTATAAGAGGAGAAAGTTCAAAGTATTGTTGCAAGTGAGAAAAAATTGTGTGGTCAATGAAGTGAAACAACATAACCATATTAAATTCATACAAGTGCTAGTGCAGCAGAAACTGCAGACTGCTCACTGGTAACCGGCAATACAGTCACAGGGTTAGTGTTCTGGCTTTCAGATGGCAAATTAACTTGATCCCCACTTGAGACTCCTGAAGCCTGTGGTTGAGACATTTGATGGTAGAGAGAAGGGGGCCTCGGAGCAATAAAGTTCCCTTGCTGCTGTCCCCCATGAGAAGTAAACTGCAATTAATGCAGTCCATGAAAGCCATGTGAGGAAAGAGCTTAAAAGAAATTTTCAACTGATAAGACTTCTGATCTTACTGTGTATGATGATGACAGAGGAGCTCTTAGGCCGCTCCCTGCAGGCACGAAATTATTCGAAACAAGACCACTAGGCTGATGAGGTCGTAGAGACTCAGATGCGATGGGCTTATTTTGCTGAGATATAGGCAATGGCCCCGGAGGAGGAGGAGGAGGAAGGATATTCTGAACTGGCTGGCCAGGCCTTGGAGCTAAATGTTGAACTGGTTGAGGAAATTGGGGATGCTGAGGTGCGGAAGGCAACCCAATATTCATGAGTAGGGTAACGTGGCTAGGAGCCTGAAAATGTTGAGGTACTGTTGAAACATACTGCTGCGGTTGCTGCGGCGGAAGCGCTGACCAAGGCTGCAATAATTTTAGATTAAAAGAAGTTTTAGATTGATGTTAATCACAGTAACAAGCAGAGACACAAATAAAATGGAAAATGGCAGTACTTGAACAGGCACTGGCTGAGTAAAATTCCTCGGAGGATCTGCAGAACCGACTACAGGAGGCTGTAGAGGCTGTAGTAAAATAAGCAGTCAGAAAGAATCAGCCGCTAAATTATAGGACAACCAACATTAGAAAATGAAAATGAGTGATGAAGCTATTCCTAAGGCAAATGAATACGTACACTCCATGCCTAACGTCTATTAAAAAAACAAGAAGACCTCATAGGTTTCCTTAATCTCCATTCACCCATGGAAAGCGGGAATCAATTCCCCCAGCGCATCTTACAATTTGCAAGTGGAACTCACAATTAGGATAGCTGAAGTCGAATACTTAAGCCATGAAGATGGTTATTAGGTTCGCTCAGCAGATAAGCAGAAAGTATGTTGGCATTCTTTTTCTACTGTAGCCTTGCTCGATTGGTTGCAAGTGAACTTATGCCTTCTTACTTTCCCAAACCTCTGTTTTTCCATCAAATGGTATTCAACTCTTGTTTCCAATTTATGAAGATTGGCAAGTTATTACGGTTTCTAGCCATCTTATCCTTAAACCAGAACTGTTAAATGTTGATCATTCTGTCTCTCTTCTTGTTTTCTCATTATCCAATGGTTAAATCACCCTCTACACTTTCTTTTGGTTGTAATTTACATCGTATCTATATGGCTTGCTTTTCCACCAAGCCATCCTAGACACAGCATCAAACCACTTCAATCAACTTCTTTTCATAACGTAAATGAGTCCATGAAATGGCGGATTTCCTGAAACTTAAAGGTAAAAATATATTTTCACAGGGTTATGTAAATCGTTTCACCCAGATGCTTTGCTTTGCAATACAAGTATCCATGTATAGCTACCCACAACCCAAACAACCCCCTCCCCTCCCCCTGGGGAACTCATGCACCAATTTAGATATGGAAAAGATGATATCTCTTAGGCATAACCTTGGTTTTTTAAAGTACTTAGCTATTACTAGAGCAAATTTGTCCACTCAAGACTCTGTAAACAGATTCAGTCATTTTGAGAGGACATTAATATTGCATGAGGAATAAAACTATTTCCCATAGTAGTACCTGAAAACCTGAAAATTGAGTATTGTTGGCCATTGGAACTGAGTTACCAGCTACAAAAAAATACTGCACCAGAAATGAACAAGTTAGAATCTTTTGGACTTTGCAGCACAGTGAAAACAAGCACAAAATTAAATACAATAAAACATGCTTATCTCCGTATATCATTAAATAGAATTATAGATGTATCACTGTGTTCATATCTTAACAATTAATTATTGAAACAGTCTAAGTTACAAAGGACTGGATATAACTGTACCACGTGAATACTTGTCCATTCGGCCTAGTCGTCAACCTAATTACCTTTTCCCCTGATCAACTTTTTCAGTAATGTTTTCCCATTGAATCAGTAATCTCTGATCATTGGCTTTTCTTTTCCCAAATAATTGTTACTTCCAACTTAAACAGCCAATAACTTGACAACAGAAACTATCACCAAAACTAACATGAATGGAGATATTTCTCGTCACTACTGACTCTCTGTTTGGTTACTTCCATTCTAGTTAGCACTTCCCTCTTACTGATATTTGGTTAATTTGCTGAGCTAGTACAAAGTTATTAGCAAGAATTCTTTCCGATTTGATTGATATTTCTTCTTTGAGACCCAAGAAGCCATAATGACATTGATGCGCATTGCAATTTATAGAGACAAATCACCGTTTTTCCTCAAAACCCAGAACCCAAACATCCGGCATGCGAGCGATTAGTGACCATTAATGCCATAGTTGATGGCATTCCTTTTTTAAGCCAGCACTCAAGGAACCACAGGCAATCCATACATTATGAGCTGGGTTCCATTTTCTCACAATCACAAGTAATGTCTCAATTGGCTTTCTAATTCATTCCTCCTACAAAACTTTCAACATTTCCTAGCTCAAAACTCCCCTTTTAAGAGACTGAGCAAGTCGCCAAAGTCAAGATAGCCCTACAAGGTGGCAGGTATCAGCAATATGTAGATCGCTGAGGACATAACTATACTAGACAAAGTGACATTAATAGAGAAAGAACTTCCATGTACAAAGTTATTGCAATCAACCTAATTTGATATAAGCTTCTCAAACAAGGTAAAATTATGTAAGAGGATAACTGATCTTTAACCTCTGTCCATGCTCTTCTTTTGTCAACATGAACAACCTTCAATGCTAGTTTTGTAACGTTTTGAAGATGTAGAAAGAAGTTTCAACGAAGCCATTTGTAATAAAGCTTTGATTTTACAGCATGGGCACAAATGGGCTCTCTAACGCCTTTGTCGTGTTTTATGTGTGACTCAAAAAACTTGGTTCTTACCCTTTGCAGGTAGTTCCTTGACATGGCAAGAAGAAAGACCTAGAGAACATATGCAAATTATGTGTTGATCCTTATGCTCACTTCTTATTAATCTCCCCCAACACTACAATGACATTATGGAAAAAGATTTATAGACATTCTTTGCATTATTTCCAGATCTCTGATCAGAGCCAAATGCAACTAGATGATAGGTTCTATTTTAAGAAATCATGTTGAGGTATCCAAGTTTGATGCACAGGCTTCTCTCCAAACTACAAGCAAATAAAGGAAGTTAAAATAAGTTGGAAGGAATTTTGAAAATTCAGATATCTAAAAATAATATATCATTGCCATTGTTTTAGTAGTCATGACTGTTTCATATCCTCAGGGTAAACTTTATCTGATCAACTAACATGGCAAAGGATCATTGATTATTTTGGTTATATTTTTGTGTTTCATATTCTTGTTTCACAATGGGCAAAAAGTATTAATTTCAGTTTAAGAACAAAGATGTTGTTCAACATGTATGAACTACAAGCAAATAAAGGAAGTTGTAATAAGTTGGAAAGAATTTTGAAAAATCAGATACCTATAAATAATATATCATTGCCATTGTTTTAGTAGTCATGACTGTTTGAATTATTCATGTCCTCCAGGTAAACTTTATCTGATCAACTAACATGGCAAAGCATCATTGATGATTTTGGCTATATTTTTGTGTTTCATATTCTTGTTTCACAATGGGCAAAAAGTACTAATTTCGGATTAAGAAGAAAGATGTTGTTCAACATGTATGAACTTCAAGGCTAAAAGTAAGTATATGAACTTCACTTGACTATTGTGGGTCGATCTTTTAAATTGCTAACTGGACATAATACCTTATATAACTTATAATATGTGTATTTTAAATGAGATTTCAATCAACACGACTCCAATTACCTTGAAGAGAAAAGCTTAAGTTAGATATGGTGTAAAAATGTCCATACTCTTCTCCAACCCCATCATCTCATTTCCTCAATTGACTTCTTGTGCACAAAATGCACATGAAACATACAATTTTACAAATATGGAGAATCAACAGCTAAACCTATGAATAAATAGGTAAGATACCATGTTAGAAAGTCTAACCCAAAAGCTTAAGCTTATAGGTGGAGAGCTCATAGTTGAATCCTCAGACATTGTGTCTCAAAAATAGACTCGAAAAGTGTGAAAGGAGCAATCGAACCACCAAAACTTGCCAGAAAAGGCCAAATATTGGAACAAAGTCTTCTGGTAGTAGGCTAAAGTTGTCCTCAAAAAAATCAGCCAAATCAGATCAAGGGAAGGTAAAATCGATTATTACAGGGTTTGGAAAACTTTAAAAAAAATCGATAATTCTGATTTTTCCCAAAGAATTTGGAAAAACAATATGGTGGTCCACGAACTGCAGTACTTTGGTCTTCACACACGAGAGAATTGTAGGCCGGCGGCAAGCCAAAAACAATCTCAAACAAGAAGATCCAAAAAATCGCATAAGATCCAAACTGCAGTACTTTGGTCTGCAGTGAGAGAGGGTGAAGGCGAGAAGGGAGAGAGAGAAAAAAACGGTTGCACAGAGAAGAGATTGGGGTTAGTTCAGCCCTAGCTCTGATACCATGTTGAGAGACAAAAGACTGAACTGAGTACTTGGTTGGGTCAATGGGACCCCAAGCTATCTATTTATAATAAAGCCAAGAGGCTAAAATTACAATATCACCCTTATTGCCACCATACATAAAATAATAAAAGAAATAGACAAATATGCCCCCAAAGACCAAATACTCTCAACACCAGTTTACCCACAACATCCAGTATTCTTTTGTGAAAATCTATGGAGATACTTACAATGCCAAACCAAGATAATGAAGTTTAAGAGCAAACAACTATCATTCCAATAACTATCGCAGAATTTTCCAATATACAATCAAATCTTAGACATGATCATCTACCATTGATGTCCAAATTACGTTTTGTGTCAATATCTTGGGTTTATATGGCGTTGTACAATAAATTAATCGCAGAACCATGTTTGCTCTGTGTTATTATCCTATAAATAGACACAAACCACGTTTCTAGTCCATGAATTTGCACAGGTCCTCTATTAGCGCAAAATGAAACGGGTCACTTCAAATCCCAAAATGGAGACTTTAAGAGCAACATAAGCATAAACATTCTAAAGAAGTGCTTAACCAATATGGTGGCTGTGTGGTAGTGCTGATGAGAAGCAAACTCCACTCTCCCAACTCTCTTTAATGATGGAAGTTACAGTTGTAACAGGGAATTTGGCAAATCTCCAGAAGCAGAAGGAGTCAAAAGGCTGATTTTTGGGCTACAAACATTCTTGGTAGGAAAACATCTTCTCTGTTTATAACTGCAAATAACGACAACAATATTCACAAACATTATTTAAACAAAGGCCTCGAGAGCAATGTCAAGCTTGAAAGTTAAAAACAAGTCAGCAAGTAATTCTTACATTTTGGTGCGCATATCAGTTGAAGTATTTCTCCAATGGACAAAATTTAGATGCAAGATTTGTTCACTCAGTTTTGCGTAAAGATGCCCGGTCCCACCACATATTGTGCACATAATTTCGCCGGGAAAAGGCATTTAAAATTGACACGGAGATGCAATTACTCAGATTAAAATGCTTTTTGTCCAATGCAAGTGCCATCATGGCCGTGATCCCCTTTACTTCATATATCTATCCACAAATTTGGTAAATTTACACCTAATAGCTCTTATTAAAATACTAAGTCCATTTAAGAGACCCATATCCATCATTTAGCTCATTGTTAAATAGCCTTAGGAAGATAGAGTAGAGAAGTATAGACGACCAGATACACATAGAAGACATCTCATCGAACATCCAGATTTCCACGTGCAAGGACATTCTACCAAACATCAGTCCAGGTGCAATAAAGGATCTAATTAGCTGTCCTCAACAATGCCATCGCATTGAAAGACATGTCAAAAGAGCATGGACAGAAAGCATGCAGAGTGCAACATGGCATGACTGATATGAATTCGGATTCGCTTCCTTAACACGATCCGACATTCAATAGTAAAGTGTGCTGTTCAGTTGGACAAACTAAAAGCTAGAAGAACTGACTTGAAATCATATAGGACGCTCGCCCGGCCCCTCTTTGATAAAACTATCACAATTATTTGCAGTCACCAACTTGAAGACTTACAATGCACGGAGACCTTTGCCTACTCCGCTTCACCTTCTTTTCATTCCTTTAGCTACTCAGATGCTTCGTTTGCTACAATCTTAGTCAAACGAGACCCGAAGGGGAAAAAAAAATATCAAGTCCCAAGCAGCAATTTGGTCGGAATCGAATACCCAAACCAGCCAACTATTGTCAGAAACGGCCGGCAGTGCCACTTCGGCAACGATATCCAAGTCCAGGAAAGTAACTCACGGGTCAATCTCTAGGTGAACCCCCCCCCCCCCCCCCCCCCCC
>BCNH02000008.1:23531292-23567368 GCA_001662345.2 Metrosideros polymorpha var. glaberrima | reverse complement strand
CCCCCCCCCCCCTCTTCCTTCAATTTTTCTTCACCAATCCTCTCCTAATCTAAGTTTTCACCCACCCCCACCTTCTTTACGATTCAGAACACGAGCCGCCGTCGTTCTTGATTCGACAATCACCAAGGATCGCTCGAAAGAAAGCAAAAGCAAAAACCCGACAAAGGAATTGCAACTAGCGACCGACCATCATTCCCATTTGCGACAAGGAAACGAGATAGAGAGTGTCTCGTACCTCGGCGACCGGGTTCCCTTCCGGGTTCGCAACCCTGCAACAACTAGCGAAGAGTGCGTTGGTGGGTCGTCGTCGTCGTCGTCGTCGTCGTCTTCCTCTTCTTCTGGTTTTGGTTGTGGAGAGCGAAGAGACTGATTCGTGCGTTTTGCCGGTTAAGGGAAATGCGAATGCGATGCTTGTGTCTCTGTCTGTCGTCCTCTGCTCTGCTCCTTCACGCGGCGAGCAATTGGAGCAACCTCTTCAATTCAGGATTGTTCTTTCCTTGTTCTTTTGTTACCAAAGATGTTCTTTACCGTTTCACAATCACGGCGCTTATTATTTTCTTTCCTTTTTACATTTTTTGCCATACATTTTATTGCCCCCCTTGAGAACGGAAAAACAAAAGTAAAGGATTATTATTAGGGTCGCGTTTTTTTTCACTCCTAATTTGGCCAAAACGCTGCTCAACAAAGTGTTGTGACCGTTTTATCCATTGTGAATCCCACCTCGCATTCTTGTAATGTTCTTTTTTTCAAGTTTCTTTTTACGGGTCCCAATTTCCTTCGTCTTCATCTTTATCCTTCTCTCTTTCTCTCTCCTTTTACGTTCCCTTCTTCGATGTATGAGATGATTTTTGCGTCGTTTTGTCATGGTAGGTGCTAGATAAATTCATTAAATTCGGAGTGTTGGTTAATGTTGAGTAACGTGGTAAATTTCCTAGTGAAGGGTTCGGGTCAATGAAGTTTGGAGGTGTTTTTTCTTCTTTTTCATCTTTCATCTCTTTTTTTATGTTCAGAAAAAGTGGGTATTAATTCATTTTTTATTTTTTGTTGCATCTTATTAAAGTTCATGCTTTTGAGGATCTTTAATGAGGCATTTCGACATTGCTGAGTTTTTTTTCATTCTGGAAATTCTGATAGTTGAAGTTTTCGAAATTTTATGGGAACGAGTGGACAGAAGAAAAGTGGGTCTTGTTCAATCCTAAAGAGTTATGCTTTCACCAAGTGACAAAAGGTTTATCATCCCATTAAGTTTTAACTATTGAAATTATTGATTTCTTTGACCTTGTTGAGATATAGCATGCATTTGATTTTTTGTTAGGGAGTGTTATAGCTAAATTAGGAGTCAAAAAAGCGCAGCCCTTTTATGAAAATTTTCAAATAATGGCATGAAGTGCCCTCATTTTCTCAAATAAGGACCTAAAGTGAATATTGTTTCGAATAAGGGCTTGAAGTGGCCAAATTACCTCAAATAAGGGCTTGAAGTGGATTTCGTTTCAAATAAAGGCCTAAAATGACTAAATCATCTCAAATAAAAGCCTAACCTTATTGGCTGAAGGGCATTTTCGTCATTTTACCTTTTAAAATTTTTTCTTTTCTTTTTTCTTTTTCTTTTTCCTTCTTCTTCACTTCGTCGAACCTTGGCTAATGGGCGTTGAGTGAGGCCCTCGCCAAATTTGGTGAGGGTTGTCCTCACTTGCCCAGCCTAGGCGAGGGTCACCCTTGCCCAACACCGACAAGGGCCTAAGGCCGCCACAAGGATGGCTGCGGGAAGAGGGAAGGGGAAGAGGGAAGAGAAAAAAAAAAGCAAAGAAAAGTAAAAAATTTAAAAAATTATATATTTATGATTTTTTTTTACTAAAATACCCTCCTCCAATAGCCGAAATAGTCGCCGGCTGGCCAAGTCCTTATTTGAGATAATTTTGTCACTTTAGATTTTTATTTGAGATAATTTGGCCACTTTAAATCCTTATTTGAAAAAATGATGACATCTCAAACCTTTATTTGAAATTTTTATTTATTATTATGTTCACCGTCATTGTCAGAAAATTTTTACACGCTCATCATTGAATGATTGACATTTATATTTGGATAAAATTATGCGATCGAATATATCTTATGTCAATTATTCACCGATGAATGTAGAAGTCTTTTAATGCAGAAAAAAAAACTAGCAAGCATATACATCTCATACATCGATCCTTTGTAATACATAATCGAAAGCTACCTATTGACCTTATAAGTGTATCGTAATTTTTAAAACTTTGTCAAATAAATAATAATCGTGCCATACTCTCAAATTGTGAACTTTCTTTGTACTTCCCTTTAAAATTGCAACGCGATCCGACGGTGAATGGAGTCATCTCGTTGATTTTCCCAAAATTGGACGCACCCCCTGTTTAAGTTGGGCCCAATCATGAGTGGGCCTAGCTTGTTTGGGCCAAGCGCGGCCCTGCCTCATCGAATCAATCTCGAGCTTAAAAATTGACAAATGCAGCCTTTAAAACTTGATATATGTGCAAAACGACCTAAAACCTATTACAATGTCAACAAAGTGCGAAATACAAGACTCAACAACGTGAGAACTACATATATTAGGTCTCAAACACGCATTGATGTTGACAAAGGTCACCACCACTGGAGAAAGGCCGCCAGTGGTGATCGGAATATAAATCCAACCTATAATTGTTAGGGATAATGACATAAATAATTCATGAACTTTGACTTAATATGCAGTGTGATCCATGAACTTTAAATTTATTTAATGTGATTTCTGAACTTTAGTGCAATATACAATATTATTTCTAAAATTTTAATTTATTCAATTTGGTCTCTAAATTTTTGAACACGTTCAATTTAGTCCATAGACTGTCCTTATGTTAATTCAAGTTTATGGACAATATTGAACATCTTCATAAAGTCTATAGACTAAATTGAACGTGTATCAAAAGTCCAAATACCACATTGAATAAATTAAAATTTCAGGGACGACTTTGCACATTGAGCTAAAATGTGGGGACTAAATTGAAAAAATTTAAAATTCAAAGACCACATTGTATATTTGGCCAAAATCCATTAACCATTTATCTTTTACATTCCACTAAACACAAAAAAGAAACTCAGTAGAACACAGGGAAGCAATCGCGAACGTCTCTGGCGCACGAATCTATCCGCTCCCCGAAGGGTCATTCGACGGTTCTAGTAATCCGTAGATCTCCAGTCACCATCAAAATCCGAATCCAAGAAGATCCAGCCACAGAAATGTCTGCCCTTGACCATCTCCGAAGATTTCCGAGCGTGGGGTCTCGTCTTCCTTGTCACCACCCTTGTCTCTCCGTCCACCTGTTGCACTTCTCCAACTTTCTAGACCCTGCTCGGCCATTTTCCATGCAGGATCGATCCGCCGTCTATAAAGAAATGGCGTCTCCTTCGAAACTTCACGGCTCGAACAAGCTCCTTCAATGGCGACCCTGTTCATCAACCCGCAGTTTTCACCGTCGTTGCCTCTCAGGAAGAGCAACGTCAAACACCCATTTCGCCAATGCGCCCGGATACCCTTTTCTCTCTCTTCCAGGCCCAACTCCGTGAGGCCGCTCAAATCGTCCGTCGGAGACGACCGCGAGGACGAACCCACCACCAGCTCTTCTTCGGTAGCCGTGGTCACTGAAAGACCGGGGCACGAGGATGGAGGCACGGAGAGGAAGACCGAGTCGTCCGAAGAGAGCGAGGGAGAGGAGAGGGAGAGGGAGAAGCAGCAAGAGATGGACTGGAAGAGCGACGAGGAGTTCAAGAGGTTCATGGGCAGCCCTTCGATCGAGGCCGCGATAAAGCTGGAGAAGAAGAGGGCCGACAGGAAGCTCAAGGAGCTCGACAGGGAGAGCAGCGGCAACCCGATCGCGGGGCTATTCAATCGGATTGCGCGCGATAGCTTGGCCAGGGAGAGGGAGAGGTTGGAGAAAGCTGAGCAGGCCTTCAAAGCTCTTGATCTTAACAAGGTGAGTGAATGGAAACAACTTAATCAGTTTGGTTTAGTGAGGATAGAACATGTGATTGGTTGGTTTTGTTTGGTTGACATTTTTAAGGATAGAGATATTTGGACAGTATTGACTGTTGCAGTGGTCTACTTAATCAGTTTGGTCTGAGAATTGACTTTTGACTCTGGCTTCTTGTGTGTAGAAGGAGAACATGTACGGTAATTCTGTTAGTTTGTAGGATTTTTGTGTCCTTTGTGGGTAAGACTCGTAATACATTACAACTGGTTATAAGATATGGTCATATTAACCACGTAACTAAGATGGGACTCGCCTGCCATATTAATAGACGTTGTACGCGGGTATAATTCTACAGAGTTCCGATTACGGGATCGGATGTCGATTAACGAAAGTTTGTTTAGTAATATATAGAGGTGATCAATAGACCTGCGATAGTTGTTCTGTTCGACGAATGTTCAGTGGAATCAATGCCCCAACCCTACCTATTCTGATGCCATAAGTTGATGCTGTCTTTGGTGCATAATAATTGTTATTCTGAGAACAAATGCATCTCACTGTTCAAATTTCTGTTTGGCAGTTGAGAAACTGTTTTGGCTTTGATACGTTCTTTGCAACTGATGTTCGGAGGTTCGGAGATGGGGGCATTTTCATTGGTAATTTGAGGAGGCCCATCGACGAGGTCATTCCTAAATTGGAGAGCAAGCTGTCCGAGGCAGCAGGTCGGGAGGTAGTCGTGTGGTTCATGGAGGAGAAGGCAGACAACATTACTAAACAGGTACTTCAAGAAGAGCTTCGTGATGATATACTATCTATAAGGTAGCAGCACCTAATAGACTATTTAATTTTTCATTGAGCCAGAACCTGTTATACACCATTTTGCTAAGATGTCATACAAGATTTCTTCCTTGAATATTTTTTAAGCGTGTTATACATGAATTTGGTTATACACTTGCCTCAATGTTGGGTATATTCGTAACTTGAGCATTAGTCGTACTGCAGTAAAAGCAAATGATATTGCTGGACCATTGCCAAGTTGAAACATTTCCATGTCTCTGTTGATGAATTCATCTTTTGTCGAACTTGGATGCAAACCTGTGAGCAAATGCCTTTCCGGGTTCTTTGCAATTAATCTGCTTGATAAGTCATTCGGAAGAATAATTGCCACATCCCCTTAGACATTGCTATCTTGTTTCTGGATTAACTGTCATGTTTCTTCGACACTGATTCAATTTTTCCATGAGTAGTGTTGTAGTTTTGATGCCTATTGACTAATCTGATAGATGTTCAATACTTTTGAGTTTTTCTGAGGTCAGACAGTATTAATGTTACTGAAAGGTCCCCACGAATTCAATGTATGTGTATAGGCTTGTGTGGTGCAACCAAAATCAGAAATGGATCTACAGTTTGAATCTACCAGGCTGAGCACTCCCTGGGGATATGTTAGCGCAGTAGCATTGTGCGTGACGACTTTTGGGACCATAGCTCTAATGAGCGGCTTCTTCCTCAAACCAGATGCTACTTTTGATGATTACCTCTCAAACGTTGTCCCTCTTTTTGGCGGTTTTGTATCCATTCTGGTGGTCTCTGAGGTATACACTATTTTGTCTTTTACTTCGACGCTCTTTTGGACAATTTGTTGTTTGCCTCAGTTATCTCTACGTCTGGTCTCTTTGAGTAACCCAATGGTTTTGTGAGAGGCATGCTTGTTTTCTGGAAATAATCATAATGAACTTAGACAATGCTGGGCTATCTAGCTATGCCGGTAGTCGTTCTTGTGAACATTTGGTTCTTTAATGAAACTGAAGACTATATGGTTACGTGCATCTTACAGATAGCCACGAGAATCACGGCAGCTCGATATGGTGTGAAACTGAGCCCGTCGTTTCTAGTCCCATCAAATTGGACAGGATGCTTGGGAGTCATGAATAACTATGAGTCCCTGCTACCGAATAAAAAAGCACTCTTCGACATTCCAGTGGCCCGTACAGCCAGCGCTTATTTGACATCACTAGCGCTCACAGTCGCAGCATTTGTGGCTGACGGCAGCTTCAACGGCGGTGACAATGCACTGTAAGCTTTATCGCATACTGTTGGAACTTTTCATCAGTGACCTTAGTAACTATTAGTGACATATTCATCAATAACCTGCCCATTCTCTTATCTTTTGCAGATATATAAGGCCACAATTTTTCTTTAACAACCCGTTACTTTCTTTTGTCCAATTCGTCATTGGACCTTATACCGATGATCTCGGTAATGTGTTGCCCTATGCTGTGGAAGGCATTGGTGTTCCTGTTGATCCCCTTGCTTTTGCTGGACTTCTTGGTGAGTTCTTGTGCATTCAGAAGCTGATTCATGGTACCTGTCTCTGTTAGAGTGATTTTAAACTACAAAGATATTTTGAGTATTAGTAGTGTTCCTTGAGTCTTATGCCTCTGGAATCGACATTTCTGCTTCCACCTCGCAAGCAACCAATGCAGCAGACGCTAACTCAATGCTTCTGCAGGAATGGTGGTGACTTCCCTAAACCTGTTGCCATGCGGAAGGCTCGAAGGCGGCCGCATCGCTCAAGCCATGTTTGGTGGAAGCACGGCCACTTTGCTATCCTTTGCCACTTCGCTTTTACTTGGCATCGGCGGCCTCAGCGGCAGCGTCCTATGCTTAGCCTGGGGACTCTTCGCCACCTTCTTCCGGGGCGGAGAGGAAATACCCGCGAAGGACGAGATCACGCCCTTGGGAGATGACAGGTTAGCCTGGGGGGTTGTCCTCGGCCTCATCTGTTTCCTCACCCTCTTCCCCAACGTTGGAGGGACGTTTTCGAGCTCGTTCTTCGAGTCGCCGTTCTTCAGAAGTGACTTTTGAAAGGGCGGGTGATAGATCTAAAGGCAGTGGAGTGGACTGAGTGGATAATTGTCAGTGATACTAAGAGAGACGTGTGCAGGATAATCAAGCAGGAGACCTGCAGTTATGTTAGATTGTGATGTAAATGAAATGGCAAGAGCGATGGAAGCTCACTGATAATCCTACAGTTTAAATCTTACTCGAGCTCAATATGAAAATAGGCTACAATTGGAAAAATGGATGAGTTATTTATTTATTCACATTCATAAAGTGCGTGTATAATTTACATATGTATAATTGAATAACATTCCTTTTGTGACGTTAATTCTGATGCACCATATTATCTTATTTTACTGGTTAATACCTTGAAACTCTTAAAATTTGTAGTCGTGTTGCGACTTTTGGATTGTGTAATTAATTTTTAAAACAAAAAAAAAAATTGTCAATAACATCTCGGTTTGTTAATTTTAGAACCGAGGGTCTCCTTACAAAAATTATGGATTCGTAGAAATTTCATGATTAATTATTAATTGATAGCAATACGAATTTCAATTTTGCGGCGAATATACTTTAACTTTTTCTCAATCTAAAATCCCTAATGTTTTCACAACATATCAATATTGATAGGTAAATTTTATTATTATTTTTCTATTAACATATCTAGATTTAGACGATATTTTAAAATTTGACCGGAAAACTAAACGCGAGACAAATCCTCAAGTTTGTCAATTTCGTGTATGTAAGTCCGAAAAATTTTAATTTGGTTCGTTTTAATAGTAAAATAATTACAAAATTTAGAATTTAAATCGATGAATTTGAAGACTTGCATTGTAATTATTCCAAACCAAAACAAAGAGTCAGTGGACGGTTGGACTTTTCTGTTGCGGTTCCCTTCTTCTTCTTGCAAGAATCTCCTGAAGAAGAGCCCACCTCCATGAACGCAGCACCCGAGCCATGTTGAAGCTCCGACAGCTTCAGCTCACTGCAATCGCTCCCCGCCTCGTCCCCCGCCGACCCATTACTGCCAACAGCTTCTCGATCACTCCCCATCAGCCATTACTGCCGAATCCCTCTCTCCGCTCCCGCCTCCGCGCTTCCCGGCGCGTCCCCGGTTTCCCTCAGGTCCTTCGCCGGCGACATTCTTCGCGATCTTCTCAAGTTCCGGTCTTGTTTCGACTGCTGTCGTTTGATGGTGTTTTGTGGTCGCAGGGGGGTGGCGGGAATCTGGTGGGTGGCGCCAGGAACTGGAGCCGCGCCATCGACTCGGTGTACGGCGACGGTCAGGAGGACGGCAGCGATGAGGAAGAGGATCGGAGCTTGGACCTGTTGGTGAGGTTTGTTCAGAACGTGTTCGGGAAGATCTCCAGGAGGGCGAGGAAGGCCGTGCGAGCGGTTCTGCCTATTTCGATTTCGACCCAATTGGTGAGCCGAATTTCGTATTTCTTGAATTGGTTACTGAGGATTTTCCTGTTGACTGGGAATTGCTTCGCTAACGTTTTGCAATGTCTTGAGCTGCTCTCTTTGTGTTCGTCCTAATGTCCGTGGCTCGTTGTGTTGATCGGTTGATGATTCACTTTAGGTTGATTCGCACTTTATCTAGAAGTATGAGGCGGTTTAAACCGGTGCAGTTTGAGTGATTGCATACAGTTTCTCGATAGGTTCAAATGATTGTGTTTGTCAGCTGGTTCATCTTAAACTTCTGTCTGCTGTTCCTCAATTGTAGTCCATTTCTAGTAGTGAATTTGTCCTTGTCAACTGCTGACATTAGAAGGCTTGAATTGGATGCATCATGTGTCTCAAGGTGAAGTGTCTCTTTTTGCTTTTCGAATCTTTGACGTGTGGAGAAGAGGACTCAAGCTGTCCAAGGAAAAGGCTAATTTTGCAGTTCCTTGGGGGTGAATAATTATCATTTAAGTTTCCCTACATCACTTTTCCAATCACGGTCATCTTTGGATGGTTACTGATTAGTCGGTGAATCATTCATTTCCATTTTGCAGGTCAGCTTTTCCGTGAATGGAATCCTGATTTTGGCATTTCTTTGGGTCTTGAAGGCATTTCTGGAGGTAACTTTAGATTTTCAGTATCTCCAATTTCATGTTTCCGTACCATTCTGATTGAATTGAGTAACGTGTTGTCTCTACAAGTAGCCATAGTTTGAATAGAGAACGTCATTTTGGCACTTTACTCAGTTTGGGCCCATGTGGTAGTAGTAAATAAGTGATGGCAGGGATAACTTCATTGTTGTGTTGACTCATTGATCTTCTTTGCCTAATCTTCTATGTTCCGCTTGTTTGTCAGGCTGAATCCTTGCCTTGTGAGTGCTCCTAGGATATTTTACTTTTCAACTATTAACCAATTTTGTGTGTACCCCACCCTTTCCCCTGACCAAAACCACCAAAATAAAATAAATAAAGAGAAACAAAAGGAAAATGGATAGAATGTTTATGGTCGCTGTGAACTCCTGTTATAATGAACACTCAAAGACCAGGCAAAGTTACAATGTATCCCTCCAAAGTGTTTAAATTGCTACACTGTCCATTACAAGCTGACAATTATAAGGTACTTTGCGGCTTTTTTGGCGAGAACATTGAGAATTTGGGAGCCATAGTAGCTTCTTCTTATCCCTCCAAAGATCCTTGGCTTTTCCTCAGCTTATTGAATTCCTGTAGGGGACACTGTCCTAAAGAGTCTTACCTTTTAACTTTTCTTGCAAAAACCCCTGCTCATGTCTGCTTGACCTTTGATGTCCTCAGTACTTGGCAAATGCTGTTTCCCAAGATGCCTAAAATGGGATGACGATCGAGTTGTCACGTCACATTGGGGATCACGATGGAATGCTCTGATCATTTGGACTGTTGTCTACTCTATTCTGAAATCGAAGTCTTAAATTAATAGAAAGTCCTAGGTTTTTCAAAAGTGCAACTGATATGTATCTTACTAGTTGTGTGTACTTCACAATATTATCGCAAAACAGGGCAACAATTCTCTCTTTTGTAAATTGAGAAATACATGAATCTAAGAAAATACCTTATGAAAGAAGCAAAGAAATACTGAATGGTTAAGTGAGGGGGAAAAAGATCGATTCTATGGAATCTCGCATGACTGTAAATGCTGGTGCACTCAAATGGCGAAGGACTATCAGGCTTTTTCTTTCATCAGAAAGAGGACTATAGGATAATTTTGAAAATCATTTAAAAGGGATTGTTCCGTGCAGTTGCTTAACCTAATTTAGAAGTCTAGTGTCTAGCCCTCTGGTATCATGAACTTTGGACATCTAGCACCAGAAAATCGTTAATGGATAATCATTGACAATACCTTACAGACTTCTATAGATATTCAAGTTGGAAATATTGATGGTTCTCTGGTGCTTTCTAAGAATAATTATTGACAAAATACTGCAGAATATTTCACTCTCCGATGCACTTTGGACTTGAACATAGCTTTCCAGATGTGTCTTTGTTGCTTTATACGTGTTTGACCAGAGTATTCTCCAAAGGCACTGCTCTTATGTTGAAAAAATGATGAGATATGCAACATTCTCTTTTATATTGCATACAACGATTAAAAGAGTACTACAAATAACTTGAATTTCAATTCATACATAGTCTACTATATGCAGAGGGTAATTATTCGTCCTCAATTGGGCTTCATGCTTTGTCTTTAATATGACTACTTCTTGAACCTTATACTGATATGTTTTCTTGCGGACCAAGAAGACCTTGTAGTTGTAAGATAAGTTTTTGCTTCTTATCAATTTGGAACCATGCTCACTGAAAACCATATATCTTGGCCTTTTCTCTTTCTAATCGTTTTGCTATTTCAATTATTGTGTCTTCACCTTTTGATCAATCAATTTGACTTCTGGGATGCATCTTTCTCTATCATCATTTGCAGAAATACATGCCAAAGGAATAACGCCTGATTGAATGTTTTGGTTTGTTAGACATTATTTCCTGGAACTCATTAATTAGTAGCTTGGACTTGAAGTACCTAGATGAAAGAGTTTTATCACAACATGAATTTCAAAACGATAAATAGGTCAGTGATTGGTATCAATACATGCTTTTAGAAGCATTTTACTATCATGTAACTTCTGCTTGATTTCATGAATATCAGTTGCATGTCTAGACTTCGAAGCATTTTATTTAACAATCGCAGGAAGTGCCTTTGTGCCTCTAATAGAGAGTATACAGTCGATAAATGTTGAGCTGAACTGTTCTTTGTGGATTTTTAATGCAAGGAAGTTGCGATCTTGAATAATTTGATAAGGTTGAATATTGTCTCCAAATCTGTTGGAAACCATAAGAATTCCTAGTATTTCTGATGTCAATTTTAATGTTTTGTTCTCGTTTCATAGACTAGATTCGTTTTCTTCAAGTTAGTTGGCACTGGGGCTTGGTTTTACTGGAGTGCTGTTACAGCATGTATTTCCTTTTCCCCCCTGGTCATTGGCCAATGCTGCTGTTTTTTTCTTGAGGATTGCGATTGTACTTCTTCCTTCATTGTGTGTTTCTTTTTTAATTTGTGACCTAATATCTTTGTGCTTTTATCAGGTTGTGTGTACCCTTGGAAGCGTTGTGTTTGTCAGCATCTTGCTGATCCGTGGTGTGTGGTCTGGGGTTACTTACATGCAAGAAAACCGTAGTTACAAGATGAATGAAGCTGATGACGATCATCATGCATGGACCGGGGCACAGCCAGTTACGTAGTTCTTGTACACACAACCGAACCGGAAGATGTGCAGGAAGGATCGAGAAGGCAACAGTAGTGTCCTTCCCAAGAGCAAATTCATAGATTGCCATTGATTATTTCTCGTGCCAATTCATTTCTCAGCAGCTATGCGTCCTCGCTAACAGTTCAAGATGGAGCAGCAATCGAAATATTGCCCCAGTGCAGTCGATCGGGATGAAAGGCGGCATGTGTATTTGCGTGTCAGAACGGTCCTTCTCTAATACTTGTCTGCTGAGAATAAGAGGCAAAAGAGTAGCTCTCTTTGGTTAGACTTAGGGGACATGCCCAATTCTTTCGTGACCTTGCACTAGTTGCTCTTTCTTCTTTATCTTGTACTAAGCCTAGTTTATATTATGGGATGTCTTCAACGGTTTACCTAATTTTGAATAGTGAGATCTTTGGTAATAAACGAAGGACAACAAGAGGTTTTTTTTTTTTTTTTTAAAGCCCTAGCAGGCCGGTGTGGAGGGAAAAGTGGTTCATGTGTTTGTCCGCTGATTGATATGGTGTGATGCAATCAGTCATTTTGTTTGTGTGAGATGCTTGTCATAGCGTTAAAATTTTTAAGTCGTCATACTTTTATTGACTTGTTAAATCACGTGTCATTGTCAGGTGGTATGATTATCATATGAAATGCCAGTCTCGTTACATGGACCATTGTTTATGGGAGATCATCTTCGATAAAAGTTTGCTAAATCATGTCAACATCTGAGCGAGAAGTTGTCTACTAATCTCGTTGTGTTCTTACCCATTATAAAGTTGTGGGGATTGGGGAGCTCTGAACTTCCTGAGATGCCACCAAGGCCCGCCCAAGGGAAAAACATGATCGTTAAAAAAACGAATGATGTGAAAAGAATATATATTTTAAAATATCATTTGAATCACTTATAAAAATAAAACAAATGAAAAATATTTTCATTCTTTACGAAAATCTTTAAACATAAATTGTTATTGATAATAAAAATATATTTTTATTGATTAATTATTTTAAGCAATACAAGAGATTATTTTGCGGAAAATATTTTTCAAATTATTTATTTTCTGCATAACAAATTGGAGCCTTTTTGTCAAAATTTTCAACTAAAAATAAATAAATAGAGATAGGAAACAAATGAATATTAATTTAAGGGATTTGTGTTTATTTATTATCTTATTGTACCTTTGAGTTTTATACTATTCTATTGTACATTTGAAATTTGGGCTTATGTCATGTTATTGGTATTTACTAAGGGCACAAATCAAGGATCAGACTGAACCGGGACTAGTCCTCGATTCCTATTAGTGGAATCAATAGCTAGTCTGGTCCGATCCTCAGTTTCAAGGGAGACGAGACGGGACGGGACCAATCAAACCAAACCGATTCTTATATATATGTATATTAAATTTCCTTACCGTGTGCTCCCTCTCTCTCTTTGTCCTCCTCTTTGCTGCCCCCTATCCCATCTCTCTCTCCTCCTTTAAGTCCCATCTCTTTCTCTTTCTTCCTATTGCAACCTCCACTTGTCCCATCTCTTTCTCTCTCTCTCTCCTCCTTTAACTCCCTCCTCTGAGTCTCTAACTCTCAACTTTTGAGTGTGGACGAAGGCTAGAGAAAGAGAGCCTCACTCTTGGGGACGTAAATCTGTGAAGCTTGAAGGATTTTCCAAGAATTGGCGTGGCTAGTGGGACTGTCATTAAAAGGAACCAATGATGTTCGTGTGGAGGAATCGCTACATCGTTGCCGTCGTTGATGAAGCATCATCGCCGTGGCTGCGTGGGAGCTCAAGTGGTCAGCGAGCACGCTGAGTAACGTTGTCAGGCGACAGACAACAAGAAGCAACAACTTACGTGATCATGAGCAGCGATAGTTGACAAAGCAACGTCAACGTCTCCGCTTGTGATCCCTCCCCCCTCCTGTCTCATCTCTCTCGGCTTGTTCATCGGTCCCATTGGAAGCGAACTGGACCGGTCTCGAAAATTTGGGGATTGGAACTATCAGTCTGGTCCCCGATTTCATACGGAAATCGGATTAACCCAGACCATGCACACTCCTAATATTTACGAATACTATATATATGAAAGCAAATTTATTAACAAAGTGGATTTAAAATCTCTCTCAATAATTCTATTCCGGGCCGGGTCGGGCCAGGCCTCGTCCGGCGCGCCCACTCTGTGGGACCCGCGCAAGCACGTGATTAACCCGAGAATCCGGCACTAACCACCGAGCAAAAGCCTGCAACAACGAAGCGCTAAGCGGCAAAGATTCAAAAATTTAAAATCCAAAAAAAGAGAAAGAGACGTTCGAGTTAAACGTGGTTAACCCACGTGGCCTCCAACGGACAGCCTCGCCTCCCAATCTCTGCCGTCCAGCCTCACCAGCCCAACTAACCACGGTTAACTCCACTCCACCCCACCCCACCCCCCTCTCTCTCTCTTCTCTATATATCGAATCCCCCTCAAAGCGACGACGGCCACGTAACGTTTCATTTGCAGAGCGAGCGAGCGAGAGAGATTGTCTCTAAAGAAGGCGTCTTCATAAACGCCTTCGACCTCCGTCTTCCTTTAGGGTTACGCGATCTCCGATCTCTTCTTCCGGCGAAGCTTTTTCCTTCTTCTCCTTTGAGCGAAGATGAGGGAGTGCATCTCGATCCACATCGGTCAGGCCGGCATCCAGGTCGGGAACGCCTGCTGGGAGCTGTACTGCCTCGAACACGGCATTCAGGTTCGTTCTCCTTCCGTCGATCTCGTGTTTTTGGCAATGTCGATGTCGATCTGTGTTCGGTTTTGGTCTTGACTCGCTGGATCTGTGAACTCTGGGGGTGATTCGAGCTTGTTACGCGTCGGATCTGGATGTAGGTTGTTCTGGTAGCGGAATCGTTAGATCCGTGAGTTTCGCGGTGGATTGTTCGGAAATGATGCGCAATGTGGATGTATTTGGTTGCGATCTGCCCTGGATCTCGTTAAGTATCTTGTAGAATTAGGATTTGGTTCAGTTTTTGATATTCACTCCCTGGATCTGTGAACTTTGGGGGTGATTCGAGCTTGTTTCGCGTCGGATCTGGATGTAGGTTGTTCTGGTACGCCGGAATCGTTAGATCCGTGAGTTTTGCTGTCGGAGTGTTAGGAAATGATGTGCAATGTGGATGCATTTGTTGCGATCTGCCCTAGACCTTGTTAAGTATATTTTTTAGTTAGGATTAGAGGGTAGAATTGAGGATAGAAATCGTTTTTTTTCTTTTGGTCATTTGTCATTTCATGTGTATTACGTACGATTTAATCAGATCTGCTGTTTATTAATCGGTCAGATCTGATTTTCCCGAGGTCTGTAAGGTGCTGAATCTAAGGTTCTGCCTGGTCTGATGTATCACTTTATCAAGCTTGAATTGCGTATCAATTTGAAGTAAAATGTATTAATGTTCAGAAAGATCTGGCGGGTAAATGAGTGTAGTGAGAGTGGAGTTTGGCTTCAATAATGAAAGGTTGAACATGATTATGAAATTCTTTGTGGATAGGTTGATGGCTGAAATTTTGAAGTCTCTGTAAGATTCTATTGTTACGTAGACTGAATATCTGCATTTTTTGTCCTGTTCTACAGCCTGATGGCCAGATGCCAAGCGACAAGACTGTTGGTGGAGGTGATGATGCCTTCAACACCTTTTTCAGTGAAACTGGTGCTGGGAAGCATGTCCCTCGTGCCGTCTTTGTAGATCTTGAGCCCACTGTCATCGACGAAGTCAGGACCGGAACCTACCGCCAGCTCTTCCACCCTGAGCAGCTCATCAGTGGCAAGGAAGATGCTGCCAACAACTTTGCTCGTGGCCACTACACAAGTAATTATACTCTGTTCTATCATTAGCATTGGTACATTCACTTTTTTGGTCATGGTTAATTTGAATTAATGGATTTATTTCTCTGTTACAGTTGGAAAGGAAATTGTCGATCTCTGCTTGGACCGCATCAGAAAGCTTGCTGACAACTGCACTGGTCTTCAAGGGTTCCTTGTGTTCAATGCAGTTGGTGGAGGCACTGGTTCAGGGCTTGGTTCCCTTTTGTTGGAGCGCCTGTCTGTTGATTATGGCAAGAAATCCAAGTTGGGTTTCACTGTCTATCCATCTCCACAGGTGTCCACATCTGTTGTGGAGCCCTACAACAGTGTCCTGTCGACCCACTCCCTTCTGGAACACACTGATGTTGCTGTGCTTCTGGACAACGAGGCCATTTATGATATCTGCAGGCGCTCTCTTGACATCGAGCGTCCCACATACACCAACCTGAACCGTCTTGTTTCTCAGGTATCTATATAGTTACCATTCTAGTGGCATCATAAAAGTTCAGACTTTTGTCAATATTCAATGCTAGAAGCTTTAAATGACATGATTTTGATTACTGAAATTCAGGTGATTTCCTCCTTGACTGCCTCTCTGAGGTTTGATGGTGCTCTGAATGTGGATGTGACTGAATTCCAGACCAATTTGGTCCCATACCCCAGAATCCACTTCATGCTTTCATCTTATGCACCCGTCATCTCAGCAGAGAAGGCCTACCATGAGCAGCTTTCCGTGGCTGAGATCACCAACAGTGCATTCGAGCCATCCTCTATGATGGCTAAGTGCGATCCTCGCCATGGGAAATACATGGCATGCTGTCTCATGTACCGTGGTGACGTGGTGCCAAAGGATGTGAATGCGGCTGTTGCAACCATCAAGACTAAGCGCACCATCCAGTTTGTCGACTGGTGCCCTACTGGATTCAAGTGCGGTATCAACTACCAGCCACCCACCGTTGTCCCTGGAGGCGACCTCGCCAAGGTCCAGAGGGCTGTGTGCATGATCTCCAACTCGACCAGTGTTGCTGAGGTCTTCTCCCGCATTGACCACAAGTTCGATCTGATGTATGCCAAGCGTGCTTTTGTGCACTGGTACGTGGGTGAGGGCATGGAGGAGGGAGAGTTCTCTGAGGCTCGCGAGGATCTCGCCGCCCTTGAGAAGGATTACGAGGAGGTTGGTGCGGAGTTGGCCGAGGGTGAGGATGATGAGGGTGACGAGTATTAGGGGTGTCTCTGCGCCATGATCTCTATTGGCTGTTGATGATGCTGGGTTTGTATGTGTTTTCTTTAGTTGTCCAGAACTCTGTGGCTTCAAAGACTCTGCTTGTTCTGTTATTACTATGATATGAACTGGTTGATTCAAGTATGCTGCTTTATCTCGCCTTAAAATTCTGGTACTTCGTTGCTATTTCTGGGTTATTTTTAGAATGTTTTAAGTTGATTATGTGTCCAAAGAATATATATTTTTCAAAAAATTATTTTGTTCCTCGGCTAAATCACGAAATTAGAACATTTCACGTTCAAATAGGAAACCTTTTGAGTCAAGGGCCCTTCAGAATTTCTCCCTCTGCCAAGAATGTATGTATTATTCCCAATGTTTTGCTGGAACTGCAAACTATTTTATATGATAATTTCTAACCTTATAATTTTATAATTTTGTTTCTTTTACATGGAACATACAGCTACACTGATTATCTACAGCGATAGATATCATCGTCTTACCTTTACAAGTGGACTGTGATGTAAAGAAAGTCTCGAAATCTCTCCTAAAACATGATCTTATTCATCGGACAGCCATTTTAGTTAAAGCCCACTTTCACTTTCCATGGTCAACTACTTATCAATTTTCCTAGAGCAATTACATGAATTAACTTACCCTGAATTCTTTATGGAATTTAATGTTGTCTTGTCGTAATAAGATGGTATATTAATAGGAAAATATATCATAACCCATGAATCTCCACTCCTATCACATGAAGTAATGACAACGAAGACAAGCCAAATTTAACTTTGTATAGATAAACTTTATATACAAAGTCTTTGTCTCATTTTAGACTATACAATCCAATTAAGACATTGCAGAATCAGCTAAACCTCATTTAGTAACTTTTTGAGCTAGAGTTAAAGTAGCTCTTAATAATACTATTATTGTACCTATAAAAGATATGAAATTCATTATGTATGATATAATTATGAAAAGAGAAAGAAGTCGAGCTACAAGAAAAATGCCCGCTTCTACCATAGTAGCGGCATGTATAAGAGCCGAAATAGGAGTAGTCTTCCACGACATCGGGTAACCATATATGAAGGGGGAATTGTGCTGATTTAGCAATTGCACTATTGTTAATTTGTTTCCCAAACAAGAAAATTTTGTAGAAGTTCTATATGCATCTTTCATATTACATTTGAGCTTAACTTTCTATTAGTTTCTCACAATAAAAATACTATACCAATAGTATCATGGTATGTGCAAATAAGAACTCGAGTTTAATAACGCCACTTTTCCTAATTGGGGAAATATTAGGTGCTTAAGGGGAGGCTTTTTTTAAAAATTTATTTTGAAAAGTTTTTTCTCCAAAGTATTTTATATATCTTTATGTTCATAAATAATTCAACAATGTTATTGTTGGTGCGGGGAGCATAAATTGCGATATCTTGCAAAGCCACAAAAATATTAGCGAGTTCAAATTTTACTCATAAAACTGTCGACCATCTTTAGTCCTGTAAATTCGTTTTTTCTAGTTGAGCTAAATGAATTAGTAAGTTAGATATATATCTATATGTGCGCGCGCGCGCGTTTATGTATAAATCTTGTTAAATGTTGCCAACCTATAGAAGAAAATCATTAATATAATATGACATTTATTGGGAATATCATATCATAATTAAAAATTTTCAATATTCAACACATGAAGTAATATAAAGTAATATGGATGTTTTTCCTTGCATGGAAAATGAGGGTCAGAGTTGCTTCAGTTTGACTTCTTTGTGGGAAACCTTCAAAACCTTCAGCATAGTAAATAAGAAAAAAATAGGATGATTTTTCTCTCAAAACTTATTTGTTGTAATTACCAATAAGAACTTGTCAATGGTCAACTACTTATCAATGTCTCCTAGAGCAATTACATCAATTAATTTACCGTGAATTCTTATATAATTTAATGTTGCCAACTAGTTAGCGTAATAAGATGTTATTAATAGGAGAAGATATCATAACCTATGAATCTCTACTCTATCACACGAAGTAATGTCGATGAAGACAAGCCAAATGGTAGATTAACTCTGGACAGCGTGTATATTAACTTGCACATATAAACTCTCTATTTAAGTCTCTTATCTCATCTTAACCTGTACAGATAACAATCACAGGAAAGTAGAATCGTCTCTGTTGCTTCTCTCTTTTTGCTAGAGTTCCTTAGTCCATCTATGGGGAGAAAAAACGGAAAAATTGTCAAAAAAGTCATAAACCTATTGCACTTTTGCCATTTCAGTCTTAAACCTTTTTTTTTTTTGGCCAATTCAGTTCTAAACCTTTTACAATTGTGTCAGTTTAGTCCATTTGACTTGCCGGCTAAAATAATAATTTTAAATATTTTTTCGAATTTTTAATTTATTTATTTTTCTTTCTTCTTGGTTCTTCTTCCTCTGCCTGGTTTTGCTGGTGGCTGGCGAGGGTCGCCGGAGCTGGCCGGCCATTGAACGAGGGCCGCGAAGCCCTCGCTGGCCGCTGACGAGGGTCGCGGCCCTCACTTGGCCTGGTGCGCGATGCCATGAGGCCGCGGGCGAGGCCATGGTCGACCTCGCCCGTGGCCGGCGAGTTGTGGCTCAATCGCTAGCTATGAATGTGAAATCCAAACAACAAGACGAGCGCGCGCGCCAACTGTTGCTGCTTCTCCTCCTTCTTCGTCTTCCTTCTTTGTCTTTTGCGACTCGGGCTTTGGGTCGGAGTGAAGGACTGGAGTGTTCCTCTTTGGGCTGTTGAACATCGCGAGGCGCGGCCGCCTCGCCTGCGACTCGCCAGCCACGGGCGAGGTCGGCCATGGCCAATGTGCCACGTCAACGCCAAGAAGATTATTTAAAAATGAAGGCCAAACTCTCTCTCTCTCTCTCTGGCCAAAGAACAATAGTTGGTCCCATGAAAAGAAAATGGCGAGCGACGATGAGTCAATTTGGTCGGCCAGCCAGCAAAGAGAAACCTCAGCCACATCCTCAATCACATGAGAGCATAGCCAGCAACAAATCCGAGCTTGATCTCATGTTGTTTGTCCTAAATATTTAAAAATTATTTTTTTGGCCGACTGGTCAAATGGACTGAACTGGAAAAAAAAAAAATTTAGGACTGAAATGGCAAAAAATCAATAGGTTTAGTACTTTTTTGATAATTTTCTCGAGAAAAAACCTAGTTTGAGTCGCCAGAAAATCGCGATAGCCAAAATCCCCAAGAAAAACCATCTCCAGGTGACTTTCTCGAAACGAAGAACGGGGCTCTTCAAGAAAGCGAGCGAACTTTGCACTCTTTGTGGGGTCGATATCGGTATCGTAGTGTTTTCTCCGGCTAGTAAAGCCTTCTCTTTCGGCCATCCTGAGGTCGAACTGATCATTGACCGATTTCTCGCCCGCCACCGTCCACCTCCTCCCGATACCAGTTCTCATCACCAGCTCTTAGAAGCTCATCGAAACGTGAACCTTCGGGAGCTCAACATGATATCGACTCAAGTCCTTGACGAACTAGAAGTTGAAAGAAAGTGCGGGGATGAGCTCGACGTGATGCGAAAAGCGAGCCGAAGGCAGTGTTGGTGGGAGGCTCCCATTGATGAGCTTGGCTTGTGGGAGCTTGAGCAATTGAGAATGTCAATGGAGGACATGAAGAAGAATGTGATGAAGTTGACTAGCAAGTTGATGGCAGATTCTTCTCCTCCAAAAGGTTTGCTATTATCAGGGGTTAATAATGGATTAGGGCTTGGCGACCCTTTTGAGAACAAGGTCCTTCAAGTGAATGGCGCTTCCACTTTTTCTCAGATCTTCTATTTTCATAATGAAAGTGGACTTTTTTGATTTTTTTTGCTAATATATATTTTTTTTTTGTTTAATCTGAAGGAATGAAGTCTAGTATCTCACTAGCAAAGGCTGTCTACTTTTTTGTCTCCTTGCTTATTTCTTTAGCTTTTGAATTTGCAGATGTATATAAATAATACTGGAGTTTAATTTAATAATATGATTGCAACAACTTCTAATGATGGGGTCTGTACTCTGTGTAATAGTGCCTTTGTCAGTTCTTGATCTGGTTTTGTACAATTTAATACGTGCGACGAAACTTGCTTTTCAATAAGTAGTACTGGTTAATGGTATTTTCCGAATATTTACAAGGAACAATTAAGTCCATAGTACAGTCACAAGTTCTCATCTGAAGCACAAAAATTCTTTTGTCGGAGAGACCTAGTAGGCTAGTACCTGCCTTATTGAGTATGCACTTTTAATTTCTTGAGGGCAAGTGGTCAAGAATTTGCAGAACATATCGTCATGAGATCTTCGTAAGCATAATGATAGATCGATGAATCAAAAGCCATCTGTGTTTTTAAGTACATGTTTCGGTGGCTGGTTACTTTTCATTGTCTAGATGATTATGCATTTGCAACAAGAGCACGAGCAAGAGCAAGAATGTTGAGAAATTCGTCCAATCTCACCAGCGACCTGTCCAGCCAAAACCCGACAAATCGAAAATCACCGCCAAGTTCATTCTTCTCTCTTCAGGTCATATAAAAAATGGTAACTCGCGAAATGAGTATAGAGCAATTGGTCCTGACTGTTTTTGTGGAAATTACAAATGAGAGAGATCTCGTACTTCTAGCCTCTTTGGAGCAACAGTCGCTGTTGACTTGTGCACGAATTGTACTTGTCTGTAGGTTTTACTCTCTTTAATATAATATAGTTTGGTGTTTTGGTATGCCTTTGTTTAGCTGTCTTGCGTCCTATACTCGAGCTATCCTACAGTCTGATGAAAATGATTAATTCGGATTTAAGAAACAACGGAGGATTGGGATCAAGAGACATTGGAGAAGGTTGTGGAGTCAAAAGAAGAAAGAACATAATCAGAATTTTCCCACTGAGATTGTATTCTCTCTCTCTCTCTCTCTCTCTCATCCAGGCACACAGTAACCCAGGCTCGCATGCAGACGAGCTATTGAGCCAATGCGAAGTTGCCTGTGATTGAATTACTTACTTTTGGATGATTTTTTTTATTTCTCAATGACAAAAAAAGAAGAAAAAAGAATAGGCAGCTTCATCCTTCATTTCAATGATGGGGCTCTCCTTGACTCTCTTCTTGGACTCTTAGCAACTAAGTTGCACGAGCTTCGTTTTGATACCTTTTCGGAGTGAAACGGCCACCTGAGGTGGCGGGGCTGCGGCCACGAAGGTGGTCTGGTGAGAGGGTCCCTCTCGCCGGACTCTCTGTTTCTCTCTCTCTCTCTCTCTTTTAGCAATCTTTGTGTGTTTCTCAAAGTGAATGACCCTGCCTCCTGATTCAGAGCTATAACAAGGTATATATAGACGAGTCTGAGGGTTTTCTCAATTTTTTTTGGATATTTGCACTTTGCCTCCCCCCCACCCAAACTTTCATATATTTGCAAATTGGCCATAACGGCATTTTTTCTTTCCAATTCCCCCCACATGGTTCGGCCAGCCCACAATATGGGCTAAACTGAGCTTGGCCTTTTAACGGGCTCATTTTCCTTTTTCAGGCTTAATTTTAGCATTTTTCTAATTAATTAATAAATTTTTAATTATTAAAAAGGCTTTTCCCATATTTTGATTAAGGTGGGCTAAATTAAGCTCAAAATTGGCCCTAAGGCTCTCTTAATTTTAGCTGCTACCTCACCATGCCTTGCCTGGATTTTCCAATTGATTTGGTCCAATCCACGCGTCCGTTTCAGATTTAATTTCGCCACTGGTTCGATTTAAAATGCAAAATGCACGAATTTTTATATGCTGAAAATTATATTAAAACCAAATGTAAACTACATGAGAAATGATTTAGATATTTTTTGTAGGGGCCGGGGTCGGTCTCTATTTTTTATGCAAATTAATTACTGAAATGAATTCTAAATGAAGTCAAAATTTAGGTGTCAACAAGCCTCAAGTGGGTTTTATCCCTATAAATTTTAGTTGGCCTATTTCCTTCCATAGTTTGTTGCAATCATAAAACAAATATGTGTTCAAGAACATATGTGCATGAGCTTTATTTGATCTCATCACACACAAAAAATGAAAAAAAAGAGAGGAACTTTAGATTAGTTTCGGAGACAAGGTAGACCCACATGCTCCTCTAATTTAATACCAGCATTCTTAAATTATGTTAATAAATGAAAACAAGTTAAAAACTGCTTTTTTCCGAAATTGTGATTTCAAGATTTGCATGCAAGTGATCTGTCATGGGCAAAAACCTAGTTTATTTTGATACGATTTAAAAGAGTAGTTTTTCTTTCTATTATTATACTTGACTACACAAACAATCTGATCATGCCCCAAATTGGGGTCAATTCTCAGCCTAGCAAATTCTTGTTTTGGCCCTTATTATAGAGACACGCCTCTCTCAATTTAGCAAGGATTGGCTCTATAGCCTCCATGTATATGTCGTGGTTGACTGTCTTGTGCTTTTTTTTTTTTTGTCTGAGGCTATTTTGTACTTTTTTGTTTTGGTGGAATTATATTGTACTTTGAAGAAGAGAAAAAGAGGCACGTTCCTTTGTTTTCTTTTTTCTTTTTGGCCTTTTGTCCCTCCCTGAAAATTAGTCAAGAAAGGCAAGTGGGAATGGAGAGACAAGACATGGGATTTTGTTTTCGCCAGAATAAAATGGTATGGAAGTGACAGGTGGCCCACTTTGAACTCTTCTGGCATGTGACAAATAAAGGTAAAAAGAACACATCACATGGTACGAGATCCACGATGCGATTCCCCTTTTTTTTCTCAGCAAAAAGGGAAAGGGAAAAAAAGTGGTTGTCATCCGTGTATGAGCATCTGAATTCCCCTTCTAGCCCACGACCAAGAAAATGATTCTATTCCATCAAAATTTGCAACTTTTCGGTCACAATCTGTTGAAGCATATTGAGATTATTAGGTTACTTATTATTAGATTGAGGACAGTTATAGGCTACGTTACTTTGATAGATAACATGTTTATAAATAAAGTAAATCTACATGATATCTGCAACTTTTGCATTACGAAAAATGACATCATATATGTCATAACTTTTGTATGACGCTTGGGTGAGCATAATATCTTTTCAATTGTTGAGTGCCATAATTTTCGTAGTACATTTATGTTCAGATTAAGCACACAAACATAACGAAATAGAAAGTAAATATGATAAAGAGAAATCGAGACACAAAATTTATTCTAATTCATTCTTAAACTAGGGTTACATTTAGCATTTACCAATCACTTGAGTGCCATAACATTTAAATACGTTCACTATAAGCACCTGAAATATGATGTGGCATGACACTCGTGATGAACGTTTATTTAAAAGTTAAAACATTCAAGCGATCGATTGAAAATTATGATACTCGTGATATCCTTATCTCATTTTTCATCTCATGGGACAAAAATTCCAAAATCTTCATACACAACAACCGGAAGTAGAAGTTTCCAGACAAAACAAAAAACAAAAAAACCGGAAGTAGGTTTGGGCAAAAAAGAGAGTAGGCAACGGAAAAGGGCATTTAAATCAAATAAATCAAGACACGATAATTTAACTAGTGCAGCAATAAAAGGAAAACGAAGTGGAAAAAAAAGAAACAAAAAAGGAAAAAGCGAGAAATGCAAAATGCCTTCCGTTGTAAAACTAAAAAAAAAAAAAAAACTTCTAACCAGCCACTATTGTTTGACATGCACACACATACAAAAAAACCGATGAACACGCCCAAGATGGTCATGAAGTAAGCCTACATTTTGTTCCCTTTCTCTGTGCTACTATCAGAGGCATTGAACATCTATCATCCACTGACATATAGTCACTGTAAATTATTAGTACATCTCTTTCAATTTAAACCCACGAAGCACTACAACAGAAGAATCAAAAACATATCCTTGAGAACACAAAGAAGTACTAGTTATTCAGTATCTCTCTCTCTGCATCATCTGTAGGACAATTGCAGATTTGAATCATACATTTATGGGGTGTCGCCAAGGCTGGCTTGCTTGCGACGCAGCTTCTCTTCCTTCCGAGCCCTGCCAGCGATGCTATACCAGCCACTATCTTCGCAAGCCACCTGAAGATCCCAACTTTGACCTGTCCTCTCTTCGGAGGCAGCCTCACTTTCGAATTCTTCTTCGAGCTCTTCTTCGTCGCGCACTCGGGGGACATTTTCTGTGATCCTCTCTCTCAGCAAGGAAAAGGAAAGAGAAATCTCAAGAGGGTAATTAGAGATAAGCAAGAAGAGAGAGGTAAAGAAAGCAGAGGAGGTAGAGGTGTTTTGCTGTGTTTCGGTGGAGACATGTAGTGGGTTTGGTTTATATATACAGAGTCAGAATGGACTTTACGGAAAGTGTGAAAAGAAGACTTCGGGGGGTTTGAATTAGAGGCACGAGGTACGAAGGGAAGCTGTTGTTTCCCTACAATTTCTAGCATAACTACAGGATTCTTTTGATGATGTGAAACTAAAAGCCAGCATAATAAGCAGTTAAATACATTCGGTTGAGAGTTGTACAACTGATTCCATCCAATTTCTAGGATCTCTTTAGGAGACTTTTGATGATGAGAAACTAAAAGCCAGCATGATAAGCAACTAAGCATATTCAGAGGAGGGGGCTAATCAGAAGGGACTTTAGTCTTCTTTTCAAAGGCAAACACACAAGCAAAAAAAGGAGCTTGAGCTTGTCACTTTCCATCTAACTCGCAATTGATAAGTGTTTTAGCGCTATTTTTGTTGTTGATAAAAGCTAATTAAACACTCATTTTCCAAGTTACAATGGATAATTTGTGTAAATTAATGCAACGTCACTTATAGATGATAAATATAGATAAATAAAATAAAAGAAGGGTACATAGTTGAGAATTATGACGAGAGAGATATGTAATATTCTGTATATCTCCAAATGAAGAATACAAGCCCCATAAATATAGGGAGAGAAGACAATTAGATTTTACAACTATTGTAAACTACAATGAACCTAATTTCAAAAATGGCAATCCTACACAGTAGTCGAACAAATACACACACACACTCAAGGTGACTTGAAAGAAGTCAACTTGAGTTTCGAGAAAAGATCTAGAAAACGCCTAGGTGAATGTATCTTATTGAAAATATCAACACTCTGTTCATCGGATAAAGTGGAGACAAGTCGAACAATGCCACGAAAAACGTGATATCGGATGAAATGACAGTCTATATCAATGTGCTTGGTGCGTTCATGAAAAACATCATTATGTGCTATTGGGATGGCACTTCAATTGTCGTAGTGAATGACTATTCCACTATTATGACACACTCCCATGTTTTCTAGTGGCCTTTGCAACCATTGTATAATCAACGTCGTATCAACAAGAGCTCGACATTATGCTTCTATAATAGAGGGAGATACAATAGTCTATTTCTTCCTATGCCATGAATTAATTGAATTGCCCAAAAAGATACAATAGCCCATAGTGGATTGACGATCATGAGAGTATCCAACCTAGTCATCATTAGAATAAGTTGTCAACTCCAAGGTAGAATTACCAGAAAAATGAAGGCCATGAAATAATGTTCCCTTGAAGTAGTAAAGAATTCAAAGGACTACAACAAAATAAGTCATATGGGGCGTGGTCATATATTGATTGACAATATGAACAATAAAGGCGATGTTAGGTCAAGCAACAGTGAGATATAGAACACCGTTGACCAATTGTTGATAGTGTGTGTATTCGAAAGAGGAGTCCTATCGTTGGCATCAAATTTGTCATTGGTCTCGATACGAGTCATAACAACCTTGTTGTCAATGAGTCCGGCACGAGAAAGAATACAAGTGGCGTATTTTGAATGAGAAAGATAATAACCAGAGGAACCTGAATTAGCCTCTAAGCCTACAAAGTAGCTAAGACGCGCAAGATCTTTCATTTCAAGTGACTGAGATATTGTTTGAGCTTTCAAATGTCAGCATGATCATTGCCTATAATATCCATGTTGTCCACATATAAGAGCAGCATAATACACCTATGAAGTGCGCGCCAAACAAAAAGAGCGTGCTCATAGGGACTGGATTTGAAGCCAAGAGATTCCATGGTTGAGTTAGACTTGGAATACCATGCATGAGGAGCCTGTTTTAGGCCATATAAAGCTCGACGTACTCTACACACTTTATTGGAAGGATGAGTGTATCGAGGAGGCACCATTTAAACTTCCTCAGTGAGATTGCCATTTAAGACTGCATTTTTAACGTCCATTTGAAACAAAGACCGGTGCTTAATTGCAACAATAGCAAGAAGACCATTGACATAAGGAAGGCGTGCAACAAGATAAAATTCTCTTTATAGTCAATTTTGTATTCCTATGTAAAGCCTTTCACCACTAGCTGAGCTTTGTAATGGTTCACAATACTATTTGCCTTAGTTTTAATCTTATATACCCATTTATAATCTACAACAGACTTATCAAGAGGCAAATCAACCTGATAATTGTCAAAGGCCTCAACTTATTTGTCATTGCTTGTTGCTAGAGAGGATTAATATTAACTCCTCTATATGTGCCAAGTTTAGAAAGAGAAGCAATGGTAATCCCAAAGTCGAACAGAAGATCGACTTACTCTTGTGGAATGACATGCAAAGGATGACAAAATGTTGGCCAGTGGAGAATCCGTGGATGGAGTAGACATGTCAGAAGCTGCCGAGGTGGTATAGCGAGAAGGACGTGCATCAAGATTAGAAGAAGACAGTTTTAGAGAGGAATATTCACAAATGGACTGAGGTGTGGGATCTTTTGGGAATAAATCCATTGAAGTTTTGGTTAAGAAGGGAACATGAGTCGATGATTAGAAGGGGCGAAGGGATTTGAAGGGATGAAGAGATGAGAACACCTTGTGTTCCCAAAAGGTAACAAGACAAGACACACAAATGAAGATAGTGAGAAATAGGATCCCAACATCTATACCCTTCATGCTCAATGCCATACCCAAGAAAGCAACATAAGCAGGCATAAGGTACTAACTTCGTATCTTCATGTGGAAGAAGATGTACAAAAACAAGCACTACCAAATACTCGAAGAAGACTGTAATTGGGGACACTACCATACAAATGCTCATAGAGAAATGTTACATAAGGTAGGGGACAAAGTACAATTGATAATGTATGCAGCAGTAAGACAAGCCTCTCCCTAAAACCGTTCGAGAAAAGAGATGGAGACTAGAAGAGTGCATGTTAAAATATGCCCATGTTTACTTTCTATTTGACCTTTTTTTTTTGGAAGTTCCTAGACAAGAACGATGTATAATTGTGCCATTTTCGGGGAGAATCTTAAGAAATTTGGTAACTCTATATTTTATGGCATTGTCTGTATGAAAAACCTTGATATCTTGAGAATTTACTTATTTAAAAAATGGCAACAAAATCACGGTAGAAATGAGTAAATTCAGATCGATTCTTCATAAGATAAAATGAGGTATAACGGGAATAACACAAAGATTACCAAATAGCGAGAGCCTCCCATGGTGAGAGTTGGAGAATGTCCCCAAATCTCAGAGAGAATTGATCAAAAGGAGAGTGAGAGGTAGATTTACTAAAATCAAATGATAAGGCATGATGTATTTCTAGCTAACAAGATAGGTAATCAAAATAACCACTTGAAATCAAAGAGTTTAATTTGGAGGAAGATGCATGACGTAACTGAGAATGTCAAGTTTGAGTTAACACCTTGGTAGCACAACCGGCAAAAGAGTCGGGAATATTCAAGGAAATGAGCTCAGATGGGTATCCCACTCTACAGCCTATCCCAATAGTCTGTCCCATCCATGGATCATGCGCATGGCAACCATGAGAATAGAAAAGAACATGAAAATCAAGTTCATGAAATTATCCCATTGAAATCAAATTTAGGGAGAGTTGGGGAGCCATAAATGGGTTAGGTAAGGATAATATGGATGTCGAAATGTTTTCGATATGGTTGACTCTCATTTGGAAATTATCAACTGTGTGAATAGTAGGTGCATGTAAAGTGAATGATTTTGAGTGACACAAATTAGAATTTGAAATCATATGATTGCAGCAAGCAGAGGAAAAAACTATAAATCAGAAGTACCTTAAGCGACAGACATAGCATAAGAGACAAATGAGCTAGTAGTACCAAATTCTCGAAAAATGGATCTAAGATCCTCTAAGTAGAGAGTAATGATTAATCCATTGGGAGACGCCTCTATGGTAGCATCAGTGATTGATGGATTTGCATGTGGACCTCGGTTTCATGGTTGATTGTTTAGCCCTATAGGTTGCTTAGGTCATAGCTGATAGAAATTGAGTATTGGAACTTCTAATTTATCCATAATTTGCATTTTACTATTTTCAACACAATAAATTGGACAAGAAATGTGAAAAACGTACATAATGAGCATATATGGAGAAAATAAGGCCAAAAATGGACTTAGGACATTGAAATACCTTAGCAATTGGTTTGAGATTGCCAAAACCGGGTTGAATCGGTCGGTCGGAAAAGTATTGAATCGATCTGGTCATGTCAGTCAATGGTTGGATAATGACATGGCCGTGCTGATGTGGCACAAGCTAACGTGGCTATGCTGGCGTGGCTAATGATGTTAGCGATGGCATCAGTACATAGTAGGAGCGTTAGGCGCGTGGATCTCACCCACAGTGGCTTCCGGCGGCGTGTGAGGACGCTTGGTGTGGTGTTTAGCAAAGAAATTTCACTGGTTGGCTCGATTAACGAGGGCAAGTCACAAAATGACCACCAAAATGTGTTACAATAGCATAGAAATGCTATGGGCTTAGTAGATTTGAGTCGCGGTGGCACATGAGGGCATGTTCATCGGCAGTTTGCATCAAAATTTTAGGATTTTGCTTATTTGGGGGTGGCGAGTTTGGTGGTGGTGTCTGTTTTTAGAAATGAGCAGCGGAAGAGTTTCAAATAGTAATTGCAACTGCGGACTTGGCGGAGAAACATGAGCGACTTGGCCGATGTGATTAGCGAGACCTTGCCCTTGGAGGTGCATTTCCATTTCAAGGCACCAGGACAAATAATTATTTCCACTCACTTCTAGGATATGGAATTTGGGCTTTTCAATATTTGTCATAATTCTGTACCAAAATGAATCCTTAAATTAATTAGAAGGATTTCTAAATATCCACCGCCATTTCAGGAGCAGAAGGATACTTTTAGATTTGATATTAGCTTCAGGCTAAGAAAAAGAAAAATGAAGAAGATGATGAAGTATAAGTTGATTAAAAAAAACAAAGAGAACACTTACCTTGCAAAAATTACCTACTCAGTTGGTAGATCTTCGTGTTGATAACGTGTTATAAAAGTAAATGGTGATCTTTGGAATCAACTTAGAAAACAACTTGAAATATAATATGAAGAGATAAGAGAGAAGTAGGGAGCAAATATTAACTCATCTTATTCAATGACGAAAACTAAGCTCTTATTTATAGGAACACAATGATGCACTTATCATTAATACCAATGTATTGAATAAATACATACATTGGACAGGGAGATGAATTTAGAATGTAGGATACAAATGTACCATACTAGGTACATTAGATAGGATGAATATAATGAATATTCATTCATGTATTTCATAACACTCCCCCTTGAATATTCATAGTATTCATTCTATTACGAATGTGCATTGAATGACATTGCCTCATTAAAAACCTTAAGTCGGAAAAACTCAATGGGACAAAAATCGGACAAAAGGGAAAAAGAGTGCAATGCATAGTTCATAATATCTCTCCCCCTCAATGGAGCCATATAGCCACTGCTGGGGCTAGTCAATCTTGCAGCTTGTGAACTCGTCGCATACCAATCTCATATACTAATTTCTCAAAAGTTGATGTTGGCAATGATTTGGTAAAAATATATGCAAGATTATGTATGGATTGAATCTGTTTAACGTCAATTTGTCAACTTTCTTGGAGTTCGTGAGTATAGAAAAATTTCGGCGAGATATGCTTGATCCTATCACCTTTAATATATCCTCCCCTAACTTGTGCAACACAAATAGTATTATCTTCATAAATTATAGTTAGAGAATTTGTAACCAGTGTGACACAACAAGAATTGTGAATATACGTTATAACGAATCTTAACCAAACACACTCTCTTCCAGCTTCATATAAAGCAATAAGCTCAGAGTGATTAGAAGATGTAGCAACTAGCGATTGCTTCGTAGAACGCCAGGAAATGGCGGTGCCGTTATAACAAAATAAATAACCGGTTTGAGAGCGAGTCTTATGTGGATCAGATCTATATTCAGCATCAGCATATCCAACTAAACCAGATGTAGTGGAATCCTTGGAATAATATAATCTCAAATCTATGGTTCCTCAGAGATAACGAAAAATATGTTTAACTCCATTCCAGTATCTCCGAGTTGGCTCAGAACTAAAACGTGCCAGTAAATTTACCGCAAAAGCGATATCTGGCCTCGTGCACTGTGCCAAGTACATCAAAGCCCAAATTGCATTGAGATATGGCACTTCAGGACCAAGTATCTCTTCATCAAATTCTCTAGGACGAAACGGGTCCTTTTGGAGATCTAGAGACCTTACAACCATAGGGGTGCTCAATGGGTAAGCCTTGTCCATGTTGAAGCGTTTAAGTAATCTTTCAATATATGCTGATTGATAGACGATTATTCCATTTGCTTTATGCTCAAGCTCTAGACCAAGACAAAGTTTGGTTTTACCCAAATCTTTAACTTCAAACTCCCTTTTCAAATACTCAGCAGTTTTAGCTAACTCTTCTGGAGTTCCAATTAAATTTATATCATCTAAACTGCTACAATAGGAAATCCGGTTTCCGATTTCTTAATAAATACGCATGGGCAGATAGGATCATTCTTGTACCTTTCCTTAATTAGGTACTCACTTAGGCGTTGATACCACATTCGACCGGATTGCTTTAACCCGTACAAAGATCTTTGCAATTTTATTGAGAATAAATTGCGAGGAGTGCATGCATCAGGCATTTTGAATCCCTCAGGAATTTTCATATAAATATTAGAGTCTAATGAGCCATATAGATATGCCGTCACAACGTCCATAGGACGCATTTCCAATCTTTCAGAGACTACCAGGCTAATTAGAAAACGAAATGTAATCATATCCATCACGGGTGAATATGTCTCATTATAATCAATCCCAGGTCTCTAAGAGAATCCTTGGGCAACGAGTCGGGCTTTATACCTGACAACCTTGTTTTTCCCATTTCGTTTTTGGATAAATACCAATTTATATCCAACAGGCTTTACATTATCGAGGATTCGAGTTACGGGTCCAAAAACGTCCCATTTAGCTAAGGAAGTTAATTCAGCCTTAATTGCTTCCTCCCATTTAGGCCAATCTTGCCTTTGACGGCATTTAATAATAGATTGCGGCTCACAATCATCATCTATAATTTTATGAGCAACTGAGAATGCAAAAATATCATCAATGATGATTTCATTCCGATCTCAAATCTCATTACAATATGTAATGAAATTCTCAGTATTCCCAAGGTTTGTGATCTTTTCATGGGTTTGTGCCTCTTCATGGGCAATAAGTTCTTTGGGAGCAAGCACAACACCAGGCTCTTCTAGAGCGAGTTCCTGATTCTTTCCCTTTCATTTTCGAGGAAGAGTGTCTTTTGATCCTATCGGTGTACCACGCTTCAAGTGTGGGAGATTTTTATCCATTTTAGCCTGTCCTTCGGGAACAACTATCCTAGCTGGAGCATTTGTAGCTGGAATATGAGACTTCGTTACCTTAGCAGCATCATTAAATGCGTCAGAAAGTCTATTAGCCATAGCCTGTAAATGGATTATATGCTGCATCTTGTTTTCACACTTAGAAGCTCTTGGGTCTAATTGAGATAAATTTTTCTCATGCCAGGAGAAAATCTTAACTGGTTGCTGCTTTACAGCCATGGAAGTTGTAGGTGTCTCAATTGATGGAAACAAAGTCTCATCGAAATGACAATATGCAAATCTAGCAGTAAAAAGATCACCAGTAGTTGGTTCCAAGAACCTAATGATGGACGGTGAATTAAACCCAACATAAATGCCCAAACGGCGTTGGGGACCCATTTTCATTCTTTTTGGCGGTGCTACAGGCACCTGTACTGCACAACCAAATGTGCGTAAATATGAAATATCAGGTTCATAACCAAGAACCATTTGAAGGAGAGATTGTAAGAGACTAGCAGTGGGGCGCAATCTTATTAGGGCTGCCGCATGCAAAACTGCATGACCCCATACTGTATCGTTGAGATTCGTTCTCAATAATAGAGTGTGGGCAATGATTTGGATACGTTTAATCAATGATTCTGCCAATCCATTTTGAGTATGAACATATTCGATTGGGTGCTCAACCTCGATTCCGAGTGAAGCACAATACGCATCAAAACTCTTTGATGTAAATTCACCAGCATTATCCATCCTTATGCTTTTAATTGGATAATCCGGGAATTGTGCCCGGAGCTTTATAATCTATGCAAGTAAACGTGCAAAGGCGACATTGCGCGTAGATAATAGGCAAACATGAGACCATCTATAGGATGCATCCACTAGTACCATAAAATATCGAAATAGTCCACTTGGTGGTTGTATTGGTCCACAAATATCACCCTGAATTCTTTGTAGGAATAAAGGGGATTCAAGATTAACCTTTGTTATAGAAGTTTTGATAATGAATTTTCCTTGTGAACAAGCTTCACAATTATAATCTTTGGACAGTAATACCTTTGTATCCTTTAAAGGGTGCCCTTTTGTATTCTGAATTATTTTACGCATCATTGAAGCGCTAGGGTGACCAAGGCGATCATGCCACAATCCAAATTGATCAGGATTTACCAATCTCCAGGATGTGGTAGCATAGGTTTCAACAGTCTTAATCATGATACAATACAAACCGATAAAAGAAGCTTCTAGCTTCTCATGGATGGTCTTCAGGCCCATCTTATAAGAAGTAATGCCAACATATTCGTTATTTTGCTCATGAATAGTCTCAATATGGTACCCATTACGGCGTACATCTTTGAAACTGAGCAGATTCGTTTTTGATTTACTGCTTAGAAACACATCCTCAATATGCAGGATTGTGTCATTTGGCAAAACAATTGTGGCATTTTCGACACCATCAATAATCGGAACAGGACCTGATATTGTATGGACATGTGCCTTACGCATTGTCATACTTGAGAAAAAGTATTTACTACGAAATATGGTATGTGTTGATGCACTATCAAGCAAACAAACATCTTCCTTTTTCTCGGTATTTTTCATTTGCATTTATGTTGACAACTTCAGGTGTTAAGTATCATAAATTTTGCATATTAGTAATAGGATCAAATAAAATTTCAAAATAATAAATATTATATAAGGTTCATAAGCATTTCACTACAAAACCATATTAGAGAACAATGAAAGGTAATGCATTTAAAGAAAGACAACTAGAAAATAAATTATTAGAATCATAAAATTCGAAGTCTAAGTTGTTATTCACCAGACTGATGCCTTATCAAAGCAATCAGAGGTCCTCAAAGAAATCAGAGACATCCAAGGATGCATTTGCTACTTCAGGAGCAAGATGAGTCTCACCAGTAGAGATATTGTTGGCCTCAACAGTGGTTATGGCAGTAGGATTATTTTCAATGGCGTGAGATTCACCATGCTTGCCCGTATTTTTTAAAGATGAATGGTATAGATCAACAAAGTGCTTTGACGTACGACAAGTACGTGACCAGTACCCAGTCATGCCACATCGATGGCAAATACTTTCATTAGCCACCTTTGGCTTCTTTTCTTTATCATGATTCGGGCCAAAGTTATATTTCTTAGGGCGGTTAAATTTCTTACCACCCCTTCAAGGATTATATTCTTGCTTGCGCTTATAGCCCTTAAAATGGCTAGTATTTTTCTCAAAGTTAGCATGTGCTTCAGGCAATACTTTTGAGCCAGCAGGTCTAAGATCATGACTTTTAAGCAGCAATTCATTAGTTTGCTCAGTAGTGAGGAGCACAGAAATTAATTCAGAGTATGTGGCAAATTGACGCTGTCAGTATTGCTGTTGCAATACAATATTCGAAGCATAGAAGGTGGAGAAAGTTTTCCCTAACAATTCTGCATCGGTGAGCTTGATATCGTATAACTCAAGCTGAGAAACAATATCAAATAAAGCGGAGTTATAGTCAGACATTGATTTAAAATCTTGCAGCCTGAGATTTTGTCGGTCATATTGTGCTTGAGGGAGGATAAATGTCTTGGTATGATCATACCTATCCTTCAACCTTTGCCACAGGGTTTGAGGTCTCGAACAGATAAATATTGAGTCTTCAGGCTCTCATGCAAATGACGACGAATAAAAATCAATGCATTTGCTTTATCTTTTGCATTTGAGGTTCCGTCTTCTGTAATTGCATTAGCGAGACCTTGCCCTTGGAGGTGCATTTTCATTTTAAGGCACCAGGACAAATAATTATTTCCACTCACTTCTAGGATGTGGAATTTGGGCTTTTCAATATTTGTCATAATTTTGTACCAAAATGAATCCTTAAATTAATTAGAAGGATTTCTAAATATCCACCGCCACTTCAAAAGCAGAAGGATACTTTTAGATTTGATATTGGCTTCAGGCTAAGAAAAAGAAAAATGAAGAAAATGATGAAGTATAAGTTGATTAAAAAAAACAAAGAGAACACTTACCTTGCAAAAATTACTTACTCAGTTGGTAGATCTTCATGCTGATAACGTGTTATAAAAGTAAATAGTGATCTTTGAAATCAACTCAGAAAACAACTTGAAATATAATATGAAGAGATAAGAGAGAAGTAGGGAGCAAATATTAACTCATCTTATTCAATGACGAAAACTAAGCTCTTATTTATAGGAACACAAGGATGCACTTATCATTAATACCAATGTATTGAATAAATACATACATTGGACAGGGAGATGAATTTAGAATGTAGGATACAAATGTACCATACTAGGTACATTAGATAGGATGAATATAATGAATATTCATTCATGTATTTCATACATTCATGTATTTCATAACAGTGAGAAGACAAGTAGACTTAATTACAATTATTGTAAACTACAATTAACCTAATCTAAAAGATAGTAAGCCTACACGGTAATCCAATATATATATCTAACATACATAAAGCAAAATAAGTCTCGTAAATAAGTGACATGTAAAATCATTTATTTGGCCCTTGATTTATAGTAGCCAAATTGCAACACCTTAGATATTATCTATCCGCGAATTGCTTTTCGATGTGAAATCAAAAGGTTCCTTTCGACGCTTGACGAGAGATTCCCATGGGTCCCATGATTTGATTCGAATGTGCAAACGACTTGAAGTCAAAAAGTGGTAATGAAATGGAGAAGAGTTGAAGCCCCACCACGATTGCCACAATGATTCTCTTCTTCTCTCCGTCACGATTGCCACAATGATTCTTTTCTTCTCTCCGTCCCAATCGGCCACGATTGCCACAATGATTCTCTTCTTCTCTCCGTCACGATT
>BCNH02000008.1:23514184-23531256 GCA_001662345.2 Metrosideros polymorpha var. glaberrima | reverse complement strand
CTCTTCTTCTCTCCGTCCCAATCGGAGGGAGACATTGTATCTACTCATTTGGCGTTTCAATCCCTCTACAGTACTTAGCTGAATCTGGACTCCCTTCTGATATTAACAAAAAGTCACCCGGTCAATGTATTTGTTAGACGATGATGTCTTGGAAACTAAGGAGATGGGTCAAGTCAACTTACCCCCTTTTGCATTAAAAGCATAGTGATCAACTTCATGAGACCAAACTTCATTGACGGCGCAAGAGCGCTTGAGAGAATCCTTTCATACGTAAAGGAGATACTCTGCCTAGATTCAATTTATGCATATTCAACCAACCAAACTTCATGAATCACATAATATCCCCACTTGGTCGATGAAAAAGGTCAAAATCCCGGACCTGATCTGTTTACACAGCACTAGATAAAACATAAATTACAGAGAGAAAAATTTCAATATTACACGACACGACACGCCTACTTTTGATAGATTGATACGAACTATCATGTTTCCATCGTAATTCAAATATTCAAAAATTAAAATCAAAATCAAAATGCTTTGAACTGACAAGGATTGGCACAAATTATAATACAATTAATATGAATTTTCAGCCGTAATGGCAACAATGTTGATCGTGTCGGACCAAAGTCTAGTTGGGAAGTTTTACCACTTTCTTTGGTCCAAAGTCTCTTAAATAGACCAGAGAAGAGATGAGTGAGAAAACAAACATGCGTTAATTTTAAAAGGGTTAGTACCACGAAAAATTTCAAATTGGTCTATATGTGATAAATTTACCCCAAACTAATTTTTTGATCACCAAAAAGTCCTAAACTGGTACTTATGTGATAAATTTACTCAAAACCAATTTTTTGACTGTTAAAAACCCCAAACCGGTACACTTGTGATAAATTTACCCTCCGTTAGTTGTCGTTAAATTGGGTTAATACCACAAAAAAAAACCCCAAACTAGTACACATATAACAAATGAAAGGTAAAACTCCAAATTGATACATTTGTAAACTGTCATGTGTTATCTAACTCAGCAATTTGATAGTAAAATTTAACGAAAATTAATGGAGGGTAAATTTATCACAAGTGTACTAGTTTGAGAGTTTTTTGGTAAAAAAATAAGTTTAGAATAAATTTGTCATATATATACCGAGTTGAGATTTTTTGTAGTATTAATCCATTTTAAAATCAATCGAATTTCATGATCTTTTGGTAGACAACCTTTAATTTTAGGTCATAGACAAAGCATTCCATGATTCCATCCACTCATTAACGAGTTTAACCTTGCATAACTATGAGTGCCAAACATACAAACCTATGTTGGCTACTCGAAACTGCATAGAGATAGCCAAAGTAAAAGGCGAGAGAGACATGGACGATTTCACTGTTTCGTTTTCAAAAGGTAAGAGGAATGGACAGTTCTACTGTTTCATTAAAAAAATAATTTATTTTTCGTGTTAGTAGATTTCTGAAAAAGTAGGTCAGTCTCAAATCATTGGGGGTAAAAAAAATAAAAATACCAAACACCTGTTTTACTAGTTCATTGCTGGTAACTTACCAACAACACTTTTACGAAGTTACCAATGTTTTCGGCAGTTTGCAAATCATCAATTTTTCTTATCTTTTCTCAACTTTAAATTATTTTTCTTATCGACGCATCAATATTACATGAATTTACTAATCTTTATTTGAATGATTTACCAACTTTTTCTGATTAAGCTATCAACAAGTTGTAGATTATTCATTCTCATTCAAGTTAATGACCAACTTTTATTTGTGTTTTAGTTTATCAAATTTGTTATTGTTTGCTTACTTTTATTTTTCTGATTATAAAACATCTTAAATATATAAATTCTTATATGAATATGCGAACTTTGCTTATGTGAGCAAACATCATTTCTGTCCATGGGTTATCTACTAGTTTTTGTTTTCCAAAAAGCTCATTAGAATAATTTACCAGCGATTATTTGGCTTTTTTAGAAAAATAATCAACTATTCATTCTATTGAGTTACAAACCTTTATTTGCCTTACTTACCAACATATTAAATTTACTTACTCTTTTTGTAATGGCAACTCTAATCTTTTATTAGCTTTTATTTATCTTTCTAACCAATGCCTTTAAATTTACCGACATAATTATATAAAATCACTAACCTTTTTTTGAGTGACTTACAAACTTGTCTCCGATTAAAATAAGTGACTAATCTTGTTTTACCATTCCTCATTTTAGTTATTTACCAATATTTATTTTATATTTGATTACCAAATTATGCTTACTGTTTAACCACTTTATTTGCCTTTTTACTAACTTTTTAAATTTACCAACACTTTTTAAAATTACTAACCTCACATAGAGTGTTATCAACTCCATTCTGATCAAGTTACCAACTAGATTTGTATTACTAACTCTTGCTTGAGTTAACTACAGATTATTATTTGATTTCTTTTTATATTACCAACTTTTTTATTTCCGAAAAAAAAATCTGTTAATTTTTTACCAACTTTTATATATCTTTCTTAAAGACGGTTAAACTTACCACTAATCATAGGGAATTGTCAACCTTTATCTGAATGATGGACCAAGTTTTCTCTGATTTCGGTTTAATAGCTATCATTTGAGTTACTTACCAACAATTATATATATAATTTATCGACTTTTCTTATCTTTTAACCACTTTTGTTTGCCTCGTAACCAACTTTTTAAGTTTACCAACTCTCCGAAAAAATTTCAACCTCAATTAAAGCGAGTACCAACTTTTCTTGATTAAGTTGCCAACTCTTATTTGAATTAGTTACCGATGCTTATGTCTCTTTGTTTTCTAAATCATCAACTTTTCATATCTTTGGCAAAAAAAAAAAACATTCTTATCTCTGACTAATTTTTATATACCTTTCTTACAAATGCTTTAAATTTACCAATAATCATGGGGAATTACCAACAGTTTAGATGACTTACCAACTATTCTTCCATTAATTTACCAACTAGTTTTGAGTAACTTACCGACCTTTATGTGATTATTTTACAATTTACCATTATTTCTTATCATTTAAAGATTTTATATGCCTTGTTACCAACTTTTTAAAATTTATCAACTCTTTTTTTTTTGTGTGAAAATTGTAAGTATTATAGATCAGATGAAGTACATCAGCTTAGGGGCATTCCCCATTAGAAATTAATAACCTCCATTAGAATGAACTCAAACTTTTCTCTTATTAAGTTACAACTAATTTTGTATCACCAACTCTTATTTGAGTTAATTACCGATATTTATTTGCTCTTTTTTCCAATTGCCAACTTCTCTTACCCCTAACAAAAAAAAAAAATTCGCTTATCTTTTTATCAACTTTTGTTTACTACCAATTACTTGTATTTACCATATATTTGATTACACAAAAAAAAATAAAAAAAACAACAACAACTCATTGTAGTGGATGTGCGATCGGTATTTATTGATCAAGTGAGACTGGTCGATGAAAGTGATCCAAGCCATTAACCAATTGACAACTACATGGCATAGATATCGACATATATGAAGTAGTCATCGACAGCTACGTGGGATTGGCACTGACAAATAGTCGAGTGGTGTTCTGCAAGACTTATCAACGGAGCAAGCAAGGGGATAACCATCTTAAAAAGAGCGGATAAATAAAGGTAAGCAAAAGCTGATAATAAGAAAAGCGATTTTTTTTTTCTAAAAACTAGTTGGTAAATCAATTGGTGAAAAATTGGTTAGTCACTCTAATTAAGGTAGGTAAAATCTATAAAGAGTTTATAAATTTAAATTGTTGCTAGGAAAAATAAATAAACACTAGTAAGAAAAGTTGACAAATTAAGATAAAGAAACGGATATATACCGGTAGGTAACTCAAAAGGGAGTTGGTAACCCATTACTATTGTGGCAATTTTGATGAGAGAATCTGCAAAAAATCTCGTCATGAGATCATTGAAAGCATAATGATAAATCAATAAATTAAAAGGCATCTGTTTTGTAAATTTTCTCGTTTCGATGGCTGGTTACCTTCTATTGTCTTAAAACAAATCGATGAGTATGCATTTGAAACGATTGCAAACAGGTGATGAAGAGACAAGGAATATAATGTGATGGAGCGGCTCGCTATGTCCTCAATAAGACTGGCAACTTTGGATTTGGGGATGAGTCACTAGCTTCAGATGGGTGAGGAATTCAGTATTGTGATTGTGGCTGTTATGTTGTTATAGTAGAAGCCCGATGTTTCACTTGGAGAGATCACCAAGTTTGAACCCAAAATTCAAGCCCGTCATCATATTTAGTTAAGCTCACATTCACTCGAAAGTTCAAACCAATAATTTATGGGCCAATTGAAATGTATCAACTGCTCAACTTTACATCACAGTTGGTTGTGGGACTTCTTATTGTGCGCTTACGCCTTCAACAAATTTCCTCCTCCAATGTGAGCCTCCTATGTTAGTCATGTTCCCTTTAATTCATGTATCCTTTTGCTCCAACATTATCTTAACTCAGAGCTCTACCTTGGCCTGGTCAAGTTTTAGTAGATGTTGGTGAGGAGCAGGCCCTTCAGACTCTACCTCAATCACCTTAGCCCAGACAAGTTTTTGGTGGGAAGCCTGGAGAAATCATCCTCCACCTCGATTAGAGAGTCACATATGAGATTCCTTCTTTGACTTTTTTGAGATATTTTCAGACAATAATCCACGCGGAGGCTCACCAATTAATCATAGACTTTGATAACACTTAGTGGGTTGACGCAACGAAAACCCAATACCTTCAATTAATAGATCGTCAAGAGGAAGCACAAGTCCGAAACCCGTTAATATATCAAGTTGGACCTACTGTTCCTCAAAAGCTTAAGCCAACAAATTATTCGCCCACCAGAATATTTAACAGCTCCACTTCGCTCGTCATTTTCAATATGAGACTTCTTTCCGCTTAACACTTTCACAGGCGCGCCCCTAAAAAGTGGCATTTGTAAAAAACAGAAATTGTAATTCAAATAAAGCCATGACGATGACTGTTTTCACGTGCAATTTGATCCGAAGCTCAATGTACAAACTGGTATTGTAGAAATAAAGACGCCAAATGATAATGTCGTGAAAAGTGAGGATGTTATTTGGGTATTTTCTTACGGTAAAAAACCCGATAGATTATCATTCTAACTCTCACATAAAACCATGAGTAAAGAGTCCTATATCTATCAGCTATATGAATGTTGGGACTAAACAAATACAATCATGCATCGGAAACTTCCTAATATCTTATATTTTCAAGTAAATCGAATGATAGTTTTCGGCTGAAAATGTTACTAGTGTCAAAATATTTAGATGTTAAACTACGCACTTATTTAAAATCTTAAGTTTTTAGAATAATTGACAATGGCTCCAAAAAAATTACATGGCATCAGAGTATAAGCATACTTTTAAAAGCTTAAATTGTTAAATGAAGGTGTTCTTTGAAATTTAAATGCTTTGACAAGTAGTGTTTTGTAGGGTGATCGATCTTGGGTTGGTTTAGTTCTCAATCTTTATTCGGAATAATGGGGAATCGGAGAATTTGAGGTAGGGGAGAGGAGAGGGGGAGATAAAACTTTTTAAATGATCATATCATCTGTATAATTCTTTTAGAGAATTCCTTACCTCTACGTCCGTCACTGACCTAGAATACCAAGTTCTTCTTTAATGATAAATTAAGATTTCAGCTATAAAATATAGATTTCTTCTTTTAAGTAAAGGAAATGTTGGAGGTCGATTTTACCCTAGAGACGGCCCAACTAGACTGATTAAGAGCGATTGCTCGGATCCCCCAGTGGGATCAGCGATTCAAAACATGGAACTAGAAAGGGAACAACTTTTTTTTTTTTTTTGTCGAAAGGAACGGAACTACCTTGGGTTGGTTTCTAGGTTGCCAAAATGGGCCTGAACCGAATCGACCAAGCCGATTTTGGTAGTACATTCCTTTTTTTGAAAAAAAAATCGTAATCTATATACCAACCGGCCGTGAAAATTGAGTTAAAAACCTCTCCAGTCTCCATGTGGTGGGCAGTTTCGATAGTTTGGTGTGGAATATTTAGTTGAAAAACGAGTGTACATAAATAAGTAAATTTTTAGTCTAAAATGCCAAATTCTATATATAAGATCAAGGAGTACAATCTCTAATTTGAAATACTTGATTTTACCAGCAATTCCGATTCTCTTCTTAGTAGAAATGTTTGATTTGAGTGCATTAACAATTAGTTTCGTGACAAACGATAAAAAAAACTTGATTTCTTGAAATCTCTTCTGTTTTGAAGCTTGATCTAATAGAAATCGAACGAGCGTTGATGAATATGAAAGATACTTGTAACCGTGATCTAACAAAGCTTCGACGAGTGTCGACGATGATGATGACAACAGGGCTTTGACAAAACTTGTATGAATGTTAGCAAAAATGGTAACTTTTTGGAAGCATGATCGAAGAAACTTTGATGAATGTTGACGAAGACGGCGAGGCTTACAAGATCTGATCTGAGCAAGCTTTCTCTCTCTCTCTCTCTCTCTCTGAGTTCTTGAAACTAGAAGATTATAAAAGATTCAAATAATAGGATCGTATTTAAGAAGATAATGTGATATCCACTGAATCTATAACTTTGGCAAAAAAGTTTCTTAAAGATATTACAAGAATGTAATTCGTCTCTTGTGCTTTCTTAAAGAAGTGTATCTTGGAAGATGATACAATGTCCTCTGGAGTATACAATTGGTGGAGGATATTAGGAGACTTTTCTCTTCCATTTATATCTCATGAAAATTCTGAAAGAGAATATCCGGAATAAACTGCTGACTAATTTCGCTGATATTATTACTCATAAGTAGCAATTTTTTCTTTATCTGACGTCACGGGCAATATATTGACATGCATTCCGTTTCGTCGTATAAAAGTCCTCTTTTTCTTTTACAATCCACGGCCACGGACGTGGAAATACAGCTATTTGTAGATATCCTGAAACGTCATGAATCGATTAAATTCAAGACTTTTGGCCTGTGCATGGCTCTGCCTAGAAAGATTCACACACAGCTAATGTACTTCGAAAGCATGACCTTCAGTTCCTAAGCTGAAAATCTCAAAATTCTCTTAAAGCCTCGTCAATTGCGTCAATCCAGTGGGACCCGTTGAATTTTCCAAATGTTAGTTTTATTAACTATGCAATTTAATAATTTGACCAAAAAAACTATGCAATTTAATGTTCACTTGACTAAATGAAGTAACAATGAGACACTTTATATACTTTTTGGCTGTGTTTGATAATCAGGATCAAATACGGATAGTGTTTGGTGTTTGCCCAAGACAGGATAAAGCCGGATATAAGTGAGATATAGCCCGAATGAAATTATCCCATGGTAGGTAGGATAAAGGTGTATAGGATTTCTAACATCCACAATATAAAAGTTATTTTTCTCGAATAACAAACTTCTTAAATCAAAAAAATTAAAATAATATTTTATTATAAATAATATTTGAATTCTAATATAAAAAAATTCAAAATAACAACAATTTCGTTTTTATTTATTCTTATTTATTTATATATTCGAATTGATTTCTATCTTATAATATAAATTCAATATATATAAATACACACATATATATAGTATTTGTATTTATTACATATTCAAATTTAAGATATTTTAAGTATATTAGTATAGTTTACCATTTAATAAACTTTTATTAGAGAATGATGGAAGGGGAAAACGACATAAAAAAATAAAATAATTAAAAATGAGAGGGGAAAAAGAAATAAAAAAAGAGAAGAAAAAAAATAAAAAATAAGCATAGAAAAAATGAAGGAGGCAAGAGAGTGGTGAAAGATTCTTACCATTTCCATTTGTGTAATATTTAGGCTTATTTACAATGATATGCTGTTGATACAAAACAGTGGACAAAATACGATGTGAAAATGCGATTCACCAAACAGTGGATAAAATATAGCAAAATTCTAGAATTTCGTATCGTATCATATCATATCCTATCCAGGCTAGAAACTCATATAGCCATAGTAGACAATATTGAATATTTTTGTATAGTTCAGAGACTAAATTGAAGATGTACAAAAAGTTCAAGGTTTACATTGAACAAATTAAAAGTTTAGTGACCACGTTGTACATTAGACTAAAGTTTACAGACAACATTAAACAAATTAAAAAATCAGGAACCACGTTGCACATTAGATCAAAATTCACGAACCATTTGTTTTATTTTCCCTCTTTATTATATAGTCATTAAAATTAATATTGGCCTAGTGAGAAACCACAGTCCCAACACTAAGAATTAATGAATTTTGCTGTTTAGTTTGTAGAAGTAGGGAAACCTCAGGGAGGATCCACACCGTTCGGTCGAAGCATGCTGTAGAATGAATAGAACAATCTAATAAGACTATAGTTTAATTTGGCTAATGAAAAATGTTGACATGACTTTTGTTTGTTATTTTCTCTCTCCTACATTACGTTAATGTTAACTAAAGCACTAAAACAATCTCCTTTTAATTCATATCCTAATTTTTAACCCAAATCTTAATTAAATTAGATTAAAAATAAAGGGATAAATACACTGAAAGTTTTAAAACTTGTCACAAAAATGCAATTAAGTCTAACTTTCAAAAAGTGCAATCAATGGAAAGATTTGATTGGACCAGTTTGACAAATTTTAGAGCTTGATTGCACTTTTTGAAAGTTTTGGGAGTAAATTGCAATTTCGTGATAAAATTTATGATTCAATTGCACTATCGTGACAAGTTTTAGAATTTTCAATGTACTTATCCTAAAAATAAAAAAAAAGGCTAAAAGTTTTTTTAAAGAAAAAAGGAAAAAAAAAACACACACACACAGCAAGTGCCAGCAATAAAAAAAAAAAAAGGGCTAGGAATCAAGCCTGGTGAGGCATCGCCCTACCATTGTCGGAAAGAGTCGCTAGGGGTCACCACTTATCGGGGCCTTAGCGATGGCCAACAACCCTTGTCGGATCTAAGTTATGGTTGACGATGGTGATGGCATTGCCCCACTAGGTGAGGGCTTGTAGGCCCTATTTTTTTTTTTCTTTTTTAGTTTGTGTTCTTTTAAAAAAAAACAGTTTTAGCCTTTTTTTATTTAATTTAACTAAGATTTGGAGTAACAAAAAAAAAGGATTTGGACCAATGCGGCATCATTTTGGTGTTATGCTTCATGCTTTGGTTAACGTTAATGCTGTTGGGACTAACATTACAACCTAGAGGAGGGGATGAATAGATTGTATTGAAAACTTTTGGCTTTTCTTGTGAAGATGTGGTGCTGTGATAAAATATCAGGTTAAGCAGCTGTTTTAGGTCCTGTAACGTAGTAATGTGCTGTACGATATAAAGAGCAAGAGAAATAGCTACACACAAGAAAAAGTTGTTTGAGAACTTTCAAAAACATTTGCGAAAAATAATAAATTCAATCTCAAATAGCCGGTGAAACACTTGCTTGTCCTATTTGACAAATAGTGTTGATAATAAATAGGTGATGATAAAAATGAAGAATTTTAAATAGCTAGTTGAACAACCAGTGAAACATCAGTTGAAATATGTGCACAACAAATAGTGTTGATAATAAACATGATGTGCTAATAGAGGAGAGATAAGAAGATGTGCAACTAGATATACAGTGGTTCGGCTTATCCCAAGCCTACATCCACTCTTGAGTCTAACAGCCGCAAAGACAAGCTGAACTGCACTAGTAATAAGCTTAACAAATTACAATTGGCAAGCACTTATCCTTTACACTTGATAGATCACACTATCAGGATACAGTTGCTACACTTACTCCTGTACACTTAATCTCTCTCACTATTACTTTATGGTAAGACTATCCAGGAGGTGATCTCATGAAGAAAGCACGGAAACATCAACCGGAGGTAGCTCAGAGCATATATTCGGATTTTACATTGTGCTCTCTAACTTTTTTCTCTCTAACTCACCCAACCTTTTGGCCTAGAAGCTCTTTTCTTTAATAAACATCTTCATCTTCTTGTTGGAAATGTTTCCCGAGGTCTTCTAGCAGTTGGAGAGCCATTGCTGCTATCAGAGAACAGTCATTACCCATACAGTTACTTTTCTTGAACATTTACAGACTTTTCGGGCATAGCCACTACAGCTACTATACCCCATGCTTACTGCTTTTGACACTATTGTCAGTCACAGTTTCTGCTACTCGATAGACTTCCTGATCTCTCGCTGTGCAGCTTCTGTCTTCAACAGTTGTAAGCTTCAACGAACATCTTCACATGATGTTCAGCTTACATCAGGAACCACGTATTGCATCAGCTCCACCAAACAGCTGGTCCACTTGTCGTATTGTCCGATGGTGTTGTTTCCATTAAAACCTTATGCACAACTTGTGATCAATCATCTAATGATCCTCTTGAGTATCTTAGCATCCAAAGACGTCACCTTGATGAAAGATTGACTATGGTACCTCCAAGTCATTATGAACACATCGTCATCTTTGACTTGTTCTCCTTCTTGTCAAGATCATCATCCTTGTACCTAGTTTCGCTGAACTCACATAGGTGATTGATGCCATCACAGTCTTCCACCTCATCCTTATAAGGCAGCTGCTCTTTGCCAACAATTGGCTGCTCTGATAATAACCTGCTCCACCCGACACAGTTGCTGCACTCGATACAATCGCTGATATCGATGTTGATCTTTCTTCTTATCCTGGTTCATCCAAGCATATTAGCAATCTTGATTCCACAAAGCTGTTCATCTTCATGGTCTTTCCAAGCTTTACTAAACATCACGTTCTAGGCTCGCTCACCATCACAGATCCATCCAATCTGTTCACCCGATTTTTGTACCTCCAAGCCATCACAAACATCATTATCCTTCTAGATGTTCACCTTGATCTAGGTCCTTCCAGATGTTCACCTTTGAAGATCCTTTCATCTTGTAGACATCTTCAATGCTCAACATCTTGTTCACCACATATAGGAGCTGATCAGACTTCGGGTGTTGTTTATGATTACATTCTGCATATCGCCCTGTGTGCATATATCACTTGGTACTATACCAATACACACATTAGTAGCTTTTTTATTTATTGTGTTTGTCATCATCAAAACAATACAAGGGATTTTCCCAATATCACCATATTTGTAATATTCCCAACAAACGCCACAAAAGAGAGAGAAAATAATAAAAAAAAAGCCACATCAACATTTTCATTTAGTCAAATTAGATAGAGTTTATGGAACGACTGGATTGCATCAATTTGATAAATTTTAAAACTTGATTGCATTTTTTGAAAGTTTTAGGACTCAATCGCATTTTGTGATAAGTTTTAGGACTTTTTGTGCACTTATCCCTAAAGATAGAAGATTCATTATAAAAAAAAAAAAAAACGGATTAATCCAATAGCGGCTTTTGATGACTCTCAAGAGCTCTCATTGACGAAGTCGTTTGACACCTCGATGTCGACAAAATGGGGACTTCACATATATAAATTTTGAAACCATCCAAATACTTCTTCATCGGAAAAATCCCAAATCTTTAAAAAGAAAAACTTCAATTCATTTTTCAAAATTATGATATTCGTGGAAATTTTCAGTGAACTCCCCCGCACCAAGTATCCTATAGCAACATATCCCCGTATTACATTTATTTATTTATTTTGGTCGAAACATTTAAAATGAAAATATAGACATTTCATGGAATTTCTCGACAGAACTTTAAGGTTCAAATAATCCTTGGATTTGCTTTCTAAATTAAGAATAGAATAATCTATATGATTTGCTATGGATTTTCGTCCGAAGTCACAAGCTTGGCTTCCCAAAATTTTATCTAATCTGTTAATTGTGGTTGGACATTTATATATATGCCAATACCGTTCTAGGTAGGAATTTGAAAAGAATCACACTTTCTTCTAAACAAAGCTTAATAAAAAAGAAACTTTAGAGCGGCGAAATTTGGGGCGAAAATTAAGACAGAACATGATTTACAAGGATCTTAAAAGATCTGATTATAGAAATCAAAATGACACGATTTTCTGAAAATAATTTTAACCAAAACCAATTGATCTCTGCCACATGGCCCATCCAACGTCTCCCTAACTCAACCTTAGCTTGTCGGCGACTAGCAAAAATGGTACCGTATGTACTTAATATGGACAAAATTGTAATAGAGAAAAGAAAAATTTTGATTTGATTTTATTCAGGAAATAAAGTTTGAGTTATTGTAGGATGACAAAGGAGTTTACTCAAATTTAGAATCTACATAAGAGAGCTTTATTGGACAACATAGTAAGTTTGTTAGCATTTGAAATTAGGCTTACTCTATTTCCTCAATCTAAATGCCTATAGCACGCCCTAATCTATTGATTTAACGAAAATAATCTAATTGATTAATCACAAGGTGGAAAGGATATAAGTTGTTACTATTTAGACATGCAAAAGCTCTACATTGTCATGAAAAGACATGACTATCTAGTATTAGTCAGAACAGTGTTTTTTTAGTCCACCACTTACGGGATTTCCGTTTGCTTTATAATACTTTCATTTCTTCTCTTATACTTACTAATTTGTTTAAGCTAAATTTTATGTGCAATTTTCGGTAATGAGTTTGAATCTTGTTGTTAATCTTTTTTAATTAACCTATCTTATAATCGTATAAGGTTCACAACTTTAACCAGAGAATTTCACTCAAAAGAATTTGAACCAAATAATTGTAAATGCCATAGAGTAATTAGAGATTGAATTCTAGAGAGATTGTCGAATAGGATTCCGATCATTGAGTTAATTAAAATACTCGAATCTTAGAGGATTCTTGTAAAAAGCTAGCGAATATGTAAAGTTTTTCAATTTGAACACAAAAGAAGAAGAAAGAATAGTTAACGAAAGGTGGATAAAAGTTACGAGATTTATTGGTCAACGTTAAGTGTATGTTTTTCTCTTATAAAAAAAAAAATTGTATGTTTTTCCCTTTTCATCAAACTTATCATTACTGAGGTCTCGATGAGCGCTATTTTAGACTAATTAAGTTTTAAGGAGGGAAATGACCCATATAGCCATAATCATATTGTATGGATGCCATTTCATTCCTATATCCAATTTTGCCGATATTGTCTTAAACATTTGTGTGAAATTTAATTGTAGTCCTTCTAGCTAATTGTTGCCAGAAACTGTTGACGCAGCAATCCACAAATTGTTCATGTCAGCATGTCACACAAGATGGCTGGTGATGATTAGACGCTGTGTTAGCAATTTCTAGTGGCAATTGGCGGGAAGGACTGCGTTGGAATTCGCGTAAAAGTTTAGGATTCACAATAAGTTTATGACTAAATAAGCATTTGTACAATAAATTTATGATTAATTGGGTAATTATCCCGTTTTAAGGTGTGTATATAGTCAGTCATAATTATATATTTAGCTAGCGTGAGTATTTTTGAGATTCTAAAAAAATTAAAGATTAAAGATTCCTTTTTAATTCGGGAGAGATCTTCATAAACTTATCCAAAATGCCAAACAATCTTATATTTTTCATTGTTCTTTGGTCCTAAATCTTTGTCTTACCAAATTTATCTATGTCCAAATAAACTAGAATCTCCCTTTCCATAATTAAACTCCAAGAACCACATTACTTAATTAAAACTACATGCCTTTCTCGATGTTTTCTTTCCCATCGATCATAATGGTTGTCATAAAGAAACTCACCAAGAACCCGAAACCAAGCAAAGGGAGGAAGAAGATCGAGATCAAGAAAATCACAAACAAGAGCAGCCAACAAGTCACCTTCTCGAAACGCCGGTCGGGGCTCTTCAAGAAGGCGAGCGAGCTCTGCGTCCTTTGCGGCGCGCATATCGCCATCATTGTCTTCTCTCCGGTCCACAAGATCTTCTGCTTTGGACACCCGAATGTTGACTTTGTTGTCGACCGCTACGTCCGTGGAACAAGCCTCGATTCCCATGATGGAGGTGAAGAAGGAGCCGTCGCTGTTGACAACATCGTGCCGGCTATGCGTGCGCTGAACGAGGAGTATGACGAGGTTTTGCAAGAGCTGGCGAGAGAGAAGGAGCAAGGCGTGGAGTTGAAAAGAGGCAAGAGGGAGACGATGGGCGGCGGTGACAGATTCTGGTGGGACAAGGCATTGGACAACGACATGGCAGCGGAGGAGCTCGAGCAGTACGTGGTCGCGGTTGAAGAGCTGATGCAGAAGGTTGCCATGAAGGCCGATGACGTGATGATGAGATCGCTCCTCCAGCCGTACGGAGCCACGGTGGGGGCGGCGGTGAATGCAGCCGAGGTCGGTGATGCTGACATGGCGGTAAACCATTTGGTGCATGAGAATGAAGGGACAGTCAACGATTATGTCCAAGAAGGAGGACCTGGTTATTATTGATGAATGCAAGAAGTCTTTCCTCTTCTACTTATGCTTTGAATTTGGGTAGTTTCAAATGTTTTTATGATTCATCTTCATGTAAATAAATAAAATTTTAGGGTCATTGATTGTTAACATTATCATGTGCACTTGCACATACTTGCCAATCTCATTTTCTCATCCCACAAATAAATGACATCCCTTTGATTTTTAATATATTATAAAGCGTTTTGTAAATGTCTGAATATAACTCGTATATAAATTTATCCTTTTAATCACATACCTCGGCCACCATTGGATCAGGCTTGGGTGGTCTCACATTCGAAATATAACAGTTGAGCTCGGGCTTCAGAATGATGAGAACGAGTGTGGTCTGCCAAGTGGAAATCAAAGGTGACAGACTGCCGGCCAAGAGTTGAAATGTCTGTGGCAATTGGTGGTGGAATATAGAGGTGGTTAAGGGTGGAGGCGATCGCGATTGGCTATCATCATTCCGGATTTTGCCCTTTTTTTTTTTTTTCAGATTTTGTCTAGACAGTATTCAAATACATTTGGATTCTACATTTCCCAAAAAGCAGATAGGAGAAAAATTATGTTATGGTGCTAAATTCCAACCCACAAAACACGACCAATATGTATGCATATGGGATGATACACGATCCAACAGTTGAAGTTGAATAGCTTTAGATTCGGCAGTGAATTTGAGCGATAGATGATTCATTCTGTCGCAGCCATGTTTCTATTTAAATCGAAATTTAATTTACAGGCAAATGTTATTCTCATTGCTATGTCATGGAAAATTAAATGTGTAGAGTCGATATGTAGGTTCGGTTACTTGTGCGATCTTAGAACTCTTTCTAAATTAGCCTTACTCAGAAAAATTTGAAAGAGAAGTTTAGGATTTCTGTTACTTTTGAGATGACACAAATGAAGCGGAATGGACCACTATTTATACAAAACCTCTTTGATTACAATTGTAGATTTCTCCTTAATCCAACGGAGCCCCATCTACCAACTATCCGTATTTATTACAAGAATACTCTAGAATAGTGCACATTTTCCATATTGCCCTCAAGAATATTTTAAAGTACCTAACAAACCATATGACGGGAGAATTACAAAAAAAGTCATAAACCTATTGCAATTGTGCCAATTTAGTCTTAAACTTTTTTTTGTCAATTTAGTCATAAACTTTTTACAATTGTTCTAATTCAGTTCATTCAGTGAATTTTGGCCGGCTGGTGCTGACATGACGCTAGCTAGCCGGCGATGGCGACTGATTGGAGGAAGAAGGAGGGGGAGGGAAAAAAAATAAAAAATAAAAAATAAAATAAAATAAAATAAAATAATTTGCAAAAATATATATAAAATATTAAAATATTCTATCGCTAGCTGGTCAAAATTCACCAAATGGATTGAATTGGGACAATTGAAAAATGTTTAGGACTGAACTGGCAAAAAAAAATAAAAGCTTAAGACTGAATTGACATAATTGCAATACGTTTATGATTTTTTTGGTAATTTTCCCATCATATGGTTTGTTAAGTACTTTAAAATATTCTTGAGGGCAACATGGAAAATGTGCACTATTCTAGAGTATTCTTGTAATAAATACGGGCAGTTGGTAGATGGAGCTTCGTCGAATTAAGGAGAAATCTATTGTAATCAGAGAGATTTTGTATAATAGTTTGTGGTAAATTTGTCACAGATGTATTAGTTTGGAGTTTTTCATGGCAAAAAAATTAATTTGGGGTAAATTTGTCACATGTGTATCTGTTTAAAGTTTTTCGTAGACAAAAAAATAGTTTGGGATAAATTTATCACAAGTGCACCAATTTAAAATTTTTCATGGTATTGACCCTAGGAAAAATCACTAATGACAAATATGTCAGTATGTACTATTATTGGGAAATACTTACTGGTCAGTGCTCCCGCATAGATACGCACTTTAACTAAACATAAACTATTAGTTGCTTTTCCAACTTAATATTCACTGATCAGTCGTAAACAAACATGGAAGACAGATTTTTGCTAATGTTGACGACTGAAATTAAATCGCGACAATTACAGTAGTCCTAAAAGTTTTCATTTCGTGCTTTTAAATCCTAAAACTTGCTTTTCTCAGGTCCATTAGATTCTAGGGGATTGAAAACTCCACACGATTAAGAACAAAAAAGGCCACAAAGAAATTTTACATCTGCCTAATATCGACAAAATTAATGGAAGGACTCGAGCGCGTCGAAGTTACAAGTTTTTAGAATTGAATACACGAAATGAAAGTTTTAAGAGTTTAGTTCATTTCCATGACAAGTTCTTGTTGCGTACTAAAAACTCATGTAAAAGAAACCAGCAGAGAAAAGAGACTCTTTATAACACTACCTTTTTGTAACACCGTCTGACACAAGCCTTTTATAGGCAAAACAATAACAGAAAAACCAGAAAAATAGCAACAGAAAAAGACCAAGTCACTCTAAACGTGTGTAACAACTTGCTGCAACCAATTCCTAAAGACTAGGACAATTCCTAGCTTATTGAAGACGTGAACAGAAAACATAACTTTGACTGAAACAAACTAGACTTATTCAACATTCCCTCCCTTAAACTGATGTTGCAAACAATCAGTTTAAAGGACCCTTCCTCAATTGGGATTATCCAACAAGCAGACACCAAGGAGCTTTCTCAGCTTCTGAAACGTGGGCAACTTGAGAGACTTGGTGAATATATCAGCTAC
>BCNH02000008.1:23495149-23511221 GCA_001662345.2 Metrosideros polymorpha var. glaberrima | reverse complement strand
TTGGCTTCTTGTATGGAACAAACAACAAAGTTGAACTTTGGTGTCAAAGAGCGAAGAATCTTCTCAACTATTGTGACGTCTTTCGTCTTGTCTCCATGGATTCGCATCTTATTGACAATTGCCATTGTCCGGGAAACGAAATCTGTGATTGTTTCTCCCGATTTCATCCTTAGCAATTCAAACTCCCCACGAAGCATTTGAAGTTGCTGCCTTTTTGCTCTTGCAGTTCCTTGATATTTTTTCTTCATGGAATCTCATATATGCTTGGAGGTATCCTTGCTGAGAATTGTCTCCAAGATGGACCTGTCAATAGCCTGAAAAAGGTAGTTTTTGGCCTTCAGATCCTTCAATTTTGATGCATCCAGAGCTGTTTTTTGTGCTGCTGTTAACACAGCTCCTTCTTCAGGTTCGACAACTCCTGAAGTAACAACATCCCATACTCCTTGGACTTGAGAAAATTCTCCATTAGCATGCTCCAATGATCATAATGACCATCAAAACGAGGTATAGCAGGCTGTACGAAGTTCTCTGTGGCCATCACTACTGCTGCAAAGAAGAACCACTGCTTCTGCTGTAAGCAAAAATAATCTGCTCACTCACGGGTTGCTGCTGTAATTGAAGTTACTGTCCAGGACTCTCTTTCCTCACGTGTTTGAACACTCAAGACTCTCCTTTTGAACACTCAACACATTCACTTTTCTTTTGTGGCTCTGATACCACTGTTGCGTACTAAAAACTCATGTAAAAGAAACCAGCAGAGAAAAGAGACTCTTTATAACACTACCTTTTTGTAACACCGTCTGACACAAGCCTTTTATAGGCAAAACAATAACAGAAAAACCATAAAAATAGCAACAGAAAAAGACCAAGTCACTCTAAACGTGTGCAACAACTTGCTGCAACCAATTCCTAAAGACTAGGACAATTCCTAGCTTATTGAAGACGTGAACAGAAAACATAACTTTGACTGAAACAAACTAGACTTATTCAACAGTTTTAGGATTTTCTCGGTGATTGTCCCAAAATAATCCGTGAAGGAATTGATTTCAGTCAGTCAACATAATTGTCAAGTCGGCTGTTTCAACGATCGCACAGCGCCCGTTTGATCATTCAGTAACGCCCAGAAAATGCGCCTGCAACGTGTACTGCTCGTAATAGAAACCCAGAACAACTTTCCAGTTCTTAGCACAGAGAGAGTCTCAGGGAATTCACAATGCATGAACAACTGAAGAAGAACACTCATGCGCGCACACAACAAAGAAAAAAACTTGTGCAGAGAGAGAGAGAGAGAGAGAGAGAGCGCCCAACCTTAGCCTAAAGAGTGGTAATTGTAGTTTAGTAGTTAGAGGTGCACTGATAAGAAAAGGCTTCTTGCACATTCCAAACAGAGAAGCAAAAAAGAAAAGAGGACCCACAAAAGAAAAGAAACCAAAATTCATACATCCTTCAGAGCCCAAGAAGCATATCACCTGTATCTAAGTCCAGCCGTTTTATCTTGTCTCCAGCAAATCCGAAAAAAATCTGATGATTCGGTGAGGACAACTTCGAAGTGAACATGAGCCTTGCGATTGTTGTCAATTGGAAAGTGGACACATTAACTGGTGTTACTACTGCCTGCCTCACTCCGGCGATCCAACGTCTCATTTTGGGTATGATCATCGTTCTCCTTCGTCATTGACGGCAGTTTCAAAACGTTCTCTGCTTCACCTTTCATGTCAGAGCTGATGTTCTCATCCTTTACTGCTGATGTCTGATCACTGCTGAAATTTGACGAATTCCCCGCTTCAGTAGTGGAAATTGATGAAGTAGAATCAGATCCGCTGCTAGAAGAATTCCCGGTAGAGGCTTTGGCCATCTCCACTCTAATATTTTGCTGGTTGGAGCCATCACTGGCATGCGCATCAACCCAAGTTTGATTTTCAGCTTGAGGTGAATCCAAGATGTTCTCAGTCCCGTTAATCAATGGGCCAGTCATTGTCAAGTTATTGCTAGATCCCATATTCACTTCCGAGGAGTTGACTCCTGCATCTTCTTGGTCCTTGACCTTGGTAGTAATGGCTGGTTTCAGAAGCGAACTGTTTGCGGGGCCAGCCTTGGTATCATCATGATCCTTAATTTCAGTTACCACTTCACTGGAATTTGCAGCCTTTTCAGCAACTTGATTTTCTTCCATATTTGACCTCGAGTTATCCTGACCTTCATTGATTTGGTTAGATATGGTCAAGTTGCTTTCCTGACCTGTTTTACTTGATCCAGAATTGTCATCGGCATCACCTGAAACTAGCTTTGCCGTGTCCATTACTGTAGTTTGGGCATCATGGGTAACTGCACTGGAAGCATCATCAGCTTTGTAATGTTCTTCGCGTGCCTCATGTCTACTATGACCACTCTCAGTCTCGTCGTGTTCTTCATCCTCCAAAACATTCTCATCCTCTGCTTGACCCTCTTTGTCCTCCCCATCATCACCTTCAGTCTCCTTCTCATCATTATCCTCTTCTCTCTCTTTCTCCTCGTCAATGAACTCGTCCTCACGATCGACTTCTCCCTGCATTTTCTCTTCGTCAGGCTCATCTGTCTCGTCCTCTCTGCCTTCTCTCACAACTTCCGGATCATCAATCCTATTGTCCTCTTCTTCGCGCTCTTCTTCCTCTTCATGTCTCCCTGCAGCTTCTTGCTCTGTTACACTATCATTTGCATCCTCTCTTTCATCACTTTCGTGTTTGTTTGCCTCTTCTCCCTGCCCTACCTCGTGCTTACTTGTTTCTTCATCATGCTCTTCGTCATGTTTATTGTCATCATTCTCCTCTCTGATTTCCTCTTCATCTTCCACATGATTCGCGATTGTAACTGTTTCATCAACCTCCTCTCTGTTTTCCTCTTCATCTTCCACATGATTCGTGATTGTAGCCATTTTATCCCGACGAGGATGAAGATCCTTTCTCCCAAAGTTCACAGCACCACCACTTTCATCTTTCACCGAAGTTTTGGCATCTTTCTCATTCAGCTCCCTCTTCTTATCGTGTGAGTACTTAACTTGATATATCAACCAGAAGCATATACCAAGCAAAAGTAAAATCTGAAGACCATTTTTTATCTTCACGCCTTTAGATCTCTGATTTCTACTCGATGACTTCTTGAACATGATGAGACCTCCTACAACCTTACAGCAAGTTTGACAAAGCCTGTCCAGAATTCACTGTGGTTCAATTTACTAAAACAGAACCAGATGAAGAACAAGACAAATGAGGAAAGGTAAGAGCAATACAATATGACAGACCCATCTGCCTATCACAATCACCTGGTAGTTCACTAACAATCTCGACATAATTAATTCCACATAAAGTCCCAATTGCTAACGCTTGACATGTTTCACAGATCACTTTAGATAGCTTCGCACAGACATTCAAAAACCAGCCGATAGGAACTATTACCCGTCCATCTTCCTCCTTAGTTCTAATCCAAAGTAGGCCGCGATAAATAAGATTGTTGGGTCAGTTAATTCAATTCCTGAACAATCATCTCCAAGAAACACTCAGCCATCAACAAGAACCTCAGAGGAGCTCCTATCGCAGCAATTTGGTACGAAACGACCCATTCTAGACTCTCCTTCGACTTGAATTCATATACAAGAAGAGAAAAAGAACAACTGAGACATTTTCATTCTCATCTTAAACTACCCACAATCATCTCCAGAAATTCACGACATGCAACTGCAAACTTCTCGAATCAACGAAAGCAACTTCACAGAAGACAAAGCTATCTACAGTCTATTTTCAACACCCCGCAAATTACAGGGATGTCGAACAAACCCAAGAAGATTATGACCCAAAGGGGGTTTGGGGAGTGCGAAGCCGAGAAGATAAATTGAAACCATGATCAAACACAGGACTTCGAACCCATCATCAGAGCCCCTCAAATCCCAAATCTTGCCTCGTTCGGAAGCAAATTCTAGAGACCATCATCAACACACCCAGCAATCCCCTCGAGAGAGAGAGAGAGAGAGAGAGAGAGAGAGAGAGAGAGAGAGAGAGAGAGAGAGAGAAGCGACTACAGAAGGGAAGAGGAAGGTCACGAGAGTACCTGGGAGGAGCAAAGCGAAGTGGAGTGAACAGAAAGCGAAGCGGGCGAAGGACGAGGGAGAGAAGAAGTCCAAAGTCAGAAGAGCTCCGTCGAGGAAGGAAAGTTTTACTGGATCCAAAACCAAAGGGTGACCATTGTCGTTGAGCATAGTATATCGGTAAAATAATGTTAACATATAATAAAATAAAATTTGCAGAAAGACTGCCGTCATCGCTGCCGTGATATTGACGGACTTTCTAAAGCGATTGTTAAAAAAAATAAAAATTAGAGATATGTTCACAATAAGTCCTAAAATTTATAAAAGAAGTATGTTTAAATCATAAAACTTGTAGAAAGTTTAAATAAATTTTAAAACTTGTCATAAAAGTATAAATGAATCTTAAAATTTTCAAAAAATACAACTTAAAAAAAGAACTTGATTGGACAAATATGATAAATTTTAAAACTTGATTGTACTTTTTGAAAATTTTAGGACTTGAATGCATTTTTATGACAAATTTTATAATTTATTTAAATTTTTTTTGTAAGTTTTAGGACTCAATTGTATTTTTTTTGTAAATTTTAAAACTTACCGTGAACATATTCTAAAAAAATATTATCATGTGGTTTTGATGCTATGGATGGGCCATGTGATACAGGCCGGGCCCAATGGAAGCCTATGTTGCGTACATACATGCACATATATATATACACACACGTATGAGGCCACCAGCCCTGGATAATAGGAAAGAAAAGTGACGTTTTTTTCTTAAAAAAATTCGAGTGTTCACTCGATGACGAATGCAATTTGGTGTTCCGCACGAAAATGCAAAAATGCAAAATGGTATTGGGGTCAAAGGTGAGAAGAATTTGGTGGCTACATCATGGACCTACGCGGAGGAAGCAGAATTAGGTGTAACTTCCGAGGCTTGTACAGCTTAAAATTATGCCCGTGTCACATAATTTGTGTCATAATTCTTTCTTGGGTCCAAGACTCTTGAATTTTAACTATTTTTATTTTATTTTATTTCTTCTTACAATCGATTTCTTGGTTACCCACGTGTCCTTCCCTTCTTTTTTTTTTTTCCTCTCAAAGTGAGGTTGAGGTTTGGAATTTTGCACGATAGATATGTTGTTGAAAATAGTAGGGTTTCAGAAATGAGCTGTCAGTGTAGGTTCCATACACATTTGGACGACACTAATTAAAAACTATTCTCGACTTTCGAACAAACTGACGTTGACATCTCATATTTGTGCATCCTCTTTCCTGATGCACCTAATTGGACAGATGAGGACACGACAAGACCATAGTGATATTAGGTGATGTAGCTTCCTTGATATCCTTGTCAAGTTGGCTAGATTCTCATGTTTTCCCTCCACAAGAAGAAACCTGAATAAAATAATACCGTATGAACGGGGACAATCGCTTAGTACTTTTCAAAATTGTGCTGGCGATCGAAATAAAATATCGTTATAGCATCTGATTCGATCGATCGAACTTTGATGAAATAAGCTGCGACATCGAAGCGAAAGCTTAATTCATACTCGATTGGATTGACCGATACAATAAGAATTTAGGACATTGTGCATGGTTTGATTAGATGGAGTGCAAGCTTTTGGAGATGAAGGTCACCCTCCCATGTGTTTCCATGGTTGTTTATTATTATTATTATTATTATTTTTGAATCCATGGTTGTTGAGTTCAAGGCTTAATTAATGTAGTTGGTTGGGTTTTCAAACACTAGTCATCCTCTCTTAAATGAGACAACCGCTTTGGGGACCCAAGTGCCTCTTCAATCAATGCTGGGCTCAGCCTTGCTGAAGGGGGGCCGTGCGTTTAAGAAACGCTTTAAAACCCTGTACTAGGCCCAGACAGGCTCATCATAACCGAGGAGGAATCTTAAGTTGGACATTCATCCTGGTTCAATGTCCATGTCTAAACCTAAGAGAGAGAGAGAAGAAGGGGGAGGTGCTGGTGGGCGGCGGGAGGTGATGGCGGCAGCATGCCCACGTGCCGGCTAGGGCGGCCAAGCCCTCATTGCCCTTGTTCCTGTGGTCTCGCAAGCCCAGTGTTCGCTCGTTGGGTCGTGCAACTTTAGATCAGTCGCTGCCAGGGTCACATGACTCATGCGACACTTTCGCTCTTGGATTAGATTTGCACCACTGGTGAACACACAAATTTTTTTCCTCTTTCTTCAAAATTTGCTTATTTTTGAGTTCTTTTTAATAATTATCTTGTTTTCTTTTAATTTTTAATTATGTATATTTTTTTTTTAATTTCGTGTTTGAGTTTAACAAGAGCCATGTAAAATGCCACATCATATAGTTTAGGGACCCAATTGAGAAAAAAAAAAGTTGAAGGATCTCTTGTGCATTTTTCCCTTTAAAATTTAAATTAGGTATTTAGCTGTTGCAAATGAATGAAGTATTCAATCACATCATAACATGTGTGACATTCTTGAACTCATATTCAAAGGGGAATGAATTTTAGCCATAAAACATAATCAATGAAACACGATTTCTTCTAATGTATTGATTTTTACTTAGGCGGACAAGATAATACTATTCAAATTTAGCAATCATGTGGTGGAAGAATGAGCACAGCAAAATAAAATAATAGCTTAGCTTAGCTTAGCTTTGGCTTCAGTCTTGTAGTCATGATTAATACATAATCATTATCTCGTTCCAATAACTGAGACTTGTCTCAGTAATTAAAAAAAATTAATTTTGCAACCAAGTCCTCTTTTGACATGGAGAAAGAAAGGCACACGAGGACGAGGCTCTCAAAAGAAAGGAATATCAACAAGCAGTGGTCACAATGTCAAGGATCATGCAAAAGGAAGACTAGGACATCAAGTTATCCTCAGAAAGATCAGCATAACTGGAAAGTCAGGGTAGATCTGTCAGGTTTGAGCTTTCCTCAAAACCTTTCTGGAGAATGAACTGAAATAGAGAGCTTTCTTGCTTTTGTTGAGAAAGGCTATAACTCAAAGCATCACATTAGACCGCGTGTAATTTTCGATTCTTTTCGAGAAATCGACAATGCGGAAGAATTACCTGATTGGTTTCTGATGGCTCAACCGGTGCGATGAGCTAATGAGACGGGTTGAGGGCGGGGACGCGACGATAAGTGCGCATGTAAATCCTATTCGTGGAGAGAGCGAAAAGGGAAGTAAAAAGCTTAGAGTCTATCGACAAGGTCTATGGCTCGATTTTCTGTGTAGCCCTAATGTAACTAAGGTAATAGTTCTAACTGCTGAAATAATTTAAAAGCATTGTTCAAAATGCCTAAGCCGAGTGATTATGAAAGTCCCAGAATTACCATTTGTTTATACTTGTCCACACCTCATCAACACTACCAAACGGGAAGCAAACCTCACAATCTTCTCTCAAGATTCCACCAACCCTAAGTCCCTTTGCTTCCCATCGAAGATATTCTAACTCAATTTAGAGAGAACGTTCTTTGCTTCTTCTAACATTTTCGAACTCTTAGCACTAACTTCATGGCCATTGCATTACCTATATATGACTCTTCACTCACTTGTCAATGGTCCTTCAAGAAGGCACATTGATTCCCCACAACTAAAGTAAAGATGATGAAGATGAAGTGTCCTCGCTCGATTCTCGTCTTCGTATCGCTGCTGAATTTGTTCCGAGTTTCATTTTCTTCCGTCGTCTCGACCGGGGACTTCAATAAGGACTTCTTCGTGATGTGGTCGCCGAACCATGTGAATACCTCGGCTGACGGTCAGACTAGAAGCTTGGTTCTCGATCAGGAATCGGGTACGTATGCCGTGAAGAAATTGCGTGAAATCCGCTACGTTCGCATCTTTTCAGTGTGTGATTTTTCTTTTGATGATCTTTGCTATGATCTGAAATTTTCTTTTAGGGGCTGGTTTTGCTTCCAATGACATGTTCTTGTTCGGGCAAATCGACATGAAAATAAAGCTAATCCCGGGTTATTCGGCCGGCACCGTCGTGGCATTCTACGTGAGAAATTATGTCTTATTTTGTTGGGTCTCTTTGCTCATCTTGTTGGCCTCTACCTCGATGGCTGATGTGAATTGGGATCGAACCGCAGTTGACATCTGATCAGCCGAACCGGGACGAGATAGACTTCGAGTTCCTCGGCAACGTGACCGGGCAGCCTTACATTCTCCAAACCAATGTATACGCCGATGGGTTCGACAACCGCGAAGAGCGGATTTACCTTTGGTTCGATCCAACCGAGGACTTCCATAACTACTCCATCTTGTGGAACCTTTACCAGATTGTGTAAGGCACTGCACCATATACATATTTTTTTGGTCTGTACTGCACCATATATAAACGGTGTGCATTTGAGCTATTGCTTACAAATCCATTGGAAACTGACAGTGATCGAAACATTTGCATCTAAATCTCGGCTAACTTAGCCCCCTCCGAAAGAAGGAAGCCTTGGCCAAAAAGGCTAATGCATTGATTTATCCGCTCTATTTTCGGATTAATATATTTGGAAATACATCTGATCATGCTTGGTGAAATAATGGATCTAAACCTCTTTGCAGCTTCTTTGTGGATTCAATCCCGATCCGGACGTACCGAAATCACGCGGACAAGGGGGTGGCGTTCCCTAGGTGGCAACCGATGGGCGTGAAAGGCACCCTATGGGACGGCGATAGCTGGGCGACGCGGGGCGGGCGCGACAAGGTCGACTGGTCGAAGGGACCTTTCGTGGCCTCGTTCGGGGACTACAAGATCGACGCCTGCGTTTGGAAGGGCAATCCGAGGTTTTGTAGGGCGGAGAGCCCGGCAAACTGGTGGAACAATGAGGATTTCAAGTCCTTGACATGGACACAGAGGAGGTGGTTCAAATGGGTCAGGAGATATCATATGATATATGACTATTGCCAGGACAATGCGAGGTTCCAAAACAACCTGCCCAAGGAGTGCTCTCTCCCCAAATATTGAATTAGCCGTTTTAATCAGAGATCATCTCCAATTCTTTCATCTCGGTTTCTTCTTCTCTTGCACATTTGATTTAATTCGCGCCGCTGATATATTTACAAATTGGCTTGTTGCGCCCTTAGGTTTTCGGCACGTATATGATCCTATTAGTTCGATGCTATATGAATTATTGTTTCCTTGTGTGTAATTGATAAAGAATTCATTTATTATATATTCGGGAGCATTTTTTTTTTCTTTTTTACAGTGAATCAATTGCGGTTGGGAGTATGCTGATCTCAATTATACTAGAGATGATCACGAATTAGTGAGCGTGGGGGAGCCAGACCGGGCCTTGGATTTGAGTCAAATTTCTTGCTCAGGCCCGCCCATCAAGAGAAAAATCTATGATAATTATGCAGGTTGGGTGGGCCTGGCTCGGGCCTTAGAGTAATAGGCCCTTGTCCAGGATTCAAGGTCCTGCCCCCCCAAAAAAAACTTTGGACCCTAAGCAGGGGATACTCGTACATGTTATGACCAAATTCGAATTGAAATCAATTATTCAGAATAAATCAATGCAATTATGAGAAATAAGTTCAAATCTTGAATTTTGAAATTGAGAGAGATAAAGAATTCTTACTAGTTTTTAGATTCATGGACGCAATTTCAAGTTTCAACTGAACACATTCCATTTTGGATTATCCCCATCGGAAAATAGGATTGATTACGCATGATATCTGGCCTCTATTAATTTGCTCTTTTGCGTGGACTCCAGCCAAATTCTTGTAAAAAAATTTAGTCATGTTCTCTCACATGTCTAGGTGATGCCAACTGCAAAGGGTAAAACTTTCCAACAAATTCGGTTATTTACCCCATAATTTCTAAAATCGTTGCAAAGTGCCCCATCCATTAATTGTCAAATAAAAAAAATTAATTTAATTAAGGAGAAAGAGTGAATTAAACAAAATATGACTCGTCGATAAGAAATTACACAAACCATTTTCCTATAGACACTTACTCTACTTTACATAGTATCTCACATCCCGAATATGGATTGTCGAATATGATAAGATCTAGGTTGGACTAACATAAGACCTACCATTTTCTACGATCAGATTCAATTTATTACATATCTCGGACTCATATGATATAAGACTTGTGTATGATTTGCGTAAAAATAGCTGCATACAATTAAACGACACATATTAAGTGGTTTTCATGCCTTAATTAAGAAAAAAATGGATGATAATTTAATTGAGACAAGAGATGTACATGTACTTGTCCCCTATAGCGTCGAATTGAAGTAATAGTGCTCCTCTACCGTACATATCGGAATGCTTAAAATAAGGAAAATGCAAGATACACTAAGGATGAAATATAAATTTATCTTCTTATGTAAGATTGATTTATCAAGCAATACGTAAGAGTTCAGTTGGGATACTAGTCACTTGTGTCCATTCATGCACCCATGTCCTATCTCCTGTCGCCATTACGAGATCGTGTCACTTGTCTGATTTATTTTAATTCTTACCACATCAATGGGCAATGGCGACCACCTGCTCGTCGAGGGCGACGAATTCAGATCTCAATGCCTCTATATCTGGAGTGGAGGGGTTGAGCCTCTAGATATGGAGGACGCACCTCCAGATCTGGCGGATCGCTGCAACCCCAATGGCTGTCGAGGCGTTGAGGGCCGGTTAGAGCTCGTCGATGTCGACATCGAGAGAGGTTCTGCTTAAATTTGTGGGAATTGATCCTGTGTGATGAACTCCAAAATGAGATAGACTGGTGGCACGATCTCTTGACGGGGACATGAGATTTGTACATAAATCGGAACAAATTATCTGCATCCCTGGTTGGAGGCTTGAATGAGACTTGTTTGCTCATTACACCCGGTTAAAGTTATATACATCCCCTAATATTTTAATTTCATGCAATAATCTCAATGTCTTTAGCATTACTCGAATTAATGTCTAACATTATTCTTAAAATAATGTACCAACTTTGCTGAAATCAAACTTCACTTAAGCCTTTTTACTTTACTTCCATTTGACGAAAGGAAGAACGTGCAAAACCATTTCTTTCGATGCACCACTTACTAATTTTACTGTTTTCAGAGCAAACTGGATTTGAACGCAAAGTTGTACTGTCCAAAGGAGATGTTTGTTGATAAGCTCATTGCGCTATTTTATCTATAAATATCCTAAGTGATCACCAAAAACATCATATCGAATTAATATCTGCTAATTCCTTGAGCGTCATGAACTTTCTAACTATCATTGTCTCTCTCATCTCCATCTCTCTCTTTCAACCTACTCACGCCCAAAACTCACCCCAAGACTATCTCAACTCGCACAATGCTGCCCGAAAGCAAGTCGGCGTGGTGAACATGACATGGGACAACACCGTTGCTGCCTACGCCCAGAGGTACGCGAACCAACGGGTCAGCGATTGCAACCTCTTGCACTCCAATGGGCCCTATGGCGAGAACCTTGCTAAGGGCACCGGCACGTTCACAGGCACCTATGCTGTTAGCTTGTGGGTCGCAGAGAAGCAGTACTACAATTACAACACCAACACTTGCGCGAGTGGGCAAGACTGCTTGCACTACACTCAAATAGTTTGGCGCGAGTCGGTCCGAGTCGGGTGCGCTAGGGTTAAGTGTAACAACGGGTGGTGGTACGTTGTGTGCAACTATGATCCTCCGGGCAACTATGAAGGAGAACTTCCATACTAAGAATGGCTTATAAAGTGACTAGCTTACTTCAGGGTTCGGCCTGTTATTATATTAGTTAAAGGGTGTGATAAAAAAAAATAAAGGAAAAATAAAAGGGACTAGCTTGATATGACGTATGAGCTAGTTTTGGAAAATAGGGATGCATAACATGTTGCGCATAAAAGCAACTTAAGCAGATTATTACTTGCAAATTAGCAAGATGTTGCTACATGTGATGATTGTAAGCTAGCTCTTGGCTAATTGTAAGCTAATTGCAGGAGAGCACTGTCGTCTTTTTCGATTTACCAAAGGATGTGTTCATCCTTGCGTTGCTTTGTTAATAATATCCCCAAGGCCACTTAGTATGTGACGGTGTGCGTATTGTAATTGATTATAATTGATTGGTATTTCTTTTAAATCCTAAGTTAGTAAGTTTCTTTATGAGAAAACTTCCCTTTTTGTGTTTATTGTTTTGGATACAAGTACTTGCACAATGTAATACATTATTCAATAAAGCAATACACAGTTCAATGTATTGTCACATTCTAATTTGGCATTAGATCTCAATCCGTGAAGCCTACCGCCCCCACTGATATTGGTGATCTTTAATGCCAAACTTGAGCTTCTTGATGGCACGCTATCACGAGAAGTCACACCATTGATAGTTGGCCAGCAATGTATCTCTATTGGATGACATGGCTATCAGAAAAGAAAGAAAGAGGAGGCTTGAAGAGGAGGTAGGGCCACACACGGTGGCCGCTGGTGCCGGCAACATGACCACAACAGAATTTCGTCGGCGACGTTGCCCAAATTTGATCAAGCATGGCTTCCAAACGATAGCGAGCTCGTGCACAACCACACAATGGCAATCATCATGGCACGGAAGATCCACACTGACTTTAGCCCAAGTACCATCATACAGCCAATAGTCACTGATTGCAAATTCACTCCGCAGTAAACATATACTTTACCCTGATTACACAATAAATTCAAGTTAAATGTGAAATTATTGGTATAAGAGTATTCTATTCTGATCCATTGGGGACATCCCATTTTCTAACATTAGCAGCTAAACAGTTAGAGCTTACATTTGCTTGTTGACACACTAGAATCCACTGCACACGCTATTTAGCCTCAACCTGGCCATCCAACTACGAACCATCTCGTTTCCCTTGCAACTGTTATAGACCGTGGCAGAGTCGGTTTCAATTGTAGGCCCTGCCTCTGCGACATCAGCACAATCAGTGACACACTCTTTACAGCCTCCAACCAAAGCACCATCTACTGATCTCACCATCACAACTTTTATCTGCTTAACTTCCTAATTAGTACCCGCTTGAAGAAGACTAACCCGCCACATTACCGAGTGACCCTGTATCCCTACATTGACAGCACAAAATCACGCCTCAATTTTGGAGCATGTTGATATCAGCTTATCTTATATGGAGCTTTAGAAACTGGGCCCTAATGGTTTATGCAATTCGAATGGACACAGGAAGCTTGCATACCTTAACTCTCTTCAGCAGATCCTTCGCATTGGCGTCTTTGTCGAAATGATCACGTACAGGCTGCATAAGTAAAAATGAATTTATGAATTTCGCCAAAGAGCTATTGATAGAGACGTGTCCCTGCCAAAGTTTGCAAGGGCTTCTGTTGCTGTAATTGCAAATAAGAGTGTACTCCTAACATTTGTTCGTGGAAACTCTGATGCTATCCTGCATAAAAGATGCTCACGAGGATCGAAGGAGAGCTTACCTGAAGTATCTTATTCAAAGACTTTGAAAGGGCTGGTTTCAGATCACCAGGATGCAAATTTCCACTTTCGTAGTCGACAACAAGTTCATCAAACCTTTGAAAGGTCCTACACCGCAAGATAACAAGAAAGAGAAACAACTTAATCAAAATACACTAATATTCAGTTAGCACAAGAAAGTTGTAGGTGAAAAAAGCAACAACGTTTCAAACATCGTAGACAGCTCACTTGTCACCACCGTTATTTGCAGATCGCTCCACTTTGAACTCATTAAACCACGGCAATACAATGTACTTTATGTACTCCACACATGGGTTGCCTTCAACAATCTTAGGCGGACAGTATGCATTTTTTATCTTCACATTCACCTCAGCCTACATATGCCATAAAAAACTTATTCTTCAGAAGGTAAAATGAAAAGGTGCCTCACTACTGCACACGCAGCTCTGTCACTAAACTTTACCTTGTATTTGACCCAAAAAAAAAAACTTTACCTCATCATCTTCCATAAAGATGGATGAGGACGGATCGCTTTTTGACATTTTTTCTTGGCCTTGCTTTAGACCAGGAAGCATATCTGCACACCAAAATAATCAAGATAAGTAACCATTTTAACCTTAGAGAACAACTGAATTTATGAGAAAAAAGAGAAGTTGAACCATACGATGAGACAAAATGATAGGCTTATTCTTTCTCTTTATGTCATCACAGTACTCTCTGGCAAATACATTCACCTTCCGTTGATCCATTCCCATTTGACAAATGTCAGCCTGTTCAAATAAAAGCATTTTCCAAAGACATTTTTAGTGGCGACAAACAAATACAGCACAACTTCAAAGCACGTAGAAACCAAGGCTACCAAAATACAATGCAGCTGTCTCAATCATGATTCGATCCCTCCACTATCAAGTATAACGCAGCATGCACATTTTGCAGACAGTCATTTACGGAGAGATCTCTCATAGCACTTATAATTATCTGTGGGGAATAGTTCAACCAAATGTTTGGATACCCCATGTTATCCCACAGAAAGATGTATGAACTCATGCATACAGCTCACAATTTCCTGCATGGCACGTGCTTGCAGCCTTTAAAAGTCTTGGCGGATAGAAAAAACTGCTTAGCAGTTGTCATGAGGGAAGATCAAAACCAAGCAAAGGTTGTTTCTCTAGTTGCCTGATGACAGAATACTATAGGCACCTTCAAGAAAAATATGTCAGCACATTGCATGTATGGGTAGAAAATTTGGGCTCCGCTGAGCATATCCTGTTCGCTACGACCCATTATCTGTGAGCACCTGGAAACAAGAAAATCGATGAGCCGCGATCTACTATATCGGGCATGATCAACAAACCAACTGCAGGCCTTAGTTATATATACCTGATTATCCTGGGGAGCTCGTTTCGGCAGCCAATGTCCATCACCAGTGGCCAGTATTCTTCTCCCCGGGAGTTGATTTCTTCTGACGACCACAGAAATTCCACTTTGCTATCTGTGAGATCCATGCCCACGGCTTTCCAAATCTCAATCATGTAGCGTCCAACTGTTTGGATTTTCACCAAGTCTCCACCCAATTTTTTGTTCATCTGAGCAAACCAATCGGCAATCCATATCTTCACATTGCATCCAGCAGAAGTCATTTTGTTCACATTTATCGTCTTCATGACTCCCTGTGCGCAAAAGGGAAATGAAAATATGAACTTCAAAACTTGGAATTGAAACGCAAGCTCTCTTTGAAACCTGGGCGATGTGCATTCTGCCAGATGGTTCGAACCCATCATAGCAAATGGGCACGGGTTTCTTGGTCAGAAGATTCAGCAGCTCATCATCCCGAATGCACTCCTCCCCGACGCTCCTCACCATTCGAAACCTTTCCTCCGGACTCATCCTGACCAAAACAAGCCCATCAACGAAACCCACAAGATTTCGCAACCGATATATGATCCTATTATCATAACGAAGTGGAATTCGAAGAACTTACTGGGTGACCGTTCCTGCCTGAGAATCGATGGAGAGACACCCCATCTTGCTCTGATAAGCTCGGTTTTCCGTTGAGATCAAGCTTTGGCGAGAGCCCAGTTCCGTTCCGCTCAATTCGCGTAGAATACTCGTGATTCACAACCCCTCAGAACCAAAAAGGCAGCTCGCTCCTTCACCAACTTATCTCGGTAAGGGAGGCGAGGCGAGGAGGCTCGCGAGATAGAGAGAGAGAGCGAACGAGCGAGTGGAGGTGACGGGGGGAAATAGGAAAGGAGAATCAGGGTTTTTATAAAAAAGAAAAAAGAAAAAAAGAGGGGTGTTATCCTACAGGTAATTCCGGAATTTGAAAACGAATCTAACAGAAGATTCCCTCCCATAAATTGATATTAAAGGAGTTAGAGATACACTTTAAACAAATTTGAAATGTTGGATAAAAAAAATCGAATCCTTTAAAAGGTTGTGATTTGTTTTGTCATCCGATTTTATTAACGTACCTAAATGAACAAACAGCAATATGAATTTGTGCAAGGACTCGCATCGACACGATCACGAATGCCAATAGATTCTTTTTCTTTTCTATTTTTATCAGAGGAAGATAGAAAAGTTGACTCCGCCAAACAGAGGAAATCTTCGACCCCCCC
>BCNH02000008.1:23472476-23495114 GCA_001662345.2 Metrosideros polymorpha var. glaberrima | reverse complement strand
TTTTTTTTTTTTTTTTTCTGTTCACCTAATTGTTGACTTAAATTTGATCACAGACCTAGCAAATTCATGGGCCGATTTAGGCCCGGCCCAGTTCACAACTGCTCCTATAAAGTATCGGATCTGTCGGACCACCTGAAAATCACTAACATGGATGCCAAGCATTCTATGCGGCATGGTTGGTGCTGACGTGGACACTTTAAAAAAAATTAATTTTTTATTAGTTTTTTCTTTTCTTTTATTCTTGTCTTTTCGTTCTTTTCCACCAAAGCGGGCGAGGGTCATTAGAGCTTGCGGACCACTAGATGAGGGCCGTGAAGCCCTTGCCCAACCTTGGCCAAATGTGGGCGAGGCGCAAATGGCAGTAGGCGAGGCTAGCCTCACAATGGCCTAGCTAGTCGCGGCAAAGGCGGCCTTGCCCACAACTGGCAAGACCAAGGCCGTCTTCGCTTATGGTCGGCGAGGCTTTGGCAGGGATGGCCCCGCCTTGGTCATGGGCGAGGTTGCCTTAGCCCATGACTGACTAGGTCATGTCGAGGTTGGCCTCACCCGTTGCCATCTGCACCTCGCCCAGTGGCTGAAGAGCTCCGACAACCCTCGCTAGCCACAATCGCAAAAGAAAAAAAAAGGAAAAGATAAAGAAAAGGAAAAAGGAAAAAATAATAAAAATAAAAATAAAAAGTTTGGGAAAAAGATAATAATAAGTATTTACTTCAGCGCTAGCCTTGCCACGTAGGATGGTTAGCATCCACGTCCGTGATTTTCGGATGAACTCAATTGGTATCAATGCAAAAATGTTTAGGACTAAATTAGTCTAATTGAAAAATTTGGGACTGAATTAGTACCAATGCAATATGTTTAGGACTTTTTTTTTTTTTTACTTTTCCCAATTTTTCCATATGATGGGGATCCAAGATATCTCAAGCGCAATTATCCAATTTTTCTACTCCACCGTGGTAATGTCCATAAATCAAAGCTTGATCGAATTACTTTGACCGAACGAAATTCTTGATTTACTCTTGTGATGATATAGTGAAACCACCGATTAGTATAAATCAGAGGAGGAAAAACGGTAACGTTCTAAAAGACGAATTCGAGTTTCAAACATGTGAATTAATCTAGATGCGGTTTTGCGATAACTGGTACTATAAAAGCTGTAATGAAAATTTATATTCGTTTTTTTAACTCTGAACTAATCTACAGATTATTCAGGACACAAACACATGAAAGAAGCCAAGCTCCCTCCGAGTCGACTTCTGTTCCCGAACCACAGAAATTACCGACGCTCCCTGCGATTTCTCAAACACAACACCGACTGGTGTCCGAACCGAATGCTGAGCAGAGACCCACGTGATTGCCCCTTGAGCTAACGGCGTCCCCGCCGTCGCCTTCCAGTCAGCTCTACTTGTGAAGTCAACCCTATAACTCGCTGTCTGGTTCGCCTTCTTGAACTCCAGATCACGCGGGTACACACCAATTGAGTCGAGACCCTTGATCGGGTTGATGACTGACCGGTAACGCGACTTCGCGGGTCCAACGTTCCTCACCGTCCTCGTCACACTCACCTTCGTCGACGAACCGTCAAACATCCAACTGATAGATGGATAGTTGAGCTTGTAATCGGGTATGCTCGTTATGCTCGAGCATGTAACTTTTTTTTAAAACTATAAACGAAGTGTAAAACCCAAAATTGGTATATCCCGATAACTATTGCATGTCATCAAACTTAGCAATTTGACAATAAAATTTGACGAAAACTAACGGAGGGTAAATTTGTTACAGGTGTACCAATTTGGAGTAAATTTATTACAGATGTATCAATTTGGGATTTTTCATATTAAAAAAATTAGTTTGGAGTAAATTTGTCACATGTGTACCAGTTTGATGTTTTTCTTGATATTAACCCTTTAATTTTCCCGAACAAAATGGCAACATGCCATTGCTGATAATGAATTGATCACATAATTTGGGTAACAAGGCAATGTATTGATCATATGGTATACAGAGGCACCAGAAATGAAGAGAACCATGCAGAGAGCAAATTCATCAAATTTTACATGGTTACATGGCGGAAATAGGGAGACTCTAACTCCCTACATCTACTTTGTATGATATATATATATATATATATATATTGATGTAAATAAACAGATATGGGTAACAGGTATGGGTAGGTAGATTACTTAGAGATACGTCCATGTCATTCTACTAGTGAAAGAGTTCCAAAATAAAATGACAAAATGACTTTGCTACGTCCTTGTACTCCTCTGTTTGGTTTCGTAACTAGCCTTGATCGAATATAATTCCTTGATTGCCTTGGTCATGTCCATCCGGTCTCGTGGTGATTCCATCGAGCATGCGACTCCAACTTCTAATATGGAAGCCGTGCAGTCTCGAATTATGGTCTCCTGTTGTCGATCACCAGTTTCACTCAAAATCCTTAAATCTACGACATCCATTACTCCATTGGGAAGAGCCATCCGAACAAAGCTATGAAGGTTAAAATGAAGCCCAAAAGACTCTTCAGTGGGTCTCTTTCCAGTGAACATCTCCAATAATAAAATGCCGTAACTATACGCATCTCCAAATGTAGAAACCTTGTGTCCTATGCCATACTCTGAAAATTTTCATTAAGACATTAAATAGGGACACCCATTGTACTCTTTCTTATAAATAAATAAATAGAAAAAAATCCTAAATCACATGGGATTTTGTTTTTCACTAAATTCCTAAATATTTAGTGGACTTAGTATATAATATTAAATCAAATCTAAATTACAACAGAGTTGATGGATATGGCGACAGATTTATATTTAAGTATATTTTGTGTTAATAAACTCTAAACTTGACTATTTCTTGAAGTTTCGGGAGAGTGAAAGTTAAATGGAGCCCATCGTCTTTTGACTTAAATGTCATGTCATCTAACTATACTTTTCAAATATAGAGTTACAGGTCAAGTCTACAGGAAACAATCCCCGGCAAGGGGTCAATAACTTATTATCCAGACCTTAAGTCATGACATACTACGAGAGAATCACAAGTTCCCGTCAATCTCTCATGCCATAATTGATTCTAGGACAATATTAGACACAATCTATTTTCACGGCATAAACATAATATGAGATAAAATACGAATTACAGAAAGAAAATGATAATATGACATGACACAATACGCTGAATCGGTTTGGTGACAAGGATTCACAAGTTTTCACCAATGTTGATTTAAAATATGATTATGGCACGCTAGGATTATTCTTTTGTACACAAAGCTATGAATGTTCTTTTTCTGAAAATGGCTATTAAAAGGGAAAAGAGAAAATTGTGTTGTGAGAAAGAGGTCTCAGATCATACAAAGCATGACCTAACATAAAGGATCAAGGTTTATTCAATACTTTTAACATTCTCTCACCTTGCTTACAAGCCAGGTCCGATGTACAACTATCGCAATCAAGTAGATGGTGCTTTGGTTGCCTTCGAGAATTTTACTCATATCAGAATCTCTCTTTCTTCGAACTTTGTCATCACTAGTCACTTATTTCTCCATAAAACAACGTATCCTCAAGATAAACTTTGAATTTGAAGCCAATGAAGAAGCATGAGAGAATTTGTTTGCTTACCAGGAGGCACATAGCCAATGGATCCTCTGACTGCTGTTGAAGCTGAACTGCCCTGATCCTGAATCCCTGCGGCTTCGGTAGACACCGTGGAAATGATCTTTGCAAGCCCGAAATCTCCAACTCGAGCCACCATGTCGTTGTCCAGAAGCACATTACTCGGCTTCATATCTCCATGGACGATTGCTGGAAAACAACCCTTGTGGAGATATTCGATAGCAGTAGCTATGTCGAGGGCAATGTTTAACCTCTGCACTAGTCTCAGATTTCTCAATTCGCCACGCTCATCATCTTGTCCTATGGTCCTAGGGTGCAGCCACTCCTCCAAGCTCCCATTAGCCATGAACTCATATATAAGAGCTTTGAAGTCATTGCCATGAAAGTCTATGCTCGAACAAACACTTAGTATCTTCACTAGGTTTCGGTGTCTAATGGTTCCCAGAGTTCGACATTCTGAGACAAAGCTCCTCGAAGCACCTCTTTGAGTTAAATTGAGCACCTTCACCGCCACCATGGCACTGCCGTCAAGAATCCCTTTATAAACTGTTCCATATCTCCCTTTACCAATCAAATTGGTCTCGGAGAATCTGTCAGTAGCTCTTACAAGTACTTCATAAGAAATCCTCAAGAATTGGTGCTCGAAGGATAATGAAGTGGAGGCATTGGTTGTCGTCTGCTTATTTTTGCGGTAGAAGATAGACAGACATAGGAGCAACAAAACTAAGGATAACAAACAGCCAGCTACCACAGATATTACTATGGCCTTGGTTGAAGAAGACTTCTTAGAGCCTGGTGATTTACAAAGAGGAAGGTTTAGACCTAGAACACCTCCACAGAGTTCTCTATTTCCAGAAACCGATACAGCACTTGCATTAAGAAAAACTCCACCCTTCGGAACTTGTCCTTCTAGTTCATTGAAGGACATATTCAAGTACTTGAGCAGTGAGAACTCTGCGAGAAAGCTCGGGATTGGACCAGAAAAATTATTATTGGAAAGATCCAACTCTTCTAGATCCCGTAATGGGCGTAAAGCTTGGGGGATTTGACCCCGAAAAGAATTAGCTGCTAAGCGAAGCCTTTCCAATCTCACACAGCCACTGATGGAGGTCGGAATTAAGCCGTTCAATCTATTGTAAGAAAGATCTAATATGGCAAGATTCTTTAAAGACCCAATTTGTAATGGAAGAGATCCACTTAAATTATTATGCGCTAAGCTGAAGATGATTGACAAGGAAGAAAGACTCATGATTTCGACTGGAACCGAGCCACTTAGATTGTTGTTTGAAAGCTCGAGCTCGATTAGTTGCATGCAGTTGCCGAGACTTTGCGGTATGTAGCCTTGGAAATTGTTGGATTGAAGGTAAAGGCTATTTAACAACGTCATGTTACCAATTGTAAATGGTATCTCTCCAGTAAACATGTTTCCACTCAAATGAAGTTCCTGCAAGCTATAAAGTGCTCCGATGGAATCAGGAATGCGATCAGTAAGAAAATTATTCGATAAATCCAACGTAGACAAGTTGAAGAGATTTCCAAGGGCTGAAGGAATAGTTCCTTGGATCCGATTGTTTGACATATAAATTTGCTTAATACTGGTGGAGAGATTGGAGATGGATCTCGGTAATGATCCGTGAATCAAGTTCCATTCCACTCCGAGAATTTCTAAGTTGGAACAATTAGCTAACGAAGAAATAAAACTTAAGTCATCGTCCAACTGGTTAGCATCCAACACAATTAACTCGAGCCCCTTTAGCCTTCCCAGATTTTTCGGTATTGGCCCACGAAAACCGTTGTTGGCAAGGTATACTTCCTCAAGGCCAGTGGCATTTGTTAAGGACGACGGAATTGTCCCAGTGAACAAGTTACCGGACGCTCCAAAGGAAGAGAGAGAAGGAAGAGTGATGCCGATATCAGAGGGAAAGCTTCCAGACAACTGGTTCTCAATAACATGGAAGGCATAAATGCTAGAGATGTTTAAAATCCCTAGTGGAATCTCGCCGTTTAGTTTATTGTATGATAGTTGGAAAAATTCCAACCTCTCGAGTCTGGACAATTTCTCTGGTATCTCTCCGTGCAACGCATTTTCTGCCAGGGAGAGGACTTGTAGCAGCGAGAGATTTCCGATGGAAGGAGGAATAGGACCTACAAGACTATTGCTAGCGAAGCCCAAGCGATGGAGCCTTGGTAAAGAACCAAGATTGGAATGGATTCCCCCCACAAGTTGGTTATCTATGAGATTCAGGCTCTTGAGGTTTGAGCAGCGGGAAAGATTGGAGGGTATCGGCCCACCAAATGAGTTGTTACTAAGATCGAGATCACGGAGCCGAAGCAAGTTGCCGAACTGTGGTGGGATTTCACCGTGGAAGCTGTTGTTCTGTAAAACCACGATCCTCAGGAAAGAGAGATTACCTATGTGAGGAGATAGGAAGCCTCCCAAGCCTTGTGATCTCAGGACCAGGGAAGTGACCCTCCCAGGATGCCTTTTGCTGCACAAAACACCTTGCCACTCACAATGATGGGTAGATTCATTCCAAGAGCTCAAGACTCCAAATGGGTCTTCGTGTACCGCGTTTCTGAAGGACGCTAATGCGAGCCGATCCGTTTGGTTCTGCGAGCAAGCACCGGGGACTGTGATTGAGCTCCACCACCACAAGAGGGCAGAGTTGAGAATACAAAACAGTCGTTTCCCCATCTCCTCCAGTGACCCACTTTCAGTCTTACGTGCATTTAACACCTCCTTCCTGTGCACATAGTCTCCCATGCGGTGTGGCATTGTGCAACAGGAAACACCTTAAAAGGTCCACATAATGATGGAACTTGTTCCGTCAATTAAACAAAGTGATTTTCCTCCATCATATCTTATTGACTTTATTAAGCAGTGGTGGACTGTTTAGTCTATTAACACCCCGTCAATTACGTGAGGATTCACAAGTCCGTGGAGACGACGGCTGAACATTCCATCAAATGCCTAATCAATATATTCACTCTCAAGTTAATTTTGCACGAAAAAAATGAGAGATGTTATCATGAGGTTCCGGATGCCCCATACATATAGCCAGGAATTGTTTTTCTTATTAGTGGCCACAGGGCTCATGGGGTGCTCTTGATATACATGTGGCTCATGACTAATCAATGCATCATTCCACCCCTTAAAGAGATATATCTGATTCTGTATAAGTCCATTAGGTTGAAAGAGATAGAGTTTGATGTATAGATTGAGAGCAGTGGAGTATTCAATTTGTGTTTCTTGAATTAGAGAAAGGAGGACAGAGAAATATTGATATGATTTTTAAGGAAAAAAAAATTACAGCCGATCTTCAGTGAATGTGGAGACCAGTTCGGCCATTCGTCCAGTCGATAGCTACCAAGAGGATGTTGACACCCTCATTAGTATTTGCAATTTGTAAACTGTGTTTTATATGTAAACTCGATCAATTATGTTAACATACATTCGTCTTGTGTGAAATCGAATATCAAATATATGAATTGCCGATACCATACGCATCGAATGTCCACTGATATTTGTGAAGAGTGACAGTTAAGTGGAGAAAATGATGATGGAATAGAAAAATTAATTTCTACTAATTGATCTTGCTCCATTTATCTCTTTTGCCCGTTTTGCAAACCCTATTCTAATGCTTATTCCCCACTTATTTGATGATATGGTGCCGCCATCATATTTCTTAGTGCGTGTAGTGTTATTTATATTTCAACTTCTCGCTCGCTTTCACTTTCACGACAAAACCAAGAGAGAGAAATGTCAAATACACTAAGTCTGTTTTTAAAATTTGGTATAATAAGTAATGTGACATATTGTTATTAGTTGTTGAATATGGCTTATTGTCCATTAATAATCTGCTGCGTGGCTTAATATATAAATGTTCATAAATAACATAACATTGTCAAATAATGAAAACCTTAAAAAGTTTCCATACAATGATGGAACTTGTTCCGTCAATTAAACAAAGTGGTTTTCCTCCATCATATCCTATTGACTTCATTAAGCAGTGGTGGACTTGTTTAGTCTATTAATACCCCATCAATTACGTGAAGACTCATCATTCCTTCAAATGCGTAATCAATATATCCACTCTCAATTTATGCCCAATCGCCACGCTATTCTAGTAGCTATTAAATGTTTATTTCACGTTCATCTCCCTTATTTTGGTTCAAGATAAGTTGCTCAAAAGAATCTTCACAAAATCTGTAAAATATTACTTTCTTGTAACAATATAACCTAATTTTAGAAAGCCGCACTTTATACGAATCAGACCATTAATGTGAATCAGACCTTTTAGAAAACATAAGTATGAATCTGACCTAAATATCATATTTCTTGAGGTCAATTTGCTTCACCGGCACGTAACTTAATTTCGCATGAAGAAAATTAGAAATATCATAATGAGTGGACACTTGGCTAATGGGATGCTCTTGATTCACATGTGGCTCTTGACTAATCAACATCAATCACTTCAAAAGAGATAGCTCGGATTCTATATTAGTCCATTTGGTCGAAAGAGAGAGTTTGACGTATAGACTAAAAGTAGTAATTTATTCAATTTGTGTTTCTTGAATTAGAGAGAAGAGGACTGAGAGATATTTGAAATGATAACAGAAAATACATTGAACTTTCACATGTGAAATGGTGATTAATCTAAGTTTTATTTGTAAATTGTGTATCATGTTTACGGGAATTGGATTAGTTATATTCCACATGAATGACATATGCCATAGACACCAAACGCAGACCGATACTTGTTAACAATGAGAACTAGGGAAGAGTGCAAGTTGAGCGAGCCGGCTTCAATGTTTTTCAGGCCCGGTCTAGTTTGGCCTAGCCTGAAACTTTTTCTATTTTTTCAAAAATAAAAATAGATTAGTCATTATTTCAAGCCTAAATTTTTTTTTAATTTTTTATTGACTTATTTATGACTTTGTTAAAGTGTTTTGAGAATAAATAATACCTATTATTTATGTTTTTATGTTTTGTATTCATAAAATATTTTGGCCCGGATTTTTTCTACCCCATTTTTTACTGCAACACCACTTACTATCTTGAAATGACCACATTAGCATTAGCCTGAGCGGGTCCTACTTTATTATGCTTTTGGAACTCAAAACACTGAGTAAAATTAAATGTGGGGCCACTCTTGATTTGAGATTATATCTTAACTTTTTCTTTCTTTTTTTTATTTGGTTTCTTCTTTTTTGCTTTTTTATTTTTCATTTGGGACAAAAAATGGTCTCTCTGTTCTAAAAAATAAAATAGTTTATTTGGCAAAGAGACAATTAGTCATTGTGTTAGTGAGTTTATATTTTTTGTTTAGTGTTTTGTTGGTCTCGAACTTGTAGTCGTGCCTTGCACATCATTGCTTTATCCCCTTGTGAACTTGAATTTTGCAACTATGTTCCTATGTTCTTCATGCTGGCAAAGAACCTTAATGGTCTACAGTCCTTTGCTCATCGGGATCCATATCGATAGTCATTTGCCACTCGTCATCGTATATGAACAACTGATTGGCAATTCCCGTCAACATGTGTAGCATCCTGACCCCATGGCGTCCTAGAGCGCCATTAACTAATCGGTTTCTTTAGTTCTTTAGGTTTCACGCACATGCGAAAGACAAAATGACTCAAATTGTGAATACAAGTCAAATTTACACATAAAGCGACTACCATTTTATTTACTTTTTCCTTGAAGGTCATTTACAAGGAGAATGGTATATAGACGATCCTGTATACATACTAAGGCATCAGCAAAAACTGGAAGGTAAAAAGAAGGGGTACTCCTACTCCCAAGCTACCAACTAGATTGTCACCATCCTCCTAACACCGTGCAGCGACAGCATCCGAAGACCCGTACCACTCATGGAGTAGCCCAAAATATGGTATGTACCTAAGACCATTAAAAAATGGAACCTTTCTTCGTCAACACCATCCCTCACACTACCGGTTCGCCATCTCCACTGTCTTCATTGGCACCTCTGTCACCTCCATTAGAAAAAGGAATTGGACCATCAAGATGTCCATCCACAATAACATAAATAGTGACAAAACCGAAAGGAACCAACCCCGACTCTAGGCAACCATCTACTCATAAAGTAAATTCTAGCTTAACAAAAGGAATATCCGGGATCTTTGGATCGACATGTTCGATCCATGACACATCGAATCTCACAGGGGCACCGTATGTGGCGATTGGCATTGTAGAGATGGCAGACATAGCTAACTATTTGAAAAGAGGGAAATCGACAAGAGTAAATATAACTTAGCAAGTGAAAACATCAATTTAAGCCATTCAATCTATTGAATCTCAAATTAGGCACCTAATTGCACCAAACTATGTAGAGAAAATTCATATTACCCATCTAGTCACTTATATATAACATGCCTATATGACCAATCTTACCATTTCTATAACTATTCAAAACATAATCACATAAAATGTTACACCATGCAGAATGCATATGAATGATTATATGCCATGCTATGTTCCTCCGGTTCAACTCTCATCATAATAACTTCCGATCATCATCCGAACTTCCGTGGGACTCCGGCCACGGGCATCTCACTCCTATTATGAGGTCCTCGCGCTTGTTGTGCGTGGCAGCCATCACGACTCTTTGCGCGACCTTGAGGGACTCTAGCCTCAAGCTTCCCGATTTCCCTTCTGGCTCCCACGGGGCATCGTTGGGATGCCGGCCGATGGTCCTCATCGATTACCGTTCTCACCAATGCAATTTCTCATATATGAATGAATGTGCAATGCCAAATAAAAAATCATAGTCTTGCATATCAATGCCATTACCAACTCAATATAGGCAAATCAAGACAACCATATCATTTCATGTCCTTTTTGGTTTCAAGAGCCAAGGCATATACTGAACATGCGATGATCCAAATAACCTGAATTTATAGAAAGCAAAACCAGCCTTTACTCAGCTCAATAAATTCCACCTCTGTCCATCTTGCCCATATCCACTATGATCATCAATATATTAGTATTACCACTATGTCCATAGAGTCATCACATCTGAGATTCCATCTAAGACCTCTTACAAACACTTTAAATCTGAAACTGCCATGTATGAATCGAGTACTAGTCAGAAAATTTCAGTCAGGAAAATCGTGAGGTTTCCAGACCTTTAAGAGTATCATCCGAATCCCAAAAATTACGAAATTAAAGTATGTTATAGATCAACATGTTGTGCACAATTCTTATGAGGAAGTTTTTTAAGATTCGTCCCACAGAAGGCTGTACAAAAATAAGAAAAATGGAGGTCGGACAGTCCAAAATCCAGAAACAGAACACAACCAACATGCAAGCTATGAGTTCCCTTGGTTGAAAGAAATGTCAAGAAATCTGACCCATCAAGCAAGACCACACTTAGTATAGAGCTATTTCCACCTAGACAGAAACATCAACCCGTCTAGAAGAGTAAAGATTGTAGCTTCATTCGCATCAAAATCGGCACAAGTGGAAGTCACATGCAAGTTTCAGATTAACCTTCCAAATTTCCAGAACTAAAATACGAAACTTGTGCTTTTCCTAGAACTTACCCCAACCGTGACATGTGAAACCTCTCTTTGGATTTCTAACGTAATATTTTTTACATGCAACTAGGAGTTTCCTACGAGCAAACAAGATCCCCTCCCCTCAGCACTACCCATGGACCCAGCGAATAACTGCAACCGAGACACAACAGAATTGAGTAGGAAAGAATTGAAATTTCCAAGCGCCTTGATACACAGATGAATGACGTTACGTCTTGCTCCTTCTCGGCACACCAGCGGGCTTGGTTCGAACTGAGTTGAAAAGAGAGGAAGAATGGCGAGATGAAGAGGAGATGAGCCAAAGATGAGAGAGTGAGGGTTTTGGGTCTCTCGGTCAGAGGAAAGAAAAAGAGAGATTAGTTAAATCAAGTGATAGAGAGGAGAAGAAAATGCCGCCAGGTGGAAATCATGCAGTTAAGGAGAGTGATCCACAAGTTTGAGCTACCCTAAGGCAATGATTGCCTTGCAATTTCTTTCAGCTCCAAAAACCAATTCTGCATGTATTCGGCCCTTAAAGCTGAACAGGATATGAGGAAAAAAGGAAACTAATTTGCATGAAATGCTATTGATTTAGGTGAGTGGTACAACAATGATGGCTTCCATGAAATAAAATAATGAAGGAAGAGAAGAAATGTTGCCGAGTTGAAGGGAGAAGTCGGTGGAGGTGTGCAAGAGAAGAACAAATAGGAGGTTTCATACTTAATAAATCATAGGAAAGAAAATTGGGCATAGCATGTGGCATTTCAAAGGGAATCGGTAAGATAAACGTTCCAAATTATTGATAAGTAGGGTGAGCTTATCACAAGTAGTCGAATTGAGTACTACGGCAATAATTCAAAACATTCTATTCAAGACAAAACCATAAGGCTTAGGCATCCACGACTATCCTTAAAATAGATCAACTTGACGGCTAAAGTCAAATGTTATTCTCCGCGCATTTACAGGTGAGTAAAACTTAGGATGTCACAACATGTGTTATTGATGCATGTCAATACTTATTATTAATATTGTACCAATATCAATATTGATCTCTATGGTCAACGGCAAGATGTCACGTGGGCGGCAATGCTCACACATTAGTCATGTCATTATCTATGTTCACGTGTTGGTCACATGCTTACTTGTGTCGACAGTCTGGTCAGTTTTTGGTATAGACACTAAGAGGACAATACCATTGTTTTCAATTGATAATTGTGCAATTGTGACTACATATTGGTTTCATAAGTCCTTGGCAACCGGTTGGACTTGTGGAGGAATTTAAATATAAATCTTATAATAAACACATACCAATTTACTTCAATAGTGGAAGCTTAATAGAAAAAAAGAAAAAAGAAAAAAAAAGGGATCCCGGCATGCGTAATCTCTGTGCACGGTTAATTGGTTATTACGTTAAAATAGTAAATGAAAATTCTGATGGAGTTGATTAGTCACCATTAAATGGTGATGTGGTGTTGACGTGGGATCCTACATTGACCAAGGCTAGCCAGATCTCGCTAGGAGTCGCGCGACCCTAGCAACAGTTGGCTCGAGGTTGCTTAATCCGATTTCAGCAGCCAGGTAGTGGCCATGAGCCATCACATTTTTCTCCAACTCCTCCTCTCCCTTTATCTTGATGTGAATGTGTGCTTCGATTTGAAAACACGGTGGCTGCCGGTCTCGAAAACATTACCGCAACGGAATTTTGGGGGCAATGTCGCCCAAATTCGATCAAGCATGCCCTCCAATTCATAGTGAGCTCGTGCTCAACTGCGACATCGAGAGTTAGCCTTGAGCTCTGTGGATTTGATCGAAATAGTCATGTTATTGTGTACTCACGGATAAGCGCGACATTGTGAGTTGGCCTTGAGCTCATGACCTCAAGGTTAGGTGACGTTCTAGTGCACAAGTGTATGCGCGTAGAGAGAGAGAGAGAGGGGGCAATGGCCCAGCCATGGTGATGGCTAGACGATGGCTTGACCGCAACAACGACTAGGTGGAGACGACAGCTTGCTGCTAGACATTAGATTGTTAGAGATTTGCAAATGGGATGAAATTCCTTTTTCAATTTTTAGCTTTATTTATTTGATGAAGTTCATATCGGACTTTTTTCATTTTTTCCATCGTATTTTTAATTTTGGTAACTTTTCATTTTTAATTTGATACTAGATTTAACTCAACCGACATATGCTCTTATGAACAAATTTAAGTTGTTTACATAGTTGGGTATAGGTTTTGAGGGTCGGTATGAATTTTGAGGGTTAGATTGAATATAGAGACATTATTAAATAAATAGGTCTGACTGAGTTAAACGAGACAAAACAAGTAGACCCATTTCTAACCTGATACTCAGACTGAATACAATCAACTCATTTGCTCCTCTATTGTCTAGGCATCCTTTGTAAAGTTGACTGCCCCTTTTTTTCATGTAGATTCAATTGGAGTCCAATACCTGTAACATATAGTTTCTTGAATAGCATCTTGGTTCAATTTTTTTTTTTTTTGTCAATTCTATTGGAGTCTGGATATGCTAGCTTTCCCACGCATCTAGTTCTTCTAAAATCGTATCAACATACGAGGATTTAAGATCATAAACTTCATGATCTTTATAGTTTGATATTCAGTCTTGACCAACTTGACAACCTTTCGAAATTATCAATCTGTCATTTATTCATATAATCGATATGGCAACGGGCGTTAGATTGCTGATAATGAATTAATCAGACATTTCAGGTAATTAAGCAATGCATCAATCTTATGGTATACAGTGGCATCAGAAATGAAGAGAACCTCGCAAATAAGCAATTCATCTTATATCACATGGTTACTTGGTGGAAATAGGTAGACTACACCTCCATACATCCACTTTCTACGGTTTTTAAATATAAGTATGGGTGTAATTATTAAAAATATACATAATAGGTTTGGTAGGCAGGCTAGTTGGGGAGACATTCATGTCAATTTGCTAGCCCTGCCTTTGCACGACGATTTTCTCTACTAGTAAAAAGAGTTCCAAGACGAAACCAGAAAATTGACTTAGCTACATGTCTGTCCTCCTCTCTTTGGTTTCGTAACTCACCTTGATTGAGTATAATTTCCTGATCGCCTCAGTCATGTCCATCCGATCCGACGGTGATTCCATCGAACATGCGACTCCAACTTCGAATACGGAGATCACGCAATCTCTGATCCTTATCTCATGTTGTTGATCACCAACTTCACTCCAAAGCCTCAAGTCTACAATGTCCATTGCTCGATCCGGAAGAGCCATTCGGACAAAGCTATGAAGGTTAAGACAGTGCCCAAAGGCCTCTTCAGTGGGTCTCTTCCCGGTGAACATCTCCAACAATAGAATACCGTAACTGTATGCATCCCCAAGTGTGGATATCTTGTGTCCCATGCCATACTCTGAAATTTCATCAAGATATTAAATAGGAATGAACGAACGCTTTTTCTTGAAGTTAATTGTATAGAAAAAGTTCCTAAATCACATGAGATTTTGCTTGATGTTTGTTTGCAAGAGCTTGCCAAGAACAGTAGTGAGGGCTCGCGTCAGTTGCGCCCAACATAGAGTTGTGGCTCATCCCTCACTCACTTCACGGTCGGGCTCGCCGTGCATGGCAGAGGCCAAGGGATCCTCTGCAGGAGCAAGGTAGAGGGTCCCAAAAACCCCCCCTCTTTGTTTGACTTTCGTTTAGTTTATTCGCTATGGCTGATGTTTAGCGCCTGTAGTATGCTAAGTGGTAAAAATTGTCACAAAAGTCGGAATGCATCAACTGTAGAGAAATGAGATTTTAGGATTTATAAAGTGCACCAAAGTTCATTTAACAACATATGAACTCTTCTTCAAATCTACTAAGTGCACCCTAAATTGTCACATGTTTGCTACGACCAAATTGCCTAAACATCAAGAGTGACTTTGTCCTCTAGCAAGGTACGGGTGAAAACAGAAAAAGAAGAAAATATATGCGATGAAGGCCTTGGGAGAAAGAAATTATTTAGTGAACTTAGTACATGTATTAACTAAATTTGAACCGCCGGTTTTGACTGGACACGTGAAATCTACACGAGCCTCTTCACTTTCATAGTCCGGATTCAGTTTAATTCCTATACCACACTATTTTATAGATATGGAATTATAGGTCATGTCAACAGGAAAAGATCCACAGTAAGGGGTCAATTACTTATTATCAAGACCTTAAGTCATGCAATGCCAAAAGAGAATGACAAGTTCTCGTCAATTTCTCATACCGTAATTGACTCTATAACTATATTAGACACCATCCATTTTCACGGTATGAAAATGATATGAGATAAAATACGAATGATAGAAATAATATACGGATATGAAATGACACAATATGCTTAATCCGTTTATTGGCACGGATTCACAAGTTTTGACCAAAAATATTAACATTCATTGATCAAAATTATGATGGTTTATTCTCATCTTAATTTCAAATACGATTAGGACATGCTACTATTAATCTTTTCGTACACAAAGATACATTTTGCTGAAGCTCTTAATAGAGGAAAGAGGAAATTGTGTTGTGAGAAAGAGGTGTCAGAGCATACGAAGCATAACTTAACATCAAGGATCATTGTTTATTCAAACTTTTAACACTCTCTCATATTAGTATCTCAATCAAGCGAAAACTAATCGAGAAAATACGACAGATACATACCAGGAGGCACATAGCCAATGGATCCTCTGACTGCAGTTGAACTTGAACCGCCCTTGTCCTGAACTCCTTTGGATTCGGCAGACACCGTTGAGATGATCTTTGCAAGCCCGAAATCTCCAACTCGAGCCACCATGTCATTGTCCAGAAGCACATTACTCGGCTTCAGATCTCCATGGACGATTGCTAGAGAACAACCCTTATGGAGATATTCGATTGCAGTAGCTATGTCGATGGCGATGTTTAACCTCTGCACTAGTCTTAGATTTGTTGATTCGCCATGCTCATCATCTCGTCCTATAGTCTCAGGGTGCAGCCACTCCTCCAAGCTTTCATTAACCATGAACTCGTATATTAGAGCTTTGAAGTCATTGCCACGAAAGTCCGCACTTGAACAAACGCTTAGTATCTTCACAAGGTTTCGATGTCTAATGGTTCCTAGAGTTTGACATTCAGAGACAAAGCTCCTCGGAGCCCCTCTTTGCATTAAATTGAGCACCTTCACTGCCACCATGGCACTGCCGTCAAGAATCCCCTTATAAACCGTGCCATATCTTCCTTTACCGATCAAATTGGTCTCGGAAAATCTGTGAGTAGCTCTCAAGAGTTCTTCATAAGAAATCCTCAAGAATTGGTGCTCAAAGGATGATGACGTCGAGGCATTGGTTCTCGTCTGCTTTTTTTTGCGGTAATACAAAATAGACAGGAACAACAAAGCTAAACATAACATAGTAACAGCTACCACAGATATCACTATGGCCTTAGTTGTAGAGGACGGTAATTTACAAAGAGGAAGCTTCAGACCCGGAGCACCTCCACAGAGTTCCCTATTTCCAGAAATCGATACAGCACTTGCATTAAGAAAAACTCCACCCTCCGGAACTTGTCCTTCTAATTCATTGAAGGACATATTCAAGTACTTGAGCAGTGAGAGCTCTACGAGAAAGCTCAGGATTGGACCAAAAAAATTATTGTTGGAAAGATCCAGCTCTTCTAGACCTCGTAATGGACTTAAAGCTTGGGGGATTTGACCATGAAAAGAATTAGCTTCTAAGTGAAGCCGTTCCAATTTCAAGCACTTGTCGATGGAAGTTGGAATTAAGCCGGTCAATCTGTTGTAAGACAGATCTAATTCTTCCAGATTTATTAAAGAGCCAACTCGGAATGGAAGAGATCCACTTAAATTATTATGCGCTAAACTTAAGAGGATCGACAAGGAAGAAAGCCCCATGATTTCGACTGGAACTGAGCCAATTAGATTGTTGTTCGAAAGATCGAGCCTAATCAGTTGCTTGCAGTTGCCAAGACTTTGTGGTATGTAGCCTTGGAAATTGTTGGAGCTAAGGTCAAGTCGATTTAAAAACGTCATGTTACCAATCGAAGAAGGTATCTCTCCAGTAAACATATTTCCACTTATATCAAGTCCTTGCAAGCTGTAAAGTGCTCCGATGGAATCAAGAATGTGATCGGTTAGAAAATTATCCGCTAAAGTCAAGATAGACAAGTTGAAGAGATTTCCGATGGCTGAAGGAATAGTTCCTTGAATCTGATTGTTTATCATATCAATTCGCTTAATGCTGGTGGAGAGATTGGAGATGGATGTCGGCAATGATCCGTGAATCAAGTTTGAGCCCACCGATAGAATTTCTAAGTTGGAACAATTTGCTAAGGAAGAAGTAAAACTTAAGTCATCCTGCAGCTGGTTGATAGCCAACGAAATTACGTAAAGGCCCTTTAGCCTTCCCAGATTTTTCGGTATTGGCCCATGGAAACTGTTGTTGTAAAGGTAAAGTCTTCGAAGACCGGTGGCATTTGTTAACGATGAGGGAATCGTCCCGGTGAACAGGTTAGAGGCAGCTCCAAGGAGATAGAGAGAAGGAGTAGTGGTGCCGAAATCAGAGGGAAAGCTTCCCCGCAACTGGTTCCAACCAACATCGAAGATTACAATGCTGGAGATGTTAAAAATCCCTAGTGAAATTTCGCCGGTTAGTTTGTTGGATGACAGTTGCAAATATACCAACCCCTTGAGTCTGGACAATTCCGCAGGTATTTCTCCGCACAACGCATTTTGTGCCAGAGTGAGCTGTTGTAGCAGCGAGAGGTTTCCGATCGAAGGAGGAATAGGACCTACAAGATTGTTCATACCCAGGCTGAAGACTTTAAGCCTTGGTAAAAAACCAAGATTGGAATGAATTCTCCCCACAAGTTGGTTATGTAAGAGATGCAGGGTTTCGAGGTTTGAGCAGCGGGAAAGGTTGGACGGTATCGGCCCGCCAAATGAGTTGTTACTAAGAATGAGAAGATGGAGCCGAAGCAAGTTGCCTATCTGTGGTGGGATTTCGCCGCGGAAGCTGTTGTTCTGTAAAACCATGACCCTTAGGAAAGAGAGGTTACCTATGTGAGGAGATAGGAAGCCTCCCAAACCTTGTGATCTCAGGACCAGGGAAGTGACCCTCCCAGGATGCCTTTTGCTGCACAAAACACCTTGCCACTCACAATGATGGGTAGAATCGTTCCAAGAGCTCAAGACTCCCAATGAGTCTTCGTGTATCGCATTTCTGAAGGACACTAAAGCAAGCCGATCCGTGTGGTTCTGCGAGCAAGAGCCGGGGCATGTGATTGAGCTCCACCACCACATGAGGGCAGTATTGAGAATAAGGAACAGTTGTCTTCCCATTTCCTCCTGTGATCCACGTTCAGTCTTAGCTGCATTGAACACCACCGTCCGGTGCACAATTCAATTGTTGACCGAACTCCACTATGGGAAGTAACCTAAATTCATCCGAACTTTCTCTGGTCCTCTATTTTATATCCTATATCTTGAAATAGGTGTACATACTCTGAGGTTATCAAAGAGAACCCTTGCAAACAATCCTGGTCCCCAGTACAACCATTTTTTTTTTTCATTCTCAAGCAGATGGAAAAAGTTGAGAGATATTTTAGACAAAGTCTTATTAATATAGTTTTTTTTTATAAATCTAATTAATGTGGTTCTTAAATGATCTGACTAAGTTCATTGTAAAGGTGGGTTGTTATAAAATGGATGGGGGTCATCAAAATATTAACTAATAATTAACATAAACCTTCTTAAATAGTAGGAGGATGGATCATATGGATATCACAGGATAAAAAAAATGGAAATGTCACTGGGCTCGCATGAGTTTAATTAAGTCTAGATTATGTAGATCCCACATAAAAATTAACCACCAAAAGTTGATAAACCTTCTAATTAATCTTGCCCCATTTACCTCTTTTCCCTTTTTACAAACTTTATTCGAACGCTGATTCTACACTTATTTGATAACATGACACATGGCATTTAGCATATGCCATTTCATTTTGTAAGAAAATATGATAACATTTCGAAAAGTGGTGGGTCATTTATATTCTAATGTCTTGCTTGTTTTCACTTTTATGAGAAAAACAAGGAACAGAAACGTCATAACACACTAATACTATTTTATTGATTTGGTACAATAAGTGATGTGGGGTATTATTATTAATTATTGGATACGGTTTATTGTCCACTTATAATCTGCCGCGTGGTCTAGGATTAATATTACTATAGAACATAGCAATGTCCAACAAGAAACACCTTAAAATTTTGAGGAGAGAGAAAGCAATATTTAAGGTAATAACAAAGAAGAGAGGGAGGAGGCTACCAAATAAATAACAAAAGCCAAAGGTCCATTACCTTAAATATTTCTCTCTCTCTCTCTCTCTCTCCCTCTCCTGAAGACTGAAGACCGGAGTCTGAAGAAATCGGTGTCCTGTATTCCCCGTCAATAACCATGGGTGAAATAATTAATACCGATGTGGGAAAAGTATAATTACTATATGTTTCGGTATTGCAATTTAAAAACCATTGAAAAAAGCTTCAACAATTGTCAGACAAATGTCAGTGGCAGTTTGACTTTCATGTATTTTGAGAAGAAAATTTTCCATTAATTGATCTTGCCCCCATTATCATTTTCCCATTGACAAATTGCATTCTAACGCTAATTCCAACACTTAATTGATGACATGGTGCCTACCAGGTAGTGCGCCATTTTGTCCAGTAAGAAATTCTAGTATTGCGCGTAGTGGTCTTCCTATTTCAACTTCTTCCTCGCTTTCACTTTTACGAGAAAAACAAGGAAGAGAAATGTCAAATATTAATAATTGAAAATAGCTTATTGTCCACTTAAAGTCTGCCTTGTGGTTCGGTATATAAATATTAAAATGTAACATAGCATTGTCCAATTCTTAATTCTTAATGATGGTACTAATTCCGTCAATTAAACAAAGTGGTTTTCTCCATCATATCCTATTGACTTCATTAGGCAGTGGTGGACTTGTTTAGTATAATAATACCCCGTCCATTACGTGAGGATTAACAAGTCCATGGAGACGAAGACTTATCATTCCGTGAAATGCACAATCAATATATCCACTCTCAAATTATGCCCAGTCGCCACGCTATTTTAGTTGCTATAAAATAGTATTTCATAGTTCATATTCATGTCCGCAATTTTAATTTAAAGATAAGTCGCTCACAATCAGGAATAGTTTTTGTAATTAGTGGACACACTTTTGATTTACATGTGGCTCTTGACCATCTAATGCATCAATCCACCGCTAAAGAGATTTATCAGATTCTGTATGAGTCCATTTCATAGTACAATTTGTGTTTGTTGAATTAAAAGAAGAACTTTTTCTTTTGTCGACAGAAAAATGTCATTCTTATATCATAATAATACCCGAAAAATACATAGAAAGCCTTCAAGCCTAGCAAAATCAAATATACTGTTAAACAAAGCAAAAACCCAAAAGCAACAAGTAAAGCATAATCTGCAGCTGGGAGCACACTCTCATCCTCAAGAATAGATCTGTTACTGTAAAATGTTCGACGGCCGATCACTAGATACAGTGATGAGCACACATCGAGCTCCCTCACTCCAATCGCAACGATTTGCGATGAGCGTCTAGGTACGACATCTTTATCACCATCGCCATGCAGAGATATCAACATGAACATGTTGAAAGAACACAGATCAAATACCTGTAAAGAGCTCCTAGATTTATATTTAGATCTAGTTCTAGAGAGTAAAACCCCCTAAACTTGACCTAAATCTAAATTGGGAGAGGAGAACGGCCTAATTTTGGAGAGGTTGTGGACCACGTCGTGAACATCCTCCTCGAGTGTTGTCAACGGATAAATGGCCGAATTGGACTTCGTGTTCACCCAAGATCAGCTGTAGAAATTTATTCATACACACGAACTTCTAGATCGGGAGAGAAAAGAGGGACTAATAAAGCAAGAAAAAGGAAAAATAAATATAAAGCAGGCTACGAAAAAGGGTAGTGGAAAATGAAGGGGGAAAAGAGAGGGGGGAGAGAGAACCCTCAAAACGTCTCTGTAGAGAGGAGCTCAAGCGGCGGCCAAGAGGGAGGAAACCCTAGTGCTCACCACCTCTTTTTTTGAGGTAATGAGCTTTCAACAATTAAAAGAAGATGGACTGAGAGATAATGATCTGATTCAAGGAAAAAAAATTATAGTCTTACAAGTGAAATGTTGATTGATGGAGCTTATGGATTTTAATTTAAGTCGTTCACACCGTCTTCATTATTTGTAAGTCACATATTATCTTATACATATAAATTGGATGCGTTATATTAATATGTATTCATCATTTGGAAAATAGAATATTAGATTTATGAATGGCTGATACCTTATGCTGTGGACATGGACTAGTTATTGTGTAAGTGAGAAAACTAAGTAGGGGGAGCACTAGCCGGGCGGGCCAGCCTCAATGCTTTTTCGGCTCTGCCCAATCTGTATGCCCGGCTTGAGTTTAATATAAAGGCTCGGACAGGACTAGAGCAGGCCAGTCTGGGTAGATTCAGGCCTAGCTCCATTTTTTTTAATAATGAAAAATAGATTAATTGTTATATTTTGGGCCTCAAAAATCGCTTTTTTAATTTTTAAAGTTATTTATGGCCTTATTAAAGTGTTCGAATATAAATAATGTATTTTCTATTAGTTATTATTAGGGAAAATGACACAAATGGTCCCTAAAACTTTGGCTTAATGTGCAATGTAGTCCTTGAACTTTTTATTTGTTCAATGTGTTCCTAAACTTTTGGTAATATGTTCAATTTAGTCTCTAGATTATATAAAAATATTCATTGTTATCCTTGATCTTGAATTAATGGAAAAACAATTTTGAACATTTTCATATATTTTAGGAATTACCTTGAATATGTACTAAACATCTAGAGACCATAGTGAACAAATCAAAAGTTTGGAGATCACATTGAACAAAGTAAAAGTTTAGGGACCAAATTGCATATTTGATTAAAGTTTAGATACCATTTGGGGCCACAATGGCCCGGACTAGCCTAAAGAAAATATAAGGAGGATCCTGAAATCCAAGCCCGGGCCTATTCGGACTTGAAAAGTCGAGCCAATTTAGTTTGGGCCAATCCAGGCTTGGGCCTATTCGAACTTGAAAACTCGAGCCGATTTAGTTTGGCCAATCAAGGCTTCCGAGCTTTCGATCTTGTTTGCTCACCCTTGAAACTAAGGGAAACATGGGACAAAGTGCCACACCATGGGGCCACCTTTTGAATCTTATAAATGCAAAGTGCTACATGGTGGTAGCCACCTTTAGAATCCTTCCAAGTGCGACCACCTAGGTATATCCGTGGGATTAGGTGTATGTTATGCATCTTCGAATATCATCTATGTGATTTACTATTATTAGGATTTCCGATTGCTAGAAGAGGTGGTCAATTATTTCCTCAGTTGCAGTTGTGATAATAGGAATATATTT
>BCNH02000008.1:23442084-23458311 GCA_001662345.2 Metrosideros polymorpha var. glaberrima | reverse complement strand
CTCATCTTCATATATTTTGTTTTTTTTATTCATATTCTTGACCAATAGTGGCTCCGTCGATTCTGTACATGAACATGAGACACATTAAAAGGTAAACTTATCTTGAAACTCTTTTCTCTCTTTCCACAAAATTCCTTTTACATCTGTCGTGTCTTGGGTTAAAGTTTTCTCCCCTACTTTTGATTGTTTCTTTTGGCTTTTCATACGAAATTGGTTTAAAAGTCCAAGTCAATTATTAGTCAAGCATCAAAAGCTGTAACATCAAGGTCAAGTAATCAAGCTTGATGCAATCTCAATTTTTTTTTTTTTAACTTATGTTTGCATGAAAGCCAATTCCAAAAATATTAAATACATGAGTAAGATATTCATTTTGGGTTACCATTAAAAATTTGATAAACATCCGAAAATATTATATGGTGCCTTCTTTATTGAGGTTAGAGAAATGCTAAATGTACTAGGAATATGCATTAAATCATCTTTATTAAATGATTCATGAAGTTTTCATTGGTCGATTGAATGAAAACTATAAGCTTGTTTTGAGTCATGACCCTTTTATTTCCCATTCAAATTATCTCCTAGTGTATTATCGCATCATTTTTTTCTTTTCTTTTCTTTTAATGCAATTACTTGGTAGTTGAGCTCACCCCTTGCCCTAGGATGGAGGGAACAAGGGGTGCCTAGTCCCAATCCCCACGTTAATTGTGGTCAAAAGACCTCGTCCCATCCATTCTTAGAGCTGGTAGTTGCAATTTCATATGACGTGAACACTCTATGAGATAATACATCAAGTATAAGGAAAAACATATCTAAATATGACATGATTAAATACACTTAATTAAACCTAATCACTGAATATGTTTGATTCGAAATTTTTGGGGGTCATGTCCAAACCCATACTGGCGGGGTTTGGCAAGTGCCAAGCTCGGCCACAGAAATTTGCAGTCATTTCCGAGTTCGCCGACCCAAAGTGCATCAGGTAAAGTGGCATCGCGGGGCCCTTTCCCTCTATAACTCCGTTTTGACTTTGACAGGGTGACTAGGCTGGCACACTCGCGTTTTAATTTTTATTTATTTACATTAACATCAAAATACCTCATCTAATAACTTTTGCATAAACATTTCAACGATTGACTTACGAAAAAAGCATCAATTGATGTTAATATGTAATTAAGTATAGACATGATCATGGACTTGGCGACACATAGACGCACCAATTAGATAAGTGGATCTAACTGAGAATTTTAGGCTCACTGACAGCTTGGACAATACATTCTAGAGCCTCATCAATGTGGGGCAAGGCCTAGGCAAGGGCTTTAAGGCTCGTCCCAGTTTGCCTATTGATTTATTGAAAATCATATTGATAAAGTATTTATTTTAATTTTCTACCTTGAAATACAAAATTCGTTAACATTAGAATAGAAAAGGAAAAGTATTTTATGACTCATCTAAAGTAAAATACCACATGGAATTATTTTCTATTTATTCCCATTTTATTTATTATATAGCTCAATCTTAAAAATAAAAATAAAAAACAGAACAAGAAGGAGAAGATGTAGCCCATGTGCTTGGGCCTATAATTTTCACTGAGCCAGCCTAGCAATTGCCAAAACCCGTCAGAATGGGTTAGGGCAAGGCTCCTAGAAGTTCCTATCCAATGATCATGTCTAATTAAGTATATCTTATCGCGTTCTACTCAGATTTTTTTTTTCTTTATTTTTGTCGTATGAATGAGTTTGTGTGCAATATTGTCACTGCCATCTCAAGAGTGGATGTAACGATTTAATGCACATTTTCAGCATACCTTACATTTTTCTAGCCTCAATAACGGGGCTACATAATTTCAATTACAACCGTCGCTTTGTCAAATATTTAATATTTTCGGAAGTAGTTATGAAATTTTAAATTGTGACCCTTAAATAATTATCTTACTCACTCTTTTAACATTTTCCAAACTCAGTTTTCGTTCAAACATAAGTTAGAAAAGAGAAATAGAGAATGCGTCAAGCTTGACTACTTGAGCTTGATCTTTCAGCCTTTGGTGCTTGACTCATAATTACAATTGAGTTAGACGCGAAACCAATTTAGCAGAAAAACGCCAAAAGAAACAGTCAAAAGTAGGGGAGAAAACTTCTACCCAAGAGACGACAATATTTGTGGAAAGAGAGAAAAGAGTTTCAAGATAACTTTGCCTTTGAATGCGTCCGCTATTTGTCATCAATATTTCTATAGCTAAAATTGAAATAAAAAAGAAAAAATAATAAGAAGAAGAAGACGAGGTCATCATCAATAGTCGAAAAATTAACGTTGTACAGATAATGAAAATTATCACATTTTTTTTTTTTTGGAAAATTATCACATGACCATCAATCAATTTGACGGGCACTCTTCTAGTCATCGTGGCCCATTTTGAGTATTCGACTTTTCCATGGACAGATTTTTCCACATGATCACCATATAAATACCCCCTTAGCTATTGCCCATCTCTTCACCAATCAACTGAAGATCTTTCCTTTGCCAACTTTTATGGTCTCCCACAATATGAGTTCCTGTATGAGTGTTCCTCTCCATATCATTTTCCTCGTTGCGCTAACCCTGGCGCTGATCCCTCTGTCTATCGCCCAAGACTCTCCCCAAGACTACGTCGCGGCCCACAACGCGGCTCGCTCTCAAGTCGGTGTGGGCCCAATCGCTTGGGACGAGCGAGTGGCTGGCTATGCCAGGGATTATGCCAAGAAGCACGCTAGGGATTGCACGCGGCTAGTCCATTCAGGCGGACCCTACGGGGAGAACCTCGCATGGGCTTCTCCTGATCTCACCGGCACGAGAGCGGTGAACATGTGGGTTGGGGAAAAGCCTTACTACAACTACAATTCCAACTCGTGCGCATCGGGGAAGGTTTGCGGGCATTACACTCAGGTGGTGTGGCGCAACTCAGTTCGGCTCGGATGCGCAAAGGCCCGATGCGCGACGGGCGGTACTTTGGTCACTTGTAACTACGATCCTCCCGGGAACGTTGTAGGCAAGAAGCCTTATTAGATCATAAAAGGTTGTATGTGGGATGATGAACTAATATGTAAAAGTAATGCCCCATTATGATGAGGCAAGAGCTTTAGATGCCCCAAAAAATTAAATAACGTCATATGAATGATGAAGGTAAATCTCTTCGCCGATTAAAGAGTTAAATCTCTTTCAATAATTAGTTTTCTCTCTCCCTCTCTGTTTTTTTTTTTCTTTTTTTCCTTCTTTCTTTCTTTTTGCAATTTCTATTTTCAAGTGAAGGATTTTCGATCCTTAATCTAACCTCCTCGGCTCGATGCTCTCAAGCACATCACGATCCTCTGAAGCCTCTTCACACTGAAAGAGAAGTGAAGTATGAGCTCTATGACGCATTTTACTCTCGACTTCATTCCATCAGCTCTTTCAATTGATTCTACTACATAGCAATGGCCGTCTCGACCATATAACGATACATTCCGTTCGATAAGCTTATAAGATTTACATGGGGAAAATTACAAAAAAAAAAAATCTTAAACCTATTGCAATTGTGTCAATTCATCATAAATCTTTTTTTTTACCAATGAGTCCTAAACTTTTAGCATTTGTGCCAATTCAGTCCATCCGGCCAATTTTAGTCGCAAATCACTAACATGGATGCCGGCCGTCCTACGTGGCACGACCAGCACTAATGTGGACAATTTTTAATAATTATTTGATCTTTTTCTTTTTCTTTTTTTCTTTCTTTTTTTTTTTTTACAAATCTAGCAGGCGAGGACATCATGGCCCTCTCAGGCCATGAGCGAGGGCATTAGGTCCTCACCTAGATCCAGGCGAGGGCTAACACCCTTGCATGTTGCTCGGCGAGGGCCAACACCCTCGACATTTGGTGACCGAGGGCTGTGACGCGCTCATGCAAACCGGGCAAGGGCATGTGACTAGCAAGGGCATCGCGGCCCTCACCAGGATCTGGACGAGTGCCCGACGCCCTCACATGGATCTTGATGAGGGCGCAAAGGCCCTCAACGGCCAACAAGCAAGGGTGTGCCCATGGCCAACAAGGGCCAATGCCCTTGTCCAGCCCAGGCAAGGGTCGTTGGCCCTCACCTGTGGTCATTGATGGTCAGCCAGTAACCTCGCGGACAGGAGTTTTAAAAAAATCAACAAAAAGAATAAAGTCAAAGAAATTAGTAAAAATTTCGATAAAATATTAAAATATTATTAAAAAATTTTCATGCCTGCACTGATCGCGCCACGTAGGATGGCCGGGGTTCATATCGGCGATTTCCTGCCAAGCTTGGTTGAAGAGACTAAATTGGCACAAATGCAAAATGTTTGACTCAATTGGCAAAAAAAAAAGGTTTAGAACTGAATTGACACAATTGCAATAGATTTATGACTTTTTTGGTAATTTTTTCGATTTATATCTAATAGAACCAATTGATGCATCCACAGAAAAAAGATTTAAATGTGGGACCAATATTATTTAATAACTTGGAAGTGGTGGCATATTCGTCGATAGTTATTATGTATTGATTAATTGAACTCCTTTAGTTTTGTTTTTTTATTTGTCGAAAGAAAGCTTCTATTCATTAATCAGAAAAATCCTCGAAAGGTACGTCGAAGGCTTTCAAACCTAGCCCAAATAAACGTAGAACAAAGCAAAAGACAATAAGGAAATAATAAAGCACAGTATGCGGCTAGCACACTCTCTTCCCTCAAGAACAGATCTGCAACCATTAGCGTTCGACGCCCAACCACTAGAATCAGTGATGAGCATACGACAAGATCTCTCAATCCAAATGCAGCGACTTGCAATGTGCATTTAGGTTCGTCAACACCGTTGCCTATTAAAGTACTTTGAAAAGTTATAGACTCAATGGCAGCCTATTAAAGTACTTTGAAAGGTCATAGACTCATAGCTAGAATATTCTTTCCCACAAGGAATTGAACTCCTTTAGTTGACCGAGTAAGTAATATTACCTCTAATTAATTAACTAGGTGTCGATAAACTTCGACAAAAAAAAAAAAAAGGTGTCAATAAGCGCTAGTCAAAATTGGCTAACTTGGTATTCCATTTCAATCCTCTTATCAATAGCAGCCTATGAAAGTACTTTGAAAGGTCATAGAGTCATAGCTAGAATATTCTTTCCCACTAGGATCCATATGCTTGGATAACTACCTAAACGATATTTTCATTTTGTCTCAAATCACGTTGTTCAAAAGAAATTTAGACACACGAACACGGCACAATTTGCGGTTAATGAATTCTGATTTACGAGTTTAACGCTCGTGGAGTCAGTTGTGGGAATCGAGAAGACGTTTTTGTATATGACTAGGAGGATGAAATGATTAACCTAAAGCTCTAGAAACCTTGACTGTTGGGTCCCTGCAGCGCAAACTTGATACCTATGTTTGAAGAGATCGCCAAAAAAGAGCTCAAATCCAAGCTTGTTGTGATATCCCCAAATTTTGACTAATGTACAAAGATTGAATTCGATAGATTTTAATCACGAATTCTAATCCAATGAAGAGTATTAGACGTTTCATTATCAAGATCTCCTGTTGTCGAAGTTTACTAGTGAAAGAGTTCCAAAATAAAACGAGAAAATAACTTTACTACATCCTTGTACTTCTCTGTTTGGTTTCGTAACTCACCTTGATCAAATATAATTCCTTGATCACCTCGGTCATGTCCATCCGGTCTCGCGGTGATTCCATCGAGCATGCGACTCCAACTTCTAATACGGAAGTCATGCAATCTCGGATTATGATCTCCTGTTGCCGATCACCAGCTTCACTCAAAAGCCTCACGTCTATGACATCCATCGCTTGGTTGGGAAGAGCCATCCGGACAAAGCTATGAAGATTCAAATGGAGCCCAAAGGCGTCTTCAGTGGGTCTCTTTCCGGTGAACATCTCCAATAATAAAATGCCGTAACCGTATGCATCTCCAAGTGTTGAAACCTTGTGTCCCATGCCGTACTCTGAAATTTTTCTTAAGACATCAAATTATATATAAAGAATTCTTACTTCACATGGGATTTTTTTTTTCAAAAGAGTTTTTCACTAGGCTCGCCATGCATGACAGGGGGTTGTGAGACCCCATAATGGTTTTTTTCATTGAAAGATTGTTCAAATCTCATTGTTCATGTTTCGTTTGGTTTATTAGCTCGGGCTAATGTTCAATGCATGTTGTATGCAAAAGTGGTAAAAATTGTCGCAAAGGTGAACAAGTGAAATTTCAGGGGACAATAAATTAATTGGACAGCATCAACCATAGAGAAATCAAATCTTAGGATATTGGATGTGATCAAGTTACAAAGTGCACCAAAGATCATTTATAGCATATGGACTATTCCATCTCCAAAACTGCTTAGTGCAACGAAAAACCGTGACATGTTTCCTAAACAAATTGCCTAGACGTCAAAAGTGAGCTTGTCCTTAAGTGGGGTAAGTTTGAAAACAAAAAAGAAGAATATATATGAGGTGAAGGCCTCGAAGGGGAATTAATCAGTGACTTGACACATATATTAAATTAAACCGTCAAATATGATGGGACCCACGTGAGGTCCACAGTAAGCTCATCATTTTCATGATTCGAATTCAATTTCATACATGTACCACACCATTTCTCTTGTACAATACAACAGAGAAGAAAAGGCCTAGGGAAACAAGGGGGAAGAAAGAACAGAAGGGGAAAAAAGAAGAGACTGCGAGTGATTTTGTGGTCAAACAATTGTCGACGGTGATGGATTTATAATCGTAACTTGACTATTTCGTGAAGTTTCGGGAGAGTGAAAGTTAGATGGAGCCCATCGTCTTCTGACTTAAATGTCACGTTATCTAAACATACTTTCCAAATAATAGAGTTTCAAGTCAATAACTTATTTCAAAACCTTAAGTCATGGCATACTACTAAAGAATCATAAGATATGGTCAATTTCTCATACCATAATTGATTCTGTGCCTTCGACAAAAAAAAAAAAAATGATTCTGTGGCAATGTTAGAAATAATCCATTTTCACAGCATGAATATAATATGAGATAAAATACGAATTATAGAAAGAAAATGCAAATATCACATTACATAATTCACTCAATCCGTGTATTGAGAAGGATTCACAAGTTTTCCCTAAGAATATATCCATTGATAAATTAAAATTACAATGTTTTATTTTCATGCTAATTTCAAGTACGATTAAGACACACTACGGTGATTCTTTTTGTACACAAAGCTACGTGCTTTGTCTTTCCGCAAAAAGCTGTTAATTGGGGAAACAGGAAATTGTGTTGTGAGAAAGAGGTGTCAGAGCATATAAAGCCTAACATGACATATAGGATGATGGTTCATGCGACTGTCGCCATCAACCGAACACTAATCAAGACCATATGTCAGATTCAAGTAACAGAAAAAATATGTTGCCTAATGAGATTTTCGTTCATATCAGAATCTCCGTCCTTAAAAAGATGAGGTTTGATTGCATGTTGCTCATTTGTTCTTAGATTTGTCATCACGAGTCACTTATTTTTCCATGAGCAATGTATTCTCGAGATAGAGTTTGAAATGTGAAGCCAATGATGAAGCACGAGAGAATTTTTTCGCTTACCAGGAGGCACATAGCCTATGGATCCTCTGACTGCTGTTGAAGTTGAACTGCCTTGATCCTGAACTCCAATGGCTTCAACAGACACTGTCGAAATGATCTTTGCAAGCCCGAAATCTCCAACTCGAGTCACCATGTCGTTGTCCAAAAGCACATTACTCGGCTTCAGATCTCCGTGGACGATTGGTGGATAACAACCTTTGTGGAGATATTCGATCGCAGTAGCCATGTCGATGGCGATGTTTAACCTCTGCACTAGCCTCAGATTTTTCGATTCGCCACACTCGTCATCTTGTCCCATAATCCCAGGGTGCAGCCACTCTTCCAAGCTCTTATTAGCCATGAACTCGTATATAAGAGCTTTGAAGTCATTTCCCTGAAAGTCCACACTTGAACAAACGCTTAGTATCTTTACAAGGTTTCGGTGTCTAATGGTTCCTAGAGTTCGACATTCCGATACAAAGCTCCTCGAAGCACCTCTTTGCGTTAAATTGAGAACCTTCACCGCTACCGTGTCACCACCATCAAGAATTCCTTTATAAACCATGCTGTATCTCCCTTTACCAATCAAATTGGTCTTGGAGAACCTGTCTGTAGCTCTCAGGAGTTCATCATAAGAAATCCTCAAAAATTGGTGCTCCAAGGATAATTCAGTCGAGGCATAAGTTGTTGTCTGCTTCTTTTTGCAGTAAAAGAAGATAGACAAACATAGGAGCAACAGAGCTAAACATGACAAAATGCCACCTACCACAGATATCACTATGGCCTTGGTTGAAGAAGACTTGTTAGAGCTTGGTAATTTGCAAAGATGAAGCTTCAGACCCGAAACACCTCCACAGAGTTCTCTATTTCCAGAAATCGACACAGCACTTGCATTAAGAAAAACGCCGCCCTCCGGAACTTTTCCTTCTAGTTCATTGAAGGACAAATTCAAGTACTTGAGTAGGGAGAGCTCTGCAAGAAAGCTCGGGATTGGACCGGAAAAATTATTATTGGAAAGGTCCAGCTCTTCTAGACCCCGTAATGGACGTAAAGCTTGAGGGATTTGACCATGAAAAGAATTAGCTTCTAAGTGAAGCCATTCCAATCTCAAACACCCACTGATGGAGGTTGGAACTAAGCCGGTCAATCTGTTGTAAGACAGATCTAATTCTTCGAGATTTATTAAAGAGCCAACTTGCAGTGGAAGAGATCCACTCAAATTATTATGCGCTAAATTGAAGATGATTGACAAGGAAGAAAGACTCACGATTTCGACTGGAACCGATCCAATTAGGTTATTGTTCGAAAGACTGAGCCCAATTAGTTGCTTGCAGTTACCAAGACTTTGCGGTATGTAGCCTTGAAAATTGTTGGAGTCAAGGAAAAGGAGATATAACAACGTCATGTTACCAATCGAAGACGGTATATGTCCAGTAAACATGTTTCCTGTCAAATAAAGTATTTGCAAGTTGTAAAGTGCTCCTATGGAATCAGGAATCTGATCAGTTAGAAAATTATCCGCTAAAAACAAGAGAGACAGGTTGATGAGATTTCTGAGGGCTGAAGGAATAGTTCCTTGGATCCGATTGTCTTCCATAGCAATTACCGTAATGCTAGTGGAGAGATTGGAGACGGATCTCGGCAACAATCCGTGAATCAAGTTTGAGCCCATCGAGAGAGCTTCTAACTTGGAACAATTAGCTAAAGAAGAAATAAAACTCAAGTCATCCTGCAACTGGTTCCTAAACAACGAGATTACGTAAAGGCCCTTTAGCCTTCCCAGATTTTTCGGTATCGGACCATGGAAACTGTTATTGCAAAGGTAAAGTCTCCCAAGACCAGTGGCATTCGATAATGATGACGGAATCGTCCCGGTGAACAAGTTACTGCCGGCAAAAAGCTTCTCGAGAGAAGGAAGAGTGGTGCCGATATCAGGGGGAAAGCTTCCCCGCAACTGGTTGTCACCAACGGCGAAGCAATAAATGCTGGAGATGTTAAAAATCCCTGGTGGGATGTCGCCGGTTAGTTTGTTCATTCCAAGTTGGAAAAACACCAACCTCTCAAGTCTGGACAATTCTTTAGGTATTTCTCCGTGCAATGCATTGATTGCCAAGGACAGGTGTTGTAATAGCGAGAGATTTCCGATTGAAGGAGGAATAGGACCTGCAAGACTGTTCTTGGCCAAGAGCAAGCTTTTAAGCTTCCGTAAAGAACCGATATTGGAATGAATTCCCTCCACAAGCTGGTTGTCTATGAGATTCAGGATCCCGAGGTTTGAGCAGCGGGAGATATTGGAGGGTATCGGCCCCCCAAAAGAGTTGTTACTAAGATCAAGTTCACGGAGCCGAAGCAAGTTGCCGATCTGTGGTGGGATTTCACCGCGGAAGCTGTTGTTTTGTAAAACCATGACCCTCAGGAAAGAGAGGTTACCTATGTGAGGAGATAGGAAGCCTTCTAAGCCTTGTGATCTCAGGACCAGGGATGTGACCCTTCCAAGATGCCTTTTGCTGCACAAAACACCTTGCCACTCACAATGATGGGTAGAATCATTCCAAGAGCTCAAGACTCCAAATGGGTCTTCATCTATCGCGTTTCTGAAGGACGCTAATGCGAGCCGATCTGTTTGGTTCTGCGAGCAAGCACCGGGGACTGTGATTGAGCTCCACCACCACAAGAGGGCAGAGGTGAGAATACAAAACAGTTGTTTCCCCATCTCCTCCAGTGACCCACTTCCAGTCTTAGGTGCATTTAACACCTCCGTCCTGTGCACAATTCAATTATTGGTTAAACTCCACTATGGGAAATAACGCAAAATCATCTGAACTTTCTCTGGTCCTCTATTTTATGTCCTCTGTCTTGAAAATATGTGTACATAGTCTGAGGTTATAAAAGGGAATCCTTGCAAAACAATCCTGACCCCAAATGCAACCATTTTTTTCTGACATTCTCAAGCAGACAGAAAAGTTGAGAGATAGTTTAGACAATCTCTTATTAATATGGTTTTTTCAAAATCAAATTAATGTGGTATTTAAATAATTTGAGTAGGTTCATTAGAAAGGTGGGTTGTCATAAAATGGATGGGGGTCATAAAAAAATTAACTGATAATTAACATAAACCTTCTTAAATAGTAGGAAGATGGATCATAAGGAATTCACAAGATATAAAAAGGGAAATGCCACTTGGCTCACGTGAGTTTATTCGAGTTTAGATTATTTAAATTCCACGTGAAAATTAACCACCAAAGTGGAGAACTATGATGCACTAGATTGACACGAATCCATTGCATTTTTAGAGTAATGTGACACGTATTTTACTAGAAATTTCTTGCTAAATGACGTGGCGGCTATGTGGCTTGCGCAATATCATCAAAGAAACCAAGCTAAAGAATGTTATAAAGGTAAATAAATAAATAAACATAAATGATTCAAACGTCGTCTCAAGCTGCCACGGAAACATGCTGGACAATCCAAGAAGCTCTTCACATTTTTTTAATGCAAGCACAAGAAGGAAAGGGGCCATAAGGTGTTGAACATATTTGAACTTTATAACGATGATCAAACATATTTTAGTTTTGAAGACGATCCAAATACAACTATTAAGCACACAAAAGTTAAATGAAATGTCTCTGGAGGTTACCTGTCAAATCCCCATCTTCATGGATTTTAGTTCAGCATGAATGTTAACTCCAGTAAAATAAAATTTAATAAAAACTAGATAACAATAGATTAAATAATTAAAAAAGTACAATTACAATGCATCTCGCGATAGAAAGTTAAAAGCCATTTGAATAGCTTCACCGATCATCTGACAAACTTGAATGGATGCCAGTAATGATGCTGGAGAGAACTCTTCTGTAATTTTGAGAAGAAATTTTGGTAAATTTGAAAATTAAATTTTTCTCTAACTGATCTCACCCTATTTACCTCTTTTCCCTTTATACAAACTTTATTCCAATGCTGATTCTACACTTATTTGATGACATGAGGCATGGCATTTATCATATGCCATTTCATTTAGTAAGAAATTCTAGTAAAGTCTCGAGACGTGCTATGTTATTTATATTCCAACTTCTCGCTTGTTTTCATTTTTACGAGAAAAACAAGAAAGACAAACGTCATGACACACTATAACTGTTTGATAAATTCGGTATAATAAGTGATGTGGCATATTATTATTAATTATTGGATACGGCTTATTGTCCACTTATATTCTGCCGTGTGGTTTGGTAAATTAATATTAATATAGAACATAGCATAGTCCAACAAGAAACACCTTAAAAAGTTGAGGAGAGAGAAAGCAATACGGAGGAGGATAACAAATAAATAACAAAACCCAAAGATCCATTACCTTAAACATTGCTTTCTCCCTCCTGAAGACTGAAGATTGGAGTCTGAACAAATCGGTGCGCCATGTAAGTTAACGACGATTACACAAACCAAAAAAAAGGAGAGGGAATAAGCTAATAAAACATATAACGATGAAATAAGAGGAAGGCTAATGAAATTCGAGACACGTACGCAATCCCAACGTACAGCCATTAGTCTTCAAATACCACTACCGTTCATCCTGAGGCTGTCTGGCCTTCATTTTGATCCACAGAATCTACTTAGCTCATATATCTTTCCAATATCACTGCGCTTGGAGGAGAAAGATTTATAAGAACATTGGAGAGAACATAGTAGAAATTTGCAAAGTTTTGTCTTCTCTGGGCTTTGCCTATTTTTCAAACATCACCTCGCTTTATATAGCCGAGGTTGAGGGTAATACAGACATTTTCATGACCAATATGGCCAAGAAGTATGGCCGAGAAAGCATATTACAGACTTTGAAATATTAAAAAACTTTGGAATAGTTTGATTCTCTTCACATTGATTGAATTCTTGATATCCTCCATGAATTTCTCTAGAACTACGTCCAAAAGATCTGCACAATTTAGCAACGGGGTAGGGACAGTAAACATTTGATTTTTTTATAAAAAAAATTACAGAAAAAGTGGTTTTCCTCCATCATATCCTATCACTTTATTAAATAGTGATGGACTTGTTAAGTAAATTAATACCCCATCAATTACGTGAGGATTGACAAGCACATGGAGACGAAAACCTAACATTTTATCAAATTCGTAATCATGTATTCCCTCTCAAATTTTGCGCAGTCGCCACACTACTTTAGTAGCTATCAAAGAGTGTTTAATGTTCATTTCTCCAATTTTGATTCAAGATAAGTTGTTCAGAGCAATCTTCACAAAATCTGCAAAGAACCACTTTCCGCGACAATACAACTTAGTTTTAAAATGTCGCACTTCAGACGAATCAGACCATTACTACGAATCTGACTTTTCAAAAACATAAGTATGAATCAGACCTAAAATATCATATTTCTTGCGGTCAATTTGCTTCACCGGCACGTAAGTAAATTTTGCATGAAGAAAATGAGAGACATCTTCGTGAGATTTTGGACGCCACTTAAGATAAGAATAATGCGGAAGATATTGTACAAAAGGAAAGAGAAATAATTGGGTAAGATCAAATAAAGAAAATTTGGCTTCTTATTATGTGATCTTTCTTTCAAACGATGTAATACATCTACTCCCAAGCATCATCGCAAGCTGCCACTGAAGTATGCTCGACAATCCTTGAAGCTCTTCACATCTTTTGAATGCATGCATAAGAAGTAAAGGGGCCATAAAGGTATTGAACATATTTGAACTTCATACGGGTGATCAAACAAATTTTAGTTTTGAAGACCATCTACATACAACTATTAAATGATTCAGGGGGTTCAATTTCATAATAAATTATTCATAGTAAATTATTTTGAAAGAAATGTCTCTGGGGTCACATGGCAAAACTCCATCTTCATAGGTTTTAGTTTAGCGTGAACGGTACTTCCAGTGAAAGCGAAGTTAATAAAAGTTACATAACTATGGGTGAAATAGTTAAGACCAATGTAAGAAGAGTATAATTACAACGCGTTTCGGTATAACAAGTTAAAAACCATTTGAATAGCTTCATCAGCGTTCGTCAGACGAACTTCTATGGCAGTTGGAAATAATGCTTGAGAGGATATTTGTGTAATTTTGAGAATAGATTATGGGGAAATAAAAAAACTAAATTTCTTTTAATTGATCTTGCCCCATTTATGTTTTCCCTTTTTAACAAACATTATTCGCCTAGATCTAGGCAAGGGCCGCGATGCCCTCTCTGGCCACAGGCAAGATTTATTTAAAAAAAAAAAGAAATCAAAATAATTCAAAAAACATTGAAATATTATTTAAAAATGTTTACGTCAGTTCTGGCCGTGCCACGTAGAATGGTTGGCGTCCACGTTAACGATTTCCTGCCAAAATTAATCGGATGGACTGAATTGGCATAAATACAAAAGATTTATGACTCAATTGACAAAAAAAAAAGGTTTAGATTCAATTAGCACAATTGCAAAAAAAAGGCTTTTTTGGTCTTCCTGACATATTGTTATTAATTATCGAATATGACTTCTTGTCCACTCGTTATCTTCTTTGCGGTTTAGTACCCTAATATTAATATATAGCATAGCATTGTGCAATGCGATACACCGTAAAAAGTTGAGGAGAGAGAAAGCAACAGTTAAGGTAATAACAAAGAAGAAGAAAGGGAGGACAAAACCAAAGAAAGCACAAAATGGTGCCTCATAGTCCTCGTAGTCCATGCAGACGAAGACTGAATACCGAAGACTTGACGAATTGGTGCCTCATGTTCCCCGTCAATTACGGGAAGTTTGAGAAGTCCATGCATACGGAGGGTTACATTTATTTCGTGAAAAATAAGTTTTTTAAAAAATATTTTTTTTAAAATTATCATTTATATCGCTTGAAATTAATAATCAATAAATAATGTTTTTATTACCAAGAAATTTATGTTTACATATTTTCATGGACAATGAAAACATTTGTCATTTGTTCATTTTCATAAGCGATACAAGTTACTATCATACCCATCGAACAAGTTGAGGATGAGAAACTGCTTTGGCTTTGAACTTCATCATCTGGGGGAAAGGATGACTGTTTATTTAGACAAAGAAATGATAAACAATCAAATGGAATTCTATTTCCTTAATTTCATATTTGACAGATAAGGTTTCTTCGAATGTAGAGTGGTAGTGAAGTTCGACAGGTGAAAACCACCCCCTCTTATGTTCGCATATGTATCTCGTTCCGTCAATTTCTTCTAGCAAAACTACTGTCCAATACTTTTCACTATCATCGGTTCGCAAGATTTGCTTGCCATCATAAGGAACTTGCAATGGGGGAAGATGCAGCAATTTCTCCTTTAACACCTCAACTGCACCGGTATGCTCTCTTTTCCAAGAGCTTTTGCAAGGGACTAATAAATTTAAAGACTTTTGGGAATCTCTAAGATAATTGACAATCTTAAGAGACTGTTGAACCTGTTTATGAGAAATATTCTTATCAGGAAACTTCAAGAGTATGATCACCACGGTAGTATATGTCCATTGGACTGGTATGAGTTTAATTAAGTTTATATTATGTAAGTCCCGAGTGGAAATTAACCACCCAAGTCGAGAACTATAATGCACTAGATTGACATGAACCTAGTGCATTTTAAAATGTTGCCCCAACATATAAAGTGTCTTGTATTGTTTTAGTGGGACAAGTATTTCAAGAGTAATGTGACCTGTACTTTACTAGAAATTTCTTACTAAATGACATGGCGGCTGTGTGACTTGCGCCATATCATCAAATAGGTGTGAAGTCAGCAATCAAACTAAAGATGATATTGAAAGGGGAAATGAACATAAATGGGGTAGGATCAATTAAACAAAATTTGGCATCTTATATTGTTATCTTTCTTTTCAATGTTGTAACAAATGTCCTCTCAAACATCCTCTCGTGCTGCCACTGAAGCCTTGAAGCTCTTCATGTCTTTTGAACGCTAGCACAAGAAGTAATGGGCATACAATCTGCACAAGAAGTAATCGGCAAACTAAAGATTATAAAGGTTTTCAACATATTTGGACTTTATAAGGATGATCGAAGAGATTTTAGTTATGAAGACAATCTGCATACAATTACTAAATGATTCAAGGGGTTCAATTTCATACTATACAATTTATAGTAACTATTTTGAAATGTCTCTGGGGGTCACACGACAAAGCTCCATTTTCATGGGTTTTAGTTCAGTGTGAATTGTTTCAACGTTCATTGGATAAACTTCTATGGCAGCTTGTAATAATGCTTGAAAGGATTTTTGTGTAATTTTAAGAAGAAATGATGGTGGAATTAAAAACTAAATTTCCTTTAGTTGTTCTTGCGCAAATTATATTTTTCCCTTTTTTACAGCCGTTATTCCAATGCTAATTCCACACTCATTTGATGACACAGCGAATGACACATACCACGCCATTTAATTTAGTAAAAAACTCTAGTAAAGTCTTAGTACTTGTAGTGTTGTTCATATTTCAACGTCTTGCTTGCTTCACTTTTACGACAAAAACAAGAAAGAGAAATGTCCAACACTAAGACTGTTTTATAAAATTGATATAATACGTGATGTGTCATATTTTTCTTAATTGTCGAATTTGGCTTATTTTCCATTTATAGTTTGCCATGTAGCTCAATACATTAAATTAATATTTAACATAGCA
>BCNH02000008.1:23419471-23438365 GCA_001662345.2 Metrosideros polymorpha var. glaberrima | reverse complement strand
GAATTAAAAGTGTATCTTGTTGACATCTAAATTTTGGTGACACTTTAGTCATTTACTGCATAGAAAATTACGGACTCCCCCAATCTTAAACAAAAATATTTTTAATTTGCATTGGCATATTAAGAGAATTTTTCATTTAATAATATTAAGCCCACGTAAACTGCATTTTAATTGTATTGAAGCTAATGGATTTTAAGCAGGGAGGTCCCAAATTTAATTAAATTAGATGAGCTAAGCCCACGTAAATAAAAAAATTCGGCCAAGCCCATTATTTCCCTAAAGTAGTCGAAATTGACATGTGCCTCGCACACGGGTTACTTCAAATAAGGAAATATTGGTATGTTGAGACCGAATTGGGGAGTAATTAAGCTCTGTTACCAAAATTTTCGGTCACATTGGGATTAGAGAGAGGTTTCCTATAATTGAATATATCACATTATTAATAGATTCAAAATAAGGAATAATTATCGGCAAGAAACCCTAGACTTACACTTATAAATACATGCTTTGGGCACAATAACGAGGTTGTCGGTCACAATTGGGGTTGGGCGTAATAAAGGGTATGAAGAGTTTGTACATCGATTGAGGTTGAGAATCAACAAGTTCTAGCTTAATTCAAGCTTGTTTTCCTGGAGAATCGCTATTGAATATTGCAATGGATGTAGGTGTGGGTTGCTGCCTTGTATTGTGAAGAACTAGGACCATTCCTCCTTTAATGGTGGTAAGTGATTTTTTAGTATTTATGCATTGATATAGGTCCGACACATTCATAGCGAAATTGTCGAGATCTTAAGTGACAACAATTATATGCTAACTGTTGAAGAGTGCACAGCAGAAGTCCGATACCTTCACCTAGGGAGCCAAGAGAGAGCCCAAGTCTCAGACCGTCAACATTTCCAATTAAACCCACTTTTACTCAAAAACTTAATCTAATGCGTTATGGGCCAACTATGATATATTAATTACTTTATACTACATCAATCCTCCGATATGGGATTTCTTTAACACAATTCATTCACACGTGCATCCCAACAATTTCTCCCTCACGTGTGAGCTCAAAGTTAAGTCCACTTCCCTTTAATCCAGGTATCCTTCTGTTTTAAGATATCTTATCTTGAATCTCTATCAATGCCCAACTTCATAACCATGAAGTCTACCATTAGGTCTGCGTTGCTACACCACAACACACACCGTCCAAAAATCGCATGGGTCATCAACCATCGACTTTGATATCATTTGTTGGAAGCATGCAGCAGAAGTCCAATACCTTCACTAGGGGAGATCGCTAAGAGGGAGCCTAAATTCGAGCCCATCATTATATTCAATTGGACCCACATTCACTCAAAAGCTTAAATCAATGAGTTATGGGCCAACTTGGATATATTAACTGCTCCACAGCACATCAATTTTTCGATGTGAAATTTCTCTAACACAACTCACACGTACATCTCAATACTAACACGAATAAAAATAACATGTGAAATTACCAATTTATGCAGATAAAACATTTGTACCCAGGTATCCCTATGCAAAACGCGGATTATGTAACTTGTTACAAAAGAAGTCAAAACTTGTAGTGTAAAGGGAATGATTTCCTCTTAGAAATAGGAAGTATATGTTCGGAATTTACTTCTACCTCAACTAGCAACATCGGTCAAATAATCACAAGGCTGGTCTGATGAATGTTAGAAGCAACATCTGCCAATGAAATGAACCAAAATTATCATCATCCATGGGATTTGGTAACGGGCTCAGACTCCAATTCTTGTTTTGGTGATTTTGCATATGAATGTATCGAGCTTGGGTTGTGCAGTCCCAACACATAAGATTTCTAAAGCTTTCGCAACACTTTCCAAAGTTATAGGTTAATTATTTCATCCACCTAGTCATACACAACAACATCATATCAATTTCGATGACTGACTCCGCGAGTGTAAAACCCATAAATCAGAATTCATTGACCGCAAATTTTGGCGTGCTCTCGTGTCATAATTTTTTAAACAACGTGATTTGAGCTGAAAAAGAAATTCTTTTAGGTGGTTATCCAAGCACATAAACCCTAGCGGGGATGAATTTTCCAGCTATGATGAGTCTTTAGCACTATACAAAGGTAGGTAATTATGACTGGCGCTTATCTACACCTAGTCGATTAATTAGGGATTGTATACTTACTTGGTCAATTAAAGGAGTTCAATTCATCAATACATAAAATCCATCGACGAATATACCACCAAGTCCATATTATTAAATAATATCGGTCCATATCTTAATGTTTTTGCCATGAATGATCAGCTTATTGGCCGGAATGTATTGTTATATGGTCAAGACGGCCATTACTATGTAATACAATCAATAGAAATAGAAAATACAACGAACTCAAGAGTAAAATGCGTCATAGAGATCATGCTTAGCTTCTCTTTCACAGTGTGATGAGTCTTGAAAGGAATAGTGATGTGCTCGAGAGCATGGAGCTGAGGATGTTAGATAGAGGATCGAAACTCCTTCACTTGAAAAGTAGAAATTGCGAAAGACAGAAAAAATAATTACTGAAAGAGGTTAACTCTTTCTTCGGTAAAGAGATCTACTTTCATCATTCATATGACGTTATTTAATCTTGGTGCATCTCTTGCCTCGTCATAACGGGACATTATTTTGACATAATCGTTCATCATCCGACATATAAGTTTTAGTGATTCAATAGGGCTTCTGGCCTATATAATTCCCACGAGGATCATAGTTACAAGTGACCAATGTACCGCCCGTCGCGCATTGGGCCTTCGCACATCCGAGCCGAACCGAGTTGTGCCACACTACCTGAGTGTAATGCCCACAAACCTTCCCCGGTGCGCACGAGTTGGAATTGTAGTCATAGTTGGGCTTTTCCCCAACCCACATGTTCACCGCTCCTGTGCCGGTGAGATCGGGGGAAGCCCATGCGAGGTTCTCCCCATAAGGTCCGCCCGAGTGGACGAGCCGCGTGCAGTCACTGGCGTGCCTGTTGGCATAATCCCTGGCGTAGCTAGCCACACGCTCGTCCCAAGCGATCGGGCCCACACCGACCTGAGAGCGGCCTGCATTGTGGGCTGCAACGTAATCCTGAGGCGAGTCCTGGGCAACAGACAAAGAGATCAACGCTAGGGTTAGCGAGACGAGGCAACTGAGAGCTAGATGAATATTCATACGGGAACTCATATTGTGAAAGACCCAAAAAAAAGGGACAAAGGAAATATTTTAGTTGATTGATGAAGAGATCAGCAAAAGCTAAGTGGGGTATTTATATGGTGATCATGCGGAAAAATCTGGGCGTGGATAAATCAGAGTGTTCACATCGGGCCAAAATATGGAAGTTTCCTACGGAGTACGTCACCTTCATGTGATAATTTTCATAATCTATGCACCGAAAATTAAGGTTGTACCATTGATGATGACCCCAATGTTAAGGTGCACCTGTAAGGATGTTAGGGATAGAAAATAAATAAGAAATGTGGTGCAATGTGAAGTAGTTAATATATATTTTAGTTGGCTCATAACTCTTAACTTAAATTTTTGAGTAAAAATGAATCTATATGGAAATCATAATTGGTTCGAACTTAGGTTCTCCCTTAGAAATCTTATCAGGCTAAGATATTAAATTTCTGCTGTGCGCTCCCAACACTCATCTTCATATATTTTGTTCTTTTTTATTCATATTCTTGACCAGTAGTGGCTCCGTCGATTCTATACATGAACATGAGACACATTAAAAGGTAAACTTATCTTGAAACTCTTTTCTCTCTTTCCACAAAATTCCTTTTACATTTGTCGTGTTCTGTGTTAAAGTTTTCTCCCCTACTTTTGATTGTTTCTTTCGGCTTTTCATACGAAATTGGTTTTAAAGTCCAAGTCAATTATTAGTCAAGCATCAAAAGCTGAAACATCAAGCAAAAGTTGTCAAGCTGGATGCAATCTCAAAATTTTTTTAACTTATGTTTGAATGAAAGCGAGTTCCAAAAATATTAAATACATGAGTAAGATATTTATTTTGGGTTATGATTAGAAATTTGATAATAACTTCCGAAAATATTATATGGTCCCTTTTTTTTTTTTATCAACGTTAGAGAAATGCTAAATGTACTAAAAATATGCATTAAATCATCTTTAGTAAAACATTCGTGAAGTTTCCATTGGTCGATTGAATGAAATCTACAAGCTTGTTTTGAGTCATCACACTTTTATTTCACATTCAAATTATCTCATAGTGTATTATAGCATCGTTTTTTTTTTTCCTTTTAATGCGATCATTTGTTAGTTGAGCTAACCCCTTGCCCTAGGATGGAGGGAATAAGGGGCGCCTAGTACCAATCCCCCACGTTAATTATGGTCAAAAGACCTCGTCCTATCTATTCTTAGAGCTGGTGGTTGCAATTTCATGTGACGTGAACGTTCTATGAGATAAAACATCAAATATAGGGGAAAACATATCTAAATATGACATGATTAGACACACTTCATTAGACCTGATCACGGAATATGTTCGATTTGAAATTTTTGGGGGCCATGTCCAAACCCAAACTGGCGGGATTTGGCATGTGCCAAGCTCGCCCGCCGGAATTTATTGGCCCAATCACATGGACTATAATTATCTTTTAAAGAAAAAAGAGTTCAGCTAAATAATAGATAAAATGGAAAAATAAATAGAAAATAATTCCATAACTTTGTGGTATTTTGCTTTAAGTATGTCATAAAATACTTTTCTCTTCCAATAAATACAAATTTTGTATTTCAAGGTAGATAAACAAAAACAAATATTTTATCAAAGTAACTCTTAAATAAATTAATGGGCAAACTAGGCTGAGCCTCAAAGCCCTTGGCCTAGCCCGCTCAATGACAACGCCTTAAAATGTATTGTTCGAGCTTGCTAGTGAGTACAAAATTTCTAATTAGACCCTCTTATTTTATCGGTGTGCCTTCGAGTCGTCAAACCCATGACCAAGTCTTCACTTAATCTATTATTAACATCAACCCTTCTCGTAAGTATTTAAAATTTTAATAAAAGTTGTACACGATATGTTTCGATATTGATACAAATTAATAAGGATTAAAACGTGAGTGTGCCAGCCCAATCCCCTTGCTGTGATGCCACATTGAGCCAAAATATTGAAGTTTCCTACGGACTATGTCACCTTCATGTGATTATTTTCATAATCAGTACACCGATAATTAAGATTGTACCATTGATGATAACCTAATTGTTAAGGTGCACATGGGAGGCTATCAAGCAAAAGAAATCATACATAAGAAATATGATGCAATGTGGAGTAGTTAATATATAATTCAGTTGGCTTATAACTCTTGACTTAAATTCTTGAATAAAAATGAGTCTAAGTAGATATCATGACTAGCTCAGACATAGGTTCTCAATTGACAATCTCCCAGGCAAAGATATTGAATATTTGCTGTGTCTCAGTACTCGTCTTCTTATATTTTATTCTTCTTTTTTTTCATACTCTTGACAAATAGTGGCTCCATCGCTTCTTTACACGAACGTGAGACACATTAAAAGGTAAAGTTATCTTCAAACTCTTTTCTCTCTTTCCACAAAATTCCTTTTACATCTGTCGTGTCATGGGTTAAAGTTTTCTCCCCTACTTTTGATTGTTTCTTTTGGCTTTTCACACGAAATTGGTTTAAAAGTCCAAGTCAATTATTAGTCAAGCATCAAAAGCTGAAACATCAAGCTCAAGTAATCAAGCTTGATGCAATCTCAATTTTTTTTTTTTTAACTTATGTTTGCATGAAAGCCAATTCCAAAAATATTAAATACATGAATAAGATATTCATTTTGGGTTACCATTAAAAATTTGATAAACATCCGAAAATATTATATGGTGCCTTCTTTATTGAGGTTAGAGAAATGCTAAATACACTAGGAATATGCATTAAATCATCTTTATTAAATGATTCATGAAGTTTCCATTGGTCGATTGAATGAAAACTATAAGCTTGTTTTGAGTCATGACCCTTTTATTTCCCATTCAAATTATCTCCTAGTGTATTATCGCATCATTTTTTTCTTTTCTTTTCTTTTAATGCAATTACTTGCTAGTTGAGCTCACCCCTTGCCCTAGGATGGAGGGAACAAGGGGTGCCTAGTCCCAGTCCCCACGTTAATTGTGGTCAAAAGACCTCGTCCCATCCATTCTTAGAGCTGGTAGCTGCAATTTCATATGACGTGAACGTTCTATGAGATAATACATCAAGTATAAGGAAAAACATATCTAAATATGACATGATTAAATACACTTAATTAAACCTGATCACTGAATATGTTTGATTCGAAATTTTTTGGGGCCATGTCCAAACCCATACTGGAGGGGTTTGGCAAGTGCCAACCTCGCCCACAAAAATTTGTTGGCCCAATCACATGGACTATGTCTATCATTTTAAGAAAAACAAAGTTGAGCTAAATAATAGATATAATGGAAACATAAATAGGAAATAATTCCATAATTTTGTGGTATTTTACTTTGAGTGTGTCATAAAAAACTTTTCTCTTCCAATATTTACGAAGCTTGTATTTCAAGGTAGACAAACTAAAATAAATATTTTATCAAAGTAACTTTAATAAATTAATGGGCGGACTAGGCCGAGCCTCAAAGCCCTTGGCCCAACCCGCTCAGTGACGAGGCCTTAGAATGTATTGTTCGAGCTTGCCAGTGAGCGCAAAATTTCTAATTAGACCCTCTTATTTTATCGGTGTGCCTTTGAGTCGTCAAATCCATGACCAGGTCTCCACTTGATCTATTATAAACATCAATTGACACCCTTTTTGTAAGTCTTTAAAATTTTAAATAAAAGTTGTGCACGATGTGTTTCAATATTGATACAAATTAATAAGGATTAAAATGTGAGTGTGCCAGGCCAATCCCCTTGCCGTGATGCCACATTTCCGGATGTACAAAAGGAGATATGCTAGATCTAATAAGAAATTTTACTAGAACTTTTTTACTAAGTTATGTGGCTATCGAATCATATATCCGAATAATAGTAGTAAAAACGTTTAGTAAGAGTTGCCACTACATGTAGCATTACTCCAATTATGGAGATAAGTTATTATTGAACCTGCTTTAACCGTGTAACTGATTATTTTAATGCTAGTATATTTTTCTGGTTGCTTCTCCATTTATGGGGACAAGTTTACATTTTCAACTTCGCTTCCCGATGAGAATATATAAGCATATTGAATATTCAATCACTTGTGCTCTCATCTTATTTCCCCATTTCGCTTTTTTTCCTTTCTTTCCTTTTCTTTACCCTCCTCTACCTCCTCCTTCACCGAGAAGCCCACCGCTTCCCCACCCATCCTTGTCGACACGCCTCGGCTTGGCATCACCTCCAACGCTTTCGCCATCATCCGTCGTTTGTGGGGCCCCTCTCTCTCTCTTTCTTCCCCCCATCTAAAGGAGTGTTGTAATTAGTTGGGGTGTGCATTGATCCCGATCCATCTTGAAAATTGGATCGAATCGATCGGTTTTGGGCCATTCCCGAAAAAACTAGTCTAGCTCCAATAATTTAGAATCAGGAATAACTAGTCAGTTTCCCAATTCCACAATCAAACCGACAAACTGGCCCAGGTTTCTTAATTTATTTTTATGTCAAACAAACCATAATTAGTAAATTATTTTTTTCTTTTAACTTTGGGAAACTCCCACTTGTAGAGAATAGAGAAACCCAAAAAGAGAAAATTACTAGTTCTAGGACCAACCCTGGAACTGAACCGATTCTTGGTTTGACTCTATCCGATTAAGTTTCAGGTTCCAAGGTGGGAACCAATCAACCTTGGAACTGCTCACCCCTAGTAATTGGGGAATAGGGTTTGAAAGATACGTAATGTCCTTCGACTTTATTGTTTGTGAATTTTCTAAATCTTTTCCTGTGGACACCAGTCTCGTTGAGGCAGCTATTAACCATACTTAGAAAATGATTTTAGTTTCAATGCACTGATTATATACAATAAGAGAAAGTAACATGCATTTCTTATTGGAGTGGGGGCATTTGTTAACAAAATCTATATTATTATAGTCCATTAATATTCAGCTTCAACTTGGAGAACACCTAGCTAGCTATAGCTAGTAAGTGTTTCTAGTACAAATTAACTTTATGTCACCAATTCAAATGAAAAGTACGCTCATTGTTTGTAAATTAATATGGACGTTCACCTTCGTAATTCCCCGGAGGATCATAGTTACAAGTCACGAAGCACTACCCATTGCTACACTTAACCCTAGCACACCCAAGATGAATCGAGCTCCTCCACACAACCTGTGTGTAATGCAAGCACTCACCGCCGACGCAAGCATTGGGCTAATGAGGTTTCAGCAATGGCTAAGAGGAAGGTGAGGCATACAATTGCTAGTGAGGGCCTAATAAACAAAGCCATAACCAGCCAATTTGAAGGGTTTGAGAGTGTTTGTGATGATGATGACGAGCACTAATTGGGTGAAGTATTTATAGGCAAAAAATAAGAGGGCTTCACTTTAAAAAAAATTGCTTGTATAGAAAGGAAATATATAAATATATATAATCAACTGTATGCAACTGTTGGGAGATTCGAAATAATGTAAAACTATTGTAGAAACTATCAGATTGCTTTAATTTTGAAAAGAGAATTTGAGTATGGGTGACATAACTGATATAGACTTACTTTATGGTGGTTGAAAACCGGGATCTCTTTAATTATCTCTCCGGTGAATTTGGCCTTGATAGAGGATGCATGTCGAGTTAAATTAACATCACCACCTTTGAGAACCTTGGTCTATTTTCCCAAAGAAAGTACAGTGTCCATTTGAAAATATCTTCAAATTACCATAAATGCAATCACTTCACTTTGTTGGGATGTGATTCATACTCCCCGTCGACAGAAAAGCACTGGGGTCCCACTAATTATAGTGGAACCAAAATAAAACCTTGTGTCTCAATTTTTTTCTCTTTCTATTTTTACTCTTTATTTCGTGTGATTATGCAACCGATTCCTAACACACTTGAATGCAAATAGCAATTCATCCACATTATTATTATATATTGGTGTTAAGGTAATTATGCATCAAAAGAAAATGAGTGGTTATATATAAAATTGGTGAGTATAAGATAAAAGAAAACAAAGGTATTAAAGAAGTCTAAAACTATGAGCAGATAAAGAAATCGGATGGTTATTTATGAAATGGGTGGGTATGAGACAAAGAAGGAATGGTAATCTAGGGATTCTAAAAGTGAGACAAAGGGTATTTTGACTTATGTATATAGATATAGATGAATGTGTACGTGTCGGGTAAAGAAAAAGACATAGATGGGTGTCCCTTTTTTCTAAATAATTCAGAGGCATGACCATAATTAGCCAGCTTAGGGGAATTCAACCCACCTTTATGGGCCACTACTTAAATCTGAGTTCTCCGGGATAGGAATCAAACCCACAATCATCGGGGTTCCAGAGCCGAAAGCATAGTAACGCAATTGTCAATTGATTAATCCCAGGGTGGGTAACAAGATAAAATAAAAAATTAAAAAAGGAAAGAAAAAGCATACGCAATAGAACCTAAAAGATGAAATAACATGTGAGTGGTTTCGCTATCTTGGAATACGGTGCCATGCACGGACGAAGCCATGAGGCAATCCTTCGCGGAACAAAATAAAATAAAATAAAATTCACTATATAATGAAGCACTAAACAGTATTAAAGAAAAAAAAATTATAAGCGGTCTTGGTTATCGTACTAGCATTCGTATAGATAATAACCCAACTTCAAAATTGGTGTTCACACCGTGATTAAAGCTGCTCGTGAAAAGTTTTTCTATTTCACTGACAGTGTTTGTTACATATACAAGAACTTTTAATTTTAACCCTTAGCTGGAAGTTACAAGCAGAAAATTGGCCAAATTGAAAAGTTGAGAACTAAATTAGCTATCGTATAATAGATTTTGGACTTTTTAAGCAATTTTTCAGAACTTATTGTGAAGTAGCTTTATGTTATTGCAAATATATATATATAAGTCTAGAGGATCTGAGGATCTATATGAAGAAGAACTAAGATGAAAGAAGATCTTAACCTAAACGTCTTCGTTTAAGGTGATTAGTTTTATTATGAAATAATTCTAAACAACGTATTATGTTATCAATTAAATATATAAACTCAATGTAGATTTTTAAAACAAAAGTAAAGTAATCTACAATTAGAAATAATATCAATATTAAAATAAATAAAATCGTGAGAATTAAGAATAATAAAAATTGCAAATGATATATATAAAACTATAAATAAAACAAAGCAGTAAATGATAACCATCCACTAAAGGGATATGCCGCACTCTAATGTGATATGAATCAAACAAAGCAGGAAAAGATAACCATCCACTAGGATGGTGAACCGCACTCCAATGTGGTTAACTTGACAAATAATAAATTGCATTAATGTAAAGATTACAAGTAATTGAAAGTTACATTAAAGTAAATTTGCGGAAAGTAAAGCAAATGATTGAATGATTATCCAACCATGAGTGGGTTGGTAATCTTACAAGAAAAATAAGAAAGATATAGAACTTACTAGATAATTCATGGCCTAAGATAGAAATGGGATATTTCTAGAATGGAAAAGGGATTCGGAAGAGTTTTCTGTAAAAGAGAAAGAGAGAGAGCGCTTGGAAGGAAATTGATGGCAGAAGAAGAAGGTGCCTTCCATTATGGGAGGGGTTCTCCTTTTATAAGAAAAGTGATAATAGATCTATGCTAGAAGCCAAAGTGAGTGGTGATTGACTAGACCTTATGAATAGTGAAAAGCAAAAGTGAACAATAATTGACTAGACATTATTTAGCGCTATTGGTACAATCTTTTGCGGGCGATCTTCTTTTCCAAATTTTATTCTACGTCTCCAATTAGGTCTCTGCCATAGCAATTGTCTTCATTTGGATTACCCATCTGGCGTTTTGATCCATGTTGTACTTGATTGTTGAGATTAGTTGGATATTTCATGGAGTCGGAATTTACAGTTTCCTCACTATATTTAGAAAAAAAAAAAGGAAAGAAAAAGCATACGCAATAGAACCTAAAAGATGAAATATTGGAGGCGTAGGATACGTAGATTCTTTGCATGGGATCTCAATTTGTCTATTTTCAAGATTGCCGGAGATCAGAAGCAACTCAACATTTCAAATCTGTTATAAAATCCCAGCGACATTAACTGTCTTATTAAATAAAATAAAAAATAAAGGGAATATTCTTAGCTCAAGCCAATCGAATTCAGGAGTTCAAAAGGTTCCAGAAAAATAAAATAATTGTTAAAGACAAGAAACGGTCTGAACAAGAAACTAGGGTTTCGTGGAAGTTAAGAAAAATGGTTTATACCACAAAAAACTTCAAACCGATACACTTATGACAAATTTACCCCAAACTAATTTTTTGACCACAAAAAACTCCAAATTGGTACATCTGTGACAAATTTACCCAAAACTGATACAAATGTGACAAATTTATCCTCAGTTAGTTTTCGTCAAATTTTACAATCAAATTTGTGAGTTTTATGTCACGTGACAGTTGACGGAATATACTAATTTAGAGTTTTATCCTCCATTTGTCACAAGAGTATCAGTTTGAGATTTTTCGTGGTATTAACACAATTTAATGGAAACTAACGGAAGGTAAATTCGTCACATGTGTACCAATTTATGGTAAATTTGTCATAAATATATCAGTTTAGGACTTTTCGTGGTCAAAAAATTAATTTATGATAAATTTATTATAAGTGTACTAGTTTGGGGATTTTCATTGTCAAAAAATTAGTTTTTGGTAAATTTGTCATATATATATACCAATTTGAGATTTTTTGTGGTATTAAACCTAAGAAAAAACATTTTCTACGAGTTTGGAGAAATGCAAGGAAGCAGTGATGGGAAGAGCGGCATCACCGGACAAATTTCTGCGGTTTGATTTGTTGTTTATTTCTCTTTTATTCTTTTCCTAGTTTGCTTTGTCCGCCTTGATTGTGGAAAATAGTCGATGTGATGATCATAATGATTGTATCTCCCACCGAAAAATATTCAGTAAATTAACACCTCCGTCCCACGCTCAATTCAATTGTTGACTGATTCCACTAAGGGAAGTACTGTGGGGTGGGACTTATCCAAACTTCCTCTGGTCCTCAATTTTACATCGTCTCTCTTGAAGATATACGTAACGTACTCTGAGGTTTCAAAGAACTACACTCGACGCTTTGAAGTCCGCGAAAACAATAGAAATTATAGGGTGCAAAGTGTGGCAATACAAACGAATATTGTTACTAATACTTTTTATACTCTAAGACTATATTATAAATTTCATAAGATAAATGATGTGGCAGATTGTTATTAATTATTGCGTATGGCTTATTGTCCTCTTATTTTCTGCCATATGATTTAGTATGTTAAGATATATGTATTACAAAACCGCCAGGTCCATATGAAGGACAAATTAGTGCCTCATATTCCCTGTCCATTGCATGAGGATTGGCTCATGGAGACGAAGAATGAACATTCCATCAAGTGCGCCATTGTTACCTGAGAATTGACAAGTCCATGGAATTTGCAGGCACGGTAGAGGCCGAAATAGATGTCCAATCCGGTTCCGGCCTAGTTTGAACCCTTTTTTTTGTATTAAAAGTAAAATCAGTTATTAGATTTTTCGCCTCAAATATCACTTTTTATATATATTTTTTCGAACTTATTTATGACTTTATTAAAGTATTTTGAGTATAAACAAGGGGGAGCTCGAAATCTTGGCCCGGGCCTATATGGACCTGAAATTTCGGGCTGTCCGATTTGGGCTTACGGTTTTTTTTTTTTTTCTCACTCCTAAAACTAAGTGTCACCTAGGACAAAAAATTTATATCATAAGAGTCATCTCTTGAACCTTAAAAGGGCAAAGGGTACATAGTGAGTACCACCTCTTGAACCTGCGTAAGTCACCCCTAATATCCTTTTAGTGCGACCAACAAGGTATATCGATGGAATTTGTCATATGGTTTGCATCGTCACATATCATCTATGTGATTTACTATTATTAGCATCTATAATCCCAAGAAGAGGTGGGCAATTACTTGGTCAGTCGATAATTGGCATACTCAACATTGAGGTTAACTCACTAATAGTGTTTGCAGATTGAAATTTTGACACCTGGTGACATGTCGACGTCCATACAAGAGATTACGAGGTTGGGATAATAAGGACTAGTTACACAATTTGGGACAAGACAGATTGATTTCGTGGTTGCACCATGTAGATATAATGTTTAGCGAACATTTGGAAAGTACCTCATATTTACGTAAATTATGGAAATGCCCAAGAAATAAAAGTGAATCCATAAATTGAATAAATGAATAACAATTTTATGTGGTCTCTTTGATTTCTAGAAAGTGGCGGACCAAGAGCCATGCATGAAAATGTGTTAGTCCATTATATCTTGGTTTCTTTGATTTCTATGGTGTACACTTTGGATAATTAAGTGGATTTCATGACTCATTAAGGTGGCTAATCTATTTGGGTCTCCTTTTGGTGGAGACAAGGAAGACAAGGGAGAGGGAAGAAAAAGGAAAAAGAAATAGAAAGAACTAAGAAGGGGACGGAGGAAAGAGGGACAAACTGAGTGGAAGATTTTGGGGTCTCCATGGTAATGAAGCTAAATTTTGTCCTGTTTATGCAGTAAGTTGATGCGCCTGGTATGAAGAAATTGAATAATAAAAGGGTTTGAAGTGTTAGTACATCAATTGAGGGAAGAATAAAGGAGAATTGCTTGTCGATGTTGCGCTTGATATAGGCGTGGGTTGCTGAGTTGTATTGTGAAGAACTAGACTCAAATGGTGGTAAGTGCTTTTGAGTATCGAGACATTGATATATTTCCAACACATTCATAGAAATAACATAAGTGTCGACTGTCTCGAGATCTTAAGTGACCGAGTTTATGCGTTAACATGGATAAAAATAACATGTAAAAATACTAATATATGCAGATAAAACATTTAATTCCAAGTATGCCTATGCAAAGCATGGATTTTGTAACTGGTGAACAAAGAAATCAAAACTTCTGGTGTAAAAGAAATAATTCTCTTAGAAATAGGAAGTAAATGTTTGGAAGTTACTTCTGCCTCGACTAGCAAGTAGCAACATCGGTCAAAAAATCACAATTGGCCTGTCTGCGGATGAACGTGGCTCACCGGTTACTAGAGCTAGGTCGTGACGTCTCAACTTTGGCCCTAAATAAATAAGAAAATAAATTTATCAAGATTTTCTTATCAACATATACCGGACAAAAAAATACAATCTTATCAATTATTTTCCATTAAAAATTTTCATTGCACGGATGGAATATAATGTTAGAATACGAAGGATGAAGTCAATGATTATTGGTTTTTTAACATGCATGCGCAGTTCTGCTGATGAATGTTAGAACCAAGATTTGCCAATGAAATGAATAAAAATTATCATCATTTATTGGGATATGTTAGCGGGTTCGGACTAAAATTACTATTTTTTATTCCTCTAGACAAAAGTATCGGGCTCGTATTACACCATCCCAACAGTCAAGATTTCTAGAGCTTTCGCAACACTTTCCCAAATTATAGGTTAATCATTTCATCCACCTAGCTATGTACAATAATGTCGTATCGATTTCAACAACTAACTCCACAAGCGCAAAACTCATAAATCAGAATTCATTAACTGCAAATTTTGGCGTGTTCTTGTGTCTTAACTTCTAAAAAAACATAATTTGAGACGAAATGAAATTCATTTTAGGTGGTTATCCAAGCACATAAATCCTCAGGGAAGAATTTTCCGGCTGTGATGAGTCTATGACCTTTCTAGAGTACTAGGCCGCTATATGGATTGAAATAGAATACAAAGTTAGGCAATTTTGACTGGTGCTTCGATACCTAGTCGATTAATTAGGGATTGTATACTTACTTGGTCAATCAAAGGAGTTCAATTCATCAATTCATAAAATCCATCGACGAATATACCACCAAGTCCATATCATTGAATAATATTAGTCCCTATCTTAATGATTTTGCCTTGAATGATCAGCTTATTGACCGGAACGTATAGTTATATGGTCAAGACGGCCATTGCTATGTACTACAATCAATAGAAACATCAAATACAATGAACTCGGGTAAAATGCGTAATAGAGAGCATAGAGCTGATGAGGTTAGATCAAGGATCGAAATTCCTTTACTTGAAAAATAGAAATTACAAAAAAGAAGAAGAAGAAAATTTAATTACTGAAAGAGGTTGATTTTTTCTTCAGTAAAGAGATATACTTTCATCATTCATATGATGTTATTTAATTTTGATGCATCTAAAGCTCTTGCCTCATTATAGTGGGGCATTATTTTGACATAATAGTTCATCATCCGACATACAACTTTTTGTAATTCAATAAGGCTTCTGGCCTACATAGTTCCCGGGAGGGTCATAGTTACAAGTGACCAAAGTACCACCAGTCGCGCATTGGGCCTTCGCGCATCCGAGTCGAATCGAGTTGCGCCACACCACCTGAGTGTAATGCCCACATACCTTCCCCGGTGCGCATGAGTTGGAATTGTAGTCGTAGTCGGGCTTTTCCCCAACCCACATGTTCACCGCGGCTGTGCCAGTAAGGTCGGGGGAAGCCCATGCGAGGTTCTCTCCATAGGGTCCGCCTGAATGAACGAGACGAGTGCAGTCGTTGGCGTGCTTGCTGGCATAATCCCTGGCATAGCCAGCCACGCTCTCGTCCCACGTGATCGAGCCCACACCGACCTGAGATCGGGCCGCATTGTGGGCCGCAACATAGTCTTGGGGCGAGTCTTGGGCGATGGACGGAGGGATCAGCGCTAGGGTTAGCGCAAAGAGGAAAACGAGAGTTAAAGGAACAATCATACGGGAATTCATATTGTGAGAGACCAAAAGAAATTTGGCAAAGGATCTTAGTTGATTGATGAAGAGATAAGCAAAAGCCAAAAGGGTATTTATAGGGTGATCATGTGGAAAAATCTGTGCATGGAAAAGTCCAATGTTCAAATTAGGCCACGATGACTAGAGAGTTGCCCGTCAAATTGATTGATGAACGAATGTCACCTTCATGTGATTATTTTCATACTCTGTACAATGCTAATTAAGGTTGTACCATCGATTATGACCTTGTCTTCTTATATGCTTTTTTCTTTTATTTCTTTTTTAATTCTAGCTATAGATAATTATTAGACACATTAAAAGAAAAGTCATCTAGAAACTCTCTTCTCCCTTTCCACAAAAATCCTTCACATATGTCGTCTCTTGGGTACAACTTTTCTCCCCTACTCTTGATTTTTTCGTTTGGCCTTTTCCACGAAATTGGTTATGAGTCCAAGTCTATCATGAGTCAAGCAATAAAGGCCGAAACATCAAGCTCACGTAGTCAAGCTGACGCATTCTCGATTTTTCTATCTAATGTTTGCATGAAAGCAAGTTTAAAAAATATTGAACACATGAATATGATGTTTATTTTTTGTTATAATTAGAAATTTCTTGATAACTTCCGAAGATATTATATGCTTTGACAAAGCAATGTCGGCAATTGAAATTATGGTGCATAAATAGAGGAAGCCCACAAAAGATGACCAAAAGAAGGGAAGAGGACATTGGCGCCTGTCCATTTTTTCTATGGGCATGCATTCACATTTCATGTGCATGCATTTTGAGGAGAAGAAAAAATGGACGTGAGACATGCACATAAACCCATGTGTAGAAGATTTGTCAATCTTCATTTAGTGCCACACATTCGTCCTTGATTTAATGCTTCATGTTGGCACCGTTCTCATTGAACGCATCCACGGATTTGCTTCTCCCTCTCAGAGCATTAATAAATGTTGCGCATGCAGATCGGGTATTGTATACGAGCTCAAACTTCAGACATAATTTTAACAACAACGCTTAAGAGGAGAAAGATTTATAAGAACATTGGAGAGAACATAGTAAATATTGCAAAATCTTCTCTTCTCTAGAGTTTGCCTAGTATTCAAACATCACCTTGCTTTATATAGCTGAGGTTAAGGGTGATACGGACATTTTCGTGACCATTATGGCCAAGAAGTATGCCAACAAAACATATCAGAGATTGCACAGAATATTACAAGATAGACACAACCGAAATGAGCTGGTATATACTCAATAATACACGGTACTTTCAATATTGCAACGAAGCTTATGACTTAAATAGTAGTCACATGAACTCTGAAAAAATTCCTTCAGTTATTGATGGGTTCATAATCTCATCAAAATTCAAATCTACCTACCAAGAATAAGATTCTCTTAAGTGATATGGGTCTCGGGAAAAATCCATACGTTCGGGCTGATTCTGCTTGTACTCATCTAATGCCTGGTGGATGACATCTCTGGTGGCATTATATGCGTGGGAATAATCCCATGGCATTTTTGCTTGATAAGTATTGAGCCATAAAATCTTGGGAATTCATCCTTTTTACATAAGAGCTTTCGAATTCTAAAGATTCTCCATGAATTTTTCTGAAACTACATCCAAAAGATCAGTTCAATTTAGCAGAAGGATTAGGGATGATAAACATTCGAATTTTCTTTTTTTCGAGTTTACAGACAAAGCAGTTTTCCTCCATCATATCATGTCACTTTATTGAATAGTGATGGACTTATTTAGTCAATTTGATACCCCGTCAATTACGAGAGGATTGACAAGTCCATGGAGACGAAGACTGAACATTCCATCAGATGCATAATCGATGCATCCACCCTCAAATTATGCTTAGTCGCCACGCTATTTTAATAACTAGTAAATAGCGTTTTATGTTCATCTCTCCTGTTTTGGTTCAAGATAAGTTTTTCAATTTAATCTTCAGAAAATCAGCCAAATATCACTGTTCATGAAATAAGTATGAATCAGACCAAAAATATCAAATTTCTTGCAGTCAATTAGCTTCACCCGTACGTAACTTAATTTTGCATGAGGAATATGAGAGATATTATCTTGAGGTTTTGGATAGGGGTGAGTGATTTCAGGTTCCGTAAAAGTTCTAGCTATATAACTTACCCGTCGGAATAGGTTCTTCCTTTTTTTTTTAACCTGGAACTTAACCTCTATACCCTAGGAACTTGGACAAACCCTATCACAGATTTTAGAGTCGGAACCTAGAACCTACCCGATCACAGGTTCTAGGCTCTACCCAAGTTCAACCTGTATTTTTAATTAAACGATTGTAGTGAATCATTACCTTTAATGACCACCACTTAATGCTACAATCCATTGACCATAACTTATATTTAGACACAAAAAGAATATAAAACATTAACAAATTAAAGTCTAGGTCATAAATATCGTAGAAAATGGAAGCTTATACTAGTGATTCTAGATTATACACTCATCATTGGATGCTATGGAATACCACAGGATCGTGCGAAAAGATAGAAAAAAAAAACACAAAAACTTGTTCCAGGTTTTAGGTTCCAGGTTCCACCTACCTAGAACTTGGAACTTACCTGTCAAAATAAGTTTTCCAATTTTTGGAACTTGGAACCTATCTTACATATCATGAAGCCTAAAAACGAATAGGTTCCCATTAGTATGATTCTTAGATTTCAGGTTATATCCTAGAACCATGCTCACCTCTAGTTTTGGACGCCACTTAAGATAAGAATAGTGCGAAAAAAGATTGTAAAAAAGCGCAACTAAAGATTGTAGAAAAGGAAAAAAGAAATAAATGTATTGAACATATTTGAACTTTATAAGGATCACCAAACATGGGACCCATCCACTGGCCCTTTTTTTTCAAAAAGAAATAGATTGTCGACGGAGGTCGCCATCCACTAGCCGAGGCTCAGCATAGCCCTTGTCACTGCGCACTTCCC
>BCNH02000008.1:23389974-23409929 GCA_001662345.2 Metrosideros polymorpha var. glaberrima | reverse complement strand
CCCCCCCATTGTGGCTGCCCATCTCTCTCTCTCTCTCTCTCTCCCATTATTTGGTCTAAAGTTGTCTTAATTTCAAGAGCAAGATTGGATAAAATTTGAGGTTGCATTAATGAGTTGCAATAATGCAATCTTGGAAGAGAAGACAAGCATTGGAAGATAGTGGCCTTTCCTCTCTCTCTTTCTCATTCTCACTTTCACTCTTTCCCCCCTCTCTCTATCTCTCTTTCCTCTCTTTCTCTCTTTCATTTTCCTCTTGGATTCAACCACCGTCACCATCGCCCCTCACCTTGCCATTCACCTTGCCGCCGCTGTTCATCACTATGCTGAGCTTGAGCCGCGTCCTTATCGCCGTGTAACCACATCGTGCCGTCACCACCGAGCCATCCATCACCGTCATTCGCCATGCCGTGCCGAGTCCAAGCCAAACCATCCGTGCCGTCGCCACCGCCGTGCCACACCCTTGCCGCGTCGTGTTGCCGTTCACCGCCGCCGCTGTTAAACTAGTGAGTTAACTCTCTAAACCTTAGTTAGGTTGTTAATTGCATTTAGGGTTAGATTAAGGGAGGTTTATAGTTAACTATGGTTGGATTAGTTGATAAGCTATCGTGATAAGTTATCATGAAATGATAAGTGATGGTGATAGGTTATTAAGGAAAAGTAATAAGCTATCTTCAAAGGGATGATAAGCTATCAGTAATTAGGTGATAAGCTATCATCAAAGAGATAATAAGCTATCGGCATTTGGACGATAAGTTATCATTGAAGGGGTGATAAGCTATCGGTACTTAAGTGATAAGCTATCGGAAAATTGACGATAAGCTATCATCGAATAGGCGATAAGTTATCGAGGTTCGATTGATAAGTTATTAATTAGTATGCTTTGTGCTTGTGATATGTGATATTTCTATATATGTTTTGGTATGATTTAAGGTGAGGATTGCCTTAGAAAGGTAATTGTTCTATGAACTATTATTTCTTAGTTGAAAATAATGTAATTTTTAGCATATAAAAGGTGGTTGATGTGGTGTCATGCTTAGATACTAAGTTTTATGTGTTGGAACAATCTAGGAGACTTGAAAAATGAAGCATGTGAAGTTTGACCAGATAAGCACGTCTATGTGATTATTCTATTGCATTTTTACATGTGAAAATAGCAATAAGTTTGAAATATAAGCACATGAGCACGTATCATGGTTGCATTGAGTAAAAAAAAGAAGAAATGAGATTTGTATGATTGGTATGCTCGTGTGATCACAAGTGTACGGACCCTCAATGGTGATTGGAGACAATATCCGATTTTATCGATGATATTATCGGACGCCCGGCAGGGGTTTGAATGACGGATCGTGGTAGAGGCCGGATCGATTCTCCTTATGGAATGCCGTCTACCTATGGGGGAGATCGAGGTGGGGCCGCACCTTGATCGACCAGACATTGCCATGCCCGATAGGGCAGGATGATGCCCAGTCATGCCGAAAGACTGCCAACTTTCGGGTTGTGCCGTGGCCCAGTGAGGTCGAGAACTGCCAACTTTCGAGTTGTGTCATGCCCGAAAGTTAGCATAATCACTAAGCATAAAATTAGAACACGCTTGGATACATTGCGTATGAAAAATGATGATATGTGTTTTGATTATGTGCCTTGTCTAATTGCATTATTTATAGAATGCTATAACTTATACCATGCAAGGTATATGTCAAGGCGAGGTAAAAATGCATGCGGTTTGTCTGTTGAATGAGTAGAGTTGCTCAAACCTGTTATAGATTAAATAGAGCAAGAATTGCTCGCCATTGATCTATTATCAACATTAAGCTGCATTATTAGGGTATGTTTTGAGCGAATCAGCATCCTACACGAGACTTAGGTTATTAACTTATTGAGATTTTATCTCACTTGTTATTGTTAACCGCTTTTCAGACCTGTAGTATGAATACGAGAATCGTGTGATTCGGGGTTCCTACGGACCAGAGCCTCATGATAACGCCATACTTGGTCCCTAGCGCAGACTACAGTTATGAGTTTCACGTTACGATAGTCTAGGTCGATGAAAGGTTGAGGCAGCTGATACCTCACCGTTTTAAGGCATGGTTCATTTGCCACAGTGATGCCCTCTTTGGTCTTTTGAGGGGTTTTGATGGACCGGGTGGAGGTGGAGATCCAGGCAAAGAAGTTTGGGATTCTATGGAAGTGGGGTTCTTGACGACACTGTTAAAAATCTGGGGTCCAACCTGGATGCAGAAAGTGATCTCGAGCCTCCTCCTAAGTACTACCTCTAGGTCATGCGAGGAGGACTGACTTTTTGGTGTAACCCCGTAGTAGCAGAGATAAGTTAACCCCGACCCCAGTATCTTTTTGATGGTCTTCGTAGGAAGTGGCCCAAAGCGAGGACTTGTACATATAACTTCCTAGGGTTAACAAGTACATAAATAAAGTGTGAGTTTTGTTAATGATGTTAGTTTTGTTGTTTTTCTGCTATCCTTGTTGTCATGATTATTCGAGTGGTTATAAATCATTTCCGTTTGCGTTAATCAAAAGATAAAAGAATGGATCGATGACGCATCCTAGAACGTCGCATTTTTAATGACCCAAGAAAAGTAACAGAGATCGTTGTGCGCTCAAGGGCCGGGGCATGACACTTGTGGACGAATCTCAACTTTGATATATTAATATGATTCACCTTACGGCACATCCCTAATGTGGGACGTTTTGTGCCTAACACCCTATGTTATGGTGATCGGTTTTAGGTTGGGTCGACTCCCAATTTGTAGAATCGGGAACCAACCCACTTGGTCCTGGAACTAGACTGGATCGGACCAATCAATCCAATCCGATTTCTAGGTGGGTCCAAGAACCGTGGGTGCTTAATTTCTTTTTCTTTTTTTCTATTCCCTGCAAGACTACCACTCAGATAGTTGAGAGAGAGGAAGAAAGAGAATCTCATCTTTGGGTCTTCTTGATTGACTCTAAATATAAAGTAAGAACAAGAAAAAGCAATAGTGTGACCACCAAGGCATTTTGGCATTGCAATATAGACTCCAACAACCCACTTCAGATGCGCCTTTCACACCATACTCTGTTTTTGTTGTGAGGTGAGAGTCAAGACTCGAGAGGGCGTCGAGCAAAAGGGAGGCGAGAAGGATGCATCGAGCGAGAGGGACAGAGGGAGGCGTCAAGCATTGAGCAAGAAGGACTAAGGAGGGAGGCGTCAAGCGTTGAGTGAGAGGGACTGAGAATGGGCAAAACAGAGCAAGACTAAGAGGGACTAAGGGTAAGGTTTGAGCAGTGAGATGAGAATAGGCAATTAGGGTTTTGAGAAGAGTGCAAAATTACACATACAACCCTCAATGTTCTATAGCAATAAGAATTATAAATGAAAATAAGAATTGGTCCAGTCTGGATGGTTCGATCCACACCTGTTTTTACCGATTCCACATTTTAGGAACCGGAAACTGCCTAACCGGCCGATTTGGTCCAATCTAGTTCTAATGTGCACCCCTAACACGTGCACTTCATTGAATCTCCCTCACACATGAGCCTCCTATGTGAGGCCTGTCTCCCTTCTAATTAGCTATTCCTTCCTCACCAACGTTATCTCAACTTGAATCTCCACCTTGACGCAGTCAAGTTTGGCAAATGTTAGCTAAGTTACACCTTATGCCTTCAGACTTAACCTCAGTTGTGTTGGCCCAATCAAGTTTAGTAGGAAGTTAGGGGACATTATCTGTCATCTTGATTAGGGAATCAAGATTCTTTCTTGAGATAATCACTAGACCATCGATGCATATCGAGAGTGGGCCACAAATCAACTATCAACACTACTACTACTTGTTGGGGATGCACAACAAATCCCAAACCTTCACCTGGGGAGATTATCAAGATAGAAGCCAAATCCGAACTTATTAACATATTTAATTGGATCTATCTTCATTTCAAAGCTAAAGTCATTAGAGTGATAAGCAAAAAGGTTCCAACTAAATATTGTTGCAAATATTGTCAATGATGTGTTAGACAAAAGAAGTCCCACATTGAGGATGTGGTGTAAGGTGGACAAAAATTTATGAGGTTGTATTATTTTCATCTTATAGAAGGAAATAAATAATCTTAATAGTTTTATTTTTTTTGTTTGATTTTTTTTTTTTTGGGACCGAAGTTGAGCCACCACGACCCAGCTCTAGTCATGGGTGAGCCAAGTTCATCAACCGTTAGCAACGGCCAATTGTGATTGTTTGGCCAATGTTTCAAGTTGAGCCGAAGTCATTCACTTTAGACTAGACGCTTTGATTTCTTTTATAACTAGTTACAACACCCGCGCTTTGCGCAAGTATACTTAGATACATATTTTGTACCTGCATGTTTTGGGATTTTCACATTTTATGTTTATCGGATTCGGAATTGGCATATAACTGTAGTCACCTATGATATCGAGAATTTTTTTTCACTTATGTTATTTTTATGACTGTGTTGGACCTATGCATAAATATTTAAAAAGAAATTTTTTCATGAATTTAAACATAAAAAAATAAGGTACGTGCTCAAATTTAAACGTACAAAAGGCAGCATGTAAGTTTTCAAATTTAAATTTTAGTTAAAATGGATGTATGATGGAAAAATTAGACTAGAGAATTTGAAAACTGCTAGCATTGTAGCAAATTTAAGTTTATCTTTATCTTAGAATACGGATATTCAGCATATTCTTTAGATGAATATTTAGTTCAACGTTTATGATGACTGAGTTAAAACTAGACTGTCTTTTTGTATAATCATTACCGAGATTATATATAGGTATATATAAATAATATGTAATATTAAACTACAAGGAAATATGAGAAGCCATGTATAAATTAGGTACAACTTATGGATTTCTATATATATATATATTCAGTACTTTTATTTCATTTAAGTTTAATTTTAAACGGATAGAGAAATAGGAAATAAAACATCATGACTATGATTAAGTTACGCTCGATTATCATTTTATCACTTAATGTGGTAGGTATGCTTTATACTATACTTACTTTTTTATGTGGTGGGCTTGATTTCTTGGCATTTTCGTAATTTACGTAAATATGAGCTAATTTTTTAATGTTTGCTAAACATCATATCTAAATGGTGTAGCTGTGAAATCAATTCGTCTTATTCCTATTATCACAATCATGTAGTGTCTCGAATAGACTTTGACATGTCACTAGGTGTCAAATTTTCAGGATAGTATAATTGTAGCATGCAAACGCTCTTAGTGAGTCGGCCTCAATGTTGAGTAAGTATATCCCCGACTGAGTACGTAATTAACACCTCTTCTGGGGATCAGATACTAATAATTGTAGACCAACCAAATGATATTCAATGATGCATTGCATATAGTCAATCCTGCTGACATATCCCAAGTGGTTGTAGTCGAAGGATTCTAGAGGTAGCCCCATGGGTTCATGGGGTGGTTTTCACTAGGTACCACTCTACTCTTATAAGGCTCAAGAGGTGGCTTCCACGATCTAAAACTTTGTACCACGTGCCACTTAGTTCTAAGGGGTGAGCGAAAAAGACTGAAAGCCCAAACCAAGCCGATCCGAATTTTCAAGCCCGATAGGCCTAGTCGAGATTTCGAGCTCCCTTTTTTATTTTCAAGCAAAATCGGGCCATTTCTCAGGCTCCAAATGGCCCAAATTGGCCCAAACTATTTTTAAAAATAAAAAAGATATTAATAACATATATAAAGTTAATAATCAAAGACACATTATTTATACTCAAAACACTTTAATAAACTCATAAATAATTTTAAAATATAAACAAATAAAAAAGTGATTTTTAAGGTCCAAAATATAATAGCTCGTCTATTTTTTCATTTCAAAAGAACTAAAAATTAAATGTTGGGCTAGGCTTGAATCGGCCCGATCTAGTTTAGTCTGGGCTTTCTTTTTTCTTTTTCAAGCTAGGCCTACTTAGTTCTGACTGTTCACAAATATCAATTTGTGTTCAGTGCATATGGTATCAGTCATTCGATATCACATATGACAAGTGCAAATTAACATAAGCGATTCATTATACATATAGAACATTATATACGATTAACAAAATATAAAGAAGGTATCAACGGTTCACATAAATATCCATAGACTCGATCAATCGACATTTCACTTGTGAGATCTTCAATCCTTTTCTCTTCTTCTTTTTTCTTTCTAAAATCAAATAAATATGTCTCGGTCCTCTTCTCTCTAATTAAAGAAACACAAACAGAATACTCCACTACTCTCAATCTATACATCAAACTCTCTATTTCGACCAAATGGACTCATAGAGAATCTGATATATCTCTTTATCTGTGGATTGATAAATTGATTCGTTAAGAGCCCCATGTAAATCAAGAGCCTTTATGCAAAATCAACTACTAAAATATTATTTAATAGCTACTAAAATAGCGTGGCGACTTGGCTTTTTTTGAGAGAGAATGAATTGATAAGCATTTGACGGAATGTCGACAAAAAACAAAAGGGTTAATACCACGAAAAATCTCAAATCGCTATACCTGTGACAAATTTACCCAAAACTATTTTTTTGACCACGAAAAATCTCAAACTGGTAGACATATGACAAATTTACCTTAAACTAATTTTTTTATCATGAAAAATCTCAAACTGGTACATCTATGACAAATTTACACTAAATTGGTACACTTGTGACAAATTTACTTTTCGTTAATTTCCGTTAAATTGGGTTAACATCATGAAAAATCACAAATTGGCACACTTGAGACAAACGGAGGGTCAAACCCCAAACTGGTACACCTCGTCAACTATCACGTGTCATCAAACTCAACAATTTGACTATAAAATTTAACGAAAACTTACATATGGTAAATTTGTCGCGAGTGTACCAGTATGGGGTAAATTTATTACAGATCTATCAGTTTATGGTTTTTCGTGGTTAAAAAAATAATTTGAGGTAAATTTGTCACATGTATATCAATTTGGGATTTTTTGTGATATTAACAAAAAAAAAAGGGGGGGGGATGGACTTGTGAATCCTCACGTAATTGACTTGAGACAGAATGAATTGACTACCACTTTGTTTGTATATTTTGAAAAAAAAAACTAAATGTTTATTCCTGTTCTTCTTCACCTAAAATGACATGGGGCATTAATTGACAAAACAAGTCCATCATTATATATAGATAAACAATTCTAATTAAACTTGTTATGCAAGAAGCGAACGCGAGACTTTGACTCTTGAGTCCGAGTCCGTTTGTCCAAAACGGTTTAAGACCATATTGATAACAAATGTTCCATAATGATTTTCAACCGATTTTTAGAAAGTCCAATCAAATCCGATAATGTAATTATACTTTGCTCACGCTGATCTTAATTATTTCACCCACAGTTATTTTGATTTCATTGGAGTTAGCATTCGCGCTGAACTAAAACCCATGAAGATGGAGATTTGTCATGTGAACCCTTTGAATCGTTCGATTTATCGTTGAACACCTTCATGGCCTATTAACATCTTGTGCTTGCATTCGAAAAGATGTGAAGAGCTTCAAGGATTGTGGTGCATACTTCCGCGGCAGCTTGAGAGATCTGTCACCACATTCGAAAACCACATTGGAAAGAAAGGTAACAGAGTAAGAACCTGAAATTTTTTTCTTTTTTATCCCATTTTTTATCTTTTATCTTTTTATTTTTTCCCCCTTTTTTACAATCTTTAGTTTGATTGCTGACTTCCTATCGTCATTTTTTTTTTTTTTCTGTCTGAGTAAGGAATGCTACAAGATAAACAGAGAAGGATAAACAGTCTCCGGGAAAACAAGGCTGAGACCACCTGGAGTCCTTGACCAAGTATAAGAGGGCAAGTAATAGAATCAAAGAGGTGTCGATGACTCGATATGATGACCTTTGAGTGCAGGCTGATCTGGTCAAAACCCTGATTTTCTTTGGCATAATTCAATTCAATACTAACGTCAAGGACATTGCCTCTACCAAACCCTCCATGAGTAGGTGTTGAACCTACTACCGATGATGGCTTTGGCTTATATGTAATGCCACAGAAGCAACGTCAATTGGCAGATGCAGCTTCAACTGTTACTTGTATCTTGTTGCATCCTTGGGGAGCTCATCTTTGTGAAGACTCATTATCTGCATTTTGATGTGCTCTCTCTCTCTCTCTCTCTCTGGGGCCAAGCTTTAGTCACGGGCCGACCGTTCCACGAAAAAACAAATTGGAGAGGGCAAGAGTAATAGGATAAAGTGATCGAAACATTGGCATTGATCTCTTTTTGAATGCATCCACTGGACTGCACAAACACAATTGCCATGCCTTTCATTACCATTTGACCTCATTTCTGCTGAGAACTAGCAGTTGCGCAGAATTCAGTCTTTTGTGTTCCTTTTTGTAATGTTTCTCCTTCTGCAGCGAGTACCCATCGATCTATCCACCATTCCAAGTTCCGATCACATCTGAAATCATGCAGTCCTATACAGCAGCGGTCGTAGAGAGGTGATCCCACAAAATATCTTTTGTAGATTCAGACAGTCCTCTTGCTCATCCTTATAATAAATAAGTGCCGGATTTTCTATGACAGCGGTTGTGAACATGCATATGCCGATGTCAATTGGGACAAATTGGGATTCAATCTGATCCCAGCCGATTATATGTACATAATGAAGTGCACCGATGGCAAGAACTTCTCTCAAGGCGCTCTCACTTGCTATTCCAAGCTTGAACTCGATCCTTCTGCTGCGATCCTCAACTACGGACAGGTCAGTGATCAGCAGCATTCGATTAATCTCTTCTCTGAGATAGAAAAATATCGGGTATAATAGAAGGCACAATTCCTGTGCTTTGGTTGAGTTACATGAGCATCCATAGCGTCAATATTAGTGCTTATCACTCCATTTGTGTTTCCCGACTAATTGGATTGAATTTGCGTTAAGAGAGTTTACTGAAAAGAATAAAAAATCAGTAGCTGTATGGGAACAAAATGTCGGCTATTGCGGATGCAGGGTTTGTTAATGTAAAATTCATGACGACAATCATATAGTCGAAGTTCCTGATATGTTGTTCACCTAATACCATGTTGTTAAGTGACATTTCTGCTGTTCAAACCATCAAATGAGGATGTCCTGTCTGTAGGGATTGCTGGAAGGCCTAAAGGCACAACGGACAAAAGACGGTCAGATCCTGCTCTTTCGGCCAGAAGAGAACGGCCTGCGCATGAAGATGGGGGCCGAAAGGCTCTGCATGCCATCACCATCCTTAGACCAATTCGTCGATGCGGTGAAGCAGACTGTCCTAGCCAACCAGCATTGGGTATCAGCACTATCTTCCTGTGCATGATTAGCTCAACAAGAATGAAATCCAAAGCGTTCTAGACCTCAGGTATTTCTCGATTGCACTCGATGCTTATATGTTTGATTTATACAACATTCTGCAGGTTCCTCCTCCAGGAAAAGGATCGTTGTACATTAGACCTTTGCTCATCGGAAGTGGACCAATTTTGCGCATGGGGCCTGCGCCAGAATATACGTTTCTGGTATATGCTTCACCGGTCGGTAATCTGCATAAGGTGGGCGACTTGACAATCAGTTTTTTGTCAACAATAAGAATCTTCAGCTCTTATTTTCTTTCATTTTCTGGGTTGAAGAAGATTTCGACATTGCGTTGAATTATTTGTATCTAGGGTCAGATGTCCATGAACTTGGTCATCCAGGATAAATCCCATAGAGCTACTCCTGGAGGAACTGGGGGAATCAAATCCATCACAAACTACTCCCCTGTATGCCATCAAACTGCAAAATTTCTATTCATGATATAATGTTGATGACTTGTGCTCTGCTTCTGCTCATGCCAATACTTAAATTTCATACAGTGATCAACTCTTAATGGCATTTCTATGTGGGTGACTATAAGTTTCTTCAACAGGTTTTTAAGCCCATAAGTGAAGCGAAGTCCAGAGGGTTCTCCGATATCCTGTTCCTCGATGCAGCAACAGGAAAATTCATCGAAGAGGCTTCTTCGTGCAATGTGTTTACAGTCAAGGTACATCACAGATGACATAGAAGAAGTGGTAACAAATTTTTGCCCCCCGCTAAAGATGACAACTCCACATTCTCGATTATCGCAGGGTAACGTCATCTCTACACCAGCATTACAAGATACCATCTTGCCTGGAATCACGAGAAAGAGCATAATTGATATTGCTCTCAGCTTCAAATACCAGGTCTGTGGGACTCATAAACGAAGAAATCTGATTACTTTGGCCCCAAGACAACTTAGGGAAAGAGACACATTAATCTTAAAATTGTTTGAACACAGACAGATCTCCATTACTTTCATCATGAGGTGCACTCACATTGCATTCGTATCGGCTCGATGACACAAACTTAGGTCAAACACTGATTGCCAGAAAATGAGCAGGCTTTGTATGTGCTCTTGCTCTATCACTACCATCCATGGTTTGCACATTTACTTTCAGAGCAAACCAACTCCTTGTTTCCCGAGTACATAAATGTCATAACTTTTCACCAAGACCAGAGTCAGTTCCGACTAGACTTGGCAAATTAGGAGTAGAGATTCTTCTCCAGCTAAGAGACTGCTGGTTTTAGGATACAGATATAATTTATACTCCTACATGGAACATTAAGCGCATGAGGGACAGAATGAATCAATGATCATTCGAAAAGGGTAAAGGAATTTCTCTTTCGACTCTCCAAACACTCACGCAGTAGGAAGCCCTCAAAAGAAGTTGTGCATCAAGTCTCTCATAGTCGTCTAAAACTGCCAACCTCAAGAACCTGTCCATTAAAAGAGGTTCTCAATTCGATCAGGTGGAACAATGTCTACTTACGGTGGAGGATGTGATGGAGGCAGATGAAGTCTTCTGTACTGGAACAGCTGTGGGTGTCACTCCTGTTGGTAGTGTAACCTACCAGGGCAAAAGGTAACAAGAATTGGTTAATCGAGGCTTACTTATCAAAAGAAAACCACACACTCCGTTCTCTCTTTCATCTCAGGTTGTCTCTTGTCTAGTACTGACCACTGCACTACTGCAGGTACGAGTACAAGACAGGAGAAGATACAGTGACCGAAAGGCTTCACGCAAAGCTTGCAGCAGTTCAAACCGGTACTGCCGAAGACGATTTTGGGTGGACTTCCACAATTAATCGAGCTTAATATCAATTCTCTACCACCTATGAAATGTAGAAATAAGCTAACTGGTACGTACTAGGGATCCCGAGGCACCAAAGACATCTTGTCTACTCTTTCTTTACATTGACAAAGGACAGAGAGAAGAATCATTCCTTTCTCTCCTTTCAACGTCTTTACATAGAGATGCAGTAGGAGAGGATTTTGATAGTTGTTTCATCCAAGAATGCATGGCAGAACAAGTTATACTCGGAACAAATCTCTCACCCTATCCAATTTTCAGCTCGCAAGCCTAGTTAGTTCAAATATGTTGCAAATTACCAGACTTGAGCATATCTCTAATAGATACCACCACAAAACAGATATGCAAGCTATCTGAGCAAAGTCTAGGTGCACCTAAGAAGTATATATTTGCCTACAAGAAAGATGAGTAAACGCATTTTTACAGCATTGACCTCAGCAATGAAAAAATCTGATAAAAGCATTACGAAAATTTCATCTCGATTGTCTGATTTGGGTCAAAAGCATAACAAAAATATCGTTCCAAGTGTCAGTGATTCCTGGTAGGCACCAATGCATGCAATCATCGTGTTTCTTCCCACCAAATGTGGATGGGTGAGCATCAGCTCTGAACTCGCTCAGGTGAGTAATATCCAGCATGTGGAAATCTGACCCTCTAAGCACCTTGTAGAGGTGCCGGTTAACAAGGCGTGCCTCCACATTAGTTCCATTATTCTCAGGTGTGAAGAGCTCTTCAACCTGAAGAAGAATGAAGACAACAAATGAGCAATAGCCAAGAATAAGTCACACACAGTAAGTGAAGAAGCAGCTGAAGAGTAGTAAAGATATCAGATGCAAGCTATGCTTATGCTAAAGAAGCATTTCAAGCGTACTTAATATAATTGTTACTGATTAAATAAAACGATTAAAAAAGAAGCATTTCCAGAGGACTCGAGAACTGAGGAATCTAACCTGTTCTGGTAACAAAGGTTTAGAACGTGGGCAAGAACCACCTTGGTCCCAGTCTCCTCCCTCAAAATGTCTAGGTGATTGAGTACGGAAGAATTTGATGGCATCAGACTTTGCTTCATTGGTCACATACATCATCTAATGGACAACCCAGATCAGCAGAAAATTCGCTTGGTAAGTCACGAACATTTGTCACAAATTTTCAATCTATAGAGCAGCTGTATATTTGAATAAATTCTTGGTCGAGCACTAATTAGACCTTAAATTTCCAAACAATAATTGAAAAGTCAAAAGAAATAAACAGACTTCTAGTTGGTAAGATTAAAATCCCGGTAGAACGCATGGCCAGACCCCTGCTATATGCAGATTTGGAGGAAAGGAATATTATCACGCTTCTAGTTCTGACTTCTGCCTTTTGATTCAACCTACTATATGGCATAAGAAATCACTAAAAGCCAGCGTCAATACTCCCCTTGCTTTTAAACTGTGGTTTTGGCTTTTAATTGACTATCAATATAATTGTCAAGATCACCTTTTTAAGATGTTTCCTCAAAATCCACAGTAAACAACTCTTTCTCCTCTTTTGGAGAAAATACCAAGAGAACGGTTTCACATAAGCACTCATTCTCAAGAAAATTACAACAGCTACAGTCCGAAAGATATCATAGACTAAGAAGCATAATTTCAAGTGTTCTGTTCCGCTTTCAATGCTATTGGGCATTGTTAATTTAAATGCTGATATCCTAGATTTTAAGCAGCAGAAGAGGACTACAAGCACCATGCAAAGTTGAACGCCAAAGCCTATAGGCATATGTAATCTAATAAAGCATAACTGATATAATGAATGAAAACATAAAAAGCAATACCATGTTTTCGAGAACCAAATCCAAGCCGATATCAGGCTTTACAGGAGGGATCAGCGGCTGACCCTTTTTGAAGAAAAGCATGGGTGACTTTAATGGGTCAAATTTTGATGGAGCCCACCACCTGCAAGCAAAAGATGACACAGCGTAGATAATGTCAAGAAATGCTTACATAGCAAGTTTCAATGCTGTGGTTTTTACCAATAGAAGCAAAGGAAGGGATGAGAGCAAAAGGGTGAATGAATGCATAGTCTTGCTCCCCTAACTTTTAATTTCACATAAAGATGAGGAGGCTTCCTAATCCACCTTTTTGGGTCTGTGGAGAGAGGAGAAACATACAAAAGATTTTCTAGTGTTTTCTTTTAGTTCAAGATGCACCAAAATTTGCGGCCTGTCAGGGCAGATAACATCAACAAGCAAATAAAGGGATGCGGGGTGTGTAAAAAGTTGAAGAGTTGGAGAGCTGCCGAAACTTCAAATAGAGGAATATATGTGCATCAAGTCCTCATTCAATACTCTATGTCATTGATGTTTTAACTAAATAATCTGCTGGTACTATTTCATTTCATGACCCCACTCCCCAAATAAATAAGAAAAGGGAAACATTTCTTCTTGGTCTTGCTTATCATCTATCACCTTGACAGTCAATCCACATAACAAATTGTTTATCAAGGAAAAAGAAACACCAATCTGCACACGTGCTAAACTGGTAACATGATTCATGACTAATATCCATTGCACTGAACGGGCCTTTAAACAACTATCAACAGATAATTAGACTACTCCAGTGGTCAGGCAAGACCTGCAAATTGTGTAGCAGCATGTAGAATTTAATGGGACAGAATCAAAGAAACTGACAGATGTTGGGACAGATATATATAAAGAATGCAGAGAAACTATGCCAAAGGCTCTTCTCAGAATCATTGATAAAAACAAAAAGCCACAGTTTGCCAAAGGCTCTTCTCAGACTCATTAACAAGAACAACAAGCCACGGTTTGACTCCCGATCCAGACATTCAATTGACTAAATTATAATTGATTTGATCTTGTTATGAGTCAAATCAGGACAGCAGCTACCACACACAATTCTGCCACCTCAACTATCAAAGATGATGAAGGCTTTTTCTAGATTGGCCATGCAGATAGGGGAAAAACATATTTACCAGTGCCCAGTATTGAATATCAGAATATCATGAAACCTAGGCGCTGCAGCCCATGTCCCTTCTGGAATATCTACATCAACTCTATAACCTTCCTTATATCCAAGGGACACCAGTTCACCACCCTCGGCATCAGCTGACCACCTGCATCCAACCCAAAGCAGAGCAGTCAGAGTCAATAAGCAAATTCCTAAGCTTACCAAGTTGAATGGGTAAACGAATCAACTTTGGAAGATGAAAGATGTTTCGGAATATTAATAAGTCCAACCCCAAAACTTAAGTTATGAAGTGGAGAAAGACCTCATGTACATAAGATCCAGTCAAACCAAATATAGTCAAGTGATGTGAAATAAAACTTTATTACTCCCTCTCATGTGCAACAAGACAGACACCGTATGGAGTAAGGCCAATGGAACTGGGAGCGCACACGCAAAATATAATTGGCCCATCAAGGATGCGGAAGCTTGGCTCTGTACCAATTTAAGGTTAATGTGAAACTGTTTACTTCAAAAGCTTAAGCTATTAGAGTGCAATACGAAATATATTTTACATCTTAACACAAAACATCATATTAGCAATGCTTAAAACGTTTCTATTCAAGATAGACTTAGAGAACAAAACAAAGCTCACATTTCAATGGCCTTTTGGATTAAAGTACCCAAACAAGAACACTGCAGGGAATTTTTTACAAAAAGAAAGAACAAGCAATAAAGAAATCAACAGATAGGTAGCAGAAAGAATTCCTCTGCTGCTTTACCATGTAGCCATACAACTGACAACTCAAAGCCAAAATGCCTTAAAATGCAAACAAGTATTCAAACACCAGCAACCAAATTCATATTTCAAAATAAATCAACATGCACCTAAAAAAAATGCAAACTAAGACGCCTTAAAAACAATACTTGAACAAAACAAATAGCTCACATGCACCAGCAAATAAATGAAGAATAAAAGCACCTCACAGATAATACTTGAACAAATCATGTCACTAAGAGGTGCGATCATCCTCTTACCAACAATGACATCCCATACATACACCACTTAGCTAAAGACTATAAGCCCACTGCCTCCATGTTTCAATTTACTGAACTTACTCATTTACCCCTCGGCTTTTTAAGCTAATGGAACTTTAGTTGCCACTTCAAGCCATTTAATATGCTCTAGAGCTGTTTAGTTTGTAGAACAGTACAATGATCAAATTTTGATGGCTTGATCTGAAGATCCTAGTGCTTTTAATATAACAAATCAAAAGACCACAGGAAGAGCTTCCACTCATGTCATTATCTATGTGCTGCATTACCAAGACACCACAACATCATGCCCTAAGGTTGTTTAGGCTGTACAAAACTAAATCCTAATGCTAGTTGAAGAGGGAAAGATTCACCGACAGTCAAATTATAATGGCTTAAGCTGAAGATGAGCCTAGCATCATTAATATACAACAACACATGACTAAGTCAGTACAGGAAGAGCTTCCAGTAATGTCAGTATCTATGTGCTGCATTACCAAGACACCACCACCTAATTTCCATTCCACCAATAAGATACCATTGCTGTTGTTCGGTTACATTTAAGCCTGCAACATTCCCACTCCTCTTTTGAGCCATCAATTACTTGCTTAATAGTAATGCATCCTACCATACCTTGTTTGTTGCATATCAAAAATCATGAACTCCCTTTGGACAGGCGGAGTTTTACCCCCAAGGGATGATTGCAATAAAGGAGAATGTTAGAAGTAAAAGATAGAGCCAACTCCCACTTCAAACTCAAAGACAAGGTTCCAGGCAATGGTTCTCTTAGCTGACTTTAGATTGGATCTACAGAGGCACTATCAGCATCAATACAAAAATTATGCAGCATTCATTATTCTTTAAAGTTTTATTTAGAGGTTAAAAAGCTGGAAAGCCAAATGACTGAACAATCAGACAGAACACAATTCAGCTCACCATGATCAACCAGTTTCTCTAAAATTAAACAAGAAAAAGATTGTAAATAAATGATCACAGTTGGAAAGGATAGAAAGAACATGTAAGCAACGTAACCATCATCGTGTAAAGCATAGCTTACCTACCATAACGAGCCAAAAGGTTCGTCCTGTGATAAGCAATGGTAAGGTTGTACTGAACAAATGTGAATCCCCGATCAGCACCAGCAGGCCGCCACTTCTTAACTTCACCTGATACCCTCTTCAAAGAGCAGAAAAGAGAGACAAACATGTTCCTGTTCAAGGAATCACCGACAAACCCTGCACTGTTGAATGTATCAGGTCCAGGAGATAGCATTAAGCTATGATCAACTGAATTCTGATCAACTCCAAATCAAGCGCTAAGCAACAACTGTTAACTTCCTCAGGAATTAAATTCAAGATTCATGTGAAAACGTCACACAAAATCAATAATTTTACTGCAGATTCATTCTACTATGCGCCCAATTGCTGGATTCATGAATTATCCATTGCCATGATCACTTTACTTCTTCCCCCGGCACATTCCCAGCTAGTACGCACGCGCGCACACATCACTTCACAGTAAGACACAGCACACGCACACAGCACAGAGAGAGAGAGAGAGTACCGATGTTGGTATTCCTGTTCATCTCCAGCAACCTAGCGGGATCGAAAGCGGGCAAATCGCAGGCCTCAGGCTTCCACCGCCACTTGACCAAGTCGAGGGCGCCGGGCTTGCCACCGGCAATGCAGTTCCATCCCTTGAATATCTCCTTGCAGGAGCCGTCGTACCTGGCCGATTCGAAGCTCGGGTCGTAGATCCAGGACCCGACAGAGTAATCGCAGGGCCGACCGGAGGCGGCGGAGTCGGCCCCGGGCCGGGGATCCCGCTTCACTTCGAGGGTCTGGTAAGAGCGGGCGGGGACCGGGGAGGCCCGCCGGAAGAGGGAGAGGGCGAGGAAGACGGAGACGAAGCAGAGGAGGGAGAGGAGAGGGAGGAGGGAGTTGGGCTTCGATCGGAGGTCTCTCCCGGTGGCCATGGAGGCTCAAGCCATCATCAACCTGCCCTGAACTCTTAAGTATAGAACGCGAAAATGGATAATACTTTCCGGGTCGGGCTAGACCCGACTCAAGCTAACCGGGTATGGCCGAGCTTTTTATATCTACACAATCCTACCCAAGACCGTCCAAATTTGCCTTCGACGCCGACCGTGCCGAGGCAGTCCTCCCAAGTGGTGGTCGAATCTAGTTAACGGGCTCCGCACCGGTCCAACACAATTCACCAGCATGTTTGTTGCTCCTCGACATCAAAACTATCTAATCGGTCGTACAAAGGAGCATCGATATATGTTCGAGACAACCACGCTCGATCGCCTGGAGTAGACCTCGGACATTCTCGAGTTTCCAAGTAAATAGTCCTATCATATTTTCGGTTTTCTAAAGTATGGTATCCGAGCTTATCTCGACATTATCATTCGTAGATCTTCCGCTATGTAAAGGCGAACTCATCGAAAATTAAGAAGGCAGAGGTTAGAACAGGGCAACCCTTCTTTTTAGAGTAGAATCTAAAAGCTTCAAATGGCGAAAGTAGTTAATACGACACGCACGGAGAACTCATGCAAGATCACAGAGCCGCTTCAAGAGATAGATACATTGAGTGTGGCAATGGACGGTAGTGGCTGCAACCACTTATTACCCGGTCACTGCAATGTGACTCGTTGCTTTGAGCAATTACAACACGGAACAAATCGTCGTCAATCTCCCCACATAGACACAGACGATCCACACAGTACACGGTGATGAGCATGGATACGGTCGCCCAGAAACCAAACCAACTGTCGCAACAGACAGTCAAATTCATTATAACCCTTTGCTCATGCATTCCAAGACTGGACAAAGAAACCAGGCAGTCTACTAGGCATGAAGTTCAGCTACACAAGGGTCATGATGGACACAACTGAAACGAAATCCCAGTAAATCCGAACACGGTGGAGGACACAGCCGTGACATAACTTGCAAGATTTGCTCCTTGGAGGCCATAATGCATCAGCATGGAGTCTACCTCTACTGCAAGCTGTCCAACATTAATTTCTCTCCACCTCTGTTTCGGCAAGAATCCGACGGATTACAGTAAATCTGATAGGACCTCCATACAGTATATTAACCAAAGAAAAGACCATCATCAACAAAATTCGAGCTATCATTTTCAATAAATGAGAGTAAAGGTTTCAAACATCACAAAAGGAAACTACCAAGTAGCAGCTTCTTAAAAAACAGACCTATCCTCAGAATTCTGTAAGGGTGGAAGCCAACTTGGTGCATCCTCCCCTGAATAAATACTAAGAAGCTAAACAAATGTAGGGGATCACTGCTAAAACTGATTGGGCAATCCAATTGTCAACACAACCCTTTGGGCACGAAGGTTGAAGGAGTTTGTTGCCCTGTATGTTGCTTCAGGTAGCTCGGAGAACTAGACTTGAGTGCAGGATTTTCACGGCAACGATTTCAGATGGAAAACCTGGCAGGCCGGTTTATATGACCGCTTACTTGAAGCTTGCTCGAACTTCTTCGTGGCAGATTCATTTTCTTCTAATTTGCTCTGAAAAAAGTACCTTATCCACCAAGATGAGCTCCGCAATTTGGCCTTCAAGAAAAGATCATTTATGTACTAAGTGATGAGAATTAGTAATTCTTTAAAATCCACAGGTATATAAACTGTAAACCTTTCAGGGGGCTAGCACATTCTCTAGTAAGCAAACATTAAACACGTGTCACTGTATCACAATCTCTAAATATTCGTCTAAACTTGTCATCACTATAGTTTCATCAACAATTTTCTCCTTGTAAACTATATTTTGCCATCTCAAATATGTTACTCAAACTTCTTTGGCATTCATACTCCCTCTGCAACTTTATTCTCTGCTAAAAACATAGGTTCATTAAATGCTTCAAGTTCAGTCATGGAATGGCAAAGATAGCACTAGTGACACAATAGAGCTCCATCATCCTTCAAGCCTGAAATTATTCTGCTACATAGTAAGTGTAAGAACAATTCAATATCAGAAAGTGTCAACAACTCACTGGACGACCAAATTTTGATAACTCGGCAACTTTAGGTCTCTGCTGACCTGGATAGCCTGCAAAAGCAACAGCAAAAAGAATTAAAACCAGTCACCATGAGAAGTGTAATATCTCATGCTCCAGAGTCCAGAGAAACATCTACCATCATGCATTCTATAGAATGCTCTAGAGAACAAGCAATTAATTATTTTCCCAGTTAAATAGTTAGTTAACAAAGAACCATGAAGTGCCAATAATGTGCATGGACTTAATGAACAACAAAACAATAAATCAGTAGAATTAAACCATATAGGTCCATTTATTGTAGGGTCTTCTGAAAGTAAGAAACAATAAAATAACAAACAAGAAATAAAAGGACAGTACCATATTGCAATAACAAAAAAAAGGGAAAAGGAAAGAAAAGGGAAAAGCCCACATTTTTTATTTGCAAAATTTTAGAGGGGAATTGGCAATGTTTTAATATGGGCAACATTTAATCCGAGATCTCAATATACACATGCCAGCCTCTTGTGGAGAGAAGATAGATCGGGACATGTTAGGGGGATAGGAGAATCGCATCCCTCTCTTCCTCGCTGTATTTATAACATATATATTGCCATTTATCAAGAAAAAAATGCTTATATATTGCTCTGCAAGCGCCACCTTCTCACATCATCGTCTTGATCTCAGTCTGTATGTCTCTGGGTTTTCCCCCTGTTTCTCCCTCCATCCTCTGTGCCCTTCTCCCTCCCTCCCTCCCTCCGTCTCTCTCTCTCTCTCTCTCTCTCTCTCTCTCATGGCCATGTTTTATGGTGCCCCTCTCAT
>BCNH02000008.1:23360557-23389963 GCA_001662345.2 Metrosideros polymorpha var. glaberrima | reverse complement strand
TCCCTCCGTCTCTCTCTCTCTCTCTCTCTCTCTCTCTCTCTCTCTCATGGCCATGTTTTATGGTGCCCCTCTCATATCGACCATTTTCACTCCCCTTCCCCATCAGATATCCACGTGTCTTCATGTCCATTGAAGATAAGAGCTCATCATCGAACTTCACACTTCCCATGTCAGTAACCGCCAAGCAACAAATAAGAATCAATGGCTGGCATGAAGGGTGGGCTACTCTAATTTTAGGAAATGATGAGCCGGAGTCTGCATGGCAAAGGCAGCTATGCTTAACAGACAGGGTGAGACATGCTCACATGATGGAACTTCATACCAAAGATCCTGATAAGACCCTGCAGGATGCGCTCAAGTACTGTAAGAAGAGAAATGGGCAGATTACGATTCTCGGAGAGCATGCCCAGTCCATTCCGGACCTCGGGCGCAGGCTGCCTGACCACTGCATTCTCACAGGATTCCTCCTGTGCGACAAGGAATGTGGCTTCAAGATCGCCGGAAAACTCAACCCGGGCATGCCGCTTTTCTTCAGAACGTACAAAAATTGGAAGGGGGCCGAGTGCAACAATACCTTGGTGCTCAGCGATGACACGATGGAGGCAGTTTGGTGTGACATTCTGGCGTCCAAGCATGGCATCGCGAAAGTGTGGTGGGCTCTCCCTAAAGATGGAAAGATTTTGAGAAGTAAAATCTATCACCCTTGTGGTGATAGATTCTAGTGCCCAACCAGCAGTCGACTTTTGTAAACAACACCAAGTCTGGCTTGCGTTTGATCAGAAAAATGGAGGCTGTGAGGAGCATTGCAGGACTTCCAATTTGGTTCAAGGGTACCAGTCTCAGATTTTTTGTGAGACGAAAATTAGTTTGGAGTAGATGTGTCATGGAGGTACCAGCTTGGGATTTTTTGTGAGAGAAAAATTAGTTTAGGATAAATGTGTCATGGGATACCAGTTTGGATATTTTTATGATATTAACCCTAAAACAAATCACATAATGTCCAAAGGAAACATAGGGGCCTGCAATTCCCATCAATTATAAGAAAAGAGGACCATAAGATTTCTCTGGTACTTTACTAATTCTTCCCCTTTTCCTTCCCTTCTCAACGTATTATGCACAGGTGCATTTAAACGAACACTTGCAATCCACGCAAAATATACAAATGTGATAGGGCTTATGTCTTGTGCATCCTTCAGTCCAGTATTTCCATGTACTCATTCCAGGATTTGCAATTTCAAAGAGTGGCAAAGCCATTCGGGTCATTTATCTAACATGCTTCTGCATAATGAGTTTTCTCATGACATACATACGCTCTATACTATGATATGTATTATAATACAACTCTCCAGTTAAGCTATCACCTCAGACTGCATTTAACTAGAGCAGAAACCTTCTACTGCCAATTTGAAGAAAATGAGATCATATTGGCAACTAGATCCACATTATCTAATATATCAGAAGCCTACCATCAAAAAACTACAACTAGACCAGGTTGAATGAGGTTCTAATCAACTTTATAAATAACAAATCCATTTTGCAGAAAATAACATAGAATTAAATACATTACCCGTGAAAATGGCAACACCATCGGTGGATACCCTGGCCAATTCCAAAAGGGTTTTGTTGAGGTATCTTGGAGACAGGTAGTCCAATGCATCTGAAACTATGACAAGAGAGAAAGATTTTGCCTGGTAAGGAAGAGGAAACTTGATATCAGCTACCCGTACAATGGCTTTGCGAACAAGCCTTTTGCACTTGGCCCCAGCTTCATCTAAATCATATGGTTCAACACCCCAAGCTTTAGTATCTTCTTCCCTTAACAATTGAGACACCACTGAACAAGTGTCGGGACCTACATGCAACACTTTGTGCATGCTGTCACCATATGCCTTCTTCAGAACAGATAATGCTCTCAGCACTTCCAGACTGCACGGTACACCACCTGCAAAAGGATCACGCTCCAAGTTCAGATTTATGTCCCCTTATAATCAGTTCTTTTCATGGCACTAAAATGGAGATTGATGTCCTCAAGAGGACATTGGTCAGACTTTACACCTTAACACGGTTGCATTATTGTAAAACCTCAAGATGGGCAGGATTGGTACACATACTCCATAGAATATGCAGAGATTTGTTTGACAGAACACAGCAATTTACAAGTATTACCAGTCAATCAGGAAAAGAAGAGAAAAGTAAACAAAAGAAAAGGGACCACAATCCAACATTTATCATTGATGTCGAGAATATAAGCTGGAGAGGTTGGGATGTTATTGCCTGAGAACATATGAAGTCAGAGACACTTTATTCATCCATCAGCTTATAATTACAAATCATTTATTATTCTTGATCTGACTCGGGCTTACTGACATGTTACTTCTTTGTATCGCCTAGTGGGTGTTTGGTACAACATCAATAGATACTATCAAATGCAAGTCAAAAGCAAAAGTGGAGGTCCATTTTCACTGAAAAGGGACAAGATGAAACTGGACACAAACAGTGGCTTGTGAAAAAAAAAAAGTGTCAACTACCCCATACCAGCAGCATACAGGAATTTATGTAATGAGAGAAAAGTGGAAAATTGTCGAACTTTACCTTCAATTCTACTTACAGCATCTGCATCACCACTTGATCCTCCTGTCATACAAATCCAGAAGATTGATTCAGTCCATGAATACAATAAATACTGTTTATTTTATCAAAAGCCTGAGCAAAGAATGAAAACCAGAATTTCATAGTTAACATCCCATCCATTCGACAGCCACCATTCTTTGCGACACTACTACCCCAGTCCTTTTTTGCCTCTAAATCTATTGGGTGGTGCTGGGAAATGAACAAATTCTTAGACAGGTTTGAGCTAGTGCAAACTCTATGGAGGAAGCCATTGCTACATAATCTACAACACAAAAAAGTGGGAGGAGCTAGATCTAGAGAATACGCTTGAAGGAATTTCTTCAGCAAACCATTTACCAAATAAAAACATCAAGTACACACCTGATCCACTAAAAGAGTAGCCAATCAGAAGGATTGCACCCTGAAAATGTACAAGCAATCAAAGAGGTCAAAACAAATCACTTGAATTTGTATCAGCAATAGTTAATCAACGGAAGCAAAAAAATATAAAGGAAAATGGGTATCCCTTCAAAGAAAGCAGAATATAAGGTTGTAAATATTTACAAGGGACAGCTTACATAAGACGAGATAAGACCAGGAAAGTGAACAGAAGAGAGTAATGGCAGGACAGCACCATACCACAACTAAAAGTCCTATAGGTAGTAAAGGTGACGACCGCGTTTTGGATTGCAGCCCACCTACAAAAGGGATACTTCCACCATCTGCAAAGTGCCTTGTGGCATTTGCAACCCTCCTTGACATGTCGATATTATATTTTCAATCTGAAAGAAAAGGAAACAAAGAACATCGGCACACACGATTAAGTACAAATTGTCTACTGATAAATTTCATTTGGGATCACTTCCTGCCTCCCACTTCCCTCATTCTTCGCACACATTCCTGCCTCACGTGACCTAAGAGAGCCATCATGAACTATCCCAGATTTTGCTTTCCACAGAAAACGTCAATCTTGCATATCCTTCACATAAACAGAGGACCAAACTGGAGTCCCAAAAAGCCATCTCACACCCTAAATTATTCTTCTTGAGTTAATCTACTAACGACCAATCAATCCCAACTCGAGTCTCAAACCCCAGAGTCGCCAGACAAACTGGGTCCTCCCAAATCCAACGCTACGACTGCTTAAAATGCCAAAGAGCATTCATAGACCCAAAACGAAACGCCCCATGAAAGCTGCAAGACAGCAGAACGAGAGACGATTCCGAGCACGAAACAGCATCGCCCATCGGCCTCAACACGAGGCAAAAAGAACACCAGTTCGATCAGAGCGCATGAAACACTTGAATTCACCACAGAAAACCCATTACCTGGTGAGGAATTGCGGGGTGGCAGGATCTAGATCTGACCCAGTAGGAGTACACTCTTCAGCTCCACAGAGAGAGAGAGAGAGAGAGGAGATTCTTCTTCTCTTCGGGTCGTCCGCTTGTCTACCGAGTTGACTGTTCAGTTAATTTATAAATAAATAAAGGAAAAATTGGAGGTGTTTACGCGCGACTCATCGGGTGCTGTCCTCCCGCGACGACGTCGTGTTTGCCAAATCGGGATGTCTTGGGTCCCTTGCCAAGCTCACAAAAAGTAGGGCTAAATGATGTCGTGGCTCTTGATTGGTAGCGAATCCGCGCATCCATTTAATCTCTGGTTCGCAGATACATCGCACGGCATATCTCGAGTAAAAGTCGGGACTTCACGTTCGTGTCCTGCTATGAAATATCTTATTACCTCTCAACTTCTCGAGTATATTGCGCCCTCTCGTTTTAAATGTAGATTTTAGTATAGAATGAGTGTCTCGAATACGCTTTACGTCGACTTATAAGATGCGTTTGGGTCGGCTTTGCCAAAGCTCTTTGTGACCATGTTTATTATAATGAAATTTCTCTCTTTTTATTTGAGAAAGATTCGCCTTGATGTGATTTTTTTATTTATAAATTTGTTATTACATTTCTTTTACATTACTCTCAACACAAAAATATGAAAGTCGTTATTTTTTTTTCAATTTTAAATAAATTAAACTTAAAACTACCGAAAAGTCTTTGATTTTTCAATTTTAAGCTCCTTTGCATTTTCCCAAACGCTTTTCTCAAAAGCTGAATCAAACGCATCCATATTCCTCTAATCCATAGATGGAGGTTGGCAAGTTCAATCTACGTTCACTTAAAATGGCTAATTGTAATGATTAAGAAAAATTGCTAAGAATTGAACTATTCAGGGTAGACCTTGGAATTAGACTAAATCGAGAAACTCTAATTTCTCTTTTTTAGTTTTACCTTGCATTTTAGTTGTAGGTGTTGCCACCTTTGCCTCTACTTTATCTCTCTCACTCTTTGCTTTGTTTCGCCCACTTCTTCATATTCCCTCGACGCAAATCAACCATGTGAAGCTCACGAGCCTCATGTAGATCAGTCGCTCGACTGTACAAAAAAAAAACGAAGACGCTTGAGCTCTATTTCTCCAATTTCAGCTAATATAAAGGCTTTTGGAAAGTATTTGCCTTGTGTAATTGAAAAATCAAAGTCTTGAGCAACACTCTTAAGGAATAAAAAAAAAGAATTGGTCGATTCTAGGTAAACTCTAGAATCGAACTAGACCAACATGGTCAGTTACAAGGGTCTACAAATAGGTTGCTGGTTCCAAAAACTAGAAATTAGTCTCAACATAGTAGATTTCAAGTTTTAACTCTGGAACCTACCCATATTGGAACCGCTCACCCTTAAATAAATCAATTTGAGTTGGATCCATTTCATACTACCCAAATCAATCCCACCTACCCATTTCACAAATCTATTAAAGTTTGTGACGATATAGCATGCACGATAACACCTTTAGAATAGAATTTATGCTCTATAGGTGCTTTTGGAACAGAAATTCGTTTATTAATGTAATTTCAATTTTTTTTACTTATAGAGCATAAATGCATTTAATAAAATATTTTTTTTTTACTTCAGAAGTGATTTTTCCGTCAAGTTATTTTTGTCCCAAAAAAAGAAGTAGCTTTTTCTTACTTCTCTACTTTTGGAGCACTTTTTTTTGCTAATTGAATCCTAAATCTTTTACATTTGTGTCAATTTAGTCAATAATAATATTTTAATATTTTTTAAAAAATTTAATATTAACTTTTTATTTTTGCTTTTTTCTTAGAAGTGTGGCCAGCGAGGATTGTTGAAACTCATCGGCCATTGGGCAAGGGCTTCATGGCCCTCGCCAGTGAGGCCCTCGCTCAGCCTTGCATGCTCAGCCTTGCCTAGGCACACAAGGCCATGGGCGAAGGCGGCCTCACCCATGGTTGGCTTCGCATGTGGTTGGTGAGTCGCGAGTGAGGCCATGGCGAGGCTCACGATAGATCATGATACGTCACTAGAGCTGGTGATGGATCACGATGGGTCGCGAGGCCAGCTTCGTTTGCGACTTGCTGGTTGTGGGTGAGGCTGCCTTCGCCCGCGACCGGCAAGGCTACGCCTTCACAACCCTCGCCAGCCACACTTCTTATTGTGCAAGAAGGAAGGAAAAAAATTAATTATAAAATTCAAAAAATATTTAAAAAATATTATTATTTCTTTTCAAAAAGTAAAAATTTTCTTATGTTTTATCAAACACATTTCTTATCTAGGAATCTACTGCTAGAGTAGAAGTAGATTAAGGGCGTGCATACACTTTTGGAGTAGAATTTCTGTTCTAGAAGCACTTCTGGAGCAGAAATCCCTAGAGCAGAAATCCATTTGTTTATGCAATTTCAGTTTTCTATTTCTAGAACAATTTTTCACTTATGGAGCAGAAATACGTTTGATAAAATAATTTCGAATTTCTACTCCAAAAATGCTTTTTCCCTCCAAAAGTTATTTTGTCCCAAAAAATAAAAGTAATTTTTTTTTACTTCTCTACTTCTTGAGTACTTTTTTTTGTTAATTAAGTCCTAAACCTTTTGCATTTGTGTCAATTCAGTTCATTTGGCCAGCCGACGCGAATGTGGCGCACCGACTAGCCAAAATAATAATATTTTAATATTTTCAAAATTTTTTAATTTTTAATTTTTTCCTTCTAGCTAAGAAGTGTGGCTAGTGAGGGTCTTGGCCCTCACTTGGCCTCGCCCAGGCGCGCGAAGCCATGGCCGGCTTCGCCCACGGCCGACAAGTCACAAGCGAGGCTCGCAATGAGGCGCGATGGGTCATTGAACTCACGATGGGTCATGAGACTAGCCTCACAATGGCCTTGCCGGCTGTAGAGAAGCCAACCATGGCCTCATTTGCTACGGGTGAGGCCGCCTTTGCCCCCGGCCAACGAGGTTGCCTCGTGTGCTTGGGCAAGGCCAGGCAAGCTCCAGCAACCCTCGTTGACCACACTTTTTGCTTTGCAATCTTTATCTTGCCTAATTGTAGGATTTGTATTATGTGCAATTGAGAATTTGGTATTAAGTTTTCTTGTAATGTGATGTATTTTTGAATTTGCATTTTTTCTATTTGAGAATTTCCTATGTTGTACTAGATTTTGCCTTGAATATCATGCATTGTAGGTTTAGATATATAATTTTTTGCAAAAAAGTTTGGATTACCTTTATTGCAAAAATAGAATTGATGCATCATTATCAAACGTATTTCTCTTTCAGAAGTAGAAATTTTTTGCTGATTCATCAAGCGTGTTTCTCCTCTAAAAATTTACTTCTGAAGCAAAAGTAGAAAAATCAATTTATGTTCATAAGTTAATTTCTAGAGCAGAAGTATTGCCATTTGTGCCCTAATAAACTTCTGGAGAAGAAGTAGAATAATCACCTGCTATTGCTCATCCTAAAACCCTAGCCCCTTTCCCTCAGCTCGGCACCACCATGTGTGCCCCAATAAATTTCTGGAGCTGAAGTGTTGCCATGCACGCAACATCTCTAGCATATTTCAAATTCCGATTTCCCTAGTTGCAATAGACTTTGGGATCGAGGACGATAAACGCAAAACTTCGAAAAATTGGAGGGCCAGATTGCAATTCGCGGTTTTGATCCTTTCCTCTTTCCCTCCGTCACCTGCTACTGCTCATCTTAAAACCCTAGCCCCTTTCCCTCAGCTCGGCACCACCATGCTCGCCTGAACTTCTTCGCTTCGCCGGAGAACATCGACTCGACTTCGTGCAGAAGCTCCGATTCCTTCCATCTTCCCGTTTCTCCGAAGCGGATAGACGGGACCATTCGCATTGGACCGAAGCAATGCGAAACCTCAGGGCGTTGTCGCATCGTTCACGGCCATGGCACGCGGATATGCTCTTGCGTTCCTTCTCCTCTGCAGAGACGCCTGCGAATGTCGACGCGGACCGGCTTTACGACACAATACGGAACTTCTCGTCTCCGAACGACCTGAAACAGTACTTCAAATCGAGCAAGATAGTCCTGTCGAACGAGCTGGTCGATGGCGTGCTCAAGAGGTTCAGGTTCAGCCACGGGAACCCGCTGCAAGCGCTCGAGCTCTTTCGCCACGCGAACCGCAAGAGAGGGTTCGATAACTCCGCGTTCTCCGTGGATACGATGCTGTACATTCTGGGGAGGAGTCGGAAGTTCGATCTGATTTGGGAGTTGTTGACTGAAATGAAGAGGACGGATCGGTCCATGATCACGCCGCGGAGTATGATGGTGGTTCTGGCCAGAGTCGCAAAGGTCTGCTCTGTGAGGCAGACCGTGGAGTCGTTTAGGATGTTTAGGAAGTTCGTTCCCGAGTTTGACACGACTTGCTTCAATGCGCTGTTGAGGACCCTGTGTCAGGAGAAGAGTATGCATGATGCAAGGAATGTTTTTCACAGTCTGAAGAGCGAGTTTCGGCCAAATTTGCAGACTTTCAATATACTTTTGTCAGGATGGAAATCTGCAGAAGAGGCCGAGAATTTTTTTGTGGAAATGAAGGAAATGGGTGTGAAACCTGATGTCGTTTCATATAATTCTTTAGTTGATGTGTATTGTAAAGGTAGAGAAATTGACAATGCTTATAAGGTTGTCGAGAAAATGAGGGAAGAAGATATCCCGCCTGATGTAATCACCTATACTAGCATTATCGGTGGGTTGGGGCTAATTGGTCAGCCAGATAAAGCTAGAGATGTTTTAAAGGACATGAAGGAGTATGGTTGCTACCCAGATGTCGCTGCGTATAACGCTGCTATTAGAAATTATTGTATTGCAAAAAGGCTTGGTGATGCGTATAGCTTGCTGGATGAGATGGAGAGTAAGGGTTTGAGTCCAAATTCGACGACATACAATCTGTTCTTTAGAGTTTTCTTTTGGTCGAACGACTTGCGGCATTCTGATGGCTTGTATCGGAGGATGATGGGTGCTGGATGTCTTCCCAATACACAGAGTTGTATGTTTCTGGTTAAGTTGTGTAAGAGGCAGGAGAATGTGGACTTTGCCTTAAAGCTATGGAATGACATGATCGAGAAAGGATTTGGATCTTACACTTTGGTATCAGATGTGTTATTTGATTTGCTCTGTGATATGGGGAAGTTAGCGGAAGCTGAAAAGTGTTTCATGCAGATGGTAGAGAAAGGCCATAAGCCAAGTAATGTTTCCTTTAGGAGAATTAAGGTGCTGATGGAATTGGCAAATAGGTCCGAGGCCCTCCAGCACTTGTCAGAGAAGATGAGAATGCTTCAGTCCTAAGAACATTCTCCTGAGAATTGCAATTGATCACCGGTGCTTTGCCTTTGCATGCTGAAATTTGCTGTGCTGTGTCATGTGCCTGATTGTTGCATCAAATGTAGTGTGGCACCAGATGCTTGAGGAATGACTTCGGGAAGCATTTGAAATAGGTAGGTTAATTGGGTCCATTTGTTGCTCAGTTATATCACCGCTAAAATTGCAGCTTCGTCCCAAGGGGAGCAAGTTTATCACTTTGAAAATTAGTGCTATTTGCAGGATTTAATTTCCCAGTTGATCCTGATTGTGTGAGTTTTCTTTCTTCACTTAATTTTATTATCTGATTTTTGCAGAGAGAAATTTATTAATTTCTGTTCCTTACCAAAGAAAAAACTTATTAATTTCTGTTGGACCTGACATGAGCAACAATGGCTTGGTGTTTATGAAACAAAGTGCTGGAAATTGTTTGCTCCAGTTAATCCAGAGTTTGTGAATTTTCTTTCTTCACTTAATTATAAATCCAATTTTTGCCAAGAGAAACTGATTACTTTCATACTGCTGTTTCTTTGCCTGTGTATGAATATGAGAAGCTTATGCGGGTATTTGTTCGATATATGTCCTAATTTCATTTACAGTTGATGTTATGGCTGTTTAAGAGTGAATTTGGCCTGCCTATCAAAATTTTTCTACATTCTCCTTACCTATAGACATGGAGTTGAAACTTGTTAGTGAGTAGATAGCTTGTTTCTGATGCTATGAGTATGCCACTTAGATTTGTTAGTTTTCCAGACTCTTATCCTAGTTTATTCAGGGTCAAGTTATTTATTCACTGTTATCTTTGTAGCTTATGCTCAGCTTCAACGGGCTGGAAAGGTGAAGAATTGGCACACGATGAAGAATTAATCATTGCTGCTGCACTTGAGCTCATAGAGAAGATGACATGACGTGAGACCTTGGAATAGTCATTAATGCCAAGCTTGATGGATCTGTCTGGTATTTGACAATTTTGTGATAGGCATTCATAGCTTTCTTTTGCCAATAAAATGTGTGCATTCGATATGGGTCAGAAATCCATTGTGCAGATTGTTAGAAGTTTCTAAATGTTACGTATTTGGAATTGTTTAATCAGTACAATTATTTCGGAAATTCGTCTAGTTAGGGACTGTTTGGAAGATCAAACTGATGGAAGAAAGGATACCGTGTCTTCTTGGAGATCTGGTAATTTGGTGAAACTAGGTACTATTTATTATAGTGGAGAATTAGCATACTAGGAACTCGGAAAGTATGAATAAAAACCTTTAAAACAACCGTTGCTGTGAAAATTCACAGGGAAGTTTTCACTGCGGTAATGATTTTATGCCTATTTCCATGTGGTTCCAGCGTTGTTCTCCGCTGCCATATCATGCTTCTCATCAATAAATAGTCTGTGGCATAGTTAAAACATTTTTCCAGTTACATTTCAGAATGTGGATTGACCTAGCACATACTGACTTCATCTTCTGTTGCAGTACCAATAGTCTATTCTCCACAAGCTCCTGATTTGCAATGCTGCTGCCATGGAAGTCCGAAGTACTGGAACACTCTTCAATAGTCAGTAATGAATGAGATCGATGATTTTTCGTGTCCTGTGTCGGAAATGGGGACTGAGTTGACAGTTATTTTACAGCTTGTGTAGCTATACTGGTGTTTTATTGATATCCATACTTGTGTATGGTTTTTTGTTTGGTCTAAAATACTTGTGCATGGTTGAGAGTAACAAAGCGAGAGGAGTACCTTTCCCGGCCCTTTGGCTGAGATTGAGTGCAATATCTTATCTGTTTAACAAAGGAATGAAAAAGAAGGTGGGGGGTGGGGGAGCATAACATTCCTAATGCGATTCCCAATCCCAATTCCCAACAAGACTAGCAACCTCACATAGCATCAAGAGATGTACCCATTATTAATGTGTTTGTATTATAGGGTTTTTCTTTTATTATGTTTTTATCTGTACCCTGACTGTAATTAATCATTTCTATAAATATATCATATAACCCTAATTAGAGTTGAGCGTTTTTAACTCTAAACATCAACACTCATCTCCTTTTCATGACAAAGAAGACAACGTTGAATAATTGTAGATTATCCTATCAATTGTGTACAAAGCATGGATTTGCACGCTTCATAAAACTAATAGGACCTTCCACGGAAGGTCATAAAAAAAATAAGGAAAAAAGTCACAAAAAACTTAAAATGTTGCCTTTTGTGACATGTTTACTTCAAAGGTTTTTTTGTGACACCAAAAATCTCAAATTTGTATCCATGTGACACATTTGCTCCAAACTTGTCTAGTGTGATAAATTTATCCTAAATTTTTTTTGTAACACCAAAAAATCTTAAACTTATATCAATGTGACACATTTACCCTAAAAAATTCTTGATCCAAGTGCATTTTTATCTTTTACCTTTTTAAATTAAATAAAATATTCAAAAATATTTATAAATATTTATAAAAAAAGAAAAAAGGGGAAAATCGCTGCCTGGGCGATAGGCCCTCGTTGCCACCGCCGCCCTTGTCGTCGGAGAGGGCCGGCGGGGGCTCAACTAGGGCTAGCGAGGGTCGACAAGGCCTCGGCGAGGGCCTACTGCCCAAGCCTCGATTTTCCCCTTTTTTCTTTTTTCTTTTTTCTTTTTTAAATGTTTTTGAATATTTTATTTAATAAAAAAGTGATTAAAAAAATAAAAAAAAAGTTTGGGGGAAAATGTGTCTTTTTATTTCAATTGGAATAAATGTGTTACACAAGTATAAGTTTGGGATTTTTGGTGTCATAGAAAAAAGTTTTTAATAAATGTGTCACATGGGTATAAGTTTGAGGTTTTTTATGTCACAAAAAAAGTTTGAGATAAATGTGTCACATAGGGCAAAGTTTGGGATTTTTTGTAGCTTTTTTCCCAAAAACAGAAAGAAAAAGTTTAATAGTTGACCATTGTGCTAAACCATCAAAAGCAGTTAACCGATTAAGCATGGCTAACCAACTTTCAAAGCTGAATCTAGGCATGTTAGGATGAAACCAGAAAAGACTATGCCAATTGCAGCAGGTCTTTTTATGGGGATAATGTTCTAAGTATCAGCAAAGGTTAGAGAACCAGTCTTAGCAGCAGTACAAACAGAGTCCCTAATCACAGATTCAACGTTAATTATTAAGGGATAAAACCAGAATCATAAATCTTAGTACTTATTTTGAAGAATGACACAAGAAATTGTCTTCATTAGTCTAGATATCTTCACAACATGATATTGCACAAAGTATCTTGATATAAGGGGAAATTCCCAATAATAGCCATAAGTGCTCTTAGTTTTTTCAAATAAGGATATGGAGTGAACTTTGTTTTAAATAAGGGCCTGAAGTGGCCATGTCAGTCTAAAGAAAAGGCATGATCTCACCGGCTGATCGAAGGTATTTTCGTAATTTACTTTTTTATATTATTTTTAAAAAAATTTCCATTTCTTTTTTTTCTTTGTTGCGATTGGCGAGGTCGCGGCCCTCACTAGATCTGGGCTAGGCCGTCCTCGCCCATCACCCTCTTCGGTGGTCGATGTCACTTGAGATCGGCGACCAACGAAAAGGAAAGGAAAAAACACATAAAAGGAAAAATTCAAAAAAAGTAAAGCACGAAAATGCCTTTAACCGGTTGGAAGATTTGATCGGCCGACGAGGTCAGGCCCTTCATTGAGATTAACATGGTCATTTTATTCTTTTATTTGAAATAAGGTCCACTTTATTTGAGAAAATGAGCATACTCTATGCTTTTATTTAGAATTTTTCATTGATATAAAGATTGAAGCAAATTATAATGAAAATGGAATTAACAAAAATACCCATTTTTAATAAATCATAAAAAAAATTCAAATATTCGACATATTTCCAGTCTCTCTCTCTCTCTCTCTTCCAACCTTTCTGAAAAAGAGAAACCAAAAAAAGTGGAACGAACTGGGGAAGAAGCAGGAGAGAGAGAGAGAGAGAGAGAGAGAGAGGGAGAATGGCTCTGCAGAATTACCTCTCCACTGCGATTTCTTCGCCTTCCTCTGCATTCTTAGCTCCCTCCAACTTGGGCTCTTCCAGGTACCAGTTTCACTCTTTGGTCAACGAAAATGGCGTTCTTCTTTCTTTTCTTTTTCATTCGGCTTCTTCTTTCTCTGTTTCTTGTCCGGTTCAAGATTGTGGCTGCGGAAAAGTCGGAAGCTTTTCATGCTTGGTTGAATTTCTTGTTTTATACTACTGAAAAGGTGGAATCTTTATACTTGGCACTCACTGGATTCTGTTGTCGTTCGAGTCCCATATGAGAGCAGAGCAATTACAGAGTTTTCCTTTCCTTTTGTTTTTCTCGTTTGCGTTTGCCGTGCTTGTTATTCATTCTTGTTCTGGTTAGCAGGGCTTCTAACGTATCGATCCCTGCGAAATAGATTGGAGTTGTCCGGTGTGTAGCCGCGCCTCATGAGGAAAAGACCAGTAAGAGCTCTCTGTCTCTCTGTCTTTCTGTGTCTTTTGGGTCAAAATGTGATGGTGGAGTAAAATTTAGTCATTTTACTTTGGGTACATTAGGTAGTTATAGTTTCTTTTTCTTTAGTTGAAGTGAAACATCATTGACAGTTTGAAAATAGTTGTAAGCTTAAGACCATTTAGGATCAGTTTAGAGTCATGGAAAGTGCCTTCCCTTTAGATGGCTGATGGTTTGTACTTCTTATTTTTGTGTCTGAAGCTTACAAGACTAAGGTCTCCCGCAATGCCAACATGGCCAAGCTTCAAGCTGGTTACCTTGTCCCCGGTGGTCTGTCACCCTTTATCAATTTTATTTTAATGGCGTTGAACTGTTTATTTTGGAGGATCTAAGAACTGTACCTTTTTTTATGAGAAAACAATGTGAACCGTTTCATTAAAATTTCTGAATATATGTAGAATCATAGATAATGAATCTTAATTGGTTCTCTGGGCTGTCGACCTCAAAAAGGTATTTGGAGCTCTTGACTTGACAAAATTATTGGAACTTGATTTTGCTGTGCGTCTGGATAGAGCCTTTGTTATAGTCTAAAATTAGTGTAAGGATGTACTGGAGATATCCTTTTATCTAATGGTAAGACCACGAGATTATCGTTCTCTTCGATTTCGATATTTGGTATATGCTCATACGAATCCTTGGCATATATGTGAAGGTCCGGAGAGTGTGTTTAGTCTTGAACTTCTCTTAATAAATTTGGCCACCATTTATATCTTTTGGTTCTCTTAATTTTTTCATGTTCTAAGTTGCTCATAGAAATTGATTTTGATGATTTTAATAGGGTAGAACTACTGATCTTCCATTTAAAAGATTGTCTATCTGTTTCTTGTGCTAAAGACTGTGAGTGTTTAAATGATCTGCTCTCAGTCAATTCATCGCTATTTGACCACTAATCATCTGCTAATGAGTAATTGCCGACAATATTTGAGTTAATAAATAAGTGATGAGGTTTCTTAAGTTCGTCTGCACCACTTCCTATGTCAGTGCTTGTGATGCTTTCGCCAATTATAATAGAGCAAGCATTAGCTGTTTCAAGACTATAAAGATGCAAGTGCAATGAATCATAAAGGCAATTTTATGGCGATACTTAAAATAAAGAAAATAAATCTTCACAGTTTTGAATTTGATGATCTTGTCTTGATGCTTGATTGATGATATATAATTAAATGAATCAAACAGGTTGCTTCTTGTTGGTTTCATGCATCATTGTCATTATATTAATTTATCTTGCTTTGCTGCATAATCCTTATCTCTTACCTTTACATTTCTTAATTTGCCTCCAGGATTGGGCCTTTCTAAACCAATCTACCATGCATTACTCTCTTATTTTAATCAAACAGGAAGCTCTCTTATTTTGTTGAGACTACTCTTTTCCTGTGTATTATTTGTATAGCTAATCCTTTTTTAATTTAGATTGCTTGAAGAAAGGCAGCACACATACTAAAATGCCCTGATGCACAAGTCATTAGCTTGGGGATTGGGGATACTACTGAGCCCATTCCGGATGTTATCACGTTAGCCATGGCAAAGGTGCTGCTATTTTCTCAGGACGATGTCCAGTCATTCTTATTTTCAATACAGTTTTTTTTTAAATTTTTTTTATCTATGGTCACATTCTCTGTAATTTTGAACTGACGGTGGAATTAATAGAACAATTGGGTTAATTCTTGTGGTGCATTGAGCACATCCTGGTTCAATTTTATCCAATCACTACTATTCAGTCTTTTCTAAAATTCAAGTTCTTATCATTTATTTGCCTGCTGTCTTGTAGCTAGATTATATTTCTTATGACCCCTCCCTCAAGTGGTTGCCTTTCTTTCAGTAATTTTAAAATCTTTGTAGATTTGTCGGTTGAAGAGATGGAATTAAGGCATTCCTTCTTTTGGATTTTTTGCACACTGTACCATCATTTACTTCTCAAGATGGCCGGATAAAGTCAATTATGGAACAACTTTGAATATCTTTATTGGTACCAAGAAGCCCCAAAATGTCGTCATTGAACTAGTGATGTAAGTGAGATATGCCTATTGTTATCACAGGAGGCCTCTGGTTAGAGATCACCCTATACGGACGGATCTACCTGTTGCTTCGTTTCCCTCAAATTTCATATAGACGATCGTATAGTACTTCCTGGATGAATTAGTTGTGCTCTTTCCTTTGATTTCAAACCTCGCTGCTTGTTCTAAAAGCTTGGTTGAAATTGTTGTTGCGTGCTTCAGATATGTGTTTAAACTCTATGCGAACATGCATATGAGATGATCTAATATCTCTAGTTATTTCATTGCTTGGTGAATAGTCAAGTTCTTCTTTAAATTTGACAGAGATCTTATGCACTGTCAACTTTGGAGGGTTACAGTGGGTATGGTGCAGAGCAGGGTGAAAAGGTACTTGTATTTCAACCACTTTTATTCTCTTGCTGGTTAGACTTATTGAGTTTGGAACCCTTATTTGCTAATATTGCAGACGTGACTTGATGCAATTGTCACTTCATACAACTTCTTACGATTTAACAGCATCGTTGTGCATCAGTTTGTTATTTACTCTTATGGTCAAATCAGACAAAAAAATCCTTCTACATTTTGCTAATATCATTAAGAGTTTCCTCAATTGATCTTCATGGCCTTGCATATGTTTCCATTTCCTGTACACTATTAACCTGCTATGTGCATGCAATTGATACTAGGATATGTTAGTTATTATGTTTAAAAAATCTGATTGAGGAAGAGTGCAGAAGTACAAACAAGTGACGACTTTTTCGCTACGTGATGTCAGTTGCGTGGATCCTCTTCTATGATCAAGCTTTATTTAGTATCAAACTGCTCGGTAATCAAGGACAGGACATAATTAAGCATATTATTATAAACCAAAGTTCTTGAATAGCTAAGCTAAGCTAAACATCAATCTGAGCTTTTCTTTGATTTCAAGATCTGTTACATTACCTATATGGCATTGTAGATGTGTTTTGTCCTGAGTTATATTGTAGCTCACTGTCTTCATCAGAGATTGTTGACGTTAGTTTTGTGGAACTTAAAAGAAAAATCAGAGATATGAAATGCTGAGGTATATAGTTAACTTCAAAGTCTTCTTGCTACTATTGCAATTGAACCAATGTAATATTTTTCTAAAACTTGCAGCCATTGAGAGCTGCAATTGCTTCGACATTCTATTGAGACCTTGGCATAGGAGAAGAAGATATCTTTGTTTCAGATGGAGCAAAATGTGATATTTCTTGCCTTCAGGTACACCTTGTCTTACTCCAGGTGGCCTTTCTACTTTGAATCCTTTCCTACACCTGTTTTTTAATAATTGCTGGATGGGTGCAAGATTTTAAATTTGTGATTATTCCATCTTAAGGAGGTTCTTCAGTAGCTTTATTTGGCACTAATTAGTCTGCTTTGCTTTGCTCGTGGCAGATTGTTTTTGGGTCAGATGTTACAATGGCTGTGCAAGATCCTCCACACCCGGTAATCATGATCTCTCTGGACAAGAGTATATAATCTATGTTTGATCCTGTCTATATATTGCATAAAGTGAAAAACTACGGTCCCCTCATTGAACCCTAGAATTAAGTTCTGTGTCAGAGTATTGGTCCACCTTCCTTTTAACTGAGAAATGACAAAAAGTTTGGGAAGTTCAAATTTTTCTTTCTTCAGCATATGTATGAAAGAAATTATTTGTTTGCTTTATCTGCAGTTAAAGAGTTGTAAGCTTCTTATAGGTAAGTTGAAGCATTTCATTGCATTGTTTTTAAGAGGTGTATGTTCGGATTCGGATATGTCTACAGTGCTTCAGGGCACAGCATACCTGGGTTGTAAACACCCATCAAATGTGGTGAACACATTTTTTGTGTTGGTAAACCTATGTGAAACGTGGTAACCTTTTTTTTCCAAAAATTAAGTTACTTCTCATTGATTTACCAACTAAAGGAAAACTCTTTAGGTGGTTGTACCACATTCTGCCCTGGTGTGTCATAGAAAAACCGCTTTAGATTCTGTATGTCTTTTGCACTGGTGGCTCCAGTAAAGTTTGATGGAGATGCTGTCATAGATAACATGTTGTAAAACTCTGTGATTGGAAATAGGGCAACTTCTTGCTGGTTGATATGTCGTGTCTATCTTGACTTGACATTTGGTAACAAATTTTGGTACTTCTGTATATTGTAGGCTTATGTAGATTCAAGTGTTATAATGGGCCAGACAAGGCAGTTCCAACAAGACATTGAAAAGTATGGAAAACTTGAATACATGAGGTGCACGCCAGAGAATGGTTTCTTTCCTGATTTGTCAACTGTAGCTCGAACAGATATCATATTCTTCTGTTCACCAAACAACCCTACTGGCTCTGCTGCAATGAGGGAGCAATTGACAAGGCTGGTTAAGTTTGCCAAGGAAAATGGCTCAATTATCGTCTATGACTCTGCATGTGCAATGTATATGTCAGATGACAACCCCCGAAGCCTATTTGAAATTCCAGGTGCCAAAGAGGTTATGCTGAACTTACATCTTCTTTTTTCCCTTGCTAGTTGCTTTATTACTTTTACATGATTGCATCAGTTCAATTACCGGGATGCTCTCCACCAAATTATATTGACATAGAGATCTGTATTTCCTGTTGAGAGTATCTGTTATCCTTGTACCTCTTAACTTGTGCTTAATGTGTTTTTGATCCACCCGTCAAATCTGCTGTGGTTGTTCAAGGTTGCACTTGAGACATCATCATTTAGCAAGTATGCTGGATTTACTGGCGTTCGGCTTGGTTGGACTGTGGTTCCAAAGAGCTGCTGTTTTCAGATGGTTTCCCTGTTGCTAAGGACTTCAGCCGCATTGTCTGCACTTGCTTCATCGGTGCATCCAATATTGCTCAAGCTGGTGGACTGGCATGCCTTTCACCCGAAGGACTATCCGTGAACTTCACTGTCCTATCCTGTCCAATTTAATGATGCAACTCTAGTGATTGCCGATTACTATATACAACCTTTTGTTTGTCGGCCTCAGGAGGGCTACCTATGCTCTTCTTTTAAGTTTTCCTTAATAATGAATTGAACATTTTACTTCTTGCAGGCAATGCATGAAGTGATTGGTTTCTACAAGGAAAACACTGAGATAATCGTGGATACATTTAACTCTCTCGGTTTCAAGGTATATGGAGGGAAGAATGCACCATATGTCTGGGTCCACTTCCCAGGGCGAAGCTCTTGGGATGTCTTCAGCGAGATTCTGGAGAAGACTCATGTGGTTACGACACCCGGCAGCGGGTTCGGACCTGCCGGTGATGGCTTCATCCGGGTTAGTGCTTTTGGACACAGAAACAACATCCTTGAGGCTTGTAGAAGATTTAAGCAGCTATACAAGTGAACACCATAATTGGGATTGTTTCTGCTGCTTATAACATTGGGGAAGTAATTGGAAAAAAAAAAAATTGTAGCCAGAGAAAACTTCTGTTAGGATTTTATCTATCCCTCATCGGACCAGTGATTCCTGGTTATGAGAAATAAGAATCATTTGATCATTGATGAAGATAAACAGCGCTCGTTGTGATTTTCTGCTGACTGCTTCTTAAAACGGAATGAAGCTGTGATCGCATTGTGTCCTTCCTATATAAATGTGGCTTAAATTTCAGCTCACTGATCATTTGTCGGGTGATTATAGACACAACTACCCTGAAATGCCAACTAACATTATTGTAGCATCTATGTCATTGGTCAAATAATGTTATCAAAATGTCGGTTGCAGAAAATCGAACTTGCTGGAATCAGCAGAATCAGATGCCTCTGGTAGAGATGGTGGAGCTCTTCTCATCTCAGGTAGAGGTAAAATCCATCCCGCACGAGATTCTTCCGACTTATTCTACTCAAAAGTTTGAGTTCACCAAAAATGTTGGACAATCTTAAATTGAACCACTCTAAATTGGAGACAAGAATCTTATATGAGCTAAGGACAAGAGCAAGAAGTAATACCTTATCAGAAGTACTTCTGTTCGAATTTTGGTGTACATAATGTCCCATTTGATAAGGACAAATCTCCAAAAGTAAAAAACTACGGCTTTGCTGTGACTCTTTGTTCTCAGATGGAAATTCTAGTGGCGAAGATACTACTCCAGATCTTGTACTGGTTAAGCCAAAAAGCTAAAATCATCAGCTTTCTACAGTCTCTCGGAACACAGCTCTAATGAGGGTTCGGCACATCTGATCCAAAATCTGATGCATTTTAACCAAATTCAAGCAGAGATGGGCTCCCTCACGGTTTATCCAAGCCAATGTAGTGTTGTCTACTATACGAATTCCTGCTGCAGAGAACAAGAATTTAGTTTGAGGGCTTGGTATTTCGCTGCTTTTCTTCAGTCTTTTGACTGTTTTCGCCTACTTTGTTGACGAGCACATTCTTGAGGCTGCAGGGCTCGGCCTCCTCAAGCATCTGAACCACCGCCCTCATTGACGGCCTCACAATTGGGATGTTAGCCGTGCAAACGATGGCTATTCGGAGCACTTTGGCGGCATCTTCTTTTAGGGCATCGGGAATGTTCGAGTCCACCAAATCAAGCAAAGATTCTTTGCTGCTCATGTTTCCACACACCCAGTGAACAATGTCCTTGTTCTCTCCGAATTCCAACTCGATTGGCCTCCTTCCTGTCACCAACTCCATCAGGACGACCCCGAAGCTGTAGACGTCGCTCTTTTCGTTGATCTTCATGGTGTATGCATACTCTGCAGCAAACAAGAGAAAGGGACTGTGTGTGAGAGGAACAAAGAACAATAAAAAGTTCTTACATGCGCAAATCTCGTTTTTCCTTTTCTCACTGATCGCTACAAGAATCTAACCCCAGGCCATTCTTGAAGACTCGTAGTCTAAAATCAGATTTACCTGGAGCTATGTATCCAAGAGTCCCTGCAATGGCATGTGTACAGTTACCACCAGGACCGGCCTGCACGATTTTCGCTAGCCCGAAATCCGCTATCCTTGGCTTCCACTCTTCGTCCAACAGAATATTACTCGATTTCACGTCACGGTGTATGATCGGCCGAGCACATCCATGGTGCAGATACTCCAATCCCCGGGCAGCCCCCAACGCAATCTCGTACCTCACCTCCCATCCCATCTCCATCTTCTGGCTCTCGTGCAGCCGGTCCCACAGGCTCCCGTTCGGCAAGTACTCATAAACAAGAAGGTGGCTGTCCTCGCTCGTGATGCTGCAATACAACTTGACCACATTTACGTGCCTAATCGAACTCAGTGCAGCGACCTCGGCGTCGTACTCAGGTGTGCCCCTGCTTTTCTTGCTGAGGATGGCCGAACTGCTAGGATGGCTTCTCAAGCTGCCGGAACTCGATGCCCAGATGTGCTTCACTGCGAGTTCTTTGCCATTCCCCAAGACGACTTTATACACATTCCCCGACCCGCCCCTCCCGATCAAGTTCTCGGTCTTTATGTAATCGATTATTTCCCTCTCCGTGAAGCTTAGTACACGGTACGGCTTCATGTTCCAAGAATCCGGCCTCCACAAACTGTTGACACTCTTGAGACTACCTCTTTTCTTTCTGAATTTCACATACATCATAGTTGCGAATATGATCAGCAACAAACTTATTCCGGCGAAGAAGCAGGATAGGATAACCCCGAGGTGAGTGGTTGCCTGTGAACTTGAAATACATGGCTGAAATTGTTTAAGCCTCTGACTACACAGGCCGGGATTCCCATCGAAGCTATCATGGTAGGCTTCTATCGATAGAGAGTCCGGTATGGGACCAATTAACCGGTTGTTCGAGAGATCGAGAAGGCTTAGCTTCAGTAATGGCAGGCTCGATGGGATTTCACCGGAAAGTTTGTTATTGGATAGGTTCAGGGCGTTTAGAGTCGGTAAGTTTCCGATGCTGTCAGGAATTTCTCCGGTCAATGAATTGTTTGAGAGGTTTACATCGGCGAGGGCGATGCAGGAGCCAATCGATATAGGTATGCTACCGGAGAGCAGATTTCCATTCAAATCGAGTGTATTCAATTTCGTCAAGTTCCCAATTGTCGACGGAATCTTTCCCACAAATCCATTCAAACTCAGCTGAATTGAGACCAAAGAAGATGCTTCCGACATTGCTTCTGGTAATTCGCCTGAAAATCTATTACCAGATAGAAATAACTGAGCCAGAGATTTTCCCATTCTGATATCAGATGTTATCGATCCCTTGAGTTGATTCGCCGCAAGATCAATTATGATGAGTTTCGGCAAGCCCCATATTCCACCGGGGACGGCACCAGAAAGTGAGTTATTGCTCAAGCGTAACCGAATTAACGATGAGCAATTCGCGTAGGTCGCTGGAATAGTACCGGCGAGCCTGTTACCCAGTATAAGGAGATCAGTCATTTCCCCATTCTTGCACATTTCCGGCGGGATACTTCCCGTGAGTGAGTTGTCCGAAACATCTATGTAATTGAAGTCCGCCCACGAGCCGAGCTTTGCAGGAAGCGAACCGGTCAGCCTATTCGTGTAGAGAGAGAGTTCGATAAGATTCTTGAACTCTCCAAGCTCCTCTGGAATCTCCCCTGTCAACTGGTTCTCGAAAAGCTGCAAGGAGGCCAGACTCGTCAAGAACCTGATCTCCGAGAGATCGCCTTCGAGCCTGTTATGTGACGCATCCAAGTTCACGAGGCTCGTGAGGTTCCCAAACCCGATCGGAAGCTTGCCAGTCAAGGAATTGTTGTAGAGCTCGAGCTGCCAGAGCCGGCGGAGCCTTGCGATGCTCCGAGGGATTTCGCCGGACAATTCATTGTCCGAGAGCTCGAGATTCTTGAGAAGCGTCAAGTTCCCGATGCCCTCCGGGATTTGCCCTCTGATGCTGCAATTTGTAAGGTAGAGCCAATACAACTTCTCCAGCTTGACGACCTCCATAGGAAAGGGACTGGTCACGTCAAAAGGGTTGTCTCCGAGGCTCAGAAAGCCGAGATTGGTCATGTTTTCGAGCGACTTCCATGGAAAGATCCCTGAGAATCCACTGTTGTTCAGGTTCAAGAACTCCAAGCCGCTCAAAGCGGACAAATCAGGAACATTCCCAGAGAAAGAATTGAACCCCAAGTCCAAGTACTTCAAGCTCGTGCAGTTCCTCAGATCATCAGCGATATTACCGTGGAGAAGATTTTCTCCGAGATCGATCTTTTCAAGAGAGCCAAGTGAGCATATTGAGTCGAAAGGGAGCGTACCCGCCAGGCTGGCTCGAGAGAGGTTGATCTCAGTGACGAAACCATCTGAATTGCACGCGATTCCGGTGAAGCCGCACTTGTCGTTGCCCACCCTCCATGAACTGAAAACGCCCGCGGTCGACGGCGTCTCGAGCACGGACTTCAGCTTCAAGAGCAGCTGAAGCTCATCCGCCTCCGAGGCCGAAACCAGACTCAGAGAGAGGCAGAGCATCAACGCTCGCCGGAAGAAGATCCCGGCGGACATTCCAGACGGCGGCCTGTCCATCTTCGCCGGCGAGGCCAGGCACCGGAAAGAAAATGCAGAGCTTTGAATACAGAGAGCTTCACAAGTCACGTGGCGAAATGAGATTTCAAGAATCAGACGCAGCCATGCACGAAGTCGTTTGCTGTGCGCGATGGGGTCAAAGCGAGAGACGAAAGAGAGAGAGAGAGAGAGAGGTCGGTATGTGCATGATCGTCGCGAACGTCTGCCGCTAATAATTGCATGGCGATTGATGGCGACTTCTATTAATTATTCTTTCTCGGCTAATCAACCTGTTTTTTCATAGAGGATTGGTTGAAAAGTGTTGCGGAATAATTTCTTGGTTTGGGAAGGATTTAGACGGTGTCGATAATGCTGGACACGATTCATATGCACAATGCGAATAAGACATCGAATAAGTTTAATGTTGTAAATTGATATGAATAGACACAGTAAAAATTATCCAGAAAGTCTTAAACCTATTGTGTGGATGTCTATTTAGTCTGGAACCTTTCAATTGCGCTAATTTAATCGTAAACTTTTTGACAATCTGGCCAATTTAGTCTTAAATCTTTTGATGATTAGCCATTTTAATCCTTTGACAATTTGCTAATGTAGTTCTTTTAGCTAAATATCTAAATAATATGTTTATGATTAAATTGAAAAATCTTCAAAATGTTTATTATTAAATTAACACAAAAAAGGTTTATGATTAAATTAGCAAATTGTTAAAAGGTTTAAGATTAAATTGATACAATTGAAATGTTTAAAATCGAATTGGTCGTGGTACAATAAGTTTAATACATTTTGGATACGAGCGTGATCACAACACGTCGGCACTAATTGTTGACCCTAATTTAAGATGGGGTGAGCACGGACTCTTTGAAAGTCACCCTAGCCTAACATTCTTGAATTGTGCCACGTGGAAGTTGCACCGCTCTGCTCCTCTCCGACATCTCCATTGACGTTGAGGTGGGCGTTTACTGATGTGGCCGCCATGATTGACTTTACTCTCTGTGTTTGCCACGTGGAACGGAACGACAATTAATTTTTTATAATTGTCATATTATCGTTCTTCATAAATGAGTCCCTCGGTGTAGATTTGTCAAATATTCTTCCTCCATCAATAAAATCTGATTTTCGTTGGCCCGAAAAGGAAAATAATGAATTTCGAAAGCGCAAAAAGAAAACAATGAATTCTGATTTTCGAAAGTGAAAAGGAGAAAAGTGCAATTCATGACACGAATTAGTACGTTTATATGCTATCATCTATTAAATTTGAAATGACACGAATCTGTCGATAACATCATTTAACATCATTACAAAACTCATTATGATATTTGAATACGAATTGTCAACCTACTTTAGGGCATGTTTGGGCTGCAAAAGAGAAGAAAATTCTCTAGAAATTTATCTTCAAAAGGGGAGAAAGAGAAGAAAAAAAACTAGGTTTACTAAATAAAATTTACATGTATCTCTAGATCATGAATGCCTGGAATCCATATTGTGTAAGGAGTGATGATGACATACGCTAAATGGAAGAGACTTATAAAATAGCATAAGCAAATAGAACATTTGCGCATTTTCGATTTTATAGACCAAATTCAATCATAACCATCAACTTTTATGGGTTCACGTGGAACACACATGACTAACGGCTTTAACTAATCTTATCCATGTGATTTTAGTAATTTTACCAAATACAAATTCAAGTTTTCTAAATAATGACCGTTTCAACATTTTGATGTTGGTGTCTCTACACCGCAATGGTGATGAGGACATCGTATCTAGATGCGCACCGCAAGCTGTTGTAATTGGAGTGGGAGATCTCGGTGTGTGCTCATCACTATATCTGGTGATCGGCTGCCAGACGTTTTACAATGATAGATGTATTCTTAAGGATGAGAGTGTGCTCCTAGCTGAAGACTTGTTTTGTTTGTTGCTTTCAGGTTTTTGCTTGGTTTAGCAGTTTATTAGGGTTTGCAACGTTTGAATTCCTTCTATGTTCCTCTCAAATATTATTATGATATATGAATTACATCTTTCTTTCGACAAAAAAAAAATCTACATTTCAATTGGTTTAATTGTTTGTCCACCATCAAAACCATTTTACGTATAATAGGCTTTTTTGCTAATGATTAACTATTGTTTATGAGACATTTATTAATCAATTAACTAAACGGTTTGCAATAATCGATGCACTAATTAATTAAGAAGGAGGGAAGGTTACCCCATGCCAAGGCATATCACAAGCCTAGAAGGTCATATGGATTTACATATCACCTACCAAAGAGGACGATTGGAAGCGGGATAGCAAGATTCGAATTTGGGCATGATGTGTGGAGATTTCGAACCTTACCGGGTTTGCCAACCCACTTTGGCTCTAAGCAGTAATTTTAAATATACTTCACAAGTATGTAGGAAGTTTGTTAATAAAATTCAAAAAATATAGAATCTCCTTGGGTTGACGCAATTGATTGGAAGTTGAGGCATCGGGATTTAGTTGAAAAACGATGGGTTCAAAAGTTCAAATTCCACAATTATGTGTAAACCGCTATGAATTGTACAATCTATGCAAATTAAAGTCCGAATTTATTCAGTTCAAGGGTTGATATAGTGTTTCAAGTTCACGGGCTTTTAGAAATTTGGATCTCTTTACTCGTGCTCTTAGATTATAAAAAACAAAATACGAAAAGTAAATTGCACAGACAATTCTTTGCCGATAGTCCAATTAAAATAAATTAAACTGCTGAAATTGATGTGATAAATAACTTCAAGAAGTGCCGTGAAGATATGTGTGATGGACACAGATTCCCACTCGGATGTCTTTGTCTTCAGAGAAAAAGGAAACAAAATCGTTGACTTGCCGTCCACAATCTTTGCCTTTCTAGTCTTCCGTGGATGGTCGAGTCGTCAACACTGACTAGGATTAGACCGATCGCTAGAAAGCCAAATCTTCCAAAAGCATTTGCCCAGAAAAGTTTGTAAAGTTATGATTACGCCTGTAGGAAATAGAGTGTAAAACTCATATAATTAACGAATTAGAATTATCATCTATTAAAACAGTCAGTTTGTGAGTGTCGTGTCGAAATGGGGTATCTAATTCGAAAATGACATATTTAATAAACGTGTTAAATTACTTCGATGCGAACACAATACCTCTAATAGAATGGATCATATGACACGCACTATCAGTAGTACACGACACGATACTGAAACCTATTTGTACAATAAACATGTAAAGGACATTCATGCACAATAACTTGTATATCAAATAACTATGAGAGAGGGAAAGAACTATATCATGAATTGGTGAGTTTGGATTTATTGATTTGCGTATGAAATTACATCTCAATTAATAAGTATGGAAAATTGATGAAAATACGTTCTTCTCCAAACATTATATTAGATAAAAGGAGATGATTAAGTGTTTTTTCTAATTGATGTAAAGAAACGTGTCTAATGTTAAAGGAAGTGGGATGGAATGGAGATTTATGATGATGGGGCTCATTCATAAGACTCCATTCTACCTATTTTATTTTATTTTATTAAAGATAAGTGCACTAGAAGTTCTAAAACTTGTCGCGGAAGTGTAATTGCATCCTAAAACTTTTAAGAAGTGCAATCAAGTCTTAAAACTTGTCACAAAGATGCAATTAAATCATAAAATTTTTAAAAATGCAATCAAGTCATAAAACTTGTCAAGTTGGTGTCAAGTTTTAAAACTTATTAACATTTTTCGTTAGTCAAGTTGAACGGAGTTAATTAAAAGACTTAATTGCACCAACTTGACAAATGTTAGGACTTGATTGCACTTTTTAAAATTTTTAAGACTCTATTACACTTTTATAATAAGTTCTAAAACTTAATTGTACTTTGGAAAGTTTCAGGATTTAATTGCACTTTTGTAACAAGTTTTATGACTTAATTGCACTTTTAAAAGTTTTAAGACACAATTATAATTTGGTGACAAGTTTTAGGACTTCTAGTGTACTTTTCCTTCTAGTTTCCAAACAACATTCACTGTCACACCCCGACTCCTACAAGTATAGGGGAATAACACGGCAATTATCCTACCTGAAGGACGCGGACTAGAAAATAAACCAACATAAAAATGTTATCAAAATATATATCCATCTATATATATGATTAAACAGTAAATCAGTTACAAGATAGTTTCTATAATCCATAAAATGAATATATACATTTTAGATTTCAACTAAATCTGACAAATACCATCAAATTTATATACAACTGCCTTAGACCATACCCAGAATCCAACTACCAAAAATTCCTTCAATAGTGCTTTCGTTCCACTAGCCGTTAACTAAAAACTTGAAAAAGATGTAAGATGAATGGTATAAGCAACCACAACACAATGAGTAGTACAAATATCTTCTAAACTGATCAAGCGCCCACTATGCATATTTATAAAACAATATCTGAACTCATTTTCCCCAAATTCAATAAATACTATACGTACAAGATCAAAATGGGTTAGATCACTCTAGCATAAACATATACATATAAGAAATATTCCTTCCATCAATTACATCAATATAAACATCAATAGTCTAATCCATTGATTAATCTCATGCTCATAATGTCCAGCTATGGTGATGTTTAACGCCTCGTGACAAAGACGACTAAGATTCCCATTTGGTAGGTATCCACTTATTTTAGTCAATGGCTTGGCCCCAAAAGATATCCTAAATATAGTATGCATACTCAACCCCTTAATGGGATCTAAACATAGTGAAATGAACATAAATAACTAGCTAATCCTCCAATACCCACAAATCAAATCTAGAATCTATCTCATTAACGAAATACATTTCACAAACCAAAACATATATCTTTTGGCAATTCGATTTAACAACTAGATTTCATTTCATAAACTAGGTTCATTAACTATTGTTGATACCTAAATTTTGACTCCACATTTTTAGAATCTTTTTAAGAATTTATTTAGAATTTATTTTGTTAATTCACTTGCATTAAAAATTAGGGATCGGCCTCGGTCCCTACCAAAAATACTTAAATCATTTTCATATAGACTTTATCTAAATTTTCTGCATACATAACATTCGTTTTAATTAGACCAATGGCGGATAGACTTAAGTGGGAGGTTCTAAAATCGATGGAATTAATTGGATCTAGTCCATGTGAATTAACAACTTAGCCAAACTCATTATTCCCCTTGAAGTGGTCGAGATTGACATGTGTACTACGCATGTAATACATCCAACTTAGGAGATATTGAGGCATAATTAAGAAGAGATATCATGAAAATCTTTTGGTCATGTGGAAAAGGAGCGAAGTTGATTTTCGCTGTTAAATAAAAGAAGGAAAAATTGATAAAAAAAAAAGAAAGAAAGAAAAGGAATTGGGTAGATTCGTTCAGCATGGGCAGAGAAATAAAAGAAGGAGATCAGGGAAAGAAATAAAAATCCATGATTCGCTCCACTAAACCCTTGGTCGTAGTAAGAACCCATCCTTGGCCGAGGCCTTCTTTGGCGCCGGTGTTTCCCCTCCCGCAGCGACCGTCGCTGCTTGATGTAGCTAAAAACAGAGCAGCGCCCTATTGGTCCCGATGCCAACGACTACTTTTTTCTCAAACGATGACGACCTGTTGCTGTTTCCTGACCCGAGATGACGAGTAGCAGTTGCCGTGACTCTCGAACCAGCGTTTAGTAATTACATGACGAATCGGATCCCCATCGATGCAACTCCTTGGTTACTAGGTTTTAACCTTTCTTGTGCAGATTTTCTTGTGCCTAGTACAGCTTTCCGGTGATCCCCATAGCAACGGCTTGGCGTTGCTCAATAGCCTTGTCGTGTCGGTTGCCTCTCGTCGGTGTCTTTGTTTGTGATTGATTCGTTCCCGGCTCATCGAAGCGCTATTGGCGTGGCGTCCAATCCAAAAAAAAGAAAAGAAAAAGCAATACACAACCTGAGCGAGTGAAGTTGGTCGGGAATTGCAAAAGTCAAATTCAGTGGATCTTCAGAGAGAGGTCCAATTGCGGTAGAGAGTTTTGGTGCCATAGGTTAAAAAATGATAATAATTTTACTTTGCATTAATAGGTACCATTTCGCAGCCTTGTGAGCAAAACTAAGGCGCGCATGACAAAATTTCTGTTCCAGAAATCAATTTCTGAACAAAAAGACTTGTTTTATAACATGAGGAAATTTCTACTTCAGAAACAGAAATTCGTTTGATA
>BCNH02000008.1:23342582-23356569 GCA_001662345.2 Metrosideros polymorpha var. glaberrima | reverse complement strand
AACCTATGTATCTATCAATCTTTTCGCATACGTGGTGTGGAAAACATAAATCTTTTTTCACGAACTCTACAAATAAGTCTATCTACGTCCTTTTTGCATGCATCTAAATGTAACTATAGATTGAGAAACATTACGACATTTGGGGATAATTTACAAGCTGATTGGGCCCTTAAGTTTATGAAAGGCAAAGGAATATTACGATCATGAAAGTAAGTTACTTAGAATACGAAAAAAAAAGGACTTACAATAAACTCAGGTTGTTTTTTATTTTTCTAGAATAGTTACAAATGCCGGAATATACAACCTTATCAGATTTTGAAGCAATTATTATACAGGGAGCATGTTTCCTAACTTGTCATTTACGAGAGCTTACAGGAAAGTTACAACTATTGAGGACAATTATCGAATATAGGTACCATCACTTACCATGACTCGATGCTAATGGTTAACACATTTTTTAGTCATTCATGACAAAATGAATATATTTAATGGGAAATCACTTCATTTTAAGTACTTATATATCACGATGATTTAATGGGAAATCACTTCATGTTATGGCACAGGAAATACTTCTCCAGGAACCATTAAAAGTCCATTGTCGTGACTCGGGGCACGTCGTAAGCAGACGTAATCTTTTTCTTGCGTTACAGAAAGAGCCAATTTAGCACACTTGAAATATTGTGATTGCAACTTTAGTAATGTATATTTGCTTCACTAAAAAGTCTTTGACTAAAAAACACGATTCTCGATTTTTATAGGAATGAGTTATGTGGCAATTTTGGATAGGAAAGTGCTTGGCGAGTTTAAAGGTGAACCTGAAATGCAAACAAGATAAAAGTAATCGCTGGAAATGAAAAGACTAGAGATTAACACATTTATTAAATGAGAAAAGTGTTAAAAAAGTTGCAAACTTATTGCATTGGTACTAATTTAGTCCTAAACTTTTTAATGGTGCCAATTTAGTCATAAACCTTTTGACCTAGTGCCAATTAAGTCATTTCGGCTAATTTTGGCCAGATTTTGCTGAAGTAGCATAGCTGGTGCTGACGTGGACATTTTTAAATAATATTTTAATAATTTTCGAATTATTTATTTTTTTCTCCCTTTTCTTCCTCCTCTTCTCTACAGCTTCGGTGGCCGGCAAGGGTTGGCCATGGCTGTGGCCTGCCACCGAAATAGTTGCAAAGGAGAGGAGGAAGAAAAGAGAGAGAGAAAAAAAAGGAAATAAATAAATAAATAAAAATTTGACAATTATTAAAACATTATTAAAAAATGTCTATATCAGTGCTAGCAGTTCTCGTCAGCAAAATTCGGCCAAAATTAGTCGGAAAGACTAAATTGGCAATATGTCAAAAGATTTAGGATTAAATTGGCACAATTTAAAGGTTTATGATTAAATTGGCACAAATACAATAAGTTTAGGACTTTTCTGACACTTTCCCCTTTATTAAACATATTGGAAACTTGAGTCTACCTCATGATTGTGCTGTTAAAATGGTAAGCATGGGTATTCATAGCCCACTAACCACAATTATAATAAACGGTTATTACCACACTAAATGCAGGTTATAAATACATGTCTTTCGATATTCTCAGCATGCTAACCATCATTTACAGGTGAGTGGTTCCAGATTTCGTACAGATTTCACTTGGAACCTAAGACCTATCCGTCGGAATAGGTTCTTCATTATTTAGAACCTAAAACTTACCATGCATACCTTGGAACCTGGACATACACTATCACAGGTTTCAAGTTCTAGATATATTCTTAATTGAACGATGCACTAAATCGTTACCTTTAATGATCACCATTTGTTATTACAATCTATTGACCACAATTTATATTTAGACACACGAAGAATTTGAAACATTAATAAAGTAAAAGTGTTAGTTATAAATATCGCCAAAAATGGAAGTTCAGACTAATGGTTTTAGATTATACACTTATCATTGAATGTCAAGGAATATCGCATGATCAAGTAAAAATATAGACAAAGAAAAATACAAAAACTTGTTTCAAGTTTTAGATTCTACCTACCTAGAATCTAGAACCTATTTATCGAAATATGTTCATCAATTTTTAGAACTTGGTACCTACCTTACATGCCTTGGAACTTGGAATCGAAAGGTTCTCATTGGTATGGTTCTCAAGTTCCAAGTTCTTATCTTGGAACCATACTCATCCCTACTATCATTATCCATAAGAAGTTACAACTTCTAGAGAGACTGAGATGCTCAATTGGCGCTCAGTATTGGCGCCTCAATTCGACTTTTTTGATCTATGTATTCTTCTCTCTTTTGTCCCCAACACTTGATCAAATTTCAATATAGCCAACCCCTTGTGCTCCGTTGATATTGGGTAGTTGTCGATGACTGCACCATGTAGATGTCGATGCCCATGTCACCTAATTTGCCGATTTTCCAATGACTTAAATTAGCTTCATTAACTAATCTATCCTTGTCGATTGAACTCTATCGTTTGTCGTTCACAAAGAGTTGGCTATTTTCTAATTACAAGTAATGCTATAAATTGCACTACCTTCAAGTGAGACGAGTCAACTTTTTACAAGTTACCATAAAATGAGGTAGCCATGGAAGTGCCGTAACGGCGAGGCGTTCCGTCATTCAAAAGTCACAAATCCTTTCCGACAACTATTAAGTAAAAATTTCACGAAAGCTAAATCAAATGTTCATGCGACATGAACTCCCAATCCTCGAGGAATCGATCCCCGCGGCGATTGGTCAATGCTTTACGTACAAGCCGAAGGTGACAAGTTCGATTCCCCAATCTATCTCCGATCTCCAGAAACAGTTAATGTCATGAATTTACCCCAATCAAGGAATTAAAGGACACTTGTACCAAACAGACACAAAACTACAGTTAGGCATCCACCGGAATCTGTCCGATTCAGTGGCAACACTCACCCCGTCCCTTCGTTGTCTTCATCGAAACTTCCCCGTCCCCCTCGATCGGGCCCCACCCACTGCCACCCACCTTCCTCTCTCTATCTCTCACTTCTTGCCCCTCCGCTCCACTCACTCCCTCCCTCCCTCCTCACTGCCTCAAGCTTCAACTCCCCCTCCTTCGTCTTCGTCGTCCGCGTCGTCGTCGACCCACGAATCAAGAACCTCGCGGGTCTCCGATGGCGGCCCCGCCACCGGCGAGTCTCGAGCTCCGGCCGCTCGGCGGCACGGGGCTGAAGGTGAGCTGCGTCGGCTTCGGCGCGTCCCCTCTCGGCAGGGTCTTCGGCCCCGTCTCCGAGGACGAGGCCGTCGCCTCCGTCCGCGAAGCTTTCCGCCTCGGCATCAACTTCTTCGACACCTCCCCGTAATGCAAATTCGAAATTTTTCGTTTTACTTTTTCTGTACTTATTATCTATTGGCGCGAGAGAGAGAGAGGATTCGTCGCATTGGGGTCATTTAGTTGCCTGGATTCCGAGTATGGATGATGGTCTAGGGTGGAGAAAGTAGAGAATTTGGCGATGGCTTGGTTCTTGAGCTATGTCTGAATTGGTAATGATCATCTGTTTGTTGCTGAGAATGTGGGAATGAGTGGCTTAGCAATCAGAGTGAGCAGATGGTAAAATTTTTGTAATTTGAGAGAGGGGAAGTTGAGACAGTTGAAGGCTTTTGAGATAGTACGATGATGTCCACGATGGTTCGTTGCCGGAGGATCGTGGAGTGAGGGGATATGTTCTAATGTTTGAAATCTCGATGAGCGATAAGATTAATTGGGAGTTATCCACATAAGAAAAAGGACTAATGGAAATCACAGAGATAGCAGTGTTATTAATTCATTGATGATGGAGATATGGGATTATTTGCATTAGTTTTGTTAAAGGTGGCACGCATAAATTATCGCTGTTAGCTACTCAGTTTCTCCTTTTCCTCCAATTCCCATCCAAATTTACTACTATGCGTGAGCATTGAACCGATGTAAAGTGGGAGAAATTGATCTGGACTCAGCGACTCTTAGGCGTTTCTTCAGCTCATTTGGGGTCTCCCTTTGTTTTGGGATTGGTGGATACTCTCACATAATTGCTGTTCTTTATTTTGTGTTGCCTGCTTTCCAAGGAGGCTCTGTTGTTGTTTTCGCACAATACATTTTGGACTTGCATTATGCGCTGGTTTTCCGCTTGAAATTATCTCCTGATGTAACCTATTGTTAAAGGTACTATGGAGGAACGTTGTCAGAGAAGATGCTGGGGATGGCACTTAAAGCTTCAGGTGTACCAAGAGATCAGTATGTTGTATCAACGAAATGTGGACGTTATAAAGAGGGGTTTGACTTTAGCGCCGAGAGAGTGACAAGGAGCATTGATGAGAGTTTAGAAAGATTGCAACTTGATTATGTAGATATACTTCAATGCCATGATATCGAATTTGGCTCCCTAGATCAGGTGCTTACCTTTCTTGTTCTTCCATCTGCAAACAATATTGTTGATTTGTCACGTGTGTTCTGAAAAAGAGCATTAACACTTGGCTTTTCCAAACTGACAGATCGTCAATGAGACTATTCCTGCACTTCTGAAACTGAAGGAAACTGGAAAGATCCGTTTCATTGGCATTACTGGACTACCATTGGGAATCTTCACATATGTGCTTGATCGTGTGCCACCAGGTTCAGTCGACGTAGTCCTTTCTTACTGCCACTTCAGTATCAACGACAATACCTTGGAAGATTTGCTGCCATACTTGAAGAGCAAAGGTGTTGGCATAATAAGTGCCTCTCCCCTAGCAATGGGGCTTCTTACTGAGAGTGGTCCACCAGAGTGGCATCCAGCTCCCCCTGAGCTAAAGGTTGGTTTACAATTTCTTCCCTTTGTTTTCTCACAGAAATGATATGTTAAAATTTAGAAACGAAGTCTAATTGAGGGGTAGTTTAGCTGGCTATCTGTCATCCTTAGTGCTCCAAATGGAAATTACCTGTGAGCGATGATGAGAATCTTTAGAGCATTTCAGGTGCTTGTGCAGAAGGATGCTCATTTAAGTCATAGAAGTAGATTGGCAGTACTGAAAGGTCGTGAGTATAGTTTTGGCATTTTTGATGAATTTGGGTACATAATTTGTGTGATGTCGATCAAGGCTGAGCTAGAATAAAATTAGCATGCTACTTACTGAGGTGATTGATCTTTAGGTCGATCTTGTGGTTAATCAAAACTTTCGTAGTTTAGCCCTTTATAGCCATCTAACTTGTATGTTCGAGAGGAGTGGCAGCCATATGTCTTTTAATGCTAAATGGTACACATTGTTGGTACTTTTATAACCTTGGTCAGAGTAATGATCATCATGCGTATGATTTGTCTTCAGTCTGCATGTCAAGATGCTGCGGCCTTTTGCCAGAAGAAGGGGAGGAACATCTCAAAGTTAGCTATGCAATACAGTTTGACAAACAAGGATATTGCCTCAGTGCTGGTTGGCATGAACTCCGTCAAACAGGTATGAATTAACATTTACGCTAGGGCCATTTGGTGATTTATCAAGATTGTGTTGTGAATGATGTTTGCCTTCTCTTAACCATATCTGTTTTGTTGACCGAAGCACTACTTACCTAATTCACATCCTTTTTTATATTTCCCCGATTCAATCGTACCAAATTATAGTGAACGAATAGTATAATTGGCTCTCCTTTGTTTCACGCGGATCCCAACATGACTGGAGAAAAATAGTGGTAACTATGGTCGATATCATTTTAGATAACATTCATATGGTAGTCTTGCTTTCTGCTTGGATGTGTATCTTTGCTTTTCTCATTGACAGTCGCTATTTGCCTGTGTACACCTGTAAAATTTGTCTAGCTACTTCTAAGTTCTTTGTGGGTTGCTACCAATGTCCATTAAATGTCTTTGCCTAGTTTGTCTCCTTTGGTTTCTGGGCAGTGCAGAGAAAAGCATGGGTCCTTTGCAACAACATAAATTTGTGGTCAGGGTGCAATATGCATCAAAACTTCTTGATCAAGACAGTTTAGAATTTAGACAGAAGTTGGGAGTGTAGTGGGGCATCGGCTTTGGCTTTAGTTAAGGGATCAGCCAATTTACGCATGGCTCATGTGAGCCCATTTGGGGTCTGATGTTCTGCTGAGATACCTATAGTCCTCATTGATTGCTTAATTGGTTCATCCTTCTAACAAAAGTTTAGTCGAGGAATCTGGGATGCCCTATGCCATTTAGATAACTATCACACATGCATTTTTGTCAAAACAATTCCATAGCTAATAGGGGAGCCAGCAACCGCAGCCCCAGTGAATGGCGACCATAACTATAACAGTCCTAAGGTAGCGAAATTTATTATCGCCGAAGTTTCGACCCGCATGATAGGCGTAACGATCTGGCCACAGTCGCGGAGAGAAACTCGGTGAAATAGACATGTTTGTGAAGTTGCGTACTACCTGCACCTGGACAAAATGACCCGATGAAGCTTCACTGTTCCCTAGTGGCTTTGGGCCTTTCCTGCGCAGTTTAGGTGGAAGGCGAAGGCCTCCTTTTGAGGGGGCCCAAGCCATTAGTGAGATACCACTCTAGAAGAGCTAGAATTCTAATCTTGTATCGGGGCCTATTGGCCAAGGGATAGTCTCAGGTAGACAGTTTCTATGGGTCATCAAGCACCTTCTACTGCGACGAACAACATGGGTGGTATTGCCACTAGTTAAATAGGAAGGTGCAGCATGTAGCATTGTAGGAATGAACCTCTGATACACTCTCACGCACCATGCGAATATCAGGTCGAGGAGAACACTGCCGCTGCAACAGAGCTGGCGTCCACAGGAATGGATCAAGAAATGCTATCCAAGGTCAAAGCCATCCTCAAGCCAGTGAAGAACCTGACATGGCCGAGCGGGATCCAACAAAGCTAAGAGTTTGTCTCATTCTCAACGTTTAGATTTGCCTGTGATATTGTGTTCACTTATCCCATTTCCTCTCTTGAACTTGTCATCATGAAATATGTTGCTTCAAATTCCAACATCACATCTCATGCTACCAAGTGCTTCTCAGTGGAACTTTCTTTTCACCTTCTATTTTTGGGCTTGAAATTGAGGGATTGTATCAATTTTTCTTTTTCTTTTTAGCATTTTTCTATGGTAATAATTACAATCAATGTCCTGAATCATTGGCAAGAATAAAAGGGGAAAGATCTGAACACATCAAGAAGCGTTGACCAGCGAGTAGTTTAGTCAAATCATTAGCGAGTTGGCCATCTTTATTTTCATAATTAATGAGTGATCTCATGAGGAGCAGCTTGCGAGGTAGAGGACTCACAAGACGCCGGGTAGACGATTCATGAGACGGATTTCCTGAAAGAAATGTGGCCGCGAACTTTGTCTCGAACTTATCTCGATATGATTAATTCAAAACTGGCAAGGACTGACGCATTCTCATTCATTTTTTTTTATTAAAAAAGGGGGAGGGGAGGGGAGATTTACCAAAAATTTCAAACTATATTCATTGTGACACATTAACTTTAAAATTATTTTTTTTGTGACATTAAAAGTCTCAAATTATGTTTACTGTGACATTTTATCCTAACTTTTTTTTGTGATATAAAAAACTTCAAACTTGTATTTATGTGGTGATATATTTACTCGCCGTCAAAGTTCAGCCATATAATTTTTCAACCCAAAAAACTTTGTTTTTATTTTATTTAAGTCACATGGATGTCATGTTAATATTCTTTGTTTTCCGGCATTCATATAGGCACATTTTCAACGGCGCTCATTGACGGGATCTTGATTGAGAGCGAATGTGTTACATAGATACAAGTTTGCAATTTTTTATGTCACAAAAAATTTAGGATAAATATGTCACGGTAGATATAGTTTGGGGGATTTTTGTGACTATTGCCAAAAAAATAAGACTTTCTAATCATTTAGAAAGCCTTTTGTCAACCGCGCAAAATCGACATTAATATTTGAAATGAAGATGAAAGTCACGAGACAAGATGATGGCTCTAGCTTATACAAATCATTTTCTTAAAAAATAGAAATTCTGAATATAACCGGATACGGAAAAAGATTGATTTGAAAGCAGGCCTAATTCCCTAATTAACTCTCCAACTTTATGTTTAATTTTAATTTTGCCTTGAACTTTTTTTTTTTGTCTAAAAGAAATCACCAACTTTCACTCTAATCTTAAATTTGTCCCAAACTTTTTTTTTTATCTAAAAAAAATCACTAACTTTCAATCAAGTTTCAGATATGCTCCTATTAATCTTGTGTAAAAAAAAAAAAATGCCCTTAGTTGTTTGATGTGGAATACAAATCCATAGTCGCAAGGTGACGTGAAAAATTATATGCAAAAGGAAACCGTTCTTTGATATGAAATTAGGGGAATTAGGGATGGCTAATGGCGATTTTTGGACGAAGGCCTCGGGGTGGATTTGAGACTAGAGTTAAAGCTAGTGATTCTTTTTAGACAAAAAATAGTTCAGGCAGAATTAAGACTGGATGTAAAGAGGAGAAAGAGAAGAAAAAAACTAGGTTTACTAGATAGTACTTACATATATCTCCGGATCATGAATGTCTCGAATCCATATTATATAAGGAGTGACAATGCCACATGCAAAATGGAAGAGACTCATAAAAGCATAAGCAAATAGAACGTTTGCGCATTTTCGATTTTATAGACCAAATTCAATCATAACCATCAACTTCTATAGTTTCACGTGGAACGCATATGACTAACGGCTTTAACTGACCTTATGCATGTGATCTTAGTACTTTTGCCAGAAATAAATTAAGGTTTTCAATCAATTTCCAATAAATAATGACCACTTCAATCTACATTTCAATTGGTATAATTGTTTGTCCACCATCAAACCCATTTACATATAATACGCTTTATGCAATAATCGGTGCACTAATTAATGAAGGAGGGAAGGTTACCCCATGCCAAGGCATACCACAAGCTTAGAAGGTCATATCAATTTGTAGATTGCCTACCAAAGGGGACGGTTGTAAGCGAGATTCGAACTTGAGCATGATGTGTAGAGATTTCGAACCTTACCAGTTGAGCCAATCCATTTTGGCTCTAAGCAATAATTTAAAATAATCTTCACGAGTATGTGGGAAGTTTGTTAATAAAATTAAAAAAAATATATAGAATGTTCTTGGATCAACGCAGTTGACTGGAATTTGAGGCATTGGGGATTTAGCTAAACAACGATGGGTCAAATGTTCAAATTCCATCAATTACGTGCAAATTGCTATGAATTATACGATCTACCCAAATTAAAGTTCGAATTTATTCAGTTCAAGGGTTTATATAGCGTTTCAAGTTCACTGGCTTTTAGAATTTTGGATCTCTTTATTCGTGCTCTTGGGTTATGAAAAACAAAATACGAAAAGTAAATTGTACAGACAATTCTTTGCCGATAGCCCAATTAAAATAAATTAAACTGCTGAAATTGATGTGATAAATAACTTGAAGAAGTGCCGCGAAGGTATGTGTGATGGACACTGATTCCCACTCGGATGTCTTTGTCTTCGGAGAAAAAAGGAAACACAATCGTTGACTTGCCGTCCACGATCTTTGCCTTTCTAGTCTTCCATGGATGGTCGAGTCGTCTACTGTGACTAGGATTAGACCGATCGCTAGGAAGCCAAATCTTCCAAAAGCATTTGCCCAGAAAAGTTTGTAAAGTTATGATTACGCCTGCAGGAAATAGAGTGTAAAACTCATATAATTAACGAATTAGAATTATCATCTATTAAAGCAGTCAGTCTGTGTAGTATCATATCAAACTGGGTATCTAATCCGAAAACAACATGTTTAATAAACATGTTAAATTGCTTCGATACGAACACAACACCTCTAATAGATTGGATTATATGACACTCAGTGCTAGAAGCTGACACGACATGATACACTGACCAATGTGTGCGATAAATACATAAAGCGCGTTCATACACAATAACTTGTATATCAAAAAAATATAAAAGAGAAAGAAAAAACTATATTCTAAATTGGTGAGTTAAGATTTATTGACTTGTATATGAAATTACATCCCGATTAATAAGTATGGTAAATTGATGAAAATATGTTCTTCTAGAAACATTATATTAGATAAAAGGAGATGACTAAGTGTTTTTTTTTTCTAATTGATATAAAGAAACGTGTCTAATTAATGTTAACGGAAGTGGGATGGAATGTAGATTTACGATGATGGGGCTCATTCATAAAATTTCATTACTTGTCACGAAAGTGTAATTGAATTCTAAAACTTTCAAAAAGTGCAATCATGTCATAAAACTTGTCACAAAAGTGCAATTAAATTCTAAAACTTTTAAAAAATGCAATCAAATCATAAAACTTGTCAAGTTGATGCAACCAGGCCCTAAAACTTATTAATATTTGTCGTTTATCAAGTTGGACGGAGTTAATGAAAATACTTGATTGCACCAACTTGACAAATTTAAGGAATTAATTGTACTTTTAAAATTTTTATAACTCAATTATACTTTCATGACAAAATTTAGAACTTGATTACATTTTTAAAATTATAAGACTCAATTGTACTTTCGTGATAAATTTTAGGATTTATTGTACACTTTTCCCTTCTTACTATGTATTGATAATTTTTGCTCAACAAAAAATGCTTCTAGGCTGCATTTGATTCAATTTTGGGGGAAAGCGAGCGTTGACCAGTGACCATTGACCGTCGGCCGGGCGAGCTTCAACCAGCAATCCTCGTGCCACAAAGCTCAGGCAATCAAAGCTCAACGAGTCTAGCGTCAACCGTCATAGTAGAGCTTGACACAGCTCGGTGAAGCCTGACAGTCGCAGTCTGCAAACCTTGACTGTCGTAGCAAAGCTCAGCGAAGCCCGACGCCGAGGTTGCACCCCCAGGCGAGGGCCACCGAGGTCAAGCGGATGCCAGGGTGACGAGCTGTCGGGGTCATGTGACCTTAGGTGAAGTAACATTGAGGTTGCCTAACTTCGAGTTTCGTAGATTTGGCCTTTGACGGTCGGGCTTTCTAGATTTAGCCTTTTGATGCCGACGCAACCCTAGGTGAGGGCCACCAAGGTTGCACAACCCAAGTGAGGCGACGCCGAGGTCTAGCGACATTAGGTGAGCTAGATCGCCACTCTGGCATCATGCAAAGCCAAGCAATGGATCGCCAAGGCCACACGACCCCAAGGCTATGTGACACCGGTTTTGCCCGACCCCTTGCCAACTTCCGTCCAACTCCTCTGAGCCACACTGGCGTCCATCCAACTTCGAGCTCTAGTTATGCAGGTTGAAGATGAATAGTGGGAGGGCAAGACTGGAATAGGGATGGGTATTTGTTTTTTAAAGGGGGCAAAATTGGACTGTTAGTGATATTTGAGGGTAAAAAATTCAACTGATAAAATTTCATTAATTAAAGAACTTGCCTTTCAAAAATGTTAAAAGCCCAAGGCAACTCCCAACGTGTCTTGGGTTTTTAGCTTTGCCAAAGCCAAATTTTCCCCAAAACGTTTTCAAAATAATTCACCAAACACCATTCTTTTTTCCCAAGGGACTTTAGAGACTCAAAGCTCCTTAGAAAAGCTAAACCAAATGCACCTTAGGGCGCGAATAACAATTATTCTGTTCTAGAAATCAATTTCTAGATAGAAATAGATTTTTCTATTTCTGATTTCTAGATGAGTTTCTGAGCAAAAAAACGTGGTGGTGGGTGATTGGCGGACGGATGGCAATGGACGTTGGACCAGCGATTGGCGACGAACGATAGTAGTCAATGATGGCGGACGTCGGCTGTTTGCGAGTGGCGAGCAGTGGTGGTGGACGTCGGACTGGCAATTGGCAGCGAGCGAACAGCAGTAGATGGTGGCGGGGGCAGTAGACGGATGGTAGTGGACGTCGAAAGACGGCGGCGACTGGCGGGCGATTGGTGGCGAATGGCGATAGACGTCAGACCGGCGGAGGGCGACTGATGGCGACGAGGGCGTCGAGGAGTGGATGGTGGTTGGCGAGGACCGGATGATGGTGGACATCGGATTGGCGATCGGTAGGGAGCGGATGGCAATGTACATTAGACTGGCAGCGACAGGGGCGTCGGACGATGGTGTACATCGGCCGATGAGCGAGTGGTGGCGAGGGGTGGAGGTGGCGAAGGGAAGAGAGGGGGCAAGGAGTCAGGAGAGAGAGGAGAGAGAAAAAAAATTATTTCTATTCTAAAAATAAGGTATCTACTTATTTCATCTGATAGTTCGACCTAGAAAAATATCCTAAAAATAATATGCATACTTAACCCCTTAATGGGTTCTAAACATAGCGACATAAGCACAAATTACTAGCTTATCCTCCAATACCCACAAATCATATCCATAATCCATCTCATAAATCAAAATACATTTCACAAACCAAAACATATATCTTTGGCAAATCAATTCAACAACTAGAATTCATTTCATAAACCAAGTTCATTAACTAGTAGTTATAATCTTTTGAAATTCTTTTCTCAAAACATTTCTTAACCATTCACAAATAATCAAATAAGAATATTTCGTCATCTCAAATAACAAAAAATGGTAGTATTTACCTGATTTAGTTTTTATGAAACAATATGCTTTAAACATCGCTTTTGCTTTTTAAACAATCATACCTTGCACATAATATATATATAACCTTTATCACTTTCAAAATATGAGTTTATGACTTCAAAGAAAAGATAAGCACCACACACTTAGAATTGTCAAAAACCAAACAACAAAGGCTGCTCACCGATGAACTTGAAATCCTATCAATTAAGCAAGAAACGAATTAAAACTCAAGCAAATAACTACGTCAACTAAGACCTGACTACGTCATTTCGTTTACTATGGGTCGACAAAAGATCTCATTGATAACCAGTCACAACAAATAGCCATTCATGCTATGAACAATCACTTATGCGACAAATGGCCACTCGTGTGACTGACTTTCTCATATCATAACTCTCTGAACCAAATTACGATGCAAATGGTATTACTATAAAAAGAAAGCCATTTCGAAGTACTAACAGATCCTAAACTATGCCGACTCAAATGACAGAAGAGGACGAGTCAAAATCATCGCCAAACACAGTAATTCGTAACTAGGCAGCAATATGCATGAAACTTTAAATATTCATTCCAACCAAACCGTTACTCCGAATCAACTTTTGTAAAATCCCACAACTCTACAACACCTCCACACTATTATTTGCCATATAATTTGTAGCTTGATAAGCTCTAGAATGAAACCAAAAAACTGAAATCTATACAGATTTGCGAAAATTTATTCCGATTAGCTGAACAAAAATTCGAATCCTCGCCGAGTGCTGCGAAAGTTAATTTGTCTTGTCAGAATGTCCGTAGAGTGTATGGGGGGAAATCCCATTTCTCTTTTTTCGTGGATTCCTCTCTCTCTCTCTCTCGCAGTTTGATCGTACGAACTTCTCTCTCTTCTTCCTTCTTTTTCTTTTAATACTGTGGATCCCCCTTCTTTTCTTTCTTCACGACTCCGGCAGAAAATGGGAGCTCATTAGATGGGTGGACTTCGGACCCTCGGGCTTTGGCCCAATTATCGCATTCACCAAGACAACGGCATTCGGGCGGGTCAGATCCGTAAAAAGTTTCGGGTCGTTTAGGTTATAATAAGACAACATGATCCTAAAATATGTGGACATTCATCACAAAATATAGATTTCTAAGGGAAGATATACTTATTTTGCAAATTGTAGATTAATTTGAGCAAGGAGTACGAATTGAAATACTACCTGTGTTAAAGTTGTGATGTGTTCATAAACATTTTTCTAAGTGTAAGATGACAGCTTATGTATCTATCAATCTTTGCGCATAGGTCGTGTGGAAAACATAATTCTCTTTTCTTAAACTCTGTAAATAAGTCTATCTACATCTTTTTTGCATGCATCTAATTGTAACTATAGATTGAGAAAAATTACGACATTTGGGGATAATTTACAAGTTGATAGGGCCTTTAAGTTTATGAATGGCAAATGAATATCACGATCAAGAAAGTATGTTAC
>BCNH02000008.1:23312297-23335807 GCA_001662345.2 Metrosideros polymorpha var. glaberrima | reverse complement strand
ACGCGCGACATGATGAACTTCAGTTAGCATCCACCGGAATCTGTCCGGTTCAGTGGCACCCGTCTCGCCGTCCCTTCGTCGTCTTCATCGAAACTTCCTCGTCCCCCTCGGTCGGGCCCCACCCACTGCCACCCACCTTCCTCTCTCTATCTCTCACTTCTTGCTCCTCCGCTCCGCTCCACTCCCTCCCTCCCTCCTCACTGCCTCAAGCTTCGACTCCCCCTTCTTCGTCTTCGTCGTCCGCGTCGTCGTCGACCCACGAATCAAGAACCTCGCGGGTCTCCGATGGCGGGCCCGCCACCGGCGAGTCTCGAGCTCCGGCCGCTCGGCGGCACGGGGCTGAAGGTGAGCTGCGTCGGGTTCGGCGCGTCCCCTCTCGGCAGGGTCTTCGGCCCCGTCTCCGAGGACGAGGCCGTCGCCTCCGTTCGCGAAGCTTTCCGCCTCGGCATCAACTTCTTCGACACCTCCCCGTAAGGCAAATTCGAAATTTTTCGTTTTCCTTTCTTTGTACTTTTTACCGTTGGCGAGAGAGACAGAGGATTCGTCCAATGGGGGTCATTTTGTTGCCTGGATTCCGAGTATGGATGATGGTCTAGGGTAGAGAAAGGGTAGAATTTGGCGATGGTTTGGTTCTTGAGCCATGTCTGAATTGGTGATGATCATCTGTTTGTTGCTGAGAATGTGGGAATGAGTGGCTTGGCAATCAGAGCGAGCAGATGGTAAAATTGTTGTAATTTGAGCGAAGGCTTTTGAGATAGTATGATGATGTCCACCATGGTTCGTTGCCGGAGGATCGTGGAGTGGGGGGATATGTTCCTATGTTCGAGATCTCGATGAGGGATAAGATTAATTGGGAGCTATCCACATAAGAAAAAGGACTAATGGAAGTCACTGATATATGTTATTAATTCATTTATGATGGAGATATGGGATTATTTGCATTAGTTTTATCAAAGGTGGCACGCATAAATTATTGCTGTCATCTACTCAGTTTCTCCTATTCCTCCAATGTCCATCCAAATTTACTACTATGTGTGAGCATTGAACCGACATAAAGCGGGAGAAATTGATCTGGACTCAGCGACTCTAAGGCGTTTGTTCAGCTCGTTTGAGGTCTCCCTTTGTTTTTGGATTGGTGGATACTCTCACATAATTGTTCTTTATTTTGTGTTGCCTGCTTTCCAAGGAGGCTCCGTTGTTGTTTTCGCACCATACATTTTGGACTTGCATTATGTGCTGGTTTTCTGCTTGAAATTATCTCCCGATGTTTCCCTATTGTTGAAGGTACTATGGAGGAACGTTGTCAGAGAAGATGCTGGGGATGGCACTTAAAGCTTCTGGGGTACCAAGAGATCAGTATGTTGTGTCAACGAAATGTGGACGTTATAAAGAGGGCTTTGACTTTAGTGCCGAGAGAGTAACAAGGAGCATTGATGAGAGTTTAGAAAGATTGCAACTTGATTATGTAGATATCCTTCAATGCCATGATATCGAGTTTGGCTCCCTAGATCAGGTGCTTACCTTTCTTGTTCTTCCATCTGCACACTATGTTGTTGATTTGTCACATGTATTCTGAAAAATGAGCATGAACACTTGGCTTTTCCAAACTGACAGATTGTCAATGAGACTATTCCTGCACTTCTGAAACTGAAGGAAACAGGAAAGATCCGTTTCATTGGCATTACTGGACTACCATTGGGAATCTTCACATATGTGCTTGACCGTGTGCCATCGGGTTCAGTCGACGTTGTCCTTTCTTACTGCCACTTCAGTATCAATGACAATACCTTGGAAGATTTGCTGCCATACTTGAAGAGCAAAGGTGTTGGTATAATAAGTGCCTCTCCCCTAGCAATGGGGCTTCTTACTGAGAGTGGTCCACCAGAGTGGCATCCAGCCCCCCCTGAGCTAAAGGTTTGTTTACAACTTCTTCCCTTTGTTTCTCACAGAAATGATATGTTAAAATTTAGACACAAAGTCTAATTGAGGGGTAGTTTAGCTGGCTATCTGTCATCCTTAGTGCTCCAAATGGAATTTACTTGTGAGCGATGATGAGAATCTTTAGAGCATTTCAGGTGCTTGTGGAGAAGGATGCTCATTTAAGTCATAGAATTAGATTGGCAGTACTGGAAGGTCGTGAGTATAGTTTTGGGATTTTTAATGAATTTGAGGACATCACTTGGGCGATATTGATCAAGGCTGAGCTAGAATAAAATTAGCATGCTACTTACTGAGGTGATTGGTCCTTGGTCGATTTTCTAGTTAATCAAAACTTTCATAGTTTAGCCCTTTATAGCCCGTAACTTGTGTGTTTGAGAGGAGTGGGAGCCATATGTCTTTTTATGATTACTGTTACACATTGTTGGGTACTTTTATAACCTTGGTCAGAGTAATGATCATCATGCATATGATTTGTCTTCAGTCTGCATGTCAAGATGCTGCGGCCTTTTGCCAGAAGAAAGGGAAGAACATCTCAAAGTTAGCTATGCAATACAGTTTGACAAACAAGGATATTTCCTCAGTGCTGGTTGGCATGCACTCCTTCAAACAGGTATGATTTAACATTTACGCTAGGGGCTTTGGTGATTTATCAAGGTTGTATTGTCAATGATGTTTGCCTTCTCTTAACCATATCTGTTTCGTTGACCGAAGCACTACTTACCTAATTTACATCCTTTTTTACATTCCCCTGATTTTAACCGTACCAAATTATAATGAGAAAAATAGTTCATTTGGCTCTTCTTTGTTTCACGCTTATCCCAACATGACGGGAGAAAAATGGTGGTAACTATGGTCGATATCGTTTCAGATAACAGTCATATTGTAGTCTTGCTTTCTGCTTGGATGTGTAATCTTCTCTTTTCTCATTGACAGACGCTTTTTGCCTGTGAACATTAAATTTGTAATCCTACTTCCAAGTTCTTTGTGGGTTGCTACCAATGTCCATTGTGTCTTTGCCTAGTTTTGTCTCCTTTGATTTCTGGGCAATGCAGAGAAAAGCATGGGTCGTCTGCAACTACATATATTTATGATCAGAGCGCAATATGTGTCCAAACTTCTTGATTAGGACAGTTCTGATTTAGACGGTAGTTGGGAGTGTAGTGGGGCATTGGCTTTGGCTTTAGTTAGGGGATGAGCCAATTTATATATGGCTCATGTCAACCCTTTTGGGGTTTGATGTTCGGCAAGGATCGTTATAGTCATCCTCCTAACAGAATTGTTGTCGAGGAATCTGATACGCCCCATGCCATTTAGATAACCGTCACGCATGCATTTCTGTCAAAACCATTCCGTAGCTAGCTCATCAAGCACATTCTACTGCGATGAAGAACATGGGTGATATCGCCGCTAGTTAAGTAGGAAGGCGCAGCATGTAGCAGTGTAGGAATGAACCTCTCTGACACACACTCACGTGCCGCGCGAATATCAGGTCAAGGAGAATGTCGCCGCTGCAACGGAGCTGGCTTCCACGGGAATGGATCAAGAAACGCTATCCGAGGTTGAAGCCATCCTCAAGCCGGTGAAGAACCTGATGTGGCCGAGCGGGATCCAGCAGAGCTAAGAGTTTGCCTGTGACATTGTGTTCACTTGTCCCATTTCCCCTCTTGTCATCATGAAATATGTTGCTTCAAATTCCAACATCACATCTTATGCTACCAAGTGCTTCTCAGTGGAACTTTCTTTTCACCTTTTTTTTTTGGGCTTGAAATTGAGGGATTGTATCAATTTTTTTTTTCTTTTTAGTATTTTTCTATGGTAATAATTACTGTCAATGTCCTGAATCATTGGCAAGAATGAAAGGGAAAGATCTGATCATCTTATTAGGGCAAAACCCTTTTAATTTCTAGATTGCTTCAATCCATCCATTGTGCCCTCGCAAACGTATGATCCATTGAAGATCCCAACCTCGTACCAAAGTAAGTGTGAAGAAGCGTTTTGACCAGCGAGTGGTTTGGTCAAATCATTAGCGAGTTGGTCATCTTTATTTTCATAATCAATGAGCGATGTCATAAGGAGCAGCTTGCGAGGTAGAGGATTCACGAGACGCCGGGTAGACGATTCGCGAGACGCTAGACGAATTTCTTGAAAGAAATGTGGCTGCAAAATTGTCTCGACGTGATTAATTTAAAACTGGCAATGACCTTGAATTTTTTTGTGACATAAAAAATTTCAAACTATGCTTAATATGACATTTTATCTAAAAAAAAATTTGTGCTTATGTGATATATTTACCTGCTGTCAAGGTTTCGCCATACGATTTTTTAGTGAAATTAACGTCGTTTTTATTTCATTTAAGTCATGTGGGAGCCATATCAACATTGTTTGCTTTCCAGCGTTCATATAGGCAGATTTTCAACGATACTTATTGACGGAATCTTGATTGAGGGTGAATGTGTCATACGGATACAAGTTTGCAATTTTTTGTGTCACAAAAAATTTAGGGTAAATATGTTATAGTGGGTATAGTTTGGAGGACTTTTGTGGCTTTTGCAAAAAAAAAAAAGGACTTTATAATCATATAGAAAGCCTTTTGTCAACGACGCAAAATTGACATGAATATTTGAAATGAAGATGAAAGACACGAGACAAGTTGACGGCTCTAGATTATACAAATCATTTTCTTAAATATAAGAAATTCTGAATATAACACGATATGGAAAAAGATTGATTTGTAAGCGGGCCTAATTACCTAATAAACTCTCCAACTTTAGGTTTAATTTTACTTTTGTCTCGAACTTTTTTTTGTCTAAAAAAAATCTAAACTTTAGGTTCACTCTCAACTCTGCTCTAAAGTCTAAACTTTTGTTTTTGTCTAAAAGAAATCACCAACTTTAACTCTAATACCAAATCTGCCCTAAACTCTTTTTTTTGTCTAAAAAAAATCGCTAACTTTCAATCAAGTTTCAAATCCGCTCTCATTAATCACCTGTCCAAAAAAACCGCCATTAGTTATTTGACATGACATTTCCACGTCAATAACAAATCCACATTTGCAAGGTGACGTAGAAAATTATTTGCAAAATGAAACCATTCTTTGATATGAAAATTAGGGAAATTAGGGACAACTAATGGCGATTTTTGGACGGAGGCCTTGGGGGAGGATTTTAGACTAGAGTTAAAGCTAGTTATTCTTTTTAGACAAAAAAAAAAAGTTCAGAGTAAATCCAAGACTGAACCTAAACTTGGGGCTTTTCTTTTAGACAAAAATGTTCAGAGCAGAATTGAGATTGTACCTAAAGTTGAAGATTCTTTTTAGAAAAAGAAAATTTGGAGCAGAATTTGGATTGGAACTAAAGTTGATTTTATTATTATTATCGCAAATTAGCCTTTGAAAACCGGTTTAAACCTCAGCAAATTTTGTCTCTTTTGCAATGAGAACAATTTCTCTATCGCACTGTCAAAATTCTAATAATTCTAATGCAAATTTCTTAGGTAATATTTTTTTTTTGATGCAAGTAAACATTTTCGTAAAAAATAAAGGGAAAATGACATATATGATATATGAACTTTGGCTCAATGTGTAATGTGATTCATAAATTTTTAATTTGTTCAATATGGTCCTTGAACTTTAACACATTGTGCAATGTTATCTCTAAATTTTTAATTTGTTTAATGTGATCCTTGGACTTTGTTTAATTTAGTCAATAAATTATATGAAAATATTCAATATTATCCTTGAATTTGAATTAATGAAAAGACAACTTGAACATTTTCATATAATTCAAAAATTATATTGAATATGTACCAAAAGTTCATGGATTGCATTAAACAAATCAAAAGTGCATGAATTACATTGCACGTTGAGCTAAATTTCTTAGATCACATTGAAAAAATTAAAAATTCATAGACCACATTTTCACTATCCCAAAAATAAAAACAAAAACTACAATATTTTTCTCTCAATTGGACATATTACTCAGCTTCACCTACTTAAGCGGCTCATCGACCTCCACCAGCCGATCTATAGCAAGTAGCACGTGGGGCCCACCAGGTTATTGTCTTCTTTTGCATTTTATTATTATATTTTATTATATATTTTTATTTCTTTTGGGGCTCTCCACAGGAAAAAAAATAATAAAAAGGAAAAAAACACGCAGTATTTGTTTATGTGGCTCACTCTACACTCCTCAAAAGCACACTCCCAATCGCCATCGCCGTCGTCGTCGTCGGCGGCTTCGTCTTCGTCTTCGATTCGTCAACAGCGGAAGCAGAGCGCCTCCGACCGGCCATGGCGACCGCGAGAGTCATCCCGGCCGCGGCGACGAGCGCCACCTCTTGCCTGCTCTCCGGGACGCCGTTCTCGCTCAAGCGGAGGGCTGTCAACGCCGGCGGGCTGTGCTTCTTCAGGAAAGCCGCGCCGCCGTCGTCCAGGAGGCTGTTCGCGTGCAGCGCTATCTACAATCCTCTGGTCCAGGTCAAAGAGGAGGGCAAGCCCGAAACGCTCGATTACCGAGCCTTCCTCGTCGACAATTCCGGCAAGAAGGTCTCTCTCTCTCTCTCTCTCTGGTCCCTCGCTTTCTCTCTGTGAGCGTGCTTATTTGATTCTCGAGAATACGGTGGAAAGGGGTGGATTTCGCTTGGCAGTATCGGAAAGTTTTGTGGTGTTGTTATGCAGAGCTTGCATTCAGTAGATAATCGATAGGAAGGTGTGGAGCTTTTATTTCACGAAGACTGTCACTTCATTCGAAGCTTTGTGTTTGCGATGTTTTCGTTGGATTGGTGATATTGGTGATCAATGGTAACGAACGAGCGCGAAAAGAAGACAACTTCATTCGATTATTATCCGCGTCTTATCTTGTGTTTGTGGCAAGATCATGTTTTGTCCAATGAACGCACTGATGGACAACTTCCGAATGATGCAATTGGCTGCTCCTGATTCGATAGTAGTGTTCTCTGAGTTACTGGACAGTGTGTGATCGCAAGAAGTAGAATGTAGTTCTTGCAAAGCGCATGGATGGGGTGGAGTCGCACTTTAGCGTCTTTAAAAGTATGTTTGTCTTGCAGGAAAATGCCCGATGTCGGGATTGTTTGAACGCTGAACTTTGAACTGGGTTCTGTTTTTTGGATTACATTTCGATGCAAGGAAGTGTCTCTCGTTCTTCTCGTCTCGGTTGTTTAGCATAGAGACTTTATGCCAATTAAAAGATCTCATTGACTAAACATCGATTTAAGAAAATTCGAGTTACCGGTTCTTGGGCTTAAACGTTAAGTAGAATTATGATACTGGTGCAGATATCCCCCTGGCATGATATACCATTGCAACTGGGCGATGGTGTTTTCAACTTTGTGGTTGAAATACCCAAGGAGTCAAGTGCAAAGATGGAAGTTGCCACTGACGAGCCATTCACTCCCATCAAGCAGGACACTAAGAAGGGAAATCTTCGATATTATCCGTAAGATGTGCTTCTCTGCTATTGTCTGCTACTCCCTTCTCTGATGTCCAAATTGAAATATCTCTATGTCAGCTGCTTAATATGTATGTTCCTGTTTATTTATTGGGTGCTCTCTGTTCATTTAACCAAGATATCCTGGCGTCTACTTTTTGAGCATGTTAAGCACTTTTTTTTCTGAGTAATCTGTCACAGCCACAGTCGCTTGTGAGTTGTAGTTCCTTTAGTTCCTCCTCATGAATGTTCAGATATAGAAGTCGTTGAGTTTGAAATTCAATATTTTCTGATAGATGACTAAATCTCCTCAAACATATGTTCATTATGATTAATTTTCACTGCGTTCATTTCTTGACTTCCTGCTGGTGCATCATTTTGAAGCTCCAAGGTGACACACAGATGAAGAGTCTTTCTTGTTGGCTTTCTCCTTATTTCGCAGTCAGTGGAAGATTTCTTACCTTTTTCTAAACTATGAATGTTTGGTCGAGAGCAATGGGGAGAGACCCAATGCCCACTTGTAGTCATGTATATTATTAGAACGACGATGACCGTGGGTTGCTTACATGGATGCTTTACGCCTGTGTGTCTCTAGCATGGTAACCTATATTCACGTTCTTTGTTCTTATAGCTTTCATCCATATCCTTTTGGAGTTTTGATTCATTTTGACCGGAGCTTCCACTGTGTTGTGGTTGGAGCATCTTGACGTAAATCCCGTACACCTATACTTAAAGGAGTAACAGCCCATTTTCTTCTAATAATTATCATCAGAGTATTGAAAATTTTGCATCATTTCTCATTTGGTGTTTCTCAAGTGTCTCTGTTCTTTGGGACCTTCACTTTATTAAAAGACTTATAGCTGCTGTGGAGGATACATGTATATTTTAGGAGATCTAGTTTTCAGGTTATGGTCTCCTCTCATATTCGAACTGGATTTATCATTTATACTTACAACAAATTTCTTAGTTATGTAAATGGAAGTAGCCAATTAGGTTGGAATCCACAGGTATAGGAAGAAGCCCTCTCAAATTGAGTTCAGCTAGTTCTAGACGGAAGTTATGCCTTCTAACTGCATTTTTTAAATTCCACAGCTGAAGCATCTTAATTGTTTTCCTCAGCTACAATATCCACTGGAATTATGGATTACTTCCACAAACATGGGAAGACCCATCTTTTGCTAACTTGGAAGTTGAAGGGGCATTTGGTGATAATGATCCAGGTATTGAACAAACTACATCTAGCTCTTGTACAAATTTTTGTTTTCAAGATTTTTTAATGGGGATATGGGATATTAATCTAGTAATTATATTCTTGACTGTATAGTTGATGTTGTTGAGATTGGTGAAAGTCGGAGACAGATTGGTGAGATTCTTAAGGTCAAACCCTTGGCTGCATTAGCTATGATTGATGAGGGGGAACTTGACTGGAAAATAATAGCAATTTCACTGGATGATCCTAAAGCTTCCCTTGTAAATGATATTGATGATGTTGAGAAGCATTTCCCGGTATGTTCTATTTGGATGAGTATCGTACTTTTTGCTCATGCTATTCACCCCACTCTCAACAATATGCTGTTATGCACCACAATTTCATTGTTTTGCAACTTTGATATGTTTATTGCTACAAACTTGCACTAACTTCACTCTCTTTCTCTGACCCTTAATCTGGAATAACAATAGTTTGTTTGGGTATATGTTAGTTTATTCAAAGCATGTGTAAAATACCAATCTGGTCAGATGAACTTTTCCTCTGGAAGGTCTCAACTTAAGAAAATGGCTTCAGGATTTTGTAAAATTTGTAAGAGGTGATGGTTGAAATGATTGGTCTGTCATAGTGGTACAGATGTCTGGATTAGGAAAGGGAATTGTCTGGCATTAGCAAAAGAAGTAGAGTACTTATTTTTTCTTTTAATAAAACATGATAGTATGTTCAAAAGGGCACCAAAGGTGTAAAAGCCATTCACCTATTAGAAAGGACGAAAGTATTCTGCAAGATTCAGGAAGAAACGAAAGTTAAAAGAATACTTCCCACATTCCAAGATCTTAGAATGGATATATACCGACTTATATGGTACTCTCAACATTTTCAAAGAAGCTCTGTGTGTGTGTGTGTGTTAATTGACGAAGACATTGAAAAAGGAATTACAAATAAAAACACTAGTCCTATCCCTAGGAGTGTTCTAATTATCCATGACTGCTGTGTTTCTTTGTTAATTATATCCTGTTTAAGAAGTATTTTGTATCCTCAGGGTACTCTTACTGCAATCAGGGACTGGTTTCGCGACTACAAAATTCCGGACGGCAAACCAGCCAATAAGTTTGGTCTTGGAAACAAGCCAGCTGACAAGGTAATATTCAATGTCTTTAACATACTTTGCACCTATTTTGACACCCAAGAGAACAAAAAACTTTTGTGCAGAAGCAGTAAATGCCATAGCCCAGCTTGCACTCTATGTTTACTGGCAATTTGCTTTGTCAAAGACTTTCTTATCCTTTGCGTTTGAGTGGTTTACCTATTAATAGCATGCTCATCTTCCGCAAATTGCTACATTGAGAATTTTCTCTTACCTATTCATACAATACCTTTATGGCAATGCTCCATGGCCATTAGTGATTGTGAAAATTTCCTTTTCCTTCTTTTCCCCACTAGTCAGCAAGTCGCTCTACTTAGACCCCATGCTTGATGACATTCGTCAATTGGGCCTATGTTGACATTTAGGTTGATAAGCAAGTACACCGGCCACTTTGAGCATTTTGCCAGAGTCACGACAGCGTTGCTTCCTAGCTATGTATCGTAAGATAGGCCTTGATCTGAATGGTTTCTCCACCTTGGTTATAGGCCTTCATCTTTTGGTTTTGAATATTTGAAATGAAAAGGTCTCTGGTCTTACCGCCACCCTGAAGGCGCAACCGACCAACGGTTAGGGAGTGCTCCAATTATTAGATCAGGTTGCTTAGGCATTAGTGAAGGCATCTTTCTACATAGTTTGGAAGGTTTACATTTGCTATTATTGCTTTTAATTTAAATCTAATGAATTGCATACTGTGGGATATGATGCTGCAGGCTTATGCTCTGAAGGTTATCACTGAGACAAATGAATCTTGGGCCAAACTTGTGAAGAGATCAATTCCTTCGGGTGAATTATCTCTTGTGTAATGTCGATAATTGATTTCCCGCATGCACACTTGGATATATCAATTTTTTTCCATTATAGAGCTGGAAATGACCTCCCGTGATGCTATTTGCCGATATTGCGTACTCTAATGGAGTAAATGAGTTCTGGATGTTTAGGTGACATTTGTCACCGTGTATGTTAGGCATCATTGTTGTTTCACCAACATTTGTGTGAGATTATTTATCGTACGAAAAATAGAAACTTTCGTTTGGTATATACCCCATCATCCTATTTGGAGTTTGTGAAGTTATTTCTGTCTTAAATGCATGTCATTATCATGTCCATCAGAATCCTACGGGCTGCTCTCTGTTGGCTATGATCAAACCGGTTTTGCCATTTTGCATATCCCTACTGGGGTGGTGAAAAGCTTCTATTATGCACCGGAATGTGCCGAACTCTGTACTCTATATTTACACGAATTTCTTTCAAGACCGTAGAGTTTGGTTGGGAATAGCATAGAGGCTCTTGTTTAATACATAGGCCATTGGCTATGCATTCCCTGTTTCTGTAGTTGACAATTCAAGTAGTCATGGCTGAGCAATGGCTGGTCCATCTTTTGATTGATGTGCTGCTCTCTGCTCATCGTGTTTTTCTCGTTTTCAAAGAGACATTGATAGTGTACTCAATGTGATAGGTAAAGAAGCATTGAGTCGTTGATCTATTCTATTTGATTTTGCCCTTCTCACTAGCCTTGCCCAGCATTTTGGCCTAGCCGTAGGTCATTTGGTTATTTCGATCTCTCACTCATCGCACCTATGTTACCTTTCGCGCGCATGCACCCATACTCGGACAGAAACAAGCACGGCGCACGGTTACTTGTAGCAGTTAGGAGAGAGTGCTTCACGAAACTGCTCAATGATGTCACATTAGCATGGGTTGCATGTGTTGGAGCAAGTAAATGGGAGAAGCTTTGTCTTCATGATAGGTCGACGTGATTGTTGAAATCGGGAGATAACCCAATAAAACTATAACGTGGCAAAAAAAAAAGAAAAGAAAAGAAAAGAAAAGAAGAAAGAATCCATAAAATGCTTTGGACAAGTGCATTGAAAATTTTAAAACTTATCATTAAAGTGCAATTGAGTTTTAAAACTTGTCAAATTGGTGTAATCAAGTTCTTTCGTTAATTCCATCTAACTTGATTAACGAAAAATGCTGAAGTGATTTTTAAAATTATTTTCTCTTTCCTACGTGGTGCTGACGTAGCTAAAACGGCGTCGTTTTGGTCCGAATTTGATTTTTTAATATAAAATTTTAGTTAAATGATACTAAAAATAAGCTAACTATAAAGAAAAGGGAAAACCAAGCGATGGTTGCTGAGACCTAGCAAGTGGCTGACGACCCTCACTGATCCTTGGTTGGCCATCATCCACCATAACTAGGTCCTTCTTGGCGATGCTCGCCGTTTTGCCTTTGTTCCTCATTTTTTAAAATAAATTTATTTTTTTAATTAAGTTTAAAAATATATTTAGACCAAGACGACATCGTTTTAGCCTTATTCTTCATGTTTTAGCTACGTCAACACCATGTAATGCCATGTCAGCATTTTCTGTTAGCTAAATTGGATAGAGTTAATGAAAAGACTTGATTGCATCAATTTGATAATTTTAGGACTTAATTGCACTTTCATGACAAGTTTTTAGGACTTTTAGTGTACTTATTCCAAATACTATTAAATCTAACATAAAATTGATAAGTGATCATTGTGTTTTCAAGAGGTATTATTCTCTGGGTTTGATCACGTAGCACTCTTGTTGATCGAAGAAATATATTGACATTAACCGAAGCATTTGCTCATTGGGTATTTTTTCATGCCTTTTAGACAAATTAAAAGTCTAAGAACAACATTGCACATTGAGCCAAAGTTCAAAGACCACATTGCACAAATTAAAAGTTCATAGAAGGCATTGCACATTGAACTAAAGTTGAGAGACCATTTATGCTATTATCTCTAACTTTAATAAGGTGTTCACTTTGGTGTCATAAATTAAAAGAAATGTTTACTTGAGTGATGTCAATGGTTTCTTTTGTTAGAAGTCCGACATAGCATTAACTTAGTATGAAATCGCTCGACATGGCTCACCGCGAAAATGAAGTCATTAGAATTATAACATCCTTTGGACCTTTCCTTGCCCTAAATTGACAATTGGGGGCTAAATACAAAAAAAAAAAAAAACAGACTTAGACCACCATTTTCATCAGCATATCAAAATTATTGCAGGTCCATCAGAAGTTTCGTTTGAAATTTGCAATGGAGAGTGGAAACAGGAGAAGCGGCTCACGATCGTCTCAACAAAGCTGTGCTCTTCCCCGATAAAGGTGGATATTATTGCTATTGTGGGCTTTGAACTCCATCAGAACACCTTAGACAGGATTGATCCGAGGAAAAGGTTCCATGAATGTACCAGGTTAGAGAAGATGTAAATATTTTCGCAGGGTTGATGCAAAATTTTCAGTTCAAGCAAGAGATGGTGATCTTGGTGTTAATTGAATGAGGACATCAATCTCCAGCTGTATTGACACAGGAGTTGCACGATGCCGACTCACTGTAACTAGAAATCAAGGGCTTGGAATATCTGGCCAACGGTGAAGAAAGAAGTTTTAAGGATGAAAACTGAAAGAAATGTTTATCGAATGCTTCTGGCGTTGTTGTTGTCTTCTTGTGGTTTGGCTTTTTTCGTGCTTGAATGTAATGTAAGTGATGAGAAGAAGCTACTGAGTCCGCCATAGTTGAAAAACACTGAAATGTGTTGTTGTATTGGGGTAATGTATTTTAGTTGCTGGAATGCAACCAGCTTTACATGTTTGAAATGGTGTTTGAAATGATGTTTTCTTGCTCCAATGTAAAATCAATTTGCTTAAGCTTTCGAAATGGCGTTTTGTGGGATACTTGTCGGTTAAGCATCGAAGATCTGAGATTTTTTGCTTGGGCTTTGGCTATCTTGTGTATGGGGATAGAAGGAAGTAGAAGTTCCACGAGTGCATGAGTGATCATTTCATCGCCATAACTTCTTACGAGAGACCACATAAGTTCCTCAACCTTTTTAGAAGTGATCTAGTTTCACTTTCTTAAAAAAGTTCACTTGTTGATAAACACATCTATTAGCAGCAAACAAGCATTATTCCATCACTTGGATATAATAGTGATTGCATTGAAACTTGGATACACATATAAAAACATAGTATTCCATCAACCTTGGAAACTTGGATAGAAACTAACACCAGCAAAAGTGATGTTCCTACATCAATGCAAAGCTAACCATTTGCTGCTTAATACATCCCAGTGATCCCACAAGCAGCATGTTGCAAAAAGCACCATAAAAGCCTCAAAAGAAAATTAAAAAAATGCATCGCCCTCCAATCAATTAGTCATAAAAAAATTCCTCACTTCCTTTTTCTTTGGATGGACTCTTGGTTTGATTCATAATCATCGCACTCTTTCCTACTGAAACTGTAGGCAGTATCTTCACTGCTGTCCCTTTCTTCTTTGCAGCTTGCTTTTTTAAGGAGATAGAGCAGGCTAGGTGGTTATATAGAGGTACTTTCTTGTATTTATATGGGCTCTGAGGGCACCATGGCACTGGCTTCGTATTGAGGTACAATCACATCTGCAGGATCATCTTATTGTGAAGGACTTGCTTTTGGGGTCTTTGTTGTGGCCTGTATCGGAGCTGCCCTTTATGACCTCTACTTTTGAAGCTGCATTTGATTGCTTCTTCTTGGATTGTGTTGGTGCTGTACTTTGTTTCTTTGTTTGGGCTTCCCCTTAGGTTCTTTTTGGGGGTGCCACCCTTTAGTACTTTCTCTAGGCTAACCTAGGGTTTTTCTCTGTAGGAGCAACCCTTGATTCTTCAATTGGCCCCCCTTAAGAGTTCAACATCTCTAATTTTCTCCCAAGCTACAACAATGTGTAAATGGGTCATAACCATGTTTTCTTAACCTTTTGCCAATTTTCCAATGTGTTTATTGTGGTGCTAAGCTTTCGAAAACCTGTTGGGTCGCTCTTTTTCTAACCTGAAATTGACATAACAAAATCAACTTACATTTTGGACATAAAGATGACGTACAATAGTAGAAACACAAATTATACAACTTACTTTACATTTATTTCTCCTTTATGCACTATTGGACAGTGTTTTCCCTTGACTTGGCCTTGCATTGTTAGCTTGTGTTGACCCCTCACTTGCCCGTGCATTATTGACTTGTGTTGTCCCCTGTTGTTGCTGTTTCTTAGATGGGCATCAGCCTTATTGTTCCATTCTTTAAGGTAGAGTGACATTCCTTATGGCAGAGTGAAAACTTAATTTCTTCATTAGCCTCGGTCATCTTGTTAATTGTGATCTCAATTTTTTTTCATTAGCCCCGGTCATCTTGTTAATTGTGATCTTAATATCTTGCAAATTCCTTTCCTTTTTACCCTGCTAAGTTGCTTCTTCAGTGGCAAAAGGTTGGGGGTTCATGATTTGTTTTCTCCTAGAATTTGTTTCTTCTAAGGCTACATTTGGGGAAACTTTTCCAAAGGCCTTTGGCCCTAGGCAAATGGTGTTTAACAAATTTTCGGGAGAGTTTTGGGGAGAAGTAAATATTGGAAAAACATCCCTGTTCAATTTTGATAATTCCAAAACTATCTTTGGTACTTATATCTATGATGATAAATGCATATGTTCATACCAAGATGAATTGTATTGATTATAATGATTCCTATGAGATCAGTGAAGGCTAGGACAAAGATCGTGACAATGGGAGAACATGTTCCAATATGACGAGCAGTTCATGGTGACTTGAAGATACCAAAGTTAGTCTTTTGTCCATGAGAAGTCTTTGGGTACTGATAGACTCAAAAGGATCATTGGATATGCAATTGCAAGTCACTTTATTCGAACAATCGCTGGAAAGCATCAATAGACTGGTTATACCAAGCTGATAATGAGTATTGGATCATGCTGATATCAAGCTTCCTATGATGCTGGTGAGGTATTCATTTGACGATGACCGTTGAATACAGAGGACATAGCCGTTACTGGCTGAGAATTTGCAGCCGAAAAATCGAGAAATAATCAGAGAAGGTTTTTTTTTTTTTTCGATCGAAATATAATAAGAAAAGTGACTGACAGCTTTTTGATGGAAAGCCAGAAAACCAACAAAGTGATAGCTACAACAGATGCCATTTTAGGAAACCTGTTGATGTCGGAAGAAACAATTGTACGGGCAATCCTGATTTCAGCAAAAAGCTTCCACCAACTCTCAAACGGCTCTTATGATCCTCACTAGCATGATTGAAGACTCAAGAAGCTTGAAAATGGGGGAAGACAGAAAAATTGAGCCTATCGTCGCCGTACTTCATCTTTCTTGTCTGTAATAAAGAAGTGTCATTGTTTTCATCAGATAGATCTTGTGAAGGGTTTAAGCTGCTGGGTAATTGTGATGAGGTCAAGTGTGCAAGTGTAAAAGAAGTGGTTGTGTCATGATAATGTGATCTATCAATTGACAGGAATAACATTTTTTCATTGTAACTTGTTGTGAAGATTAACAGTGGAATCCAGCCCAAACCCTAGTATCTTTTTGTTGGTCTTGGTAGGAAGTAGCCCGTCGGGAAGAGCATGTACATATAAACTTCCGAGGGTTAATTAGTAAATAAATAAAGTAGCGCTTTTGATAATGATTGTTGTTCAGTTTTCATACTATCCCTATTGTTGTATTTGAATGGGTGGTTATGATTTGTTTCCGTTTGCGTTTAATTAAAAGATAAAAAAAAATGGGTCCACGACGTATCTTGGGATGTCGCATCAAAATGACTTAAGTGCCATGAGGGTTGTTGCGTGCCCAAGGGACGGGGCATGATAGATGAGGTGCAAGCTGTTTCCATAGTCATTGATCCACACTTGAAAGGTATTTCGGCAAAACACCTCCCCATATTTTTGCAGTACACAATCCAAGTTAAGACTAAATGGTGAAATGTTACTCGAAGTCGAAAGGCAAGTTAACTATTTTCTAGTGTTTGATGTGTCATGCATGTTGGTAGTTTGTTTGTAAAACAAACGAAGAGGTGCCTTGTCCCACTTGTCTCTTACTTAGTGGCGGTTATTTCAGAGGGATACGACCATTGAAAGGTCAGATCTGTTTAGATATAATTTACGCTATTATTTATTTGATGTTTCTGTTCATTATTTATAACTTTTCCAATTTCCGTTTCTTTGTAAAATATACGATCATTGTTTCTGATTGTTTTCCATTGAGAGTTCTTGAAGAAATATTAGAATTGATATTTAATATTCTTAGTTGAGACTTTATTGTATCCTGGAGGATTTTTGCCAATAATCATTAGCAATGTTATGGGGGAAATAATTCCTTAAAGAGAGTGTGATTACGCCTCAAAGTCTAATTCCATTTCTTCCTATTCCGAATTATTTCCCAACAATTTCAACATAATCACTTTAACTTGGAGGCAATTTAGCAATAATTGCTCCAATTTAAGGATTTTGGAATATCAATCTTGAGGGCACAAATTTTGTTGACAAGCACTTGCAATTCATGAACTTGCTCCAATAAGGGTTTGGTATCAACAAATTTAAAATCAAGATGCTTGCAATCAAATATTTGTTGGTACCTTGCGCCTCCGCTATATATTTGAATTCAAATGCATTTCACGTCTCTGGCAAATTTCATGTCTATGAATAAATCCTTTTATTTACAGCCGATCCCATTAGATATGCTCGAAGGTGAATTGCAAAGCACTCAAGACGTGACCCATCAATTCCAGTCAATTCAGCAACACTAGTTCTCTAATTGAGTAAATCCCTCATCTTTCTAAGCAATTCAATTCCCAAGAGCTTTGATTTATCTGAGCACCAAAAGTATAATGCATTCCCACCCAGAATTTTGAGAACAAATGATCTGCCCGAAGTGTCTTTAGATATTTCCTCAATCACAATGGAAGAAGATTTGGTCGAGATGCTTAAAGTAACTAGCCTCTTTCCTAGTTACTGCTAAAGCAACAAATTTAGATTCCATCGTTGAGTGAGATATACACATTTGTCTCTTTTCTGTTTGGCAAATTCGTAGAACATGGCTAAGAAATGTGGTAAAAAAAGTGTCCTAATCCTGAAGTCCAACGTGAGGTTTTCAAACATTCGGGACTAATATGACTTGAGTCATTGAGACTAAGAAGTATCTAACTTCCATGTTTAAAATGAAAAATTTGGGTGATGTAGATATTATCTCTGGGGTATTAAAGTAAAAAAAAAAAAACATAATGTGGGTTATTCTTTGAGCCAAAATGATTACGTTAAGAATATGTTAAATAAATTCTACCATCTTGGTTTCAAAAAAGTGAGTATTCTATTTGATTGTATCAAATTAAATTATAATACCAGTAGAGCCAGTAGCACAACTTGAATATGCGAGTGCTATATAGTCTTTAATGTATGCAATGCATTGTACAAGACTTGATATTGCTTATTTCGTGTGCAAGTTGAGTAGATATATTAGTAATCCAAGGATAGAACATTAGAATGCGATTACCATAATTTTTTATTATCTTAAGAGAATTAAAAATTTGGAATTGTTTTATAATGATTATTCAGCAATTCTAAAAGGATACACGGATGCTAGTTGGATTACAAGTGTAGGAGATAAACGTTCCACTTCTAAATGGATTAGAAATTTGTTGTTGGACATCAAATTATAGAAGTCCTATGCCTCTGATATTTGTTCATTGTGATAGTCAGACTACTTTAGCTAGAGCTTATAGTAGCACCTATAATGACAAATCTAGACATATCAGTCTAAGACATGAGTACGTGAGACAATTGATACAGGATGGTACCATAACAAGTGTCTACATGAGGTCAAGCAAGAATCTGGTTGATCCATTTACAAAGGCTCTACCAAGAGATGTCGTAAAGATGACCCCAAAAGAAATGGGGCTGAAACCCTTTGATTAAAATCACCAGTAACGACAACCCAACCAAATACTAGCATATCACTAGTTATAAGGTTTAATGGGTAAAAACAAGTTACTTAAAGTGATTGTTTGATACTGACATTAGCCTGGACATGAGAAGTCAATATTGTCTCTTACTTTTTTAGAGGCTAAATTATATTCTTAACGAAGTATACAATATAGAATTGCAATGTGTTTTTTAGTAACAAAAGCATATGTTAGAGTTATTAAATATTAAACTACGTTTTCATCTAACAGTTTAAGCTTTTCGAACAATTGACAGTGGTCCTACAAAATTTCACATGGTATCAGAGTGTGAGGGGGAATGTTAGAGTTGTTAAATATTAAGCCACGCCTTCATCTAATAGTTTAAGCTTTTAGAACAGTTGACAATGGTCTCACAAAATCTTATAAGATACTTCACCTATATGAGTTCAGAAGTGGTGCCTTTTCTTGCGAAAGTTAGGGTTACTTTCTAGAGAGATTATGAAATAGGTACAAGCATAAGGCCATAATAATGCTAAGTAAATAATGAACTTCTCGTTGAAACAAAAGGTTAGTATATGTGTGGTATGTCCGATTCTATTATTAAAGTAGCAAGTTTAAAGGTACAGCTACTTGCAACCTTTATAGAATTTTGAGATACTTACACTAAATAAAGGTTTAACTAGAAAGTGACCTTCATGTATATATATTAATCTTATAAAAATTTTGGCTGTGTATTTTTAAAATTTTATTTTGTAATTTTTGTTTTACAAACAAAGTAAGGGATTGTTTGTAGTTTGTTTGTAAAACAAGAAGAGGTGCCTTGTCCCACTTGGCTGTTACTTATTAGCGTTTATTTCATAGGGATACGGTCTATTCGAATATGGATTACGCTAATATATATTACATGTTTATGTTCATTATTTTTAACTTTTCCAATTTTCGTTTCTTTCTAAAATATACAGCCATTGTTTCTGATTGTTTTCCATTGAGAGTTCTTGGAGAAATATTAAAATTGACATATAATATTCTCCATTGAGACTTTGTTATATCTTGAAGGATTTTTTCCAATAGCCATTAGCAACGTTGTGGGGCAAATAATTTTTTAAAAGAGAGTGTTATAATGCCTCAAAGTCTGCTTCTATTTCATCCCATTCCAAATTATTTCCCTACAATGCATGTCAGCTGTGGTTCATCAACGGTCTCACGTACGGTTTCCGGAGTGCTGTATGGGGAAATTCTTGTAAGAACCCACCACTCTGGTGGATATGTAATTACAGCCATTGAATTTCGTGGGAGCCACAAGATCTGCTGTATGATCACATCAATCATCAAAGGCTAAACAACTTATTTATTAAGTCTTGCTGACAGTTGAGGGGACAACAAAGTTTATTCCATAACCAACTTCTGAACCGGTGGATCTACAGCAGACCGCAATAAATCCATCTGGGAAACATCTCACAACATTGTATACACTACAGGCCAGACTCCACATCCCTGTTTCTATAAATTAGCAGAGGACTGCAATGACTCTTGGACCCACTCTTAAACGTGTGGATCTACAGAGGATAGTAATGAATCCATCTATGAAACATCTCGTAACATTCTCTGCGTTTGTATTCTGGAGGCGAGTGACCAGCTCCCTGTATCAATGACGTTAAGAGAGGGAGAAAAGTATTATGACACCAAAAACCACACAGAGAAGGAAGAGGCGGCATTGAAGTCTTGAGTTCTTACCTTTATTGTTGCATAAGTCAATCGATATCCGCTGTCTGTATACTTCCTCGTGTACCTATCAAAACATGGTGAAATTGTAAGCTCTTAAATCATCAAGGACAAAAAGAAGGGAGAATTGAAAAGCAAGCTTGCAATCGACCGAACTCTTCGTGAGCTTACCTTGCAACTTGGCCATCTACAAACCATGGTCGCCAATCTATATCAACTGTCAGATCAAGCCATATTATCCACTCTTCGATACCATTATGCGGAATAACAAAGTCATGATCACCACTGCAAAGAATGAGGTACTCATCACCGCTCAAGTCAAGTAAATTTTCTTTTTGTTGAATTTCACATTCCCCAAAATGTTCCTACAAGATTGTAATTACTGGTTTTAGTAGTTTTTACCTGAAAACTAGAACTTGCATGCCCAGACTAGTGAGATTCTTATGATAATCGAGAACATTGCTGACATCTTCAGTGTAGGCCAAGGAGATATTACACCTGAAAAACTCGCTAACTGTTCCCTACAAATGGACACGATAACATACAAATGTTTGGTTAGTTCTCTCCGGAGGGAATAAATATGAAAGACAAATTCACGGCAAATCATGTACATACTGGTCGAACATGAAGAGCTTCTTGTACGCCTGGATAATTACCCCATATATCCACAAGTATATACTCGAAATTCTGTCACATTCAATGAAAGAATTAGAGAACATATTTCGAGAGAGAGAGAGAGAGAGAGAGACCCTGCACCAAAGATCGTGAGGTCTCGGTAGTGACTCAAGATAATTCTTGGTGAACTCTTGGAGGGACCTCCTGTGCTTGTCTTGGTTTGATATTGCTAATTTGAAAGCTTCTTTCGATTTTGGTGAAAGGTAAGCACAATCAGGATCAAGAACATTTTGTTTGTTGATTAATTCAACTAGCTGGAAGTTAGACAGAAAGAACCAATCATCTCTGCTCAAACTTTATGTTCAATAAATCTCACACCAAAACCGAGCTTGGTGAGAAAAAAGAACAGATCCACTTGATAAGTAACCCTTAAGGATGCACATTCTCTAACCTTGTCGTATGCTGCTAGATCCTCTGTGCAGTTCGCATTTGTTGAATCCACAAATTCCCCACCACAATTCATTTCTAAAGCCTGATAAACGAGGATATAAATTGATCATCCCCAGTACTCACAAATGCTCAACTAGTCCTCTGTCAATGAGTTCACACATGATTTGTTATTCATTTACCTTATAAAGTGCATCTGAAATAAGGGCCAACCTATGAGCGAATGGAATTCTTGAGTTTGCTTCGAGATGGCTGTACGTGTTAGGACATGATAGTATCATTCCCTGAAAATGATTCAACATAGAGAAGAACAGTACATTAGCACAAGATGCGGTTTATGTCAAATTTAAGTAGGAAAAATGAAGATGAGGAGCAAGCTTTGGCCTACCTTAAGGTGGACATATGGTTTAAGTCCAGCTTCATTCCCTGCATATTTACAACAAGAAAAGAGAAAAAAATGTGTACTTCATAATTGATCAATAAACGGGGAAAGGCAATAACATTAATGCTTATCCCGTTCAATCAGGTTTATAGAAGAGAATTTATTACCTTGTAAAATTGCCGTAGCAAGCATGGGATTGTATGTACCGGAATAAGAATCGCTACCAACAAACACTGGATTGGTTTCGAAACTTCGATGAGCTGCCAACCACTGCATTGCATGTATAAATAAGCATTCTTTCCACAACCCAGTTTTTTTTCTGATGTAACCACTGTGATCTTTGAAGAATTTCACTCACATTTCTTAAGAAGGTCTGCATCTGTGCAGTATTCAATGTGTCTGTAGAATTGTAGGCTGATGCCGTCGTCGCATAGGAGAAACCTGCGCCGACAGGTGCATCTATGAATATAATGTTGGCTGTCTGATAATTTTAGGGGTAAAAAGTCAGTATGAGCTCAATAAGAGGACGATCTTTCAATTGAATTAAGGTTCAGTAATTTATTAAATAATCCAAAATCAAGGGCAAATATATTACTTCTCACTTTACCTTAGTCCACGCATCTGGCTCGTAGATTAATGATGGCAAACCCCCAGTGTAATCAGTAATGTTAAATTTAAGTGGACCTGCATATTGCAGACATCAAAATACTATATTTGAACACCTACTTGAAGACATTTGATGAAATAATGACAACATAATAGGAGGAACAATGAAGAAGAAACTGACCGATCTGGAATAAGAAGGCGTTCAAACCCGAACACCCGGGACCTCCATTCATGAAAAACAAAAGAGGGTCAGCTCCGGGATTCCCTGTAGACTGCACAAAGTAGTAGAAAAACTCAACCTCCCCAACACTTATGTACCTCCATTAACCAAAATACCCAATTAAGATCACATAAAAAGTCAAATACATCCCTGCATTTTAAAACCAAAATTACCTGTAGTACAGTCAAATTACTAATTGCCCATTTAATAAAAAAAATCCATCCCTTTGATTCCACATACAATGTGACTATACATGAACTTAATAGCTTTAATACGCCTGTTGACAATAATTACGAAGGTAGTTTTAGATTTTGATGATAGGAGTATTATCTATTTCCAAAATATTACCAATCCTAGCAAAAAGGGCAAAAGTATACTAGAAGTGTCAAAAAAAAATTTCGGATCACTTAAGTATCAATATTTTTTTAAAAATGATCACTTAAGTGTCAAAATCAAAGAAATTTTTGGCACTTAAATGATCGGTTTTCTCCAATTCTAGCACTTAAGTGATCTGAAAAAAAAAATTGGCTCTCAATTGATATGAAAAGAAAGTTTTGGCACTTAAGGAGGTGAAAGGCAACACTTCTGCTCCAAGAATCAACTTTTAGCCAGAAGTTGATTTTTTTATTTCTGCTCCAGAATTAGATTTTTGGAGCAGAAATGCATTTGATAAAACATTATAATTTTTCTACTTCTAGTGGAGAAATAATAATATTTTAATATTTTTTTAGAATTTTGTAATTAATTTTTATTTTATTTTATTTCCTTCCTTCTTGCATCCTACATAGCAAGAAGTGTGGTTGGCAAGGGCTTCACAGCTCTCGCCCGCCTCGCCATGGCCTCACTTGTGACTGGCAAGGCCATGTTCGGCGAGTAACGGGTGAGGTTGGCTTCGCGACCTATCGCAAATCTGATGACTCATTGCACCACATCGCGACTCATCGCAACCTCCAATGACACATCGCGATCCATCGCGAGCCTTGCCCACGACTCGCCGGCCACGGGCGAGGCCACCTTCGCCCGCAACCAT
>BCNH02000008.1:23246228-23310835 GCA_001662345.2 Metrosideros polymorpha var. glaberrima | reverse complement strand
CCCCGCGTCCCAAAAAATAAATAAATATAATAATATAATGTGTGGGGCCCACTAGAAGAGTTATGTGGTCTTGCAAGCTATGGCAGCTACTGTTACCCAATTCTCCATATCTAACATTCCACCTGATCAATGCAAACTTAAACGTGAAAATGAGAAAGTCTCGGTTCCATGTTTTCTTAGTCAATGAAAAATCTATGCTTAAATTAAGGAAAATGATTTCCTTTTTGAAAAATTGAAAAACATTTTCTAAAATATGACTAGGTATCAGCGCTCGGACTCGAAACTCTACGCTGGAACATAGGAACCCCAACACCGGTTCCTGGGTCCTCAGAATTCAGGACTAGGTCTCCAGTGCCCTGGCTTGGGTCCATTGAGGTCGTGCCCCCAACGCCCACGCCTAGGTCCATCGAGGTTAGGGCCAAAGCCCTAGAGCTCGTGCTCATGCCCGTGCCCAATGCCTCAACACCCAAGCCCTGGTCCATAAAGACAGTGCTCGGGTCCCTAACGCTCAAGCTCTGATCTGTGACACTCAAGCCTGGGTCCACAAAGGCTGTGCGCGAGTCCTTGGCGCTTGAGCTGGGGTCCTTAGTTAATGAAACGTTTGTTCTTATTAAAAAATTTTAAAAGATCAAAATTTTAATTATTTTTTTATTTTCTTTGTTTATTCTTTTCTTTTATTTTCTTTCCTTTTTCTTTTCTTTTTCCTTCTTCTTCGGGCTATCACTGGCCATGGCAACGGCAGGCTCAACTCGGCTTGGCTTGCTGAAATCTGGTGAGCTTGTTCCTCACCTGTGGCCGGTCGCCGGCCATCACCGTGGCTAGCGGTCGGTCAAGGAAGAAGGAAAAAAAAATTAAAAAAATCGAATATTTTGGTAATTTTCCTAAGGAAAATCACATACCAAACTGTGGAAGATATTCTCTAGTTCATTTTCAAGTTTCAACAAAACACTGAAAAATATTATTTCCAAAAAATGTCGTATTTTTTAGCGAAACAAACAAAACCTAGTAATTTATCCTTTTTTCCTCCTTTTCAATCCAAAGCTGCTAGAGGCTTCTAATTTATTTATTTATTGGTCGAAAGAGGCTTCTAATTTATCATGTTTTAATAAGTACATAAGGAAGTATACAAGTAGTGGATGTCAATAGACTTATGCCCCTTTTAAGGTAATGGTTTACAGTCCATTGTGTCTTCCTCCAACTTAACATGCTCAAATTTCCCTTTTACAGGGAGCTGGTCACGCCTGCAGAACACAAACCCAAAGAATGTTATGAGATGTATCACAGATGGATACATTATATTTTCTGTATATTATATCCATACTGCATTCAAATTGGAAAGGGAGAAACGATTTTTGCTCGAAAAGTTGTGCACGGATGAATGAATGTTCTTTTGATGTCGATGAATATCTTATTCAACACAGGATTGCTCCCATAATTTCAACAAGATCGATGACTACATCGGTTATGGCTTCTTTACAATTGTATTTGAAAATAATATTGCATTTCTGAGATTCCCTCTACAAGCACAGTTCATGCCCTTATGTTGAAGCAAAAGGGCGGGGATGGGCGACTGGTAATGGCGACCCCAAGGTGAACATCCGAGATTAAGCAAGTTACCTCGCCCCCGACTCAACCTCATGACGTTTTGGATGCATGAGCGCATGTTTTCCACTGGGCCATCCTTGCCTGTGTTAAGAGGGTTCAATTTTAGTTGAAGGTATAAAAGCTACTAGTGTAGCTGCATCACTACAAAGTACAAACCACAAAAATTACACGGCACAATACATACACCCGAGATACACAACATGCATCAAATAAGATTGGCTTAATACATAGTTAAGAAACACATTTGTGTGTGCTTTAGGCCCTGTTGAGAGTGTGTGGAAGTTGACCTCACGAAGCCACTGGGTTTGGGGGTGAGAATCGGTAATTTCACACAGATGATCGACCTCGAAGGCCGGAGGACATTTGCTTTCGTTGCGGTTGGAGGGGGCATAGGATTGGTGGAGGTGGATGCGTGGAAAGCTGTGCGGCGAAACAGAGTGTGGTCCACAATCTGTTTCCCTACCATTGTCTATTATATCGTCAATAATTTATGTAGCGGAGTACTGCTGGCTTTGCTCTCTTTCACCGATTCGCCTGGTTTGTCGCGGGATTAGGAAGGGGATGATGTGAGATCGGTGTCTCAACTGAGGTATGGGGAAATCTATGCGCTAGCTGGGCAGGTTCTCGGTTTTAGGAAGCGGGTACTGTCCAATGGCTACAACTTCATCACGGAGGGTGGTTCAGTCGCATTGTTGCTCTGCCTTCAACTTTAGGGCAACCAAAAAGAAATCCCTCTGTCATCCCTAAGGAAAGACATCAATGTGAAATGTCACTGAGCGATGACAACCGACTTAAGTTCTTAAAACAAATAATTGATTCTGTTGGATATATGCCCTAAAGCAACTTACATGTCAGAGATATCCGTTGTACTTTCAATCTTATAAAGACTTATTCATTCATTTATCCAATCATTTATATATAAAAATAATTCCATAAAATCAATTGTGACCGAACTTATTCCATTAAGAAATGTGTGATGGGTTCATAATTAGACTAAGTCTTTAAATTGTTCTCGATTGATGGATCATTGAGTTGATATTAATGATCATTTGAGACCGATGTGTTCTTAGCTACACAATAAATTATTGAATACTTAAGGGACTGACGAGTCACTAGTCATTGGGTATTGTAATGCCTGAATTAGAACATAGTTGCTTGTATAAGACAAGTTCACTGACCGTGACACACATAAGACGATTAACAACATGGAAGCTTTTAGCTTGGTCAATGTCTAATCGTTCATGCTTTGGTCTTGTGGAAATAATCCTTAGACGTTAGGCACAGTGTTGACTTGTGTGTTGGATGACTATAGTTCACAAGTGCGCACATTGCCTGTTCATTGATTCATCTCTGTACTTGATGGCCATAGTTCGTTCACATGAAAGTTACATGTCTGCACAAAATGGAAACTATCTCCTTGCTACATGCAAGGTACAATAATGATGTCATATGCAATCTAATCATGACACTACATTGAAATCCTTGGCCAGGGGTAGTAACCAAGAATGAACTGTTTGTCTTTTACAAAATGCATGTTAATTAGGTTTGTGCATATGATCGAATTGGTAGCTAGACAAATATTCCATGGTCTTTATTCGATTTGAACATAGTAAGATAGTGGGATTAAATTACATTGTAGCCAAAGCTAACAAGTTCATTATGTTTTTAAAGCATTCATACTATGTAGGTAGCCATGACATATTGCTAAATATCAATCATGACTTATAGGACCCGGAGATTGATCGGGACAATCAATTCTTTTGGGAGTATCAATGTGTTAGTGTAAGTCTTACTACCAGCTCAGTGATAAATCTATGGATGTCACACACCATAATCAATTCAAGATGACGTCAAACGAGAGAGACAATATTGCAAATGTGTTTACAATCATGACAATCGAATAAATTCAAGTAAAATTAAATTAAATGGGATTAAATTTTATTTTATTTTTGGTCACAAGCGTGCGTACATATGATGCACACACTTGCCCAAAGTGGACACATATTAATGTACCCAAAAATGTACACATGCTGGTTGTGCACTTTTTTTTATTTATATATGTGTGTGTATATATATGAAGACTTAAAAAAGGCAAAATAGTGCACCTTCACACGATCAGCGAGTGCTGATCGTGCGCACAAAGTGCACAAAAAACAGTTGTTGATAGTGCGTGTGATCAGCAACTGTTGTGTGATCAACAACAATTGCTCAAATGAAGTGTCATTGTGTAATATGTGTGCATGAGAGGTAAAAAGGTTTTTCTCTTGTTGATGTCGTGATTGAAAAATTCAAGAGTGTGGAGAATTGTCTTCACAAGAATTGTCCTTCCATTAATTCAAGTTCAAGGACAACATTACATATTTTCATAAAGTGCAGGGACTAAACTGAAAATGTACTAAAAGTTCCAGGATCACATTGAACACATTAAAAGTTCGGGGATCACATTGCACATAGGAGTAAAGTTAAATGATCACATTAAACAAATTAAAAGTTCAAGGACTATGTTGCACATTAGGCCAAAGTTTAAGGACCATTTGTGTCATTCTCCCTTATTCTTGTGATTTTTTTTTTATTGAAACGCATGAACGCCTTTAGAGATACATGTATAGTTAATTTTATTTCTTACTTCCATTGCGTTTATATTTATTTTGCCTATGCATGTTCCGTAAACACCAACAATATCTTCCTTCTACTTTAGTTGATACATAAACTGCATATTTTATTTTTCTATACATGCCTACTAGGTCATTTCGACGTGGATTGGCATATCATCGGTCACATCCTAAGTCCTATTAAAAGCAAAGGGAAGTAATCGGAAGTTGGATATGGACTATTTGGGCACAACATAATTGACATATGACCTGACTTTGAAATGTACTAGTTGTTGCTCGGGGGACCTTCCATACCTTGCCGAATACATATCGGTTATTCTGGTAACCCCATGGATGTTCTTTTGATTACATGATTCATGACAAGGCTCAAGAACTTGTGGATCTCTACAAAGGATAGTAATGAATCCATCTACGAAACATCTCGTAACATTCTCTGCGTTTGGATTCTGTAGGCGAGTGACCAGCTCCCTGTACCAATGACGTTAACAGAGGGACAAAAGCACTATGACACCAAAAACTACTCAAGGAGAAGGAAGAGGCGATATCAAAGTCTGAGTTCTTACCTTTATTGTTGCATAAGCCAATCGATATCCGTTGTCTGCATAGTTCCTCGTGTACCTATTAAAACATGATGAAATTGGAATCTCTATTATCATCAAGGACCAAAAAAAGGGGAGAATGGAAAAGTAAGTTCAACTGAAAGCTTGCAATAGACAGAACTCTGTGTCAGCTTACCCTGCAACTTGGCCATCTACAAACCACGGTCTCCAATCTATATCCACCGTCAAATCAAGCCATTTTATCCACTCTTCGAGACCGTTATGCGGTATAAACATGTCATGATCACCACTGCAAGAATGAGTTAATCATCACTGGTCAAGCGAAGTAATTTTTCTTTCTGTTGAATTTCACATTTGCCACAATCTTCCTACGATATTGTGATTATGAATTTTAGTAAGTTTTACCCGAAGACTAGAACTTGCATGCCCAGACTGGTGAGATTCTTATGATAACCGAGAACACTGTTGACATCTTTACTGTAGGCTAAGGAAATATTACACCTGAAAAATTCGCTGACGGTTCCCTACAAATTGACATGATAAGATACAGCTATTTGGTTAGTTCTCTAGGAGGGAATAAAATTCAACAAGAAATTCATGGGCAAATTATGTACATACTGGTCGAACGTGAAGAGCTTCTTGTACACCAGGATAATTACCCCATATATCGGACAGTAGATATTCGAAATACTGATTCATTAAATGAAAGAATTAGATAACAGATTTAGAGAGAGAGAGAGAGAGAGAGAGAGAGAGAGAGAGACCGAGCACCAAAGATCGCGAGGTCTCGATAGTGACACAAGATGATTTTTGGTGAAATCTTGGAGGGACCTCCTGTGCTTCTCTTGGTTTGATATTGCTGATTTGGAAGCTTCTTCCGATATTGGTGAAATGAAAGCACAAACAGGGTCAAGAACATTTGTGTAGCTGATCAATTTAATTAGCTGTAAATAAGAAAGAAAGAATCAATGCTCAAATTTTATGATAAATAAATTTCAAACCAGAAAAGAGTTTGGAGAGAGAAAAAGAACTAGTCTACTTCGTATGTATCTAGTAAGGATGCACATTCTCCAACCTCGTTGTACGTCGCCAGATCCTCTGTGCAGTTCGCATTTGTCGAATCCACAAAATTCCCACCACAATTTATTTCTAATGCCTGATAATGAAGGATATAATTTGATCATGCCCAGGACTCACATATGCTCAACTGGTATTGTGTCATTGAGTTCACACATGATTTGTTATTGGGTTACCTGATAAAGTGCATTTGAAATGAGGGCCATCCTATGAGCCATTGGAATTTTTGCATTTGTTTGAAGATCGATGTCCGTGTGGGGACATGATAGTATCATCCCCTAAAAATGATTCAACAGAGAAGAACAGTACATTAACTTAAGATACAGTTTATGTCAAATTTAAGAAGGAAAAATTAAGATGAGGAGCTATCTGTTTCCATACCTTAAGGTGGACATATGGTTTAAGTCCAGCTTCATTCCCTGCAAGTTTGCAACAAGAAAAGAATGAAATGTATATTTCATAATCCATCAATAGATGTGGACAGGTGAAAACGTCTATGTATATCCAGTTCAATCGGGCTCATAGAAAAAAATTATTACCTTGTAGAATCTCTGTAGCAACCATTGGAGTATACAAACCGGCATAAGAATCGCTACCAACAAACACTGGATTAGTTTCGAAACTTGGATGAGCCGCCAACCACTGCATTGCATACATAAATTAGCACTCATTTCACACCCAATTTTTCTTACACTGTGATACAACCAGCATGATCTGTGAAAAATTTCACTCGCATTCCTTAAGAAGGCCTGCATCTGTGCAGAATTCAATGTGTCCGAGGAATTGTATGCTGATGATGATGTCGCATAGGAGAAACCTGCGCCGACCGGTGCATCAATGAATATAATGTTCACCGTCTGATTATTTTTGTGAGATAAATAGTCAGTATGAACTCAAGAGGACAACAAGATTTAAATTGAATTGAGGTTTAGTATAAAAAATCGAGGGCAAATATATTACTTCTCACTTTACCTTAGTCCACGCATCTGGCTCGTAGAGTAATGATGGCAAACCCCCGGTGTAATCAGTGATATTGAATTTAAGTGGACCTGCATATTGCAGACATTAAAATGCTTTATGTTAACAGCTACTAGAAGACATTTGCAGCATCATAATGAGATAATGATAACATAATAGGAGAAATAGTGAAGAAGAAGAAGAAGAAACTGACCGATCTGGTACAAGAAGGCGTTCAAACCCGAACACCCGGGACCTCCGTTCATGAAAAGCAGAAGAGGGTCAGCTCCAGGATTCCCAGTAGACTGCACAAAGTAGTAGAAGAACTCGACCTCACCAACACTTATGTACCTGCAGCAACCAAAATACCCAATTAAGATCACTTGAAGAAGTCAAATCCATCCATGTGCATTGTGAAACCAAATTCACTTGTAGTACAGTTACACTACTAATTACCCAGATTCAAGAGTGAACGGAAGCAATCCGGGATAACCCGGTAATGCCTTAACAGTCCAGCTAGAAAATGCAAAGCCAAAAAGGTACGTAAACAGAGAGAAAGTGTAACAACTTCATTTCTTTTTGGCCAAAAGGTGAGCATCTAATTCATGTACATATTCACAAATGCGCACGTCAATTTGGTGGCCATGTCTATTGTCCCAAGTTGATCACATTAGACCGACATGCGTCCCTGGAGATAAAATGTTCTTTCTTTTCCATGTCCCAGAGTTTCCTTTTATGATAACATCGATTGCTGACCGAGGCACGTTGGTTAAGTCAAACTTGCCAGTTTTAGCAGCATCTAGGAGAATTGGGCTGTTTTTTGAGAAGTGCATGAGGGGTTGGAGGAAAGAAGAGTCTGAATTTCTCATTTATGACACATGAGCAAAGGAACTGATCGAACCTGAAATAGTTCCAGGATTTTAACTGGTTTATTAGATCTAATAATCATTTCAACAAATATTATGTTACTAGGACTTCGATTATCGGAATTGTTTTACCTACCATATATCGTGAAGTCAGAGCATCAAATATTATGGCAAAATAGAGATGGACTTGTCAGAACATGCAAACCGTCACCCTATTAGAGATATTTAAGATATTTCCTCTTATTTTCTGCATCTATTTTGATTATGTATATCTGATTTGATTTTCTTTGATTTTCTCATATGATCTATTAAAGCCTATAATAGGCTCTCCATGTACTCCTTTCTATACATCGAAATATACAGAATTCCCCAACTTTATTTTCCGCATCATTATTCTTAACCGAAAGGATAAGTATGTATTTATAAGAAATCAATCACATATTCCATCTATGGTGCCACCAGGGCACTGTGCCTCCCCAGTCATGGACCGTCGTAAATCGGTTCATTTTCGTCGCATTACAATACAAAGTGTCGTAAATTGCAACACGTGAAGGAATTATAGTTCAAAAAATTGGAGAGAGAGAGAGAGAGAATCCAAACCGACCCGGTTTCAAGCTTAAAAGGAAGTCTACCAGGAAACCCAGGAAGTGTCTCCACTATGTGCTGAGATGAAGCAGCTGAGGCAGACACTAGCACAAGCAAAATGCACACCCATTTCTTCTCAATACCGTGGCTTCTTGAATTGAACATTGCCTTTTGCCTTGCCATTCTCTCTCTCTCTCTCTCTCTCTCTCTCCCTAGGTTCTGCTTTCCCATAAATATATAGTGTGGGTACACTGGAAGAGGTATACCATCGTACAAGCTGTGACAGCTACTGCTACCCAATTCTCCATATCTAACATTCCAACTACAAACTCAAACGTGGAAACTGTAGAGTGAATTTCTGTAATTCTTGGTTCCCATGTTGACAGATGATAAAACAATCTTATCGTTCGACGCTCACCCAGAGTAATGAGTGAATTCAGACTCGTTTGGATATGTTTGGAGTGACTTTTGGTTTTTACATTTTATTTATTCTTTTCTCGTAGCATATGGGATTTGACTTTTCATATGAATTTTACGCCAAAAATCATTCGAAACGTACACAAATTCAACATACGTAAAATCATCTAGAATTTTCTTTTTCCTAATTCTTCCCAGCCTCGAAGCGTATCGCTCTTCGTTTTGAAATTTCCGAGGAACAACAAGAAGTGCTTTTCTTAAACCAAAACTAACAGGCCCTTAAAATCACGATCACCTCACCTGGAGTTTATATCTTCTCGATTTTCAATTCATTTGATTTAAGCTTTAATCTAATCCATGCTAACTTCTTTTCTTTCCCATAGCATTACTACCTATTTGGTTAATGTAGGTAATGCTGAATCACAAGTAATTTTATCGATTCACCACTAAAAGCTAACAATTCTATACGAAATGCATTAAGTCACTATTCCACATTTATCAATTGTCAAATTAGGTGGTTTTTATTGGTTTTAGGATACATGTTATAATTTGATAGTTTCAAAATACAAAGTGAAGGATGAACACAATTCAAGCTTTCAAGGGATAACCAATACAGAGAAAGCATGAAGAAGACGAAGAGGAGAAGAAGGAACAAAGGAAAGAGAAGTACTAAAGGAAACGACACACATGAACCGTGGACGCGGCTGTTCGGTGATAACCTTTGCATTCTAGGGTTAGAAAACCATTAAATTCTAAGAATATGACATATGAAGAGAGATAACGCAGAGGGTAAGGTCTTTTTTGGCTGTAAGATTTTGTGGGACTTCCAACTGTTCTAAAAGCTTAAGCTGTAAGATGAAAAATTGGATTAATATTTGAATATTCTAACACTCTCCCTCACGCGTAAAGTCTAAAGCGTGGAAATATATAATTGGAGAGGCAAATAGAGGCCTGAAAGCGTGATTTAATAATTAAATATTCTAACATCAATGCATATAACAAGTGCCTTTGGCACAAGTATTGTCTGCTTCATGATTAGTTGCCTCCTCATTCCATCAGCATATAGTAGAGACACTTCCCGTGTTCCCTGGAAGGCTTCATTTCAAGCTATCGGTTGAATACTCTCATTTAATATGGTGTTTTATTTGTGAATTTTTCAGGTGTAATATTTTCTTGGCTTACACTTCGTATATCATTAATGCTGGGGATTGTCATAAGAATCTCATCGATAGGGACATGCAAGTCCTTGTTAATTTTTTAGGTAAATACTACGAGAACGGATGGTTGAATATCTTCGATTTCAAAAATTAAAAAAAAAAACAACAATCAAATAACAAGAAAGCCATCAATTTTGATAGGTGAACATGCAAGATTGTCTATTATGTTGTCAATAGTTCATGAAGATGGGAAGTGAATCGTTGTGCACTAGAATTAGTGTGTAGTGATGGATAAATCTTTTGCTGGGTCTTTCTTGGTCCTCCCCTTGCCTTGCAGTACATTGTCTGGATTAGTGTAGGAATTGTTACCCAAAGGGCCTGTCGAGTTTTGGCTGTATTTTCTTGTGTACTGTGCATCTGTGGTGTGGTTTATCGAACAGCATCATGTTCTGTTTCTAGTGAGGTACTGCTGGCTTCGCTATCTTTCATCGATTCGCCTGGTTTGCCCCAAGGCGAGGGCGTTCGCTCAATAAGGCCTTAGGAAACGGATGATGTGAGATCAATTTTTCAACTGAGTTATGGGCAAATCTGTGCGCTAATTGGGCAGGTTTCTCGGCTACTGTCCAATGGCTACGACTTCGTCAAGGAGGGTGGGTCAGTCGCATTGTGGCTCTGCCTTCAACTTTAGGGCAACCAAAAAGAAGTCTCTCTTTCATCTTAAAAGAAAGACTTCAATGTGAAATGTCTCTGAGTGATGACTACCGGCTGAAGCTCTTGAAACAGATAATTGTGTGTTCCTTCTACTTCAGTTGATACAGAAACGGCAGATCATAAGTTCATAAACATGTCAAGTAGGTCATTTTACGTAGATTGGCATATCATCGTATCATCGTTCACATTCTAAGTCCCCTTAAACGCAAAGTGAAGTAATTGGTTTTCAACTTGGAAGTTGGACATGGGAGTAATTGGTGACAACGTTCTCATCTCTGAGCTTCCATGTGTTACAATTGACTTATGACCTGAGCTTGAAATGTAGTTGCTGTTGCTCGGCAGACCTTCTGTAACTTGCTGAATACATGTCGGTTAATTTGGTAACTCAATGGATGTTCTTCCGATTACATGAATCATGACAAGGCTAAATAACTTGTGAATAAAGTTATTCTCATAATTTAGCAACAAAACTTATTCTAGCTCCCACTCTTAAACGTGTGCATCTACAGAGGATAATAATGAATCCATCTATGAAACATCTCGTAACATTCTCTGCGTTTGTATTCTGGAGGCGAGTGACCAGATCCCTGTATCAAAGGCATTAACAGAGGAACAAAGGAATTAGGACACCAAAAACGACTCAAAGAGAAGGAAGAGACGGCATTAAAGCCTGAGTTCTTACCTTTAATGTTGCATAAGTCAATCGATATCCGCCGTCTGTGTACTTCCTTGTATACCTATTAAAACATGGTGAAATTGGAAACTCCTAATTTATCAAGGTCAAACAAAAGGGAGAATGAAAAGTAAGTTCAACTGAAAGCTTGCAATAGACCGAACTCTTTATGAGCTTACCCTGCAACTTGGCCATCTACAAACCACGGTCTCCAATCTATATCTACCGTCAAATCAAGCCACTTTATCCACTTTTCGATACCATTATGCGGAATAACCATGTCATGATCACCACTGCAAAGAAAGAGTTACTCATCACCGGTCAAACGAAGTACTTTTTTCTTTCTGCTGAATTTCACATTTGCCAAAGTTTTCCTACAACTTTGTCAACAAAGGTTTTATAAGTTTTTACCTGAAAACTAGAACTTGCATGCCTAGACTGGTGAGATTCTTATGATAATCGAGCACATTGTTGACATCTACAGTGTAGGATAAGGAGATATTACACCTGAAAAATTCGCTGACAGTTCCCTACAAATTGACAAAGATATGACTATTTGGTTAGTTTTCTCAAGAGAGAACAAACTTGAATGAGAAATTCATGGCAAATAATGTACATACTGGTCGAACATGAAGAGCATCTTGTACGCCTGGATAATTGCCCCATATATCGGAAAGTAGATAATCAAAATTCTGTAACATTCAATGAAAGAATTAGAAAACAGATTGAGAGAGAGAGAGAGAGAGAGAGAGAGAGACCTTGCACCAAAGATCGCGAGGTCTCGGTAGTGACACAAGATAATCCTTGGTGAACTCTTGGATGGACCTCCTGTGCTTCTCTTGGTTTGACATTGCTGATTTGAAAGCTTCTTTCGATTTTGGTGAAAGGAAAGCACAATCAGGTTCAAGAACATTTTGTTTGCTGATCAATTCAATTAGCTGGAAATAAGACAGAAAGAACCAAACATCTCTGTTCAAACTGTAGGTTCAATAAATCTCAAATCAAACAAGAGTTTGGTTAAGAAATAAACAAGTCTACTTCATAAGTATCCATTAGCGATGCACATTCTCTAACCTCGTCGTATGCTGCCAGATCCTCTGTGCAGTTTGCGTTTGTTGAATCAACAAAATCCCCACCACAATTTACTTCTAATGCCTGATAATGAAGGATATAATTTGATCATACCCAGGAATCACAACTGCTCAACTAGTCTTGCATCAATAAGTTAACACAAGATTTGTCTTTCATTTACCTCATAAAGTGCATCTGAAATGAGGGCCAACCTATGAGCAAATGGAATTTTTGAGTTTGTTTCAAGATCAGTGTACGTGTGGGCACATGATAGTATCATTCCCTAAAAATGATTAAACGAAGAGAAGATCAGTATATTAACCCAAGATACAGTTTATGTCAAACTCAAGAAGGAAAGATTAAGATGACAAGCAAGCTTTTTCATACCTTAAGGTGGATATATGGTGTAAATCCAGCTTCATTCCCTGCAAATTTAGAACGAGAAACGAAAATGTATACTTCATAACCATCAACAGGTGTGGAAAGACGATAACATGTATGTTTATCCCAGTCAATCAGGTTTATAGAGAAGCATTGATACCTTGTAGAATCGCAGTAGCAAGCATGGGAGTGTACACACCGGCATAAGAATCACTACCAACAAACACCGGATTGGTTTCAAAACTTGGATGAGCTGCCAACCACTGCATTGCATATTTAAGTTAGCATTCATTTCACACCCATTTTTTCTTACGTTATGATACAACCACCAGGATCTGTGAAGAATTTCACTCACATTTCTTAAGAAGGCATGCATCTGTGCAGTATTCAATGTGTCTGTGGAATTGTACGCCGATGCCGTCGTCGCATAGGAGAAACCTGCACCGACTGGTGCATCTATGAATATAATGTTGGCTGTCTGATAATTTTTGGGGGGTAAAAAGTCAGTATGAGCTCAATAAGTGGACAAGATTTACATTGAACTGAGGTTCAGTAAATTGTTAAACAGTCTGAAATCGAGGGAAATTTTATTACTTCTCACTTTACCTTAGTCCATGCATCTGGCTCGTAGAGTAATGACGGCAAACCCCCAGTGTAATCAGTAATGTTGAATCTAAGCGGACCTGCATACAGCAGACATCAAAGTACTTTATGTAACACCTACTTGAAGACATTTCCAGCATCATACGAGATAACGATAACATTGTAGGAGGAATTATGAAGAATAAGAAACTTACCCAGCTGGAACAAGAAGGCGTTCAAACCCGAACACCCGGGACCTCCATTCATGTAAAGCAGAAGAGGGTCAGCTCCAGGATTCCCGGTAGACTGCACGAAGTAGTAGAAGAACTCGACATCTCCAACGCTTATGTACCTGCATCAACCAACATACCCAATTAAGATCACTAAAAAAGACAAATCCATCCCTGCATTTTGAAACCAGAAAGTATAGTCACATTACTAATTCACCCAGTTTCAAGAGTGAGCAGAACCAAACCAGGATAACCTGGTAATTCCTTAGCAATCCAGCTAGAAAATGCAGAGCCAGAAAGGTGCAGAAACAGAGAGAGAGAAAGCAAAAGCCAGTGGAGTTGACTTTGCTTGGATTGATGGAAGTCATTGTTAGAGAGTTCACACTGGCATTCCAATCTTGCTGGGAGGAGCCAAACATAGGTTAGTGAAATTCGTTGAAAGGTTGGTCATTTTGCAGCGAGTGTGGGTGTTGTTTTTACGGAAAGTTAGGAGAACCTGATGACTAAAAGTATCACGGGTAGAGAAAATTTTGGTGCAGCCGATGTATGTTAGATCAGTCCATCAAGATCAGTTGACTTATCTGCTCCTGTACATAATGAATTTAGGTGCGCTTCCTCATCCTTTAAAGAATATAATTTCACTGGCTTGGAGGAAAATTTTTTATACAAAATATTTCCGACATTAGTGTACATGAATTAGAAGATTGAATGGGTTGTGATTCAATATCGAATCGATTTATTTATTATGTAATGAACTGTGCAAACTAACTATCAATAATTGCACCTGGTACCCAACATCATCAGTGTTGTTTACACAATTAGTTCTTCCAAGTTATTACTTGTCTCGCTGTAATCCGGTCGATTATATCGATTGAACCATCACCCTTGAAAGGAAAAAGTACTCATTTTCCTAGATTAGGAAGGAATGTGCTGAACAGAAGGACTAACGGCGTAGCTTTCTAGAGAATGGAGTCCGGAGCGTGGAAGGACTTAATAGATGCAATTAGAAACTTGAGGACCCAGTTGAGATAAGTCATAAATTGTGGGGACTAAACTGCAAAGTTCTTCTAAGCTGGTGTGTCTTCATTTTTAAAAACAAATTCTGCAATCTCAGCACCATCATGCATCACCAAATGCTAGAAACAAAGAAAATGTTGGTGAAGAAGCAGTCACATATGCCATTAATGGGTGCCACCGGGCACTGTGCCTCTGGTTGCAGACTGCCGTGAATCGGCTCATTTTTCGGTCCAATACAAAGTGTCGTGAATCACAACTTATGAAGGAACTCTAGTTCAAATCATTGTCGAGATTGAGAAAGAGAGAGAGAGATGGCATGAAAGAATCCGAACTGACCCGGTTTCCAGCGTAAAAGGAAGTCTTCCAGGGAACCCAGGAAGCGTCTCCACAATGTACTGAGATGAAGCTGCTGAGGCAGACACCAGCACAAGCAAAATGCACGCCCATTTCTTCTCAATGCCTTGCCTTCTTGAATTCAACATTGCCTCTTCCCTTGCCATTCTCTCTCTCTCTCTCTCTCTCTAGTCTCCGCTTACACTTTGGTGCCAATGACCCCCCCTATAACCAAAGGGAAAAAGAAGGTTCAAACTAAGAATGAAGTACGCCAAGAAGGAAATCTTAAATGGAGCGCATGGATGGGCTCCATGTCTGTGTGTCCGTTGGTTTAGTTATAAAGAAAGTTAGGTGTGTGAGCCGGTGTGGTGGAGCTGGTCTAACCCACTTTCAACTCTCTGTACATCTCTCCATCAGTTGAGCCTGCATGAATGTTCAACATCCAAGCATATGGTTCATTTTATCGGACATTGTATGCTCGCGATACACACGGACCCGCGAAGCATATCTACCGTTCGATCACGTGCCGGCGAGATCGACCGGGGTCCACGTGCATCGAGTGGCGCGACGACCTTTCGAGTTTTTCCGGGCTTCTGATGGAAAGTAGTCTGACGTAGAGTTTTGACAGTGCTTAGAATGAGGCCAAGCTAATTTTATCTTGCTCCTTCACTAATTACCGAGTGTCCGGTCTCTTTGAACGTTCAACCGATCTCCCACCGGGTGCGATGATCGCCCGTCCCGGGCCCGGCCGACTAATCGTTAGAGGATCTAATATGCACGAAGGCGGTGCTTCGAATTCAGGTCTTGATCGACGAAACCAAAAGTCAATTGCCAGTCCTACCGTGGGGTACGTGGGGTCCTTTTTTCCAATTTTTGTTTGTTTTATTTAATTATTTTCCTAAATATTGTTATTTTTCCCCTCTCCGAATGTGATAACAACACAATGCGTGGGGCCCATTGGAAGAGTACTTATATTATAATTTATAACACGTGCTAGCTATGGAAATCCGACAATCTCCATATCTAACATTCCACCAACTGTTACACTGCAAATTTAAACGTGCAAATCAGAGAGTGACTTTTTTTTTTCTTTTTTTTTTTCTTTTCTCGTAGTATTTGGAAGTTTTTTATATGAGTTCTACAATCAAAATGGGAAAATGGTTCAAAAAGTCTTAAATTTATTGTGCGGCGACCAATTCAGTTGTAAACTTTTCATTGTGCTAATTTAGTCCTAAAATTTGTGATAATTTGCCTATTTAGTCCTAAATATTTCAATTATGCCAATTTAGTCTTAAACATTTTAAGATTTTGCCAATTTAATCTTAAACATTTTAACAAATTTTCAATGTAGTCTTTCTAGTTAATTTTGATTGGAAATCGATGACGTGGTAGCCCAGTTAGCATTGGCTATCCTACGCGACGCTGACATAAATACTTTTTAAAAATTTTTAGTTTTTCTAAATTTTAAAAGAATTTATTATTATTTATTATTTTCTCTTTTCTTATCTTTCTTTTTCTTTTTTTCTTTAATGTGTTAATGAGGTCGCTGGCCACTGGCCAAAGGTCAACGGAGGTCGTTGGCCCCTGACAAGGGCCACAAACCCCTCGCTGGTCGCAGGGGAGGGCTCACGAGCCTTCGGTGTGGCCGATCACGAGCCACAGCAAGGGCGTTGCAGCCCTCATCGGCCTTGTGTAAATAGAGAAGAAAAAAGAAAAAATGAAATGAAATGAAATGAAAAAAATCAAAAATCAAAATAAAATTTAAAAATATTTAAAAATATTCTATGTCAACAATTTTCAATCAAAATTACCCATAAGGATTACATTGGTAATTCGTTAAAATATTAATGACAAAATTGGCAAAACCTCAAAAGGTTTAGGACTAAATTGTCATAATTAAATATTTAAAAATAAATTGGTAAATTATCAAAAGATTTAAGAATAAATTGACACGATTAAAATGTTTAAGATTGAATTGGTCGTCGTACAATAGATTTAAGACTTTTTTGACAAATTACCCCAACGAAAATCATTTAGAACATACACAAATTCGAAATACATAAAATCATATAGAATCCACTTACCATAACTTATATTTAACAATTTTAGTGAACCATCATCTTTAATGACAACCACTTACTACTACAATCCCCAACTTATATTTAGATACACGAAAAATATGAAACGTTAATAAAGTAAAAGTCGTAGTCATAAATATTGTCGGAAATAAAAACTCAGACTAATAGTTCCAAATTATACATTCATCATCGAACGCGATAGAATATCACAGGTTTGTGCGAAGATATAGACCAAGAAAAATACAAAAACTTGTTCCAAGTTCCACCTATTTAGAACCTTGAACCTACTCATTGAAATAAGTTTCTCATTTTTTGAAACTTGGAACCTACTCTATACACCTTGGAACTTGGAACCAAATAGACCAGTCCGATTTTGAGGTTCTAGGTTTTATTCTAGAACCATGCTCACCCCAAGAAGCAGACATGATCCGGCGCCACAAGATCTTTCTCTCAAGCACACATGTGTAGGGTGACACCTGAGTTGAGCATAGGGAATTGAAATTTAGTAGTTTGGTTTGGGCTGATTTTTTCCGAAACTAAAGTAAACTGCAAATTGAATTAATCTTTGTATAGTATACTTCGAATTTTTATTTTTATAGCAAGGGAGAGAGGGAAAGAATCCATAAAGGGAAGAAGAAAAATAGAGACACGAGTAAGTGAGAAAAAAAGAGAAAATATCACCTGAGTCGGGTTTGCCAAGTCGGCAAGAAAACACTCCACTCAAATCTTGCCACGTGTGTTAACGATCCCACCTCGCAGAAATTTGGAAACTCCCTCTCTTCTCTCTCTCACTCTCCCTGTTATTTTTACCTCATCTCCTTTGTTATTGCCACACTCTGCGGATACTCCCTCTCTCCTCTTTCTCCCTTACTTTTTTCATCATCTTCCTCTTTTCCTTTTCTAAAAAATTTCAGAGAAGGAAGGCTTCTTTCTCGAAAAAAGTATCAGAAAAATCATAAATCTATTGTATCGGTACCAATTCAGTCCTTAACCTATTGTATCGGTACCAATTTAGTTGTAAACCTTTCAATTGGATAAATTTATTCTTAAACTTTTTCTCATTATTATCAATTCAGTCCATTCGAACAATTTAGGCCAAAAATTGCTAAGTGGATATCGGGCGTCCTTCGTGACACGACTGATGTTGACGTGGACATTTTTTTATATTTTTTTTGAAATTTTTTTCTTTTGTTTCCTTTTCATTTTTCATTCCCTTTTCTTTTCACCAACCATTGCTAGCGAGGGTTGGCCTTGCCGGGCCATGTCGAGTGAGGGCATGAGGCCCCCTTCATGAGGCCAACCCTTGCCCAGGTGAAGTCGAGGCCTGGTACCTCACCCTAGCCTGGGCAAGGGTCGAGTTGGCGAGACTTGCTGGTCTTTGCTCGCCCAGGCAGGGCTTGGCAAGGCCTCTCTCGCTAGATGTGGCGAGGCGGGCCTTGCTGGCGCTTGCCCTCATCAACCATGGCTTGTGGCTAGTGGCCGGTGAGGGCCATCGCTAAAAAGAATAGGGGAAGAACCAAAAGAAATGAAAAAAAATGAGAATTATATATAAAAAAATTATTTAAAATGTCACGTGGGACGGTCGGTACCCACGTCAACGATTTTTGGTTCAAATTGGCCGGATGGACTGAATTTGTACTAATGTGAAAAGATTTAGAATTTAATTGATCGAATTAAAAGGTTTATGATAGAATTGGTACCCCCTCTCTCTTCCCTCCCATTACTCCGAAGGCTTCTCCATTGATGCAAATTTACCCACATGCTCAGCTCTGCACTACGCCAACATGGCAACGATTCATACTTCTGCATACCAAGCCCTTGCCCCGACTTCAGTGCTTTAGCAACATTTCTGAGCTAAACCGAGAAATTCAGTTTTATATAATTCAGTTTCAAATCTTATTTTAATTTTGGTCTTTTCAAAAATCATATTGTTGCGATTTATTTCGATATTTCCAACCAAATCAAACCGAACCGAAACATGCTCGCACCTAGGCAACACGATGGGGTTGCTGTTGGTCAATATCGGCATTGTTGCTTCACTGCCGGCCATCCACATTTGTCACCCTCCTCTCTCTAGTTAGTTTCTTTTCTTTTCTATTTCCTTCCCTAAAATGCATTATGACATTTTATCGTATTTGACTTTAAAATTAATCATTCGTACCCTCTATTTTCGTACATACTATACTTTTTATGACCGGTTTGTCCTCAAATAACCAGCAATGCAGTCTGCACTATGAGCAAAACTTGGCCATAGTCAATGTAGGGGGTCACATGGCAACGGATTTCAAGATGACAGGAGGTAACTTAAAATATAACGGAAATTTCCTGGGGCAACTTATAATCCCAAATACTTGGAGGACACAATCTAAAATGCGCCTTTGCATGGACTTGGCGTTTGGATCTTACTTAGAAACATCTTTTCAACATATGTTATTTAAATTAGGATAAGTGCACTGAAAATTCTAAAAATTATAACTAAAGTGTAATGGATTTAAGACTTATAAAAAATACAATTAAGTTTTAAAACTTATTGAATTAATGCAATTAAATCCTTTCCAGCGACCCCCGCTGGCCACCCATTGCCCACCATTTCCGGCGATGGTGGGGCAGCGGCTCCCCGTTTTGCCTTCCTTCCTTTTTTAAAATTTAGTTTATTTTTAATTTAATTTAAATATATTTTAGATTAAAAAATCATATTTTGACTATAATGACGTTGTTTTAGCCTTATCATTTATGTTGTAGCCACGTTAGCATCACATAGGAGAGAGAAAAAAAAAAGCCACATCAATATTTTTCGTTACCCAAATTAGACAAAGTTAACGGAATAGATTGACTACCCTTTTTGAAAGTTTTAAGAGTTTCAATGTACTCATCCCTTTAAATTATTAGTCCCCGTGTCTAGAACACCGATTTTAATCATGCAGCTCGGCTCGATTCTCAATATTTGATCCATAAGCTTGGTATTTCGACTTAACCATGTTCTTATCTCAATTTGACAAATACAATTTCACATGGTTGAATGAGTTTTATTACTTCCACAACAAAGTTAAGCTTGTTGTTGGAATTTAGGAGAGCAAGGCCAATCGATGATACTGTCTTAAAAGACAGTGATTTCCTCAACAGAATTCGTGATCCAATGCAGTTAGCTCCGACGAAAATCCTGTCTTTACTTAGTACACGTACCAACCGAAGAATGAAGTCAAAGAGGAGAAAAAGGATCAAAGGATATAGAGAAACGTTAATGGTGCTCTCTATATTTTCGTTTTTTTTTTTTTCTGGAAAATGAAACTAATGGACGCAACTGTCTGGTAATAACACTTGAATTCTAAGGTTGATTGCTAAATTTATGAACCGCAATAAACTAACTAATGGATAAGAATTAAAAGACAAGTTAACTACTAGACAATTTAAAGCTCTCGGTTAAAAATTATATTAAGTAATAATTCTTTTGGGAAAAAATACACAATAAGGTTAGCAAATGAGTTTAGGTAGGTTGATAGGTGATTGAAAATTTACTGGGTCATTACCGATCTAGTCTTAAACTTTTCAATTTTGTTGATATAGTCCTAAAATTTTCTGCAAAATTCCGATGTAGTCCTTCTAGCCAATTGCCGTCGAAAATTGCTGACGTGACGTCTAATCATCGCCGAGCGTCCTATGTGGGGCAACTTGGGCATGGCCACATTAACGTTTTTTTGGCAGCAATCAGCCAAGAAGACTAAATTGAAATTTTGCGTAATGGTTTTAGGACTATATTGATAAAATTGAAAAGTTTATGACTGAAACAACATCCATATAATAGGTCGAGGACCGAATTGGTAATTTTCCCGAAGGTTTGGACTGGGACAATTGATATGAAATTTCTAGTTGAACATGACCTTTTAGAACAATGCACCTCATGCTTGGACTACATGTTTGCCTTCAGTCTCCATTAAAGAATTAGCCATGAGAACCATATGATAAAATAACGCCTATTACCATAATATAAAATCATAAATTTTGATAGTTACACCAAACAAACGTATCTCCTCCTCCATTCAAGAATCCGAAGGTTAGGTTCAGCTAGCAGATTGAACCGCCGGTGACTCCCCACCTGCAGAGCCATTTTCCGCAGGATTTAATTCATGTCGCTGTTACCAGAAATGGGAATGGTGATGGACTCTCTCTCTCTCTCTTATCGAACCAGACCCAAGTTTGAATAGGAAATAATTGCACATTGCAGTAGGGCACATTGCAGTAGGGCCCCTCAATACCAAATGTTCGGGCCGGCTCCGAAGCTATGGAAGGACTTGACTACAACAACCAAGATAGGTTGCAAAAATGAAATTTGAAGACGTAATAGAAATAACTCTAAAGGACGGAGTTAACGTGAAATTAGATAGGAACGAGATAAGACTAAGAGAGAATTTCTAAACATACATGCATAATTTGTTTCATGGAAAATGAACGATTTGAAAACTATTTTTAAAAAATGGTTGATACCATGAAAAACCTCAAACTAGTACATCTGTGACAAATTTATTCCAAACAAATTTTTTACCATAAAAAATCCTAAAATTTCAAATTGGTACACTGGTAATAAATTTACCCCAAACTAATTTTTTGACCACGAAAAATTCCAAACTGGTATATTTGTGTCAAATTTACTTCAAACTTAATTTTTTTTTAAATAATAATAATAAATTAGTTGACATTTTTTTCAATTAGCTCATTTTCTAACAACATGGTTCGATTTATCTTCTTTGACAAACCCTAAAATTTGGAAAAAATTTGTCATAGGTGTATCAATTTGGGATTTTCGGTAGTCAAAAAATTAGTTTTAGATAAACTTGTCACAAGTGTATCAGTTTGGAATTTTCATGGTCAAACAATTAGTTTGGGGTAAATTTGTCACATGTTTACCGATTTGGGATTTTTCATGGTAATAACCATTTCTAAAAATGATCACTTGTATCACTTACAAAAATAAATAAAAGAAAAATATTTTTACTGACCATGAAAATATTCAAACGTAAATTGTGGTCGATAATAAAAATATTTTTAATTGACTAATTATTTAAAGCAATTCAAATGATCGCTTTTAGAAAAATATTTTCGATATCATTCATTTTTTGCTAAACAAATAAAGCCATAAAATAAAAGTAGAAAAGAGAACAAAAAAAAAAACCCCAATAGCAGTTGAATGTTAAAAAGCGATGCTTGGTGTTGAAGGAGAGTTAGAGACCCACTGACCCCACACTAAACTTTCTACACAGTATGAACGACCCTGTGCTCCATTCATGGTTTGTCCATTCCTTCTTTGCTTTCATTGGGTTTTTGGGCACTCATCACTCCTCATCTTCTTCTTCTTTTGGGAAGGTTTGGCACAAGAAAAAATGAATAAGACAAGCCAATATCCAATTCAACAAAGTCACCGTCCTATGGTAAGCACTAGGAGCGGGTGTGCTCCTTTCTTATCCTGTTTGTGTCTGCTTGGTTTTCAGTTTAGGCAGGCATGTGCTCTCGAAATTATTCTTTTAAGTTTTTCTCGGCAGATATAGTGCTGACGCACAAACATAATCAATGAACTGTTCGTATTCACATGCACATAAACTCGATATATAGGAGAAATTTGTCTAAGTAGTCATAAATCTACTGTACGGATGTCAATTCAGTCTTAAATTTCTCACTTTTGCTAATTTAGTCCTAAACATTTGCATGAAATTGCTATGTAGTGATGACTAGACCGTCACGTCATCCATTCCCAGCAAAAATTAGCCGAAAGGACCACATTGAAATTTCATGTAACGGTTTAAGACTAAAATTGACAAAATCGAAAAGTATATGACTGATTGAGTAATTTTTCTCAAGATATGCCACTCAAAAAATAAAAAGAAAAAAGGAAAACACTCACGATATGAAAGAATAAGTTACTATTAGGGGTGAGCAAAAGGAATTGCTCAAACCGGACAATTCCCATGGAAATCGGTTCAGTTCACGATTCCATAAAATTGAAATCGGTGACAATTTGTCTAATTTCTAGTTTAAGGTGTGGACCCACCTACCCAAATTGGCTGACTCTAGACAGTTCCCGTGGGAAATAGTTCAGTTCACAATTCCATAAAATTGGAACTGGCAACTATTGGACCGATTCCCGGTTCTAGGTGTGGAACTTAAACCATCTGGATGGACCAAGTTTTTTTTTTTTTTAAATTCTTACGAACCTGAAAACTCAAATTAATTTTCCCATTCTTCACAAACCCTTATTGGTCACGTCTCACGCTTGTTGCACATCGCTCACGTCTCTCGCTCATGCTCATGAGTCATGACGCTTGGTAGCTCACTCTCACGCCTCTCGCAGTCTTGCTTGATGCTCACTTTCAGTCACGTCCTCTTGCCTCAACGCCACCCTCTCGCCTGAGTCCTCTCACTTGAGTCGCATGCCTCTCACTCGATGTCTCTCTCTCGCAATCTCTTCTTGAGTCTCGACTCTCGCCTCCCTCTCTTGCTCTACTTTTGGCTGATCATGATCGCAATCACATTCCATTAAGGTAAATATCCAATGCTCTGTTTTTTGCCGTTCTTCATACAAATTATAGGCTAAGAATTACAGTTGAGATTTATGTGAAATATTCCTCAATTTAGGATTTGTTAATGATCTCCACTCATTTTGATGTTGTTGTGATAAGCTTGGATTGTAATAATTGCTTCAATGCATTTCGATCTCTTCTTCGAATTGATCACTATGTGTTCGATAAAATGCTTGAAAAAAATGCGTGTACAAATCTAAGAAGTATTCTTATGCTTAGTGTCTGGATAAATTATTATTCAGTATAAACGTTTAGATATCTCATTGCAACTTCGAATTGCGACACTACAACCCACAACTTTGAATATGAACTGGAGTCGATGTAACATAGGGCAGAAGAACTCACGGCCAGTTGAAACAACTCTATTTTCATTAAACACGATTAGAGACCTGTCCTAACATTGGAAATTGAAAATTCCTTGCTAGCTCGAAACCGTTGCAATACTCTTCACTTGGAACAAAAAAAAATTAATTAGTATTTATGGGAGTTAGTTTGAAATAAGTCCACAAGATTTCTTCTCATGGCTGTCACTTTTAACCGAAACAAGGCTCTACTTCTAGTGTATTAGACAATGCTGTTTCCTCGGTGATATTTCCTAACACGTTCCGACAAAGCAAGATATAGCAATCGAAACCGAACATGCATTCAGCGACACCGAAGCCTGTAAAAGCATTCAAGAGAGAATCTTACAGAAAACAAAATCTAAAGTCGTCACCAGGTAACGCGATATTATGCCAAAGGAACTCGATCGAGATTATGCCCTTGAGATGTTGGTGTTATCAGATCCATCAGTAGTTGAAACCCATATATAAGCATAAGGTTGTTTAACAAACGTAGCTATTTACTACGGCTATGCAGCTTCGAAATGAGCTTTGACAAGAGAATGGATTTCACTTTTTGCGCTGTCCTCTCTTCTAGAGTGGCCTGCTACACCAGCCTCTTCCAACATTGCTTTGTAAGAGTTTTTCTATTTATTGGTTATATTAATTGATATTGTAATTTAATTGGTCTAATAAAGTTAGATATAAATATTCTTAATTAGTCTAATACGGGACTGGCCAGTGTGGGCCGAGTTGAGCCCGGCCCATAATGAGAGAGTTTGGCTCTAAAAACTCTATAAATAGTACTTAAGTCTCTCCTCTAACCCTAACACATATAATTCCTCACATCAAGAAAAACTGTGAAAAGCAGTCTCATTGAGCCAGTGATTAAGAGGGCAATAGAGGAAAAGGACTTGGGTGGAATCGTCAATATTCCGCATCAAGAACAATAGATTCCAAATCATGTGTGTAAATCATTTTCTCATAACGTATGTGTTCTCGATTTTTTATATAGAGATCTTGGATGTCGTTTTTCAACTTTTATCATGTGGTATTAGAGCTTCCATAAGACAAGAACCCGAACCTACGGATCTGGCCTATTTTCAAAATTTTTATAAGATAAAATTTATTTTTGATTATATTTTCGGATTCGCCTCGATGAGACGAGAAAAACAATGGGTGGCGCATCCCCATCAGACGCTGCACGCGCCCCCACACATGGCCGGAAGTCTCGCCTAGCATTGAGCACGCACGGTCACACGCAGGCGTGTGCGTCACACGCGCTAACGCAAGTGCGCCCAAGGGCTGACGTAAGCATCCAGATAGCGCAACCTGACCCGATTGTTTACCTAACTCGACCTGACCCAGTTGACCGTTGACCTAACCCAACTTGACGCGTTGAATTGACTCGCCGACCATCCAGTTAGACCAACCAAACTAGGTTTACGGTCAAACCATAGAACCAATTAGATTGAATTTGGAACAGGGTCAGTGGACCGTGCATGTGCGTGACACGTGCCTCACGCACCACGCATTTCAGGCGGCAAGTAAGGGTGCGTGGGAGCTCCGATTGGAGCGTGATTTGCAATGTTGGACTCATAACAAAATTCTCTATAAAGTGGTATGTGTATTTTTCATGTTTGAGGATTTATGGATGTGAAAATACGTAAAGATTTTGTATACGATGTATTTTCAAGGTATTTTTGAGTATTTTTCTATATTTCTCTATGCTTTTGGAAGTGCAGGTGCAAACTCACATGTATATGATCACATACAGAATATGTAGAGTGTGATTCATTGATAGCATGTATATGGTTTAACATGTGTTGATGTATTAAACAATGTAATTAGCATGGCACGTGATTTTAGTGATTAATAGCCCCTATTTTCAAGACTAAAATTGCATGTATATGGTAAATGTGATATGTAAAGTTTATATATGCCTGGTATGAGAGATTTTCAATGATTCAATTGGGCTGTGACCACCAAAGTGGCACACTTGATTGGGTTTGAGAATATCTATCTCATATTGTGGTAGGATGTCTCATGTTCTAATGCATGGTCATACTTCCCAAAGAAGATGATTGTGTATTGGTTTATGGAGGGTCTCATGTGTAGATTGCGTGATGAGTAACTGATTCTAGCGATTCATACATCCAAAGGTGATGAATTCGTGAAAATTGGAAGATATTCTCATGGCCGCTGTCATATAGGGAGTATACAACCGCATGTCATGTTTTTTGCCCAAATGTGATTATATGATGATGTATGTAACTCTCAAGATGAATACTCACATTATACTAATTGTATATATTATCTATTTGTTTTAGTTGCATTATCTGTGAATGGCAACTCCATTATGATTGAGGTTCTTACCGGTTCAAATTATAAGAAGTGGAAAGATGGTTTTCTATTTGGGATGGAGCCGGCGGATGTATATATTGCTTTTAATGAGGATAAGCCGATACACCTTACTGCTAAAAAGTAAAGATGCTCAGAAAGCACATTTTGCTGCTTGGAAAAAGAGCAATTGAATTTGTTTGTTAACTATGAAGCGATCCATTCAAGATCACTTGAAAAGTGGTTTGCCAGACAACTGCACTGCTGACAGATGATGGCTGCTTTGGATGCAAGAAGCCGTGTCTCGTCTCAAGCTGAGAAGAGTACATATATCCAGGTACTTATTAACATGAGGTATGATGGTTCTACTGGAGTTAGGGATTACATCATGAGAATGGTAGACTTGTAGACAAAACTCTGAATACTTGATTTTACTATTTCTGATGATCTCATTGTGCATCAAGCCCTAAACATCCTTCCGTCTGATTTTGGGATTATCAAAAGTAATTTTAATTCCCAAAATCAGACTTGGTCAATTAATGACTTGATAGCAAGGGTGGTGGCAAAGGAAGAAAAATTGAAGAAAGAAAAAGTGCCAATTGATTTGTATACTTCTAATTCCGATGTTAAGAAGGGTAAGAAGCCTATTAATCATACTCATAAAGGAACTCATCAAGCCGTTAGTTCTTCTGACAAATTGGGTCCTAAGAATACATCATTCAAGAAGGATGGTGAATACTTCTACTACTTTTGTAAAAAGAAATGTCGCATAAAGAAAAATTGTGTTAAGTATAAAAATTGGTTATCTAAGCATAATCCTACAGGTAATGATTCTTTGGCATTTGTTTGTGAATCTAACTTATCATAAGCCCAATTCAGTTCTTGGTGGCTAGATAACGGTGCAACTAACCATGTTGCGTTTACTTTACAAAGATTCATAAACAAGAGGAAGGCAACTAATGATGAATCAAAGTTGACGGTGAGAAACAATAATAAAGCTGACGTCGAGTTCATGAAGGATGTCATTTTAATTCTAGGTTCTGGTTTTAATTTGATGTTAAGAAATACTTTTTATGTATTTTCCTTTAGACGGAACTTAGTTTCCGTATCAAGTTTGGACATGTGTGGCCATTCTTTTGAAATTAGTAATAATATGATTTCTATATTTTTTTAATTGGAATAAAGTTGGTTGCTGCAATATGTCCAATGAATTGTATATATTGTGTTTAACTTCCAATGATATATAAGTCGTTTATATATCTGAAAAAGTTGTTTTCAAAAGACCTTTACCTAAGGAACAGTCTTATGCGTTGTGACATAAACGTCTTGGTTATATCTCTAAGGAAAGAGTAGAAAAGCTGATAAAGGTTAACATCCTGCCTGCTCTTAAAAGTGACCTAGAGACTTGCGTAGATTACTATAGAGGTAAAATGACCAAAATAAAAAAGAAATCTGCAATCCGAAGTTCTGACCTATTGGAAGTCATATACACTGATACTAGTAGACTTTATACGTTAATATTGTGTATAAATTTTTATTTCATTATTTTTATTGACGACTATTCCCGATATTGTTATTTATACTTGATTAAGGAAAAATCTGAATCTCTTGACAAGTTCAAGATTTTTTGGACTGAAGTTGAGAAATAATTGAGAAAAGTCATAAAAATTGGCAGATCTGACCATTGTGGTGAGTATTATGACAGACATGGCGATGTTGGATAGCTTAAAATGCCGTTTGCCAAATACTTAGAGGATTCTAAGATAGTAACATAATTTACTATGCTTTGGAGTCCTAAACAAAACGGTGTGGCCAAAAGGAGAGATCACACTCTTATGGATATGATGAGGAGTGTGGTTAGTAAGACTAATTTACCTGATTTTTTGCAGGGTGAAACTTTGAAAACTGCAATTTACATTCTAAATCGAGTTCTTCCAAAGTTGTTCCAAGAACTCCTTTTAAGTTATGGACTAGACGTAAACCTAGCTTAAATCATCTTAAGGTTTGTTGGATATCCTGTAGAAATGAAGTTATATAATCTAACGTTAAGCAAGTTGGACTCTAGAACTACTCGTTGTTTTTTCGTATCTTATCCTGATCTTTCAAAGGACTATCAATTTTATAATTCCGATGAAAACACAAGAATTATGGAATTATAGACAGCAAAATTTTTAAAATTTGATGTGGTCGAAATGGTAGCTGCTCACAAACTATTAAGGATAACAGTATGGTGGGAACAACTACATCTTTTTCTCTACCTATACAGACAATTGTGGAGCCTCCTAAGCCACAAACTGAGCCTTTTGAGATCTAGGATCCTGTTGTTAACGCAGCTCCCAGTGAAATTATTCAAGATCTTCGAGTGCAAGATGAGGTTGAAGTAGTTCCACTAGGAGGTTCGTCAAGCAGAGACGATTGGTTATACCACCAAACTATTTAGTCTATTTAGGTGAATATGACTATGATATCAGCTGTGTAATTGATCAAGTAACATGTACATATGCTGTTTCTTATCCTCAATTAGAATTGTGGTTAGATGCGATGAAAGACGAGATATAATCTATGAAACATAATGGTATTTGGGAGCTTATTGAATTGCCTAAAGGTCATAAGCCTATTGGTTATAAATGGATGTACAAGACTAAAAGGAATTCCAAAGGAAAAATTGAGAAGTTTAAAGCCAAACTAGTAACTAAAGATTTTACTCAAAAAAAGGGAATAGACTATAAAGCAACATTTTCGCTAGTCTCTTCTAAAGATTCTTTCAAAGTAATCATGACATTTGTGGCTCACTTTGATATGGAGTTACACCAGATTGATGTTAAGACTGTTTTTCTAAATGTAGACATTGATGAAGAAGTCTATATGGTGCAAGATGATTCAGGTAATCCTGTGTGTAGACTTAAAAAGTCTATTTATGGCCTTAAGCAAGCTTCTAGACAATGGTATTTAAAGTTTCATGGTGTTGTCACTTCTTTCGATTTTATTGAGAACAAAGTGGATAAGTGTATATACACCAAGGTCAGTGGGAGGAAATTTATTTTTCTCATGCTTTATGTAGACGATATTTTACTTGCAAGTAATGATCTTGGGTTACTACATGAGACCAAGCGAATGTTGTCTACGAATTTTGATATGAAGAAACTTGGTGATGCGTCTTTTGTCCTTAGCATTGAAATTCACAGAGATTGTTCTCGCCGTATATTGGGTTTATCTCAAAGGACTTATGTTGATCATATTTTGGAAAGATTTAGTATGCAGGATTGCAAGCCTGAAATTGCTCCTATTGTTAATGGTAATAAACCGAGTCTGTTACAGTGTCATTGTGCAGAGATTGAAAAAGCCTAAATGAAGAATGTATCTTATGCTAGTGCACTTGAAAGTATTATGTATGCTCAAGTTTGCACTAAACCAAACATTGCTTTTATAATAGAACTTCTAGGCAAATATCATTCAAATCTAAGACACGATCATTAGGTTGTTGCCAATAAGGTTTTGAGGTACTTAAAAAGGACAAAAAAGTATATGCTAATTTACATACATGTTTCGGATCCATAGCTAGTAGGGTATTCAGATGCAGACTTTGCTGGCTGTTAGGATAAATGAAGTCGATAACAGGATACATCTTCATCTTAGCAGACGGTGCAGTACCATGGAAAAGTTAGAAACGGACATCTATGTCATCTTCCACCATACAAGCGGAGTTTATAATATGCTTTTCGGCTTCTACTTATGCGATTTGGCTTCGGAACCTCATTAGGAAGTTGATCATTTTTTACTTTGTGAATAGACCTATATAGTTGTATTGTGACAATAACTATGTAGTGTTGTTTATTAATAATAACAGAGGTCTCAAGGGGTCAAGTATTTAACTATAAAGGAGTCAGTTCAGAATGGTAACATTGCAGTAAAACATATTTCCATAAATGATATGGTTGCAGATCCACTAACTAAATGCCTTCGCTTTTATGTTTTTGAATGACATGTCATAAGAATGGGCTTAGGAGCATCATAGAATACTGTGTTTTAGTGGAAGCTATTTTTGTTTAATAAAATTTACATCTGTAGTTTGTTACATTTAGTTACATTTAGTAACATTTAGATATGTATCAACTCTTTTGCATTCAATAAAGTATTTTTTTTTATGTTTCATTATTATGTTGATTACATATATTTGTTGAAAATCTTAAGGTGTTGTGTAAACCTTGAGTGAAGGTTAAGGAGCATTAAGTTATTATCCTTAAATATATGTCTTGTTACACATGAAGTAAAACTAGCTATAAAGTTAAGACATATATGGGTTTATTAGAACCATAATGATATTCTCTAGTGATACGTCAGGTTTTGTGACACTTAAAAAAAGATAATGTTGACTGATAAAGGTGATGACACATAAAGTATTACTCTCTAGAGGTGTTATCATTTTGCCACACTACTATACTGAATCTATATTAGTAAAGTTAAAAGCATTTGTGACCATGGAAGGCTCTGTGTGTATTCATGTAGTTACCGTTATGATTCGGTGTTTGAGACTTTATGGGATCGGATTAACTGTTGAGAAATAATCTCTAGACCAATATAAAAATGCGCATATACAATACAATTTCAATTAATATAGCTCAAGTGAGATAATGTAAGTTTTTCTATTTATGGGTTATATTAATTGATATTGTAATTTAATTAGTTTAATAAGGTTAGATATAACTATTTTTAATTAGTTTAATATGAGACTAGCTAGTGTATGTCGAGTTGAGCCATAATGAGAAGGTTTGGCTCTAAAACTATATAAATAGTGCTTAAGTCTCTCACTAATCCTAACGCACATAATTCCTCAAATCAAGAAAAACTGTAAGAGGCAGTCTCATTAAGCTAGTGATCAAGAGGGCAATAGAAAAGAAAGATTTGGGTGGAATCGTCGATATTTCACATCAAGAAAGATGGATTCCAAATCAGGTGTGTAAATCCTTTTCTTATAACATGTGTGTTTTAGATTCTTGATATAGAGATCTTGGGTGTCGTTTTTTAACTTTTGACATACTTTCCCCTAGGAGTCGTGTGGCGAAGCAATGCTTGCCCCAAGTGTGGCAGAAAAAGGATTAGAAGATCCCGACGCGAAACCAGTAGGAGATGTCACAGGAAGACACGATTGTCTTCTTGAAAGTAACGCTGCATGACGATGACGTTCCGACAGATTTATTTGTGCGACACTCATGCCTTCGCAAACTAGCTTGGTCCATAGTGGAAGGGGGCAATCCTGGATATCTTTCGGTTTCTGAGGATTTTCACAAACATGAACTGACCTTATGCTTTCGACCAAAGAAAAACTGACCTTATGCTGCAAAGCTGCTGCACTGTCGCTATTGCAACTTCTATTTACTTGATTCCTCGATTCTAAATTACTAACATCAAGACCGGCTACTTTAGAAAATTTCCTTTCCTAACAAAATTGTTTGCTACATGGTGAACACTACCTTCTAAATCACGAGCTCACCATCTAGACTTGGCTCTATCCATCATTTTCCATGCTTTGGTGACATCGTACTTGTCTTCGTCGTGGGAAGCAAAACCTTACATATAATCTTCATCTTCCAATGGTTGACAATCTGAGGATGGTTGACCTAATCTGTCATGCTCTGATTCTCGATCGTCTCGCTCTTTATTCTTATTGTGTGCAGACTCCACATTACCTGAATGATTGCTCGAAGTGCATCTCAATTATCGTGAATTGCCTTTGTATGAATATGCTTATTATTGTTGGGGTGTGATTCATACTCCTCATCGAAAAGTAAGAACGGAGGTCCCACTCCCCGGTGAGCAAGCAAGTGTCCAAGGGAGCCATCCCGACGGGGGTTTCAAGAGGGCAATGCCTTCTGGAAGTTAGAGGATTTTTATAATTTAAGCTCGTATTTTATTAGTAGTTTCGACGTGCGTCTATTTGCAACTCTCTCCATTTCGGCGTGCTCATCACTTATAGCAGCAACGGTCATGGCAAAACCAATCCCCTTTAGGGTACAGTGACACCTAAACCCACACAGTCATGTTTATTTGAATTTTGAGGATATAACAAGTATCCTCGGCACCGAGTAATTATAGGGATAATGATACAAAAGATTTCTAAATTTTGGTCCAATGTGCAATGTGGTCCAAGAACTTTTAACTTGTTCAATGTCATCCTTGAACTTTAGTTCAATATGCAATGTGGCCCATAAACTTTTCATTTGTTTAATGTGGTATTTAGACTTTTAATATATGTTCAGTGTAGTCCATGGACTATATGAAAATGTTTAATGTTGTCCCTAAAGTTTATGGATCATATTGAACAAGTTAAAAGTTCCGAAAACGCATTGTTCATTGAGCAAAAGTCCAGAAACTATTCGTGTCATTTTCCCATAATTATATTTGTAGTCTCCCAAAATTATGCTTTCTTTTGAAAAGAGGGGAAGGGGAGGGAAATGGATGATGAATAAGGAAAATGAAGGATATTGTCAAATTTTTAAGAGCATGAGGGAAATTTAAAATTTTCTTTTCCCTTTTCCTTTAGTCGGTATATTCAAATAAATCTATCATCAATTTACCCACACCCCTTTCTCTCCTAATTATGAGAAAGGATAGCACAATATGTTGCTCCATTTTAAATACATATAAAAAAAATGAAGAAATAGATACAATAATATTAATTATAATCAATACCATACAAAAGCTTCATTTGTTTCGCTGAAAATGAATATTTAAAAAAAATCTCTTAAAAATAATCATTTATATCGTTTGAAATAATTAATTAACGAGATATATTTTCATTTATGTCCAAACATTTACGTTAACAATGAAAAAAAATTTCGTTTATTTATTTTTGTATGAGAAACAAGCAATAATTTTTTTGATAATATTTTTCAAATCATTAAAAGCTAAACAAACTGGGCTAAAGTAATAAATATTATAAAATTCTGCACAACTCTAAGAAATTATTGAGAATTATAAAGATAGGTTAATTATCACTAACATTAATTTGTGCTTATTTCTAGGGGTTTAACTTGAAGGCCCAAGAAAATAAGATCCAAAAAGTCCAAACCCTGTTTATTATGTGTTCTTGAATTCGCTCCCTTTTCTTGATTCCTTGCTCCACTCCAATCATCCTCTCTACTTCTTCTCCTTCAATTACAGAGGCGTGCGCAAGCTCGCTCGCTCGCTCGATCATGGCGTCTGCTCCTTCGAAGCTCTACGCAGGTTTCTCTCTCGCTACTACTGATGCCTACCCGCTGATACCCATCAGCTCGCGTCCGCAAAGTTTGGAGCTTTTCCCTCTTTTCTTTCCTCTCCCCCCAGGTTCTTGACGCTTGTTGCTTCGTGCCCATGGCTGCAGACGACGTCAGCCTCCTCGTGGTGTTGCTGGACACGAACCCTTTCTTCTGGAGCGCTTCCTCCCTCCCGTTCTCCAAGTTCATCTCTCACGTAGCCTGCTCTCATTCCCAGACTTTGATTTTCTTGAACCGCAGTCTCTTGATTTCGTTTTGGAGCTCGCTCACCGTTTCTTTTTTTCTTGTTGTTGTTCTGGGAACTCGCAGGTGATTTCGTTCCTGAATTCGGTTCTGCTGCTCAACCAGCTGAACCAAATCGTGGTGATAGCCACGGGACACAACTGCTGCGACTACGTTTACGATTCTTCCTCTCCGGCGAACCGATCGACGGGGACGGGGAAACTGCCGGCTCTGTCCGCTGATCTCTTGGAGAAATTGGAGGAATTTTTTATTCGGGATGAGAAGTTGTTGAAGAAAGAGCCTGAAGGCTCGATACCGTCTTCGCTGTTATCTGGGTCGCTGTCGATGGCGCTTTGCTGTATCCTTGGCGTATATGATTGCTTGAGAGTTTGTTATCTTTTGTGGTACTAAAAGGTTGAAATTTCTTTTTGAAAGTTGCAATTGGCAGAAAATTGGTACTTATTCATGCTGATGTTGTAGATTTTATACCACTAGGGACTGTAGTCTGCTTTCGAATCATTCGCAAACTAGCAAATTGTTTAACAAATAATGTGGAATTTGAGAGGCAAAGGTGTAATGTTTATGTGACTTGTGGAAAATGTGTTTGATTTGATTTGACTGTTAGACATTCAGAGGGTTTTTCGTTCAGGACCGCTACATCCACATCCTCGAGTAAGTATTATACATCCTGAAGTGACTTTCATCTACAATGCATCAATTGAATTGATAACTGGGTTTTGAGGTTTCATCATAGCAAGATTCTTAGTTCTGACAGTTCCATGCATTAAGTTCCTGATGTGGATCCATCTTAGGAATGTCATGGTAAGGCAATATGACCTAAAAGTAAATTGCTTATGATAGCTTGGTTTGATAGTATTTAGGAGTTCATACTTCCTTTAGAGGTTGCAGATATTGCAGGTGTATAAACAAGCTAACTATTCTTAGGTATATATGATAGAAACGACATTTATTCTCATGTAAGCAATCAAATTAAACAGCGGCAAAAAGTTTTCTGGAGATATTTACTGATGCTGCCTCAGTCAGATTGTTGAGAGGTTCAGTTTTGATTGTGATTTTAAGTCTTGAATTTTTTCTTCAAATGTAAAATGGATCGTACCTGAACCAATACAAAAGATGCTGATATCCATTATATGTGGGGTACCAGCTTGATGCCCTATATTTTGTTAATCTGTCCTTCTTTGATTAGAAAAGGACTAGTATGTGATGAATTTGTAATGTTAATATATACCTGACCAAAGGGAAGTTCAGTGCTTTTACAGAGGTGATGTTGGCTTTGGTTGGTCAATACCTTTTCTGTTCTATTCTGCAATTTCAACCTGTGAGCTTAGTACATTTTATGACATTAGGAAAGTTACAACAGAAGTACTGGTGATAGTAACCAAGCCTTTTGAGTATCTTTATTTTGTGGTTTAAATTTGACAGAGACTCAGATGATGACATAGGTTTGAGAAGGCTTTCCTTTTGATAAATAAGGATCTTGTTTTTTTCTCCTACTGATATGTTCTGAATATAATATGCTTAATCATCATGTGGGTAAGAGGGAAGTAATTGTTTAGTGGCAAAGAGCTGACTAATTCTTCATAAAAAGAAGACAAAAATATAGATGATTCAAATTTAGTTGTTCCTTCATCCTATCACTATGATTTCCCATCATTGTGGTGCGCAAGAATAGAGTGTGAATTTGCTGATCTTGAGTCTCTGCAATGTTCTGATATGCAACTGGGAACTTCACTATATTTAAAGGCTCATTTGTTGAACACATTGGGCATGGATTATCAGAGAGGATATTGTGTCAAGTGGATATATCGATATGCCTTTCTTGTATATTTTGAATTCATATCCTTATAATGCAGCAATGAGACAGAGGTATTGGATTTCTCTCAGGGTACATTTCAAGGAAAATCTTTGGACTTCACATTTTGCATTGTTTTTCTTTGACACACCTGTCATCTAGTGGCTTTACATTTTTTTTACCAGGTTTATTTCTCGCAAAAATTTGTCTTTCACATATAAAGTTTCCCAGGAGTACTCATATGATATTGATTTTCTTGGGTGCAGATTTTATGCTTGCATGGATCTCAGGATGGGCCTGAACAGTATGTGCTCAGTTTGCTTTTCCATCTCGTTTTTGTGTATCTTTGTTGTGGATAAGTTACTCAAACACCTTCTCTTCCTTTCAGATATGTTGCCATCATGAATGCAATATTCTCTGCACAGCGTTCGATGGTATGTATTTAGTTACTTTCAATCTTGTGCAAAATAACTAAATGATGACTAATTTATTCATCACAAAAGGAAACAAATAAACTACATCATGGCAGCATCATTATTTTCTTGCCATATGTCATTCACTTTGCAAATGCCAATTATTGCTACCGATTTGTTGATCATTCCCTATTGCAGATAACGGCCTTAAAACGGCAGATCCTCAGTTTGAGATCATGGCCCTGAATTTTATTCAATATTATTTGAACTGTACAAATTTCATTTTTGTGGGGACAACTTCTTAAATATTGGGTAGTTCTTGATTCTAATTTGGGAACTTTGTTGTATTAGAGTTACAGCTGGCCTTTGAGGCATAGGATTTAGTATAAATATACTTCTCTTACTTTCCATCTTAATTTTAAAATAGCTCTACTTCTACTATGCTTTAAAGCTACCATCACGAATTTTTACTCGTTGGTAACCCTTTTTGCTGACGATCATTTCCAGTCTAACTCCCTTCCGCTTTGGTGTCAATGTCAATTTGAAATTTTCATATGCAAGGTTGTCTGGTTGTAGGGTGGGTATAATCTCAGGAAACTCTGTTTCTGCAGGTCCCTATTGATTCCTGTTTCATGGGAGCTCAAAATTCTGCCTTTCTCCAGCAGGTACTTTTTTTCTTGAAAAAAGAAATCCAAATTTTTTCTTCTCAGTTTAGATCTTATAACTTTGTGGTCGAAGAGTATTATATTGTTTGTTTCGTTGATGTTGGGCTTCTGTCTGCACTACCTGTTGGTGATGTTGGTATCACTTGATCAGGCTTCCTATATTACTGGTGGTGTATATCTGAAGCCACAATTATTGGATGGAACATTTCAGTATCTATCGGTATGAGATAAGTATATTTCTTGTCAAGCAAACAACTTCTAGTTGTTAGTTTGGGGTATTTTTTTTGCTGTGGAATTTACGTTGGCTGTAAAAAGTTTGGTCAATAATTGAGCTGAAGCAAAATCTTGGAAAAGGAAAAAGTTTCAACTAAGCACTTGTACTTTTGTGAATCCATCTATTTGGTCGCCTCTTGCATGTGATCATATAGAAATATCATGTTCAAAGTAATCGTTACTGAAGTTATAAGCTACACACCTTTATACAGTAGTCCTGTGTTTAATTTACTTTAGAGTTAATTTTGCTCTGCTGACTGGCGCACAATTAAGTTCTAAAAGTGTACCTTTTTTTATGTTCAGTGGGAAATTTAAGGCTCTTACTTTATTCTTGCTATTCGGCAAAAAGATTCATGTTACAACAGGACCTGAATTAAGATAAGATGCTTGAAGTAACTGATGTTTGTATCAGTTTTCCTTTTTTTGGTTGAAAAATGAGTTAGCTGTTAATCTTTTGTTTCCTTACTTATGCTCTCAATTGATATCTCTACTTCTGCGAGGCCAATACTGTGTTTTCCTTCATGTTCGGGATTGAGATTGAGATTGCGATTGGTGTGTGGCTTCACAAAATTGTTTGCCCATGGCTAAGATTAAGAAGTTCATTGTAATGGAGATACATCTGTCCTCTATCTTTTTCTTTTGTTCTAGTCAATCTCCTTCCTGTTTTTTATTAGATACACTAGAGAGGCTTAATAAATTTTAAGATTAGATGACATCCCGATTCAATCTCAGTGACCCAAAAAAGTCAAGCATGAGCCATTCGTCAAAGAAGAGCCCAACGGGTTGAGAAAGCAATGATCCAACCTAAAACCAGAAAAAGAATGGAAACCCCCAACATTTCAGTAGCGTAATGCATTCTCTCATCTGTGAAAGGGAGACAAATCTTTGATGCACAAAACTTTAGCTTGTCCTATTAATTTCAATATTATGGTTTTTTGTTGGTCTCTATTTACTTTATCAACAGGCTCCTCTCCTTGCATTAATGCAATCTTACTGAATCTTGCAGACAGTTTTTGCCACTGATTTGCATTCTCGTGGATTCTTGCAATTGCCTAAGTCAGTTGGTGTTGATTTTCGCGCATCGTATGTCAGCTTTCTCTGGATTGTGTGCTCCATCTAATTTTTTCCTGTTGCCTGCTTTTATCTCATCTTATCCTTCTGTTTCTGCCACAAGAATATATGTTCAATAACTCGTGTTTAATTCTCTCAGTGGTACAAACAAATATGATGTGGGCATTGGATCTTTTGCTTTTGGTGATCATTCTTCCACCATGTTTGGTCAAAAAGGACAATAAAGCATAGAGAAAACATATTAAACTTCCAGCTTCGTGGTTCTGATTTGCTCCTGGTGGAAGGTGGAGGAAAATAAGAATTGCTTTCTTTAAAGATGTGCCAAATTTTTAAATGGGTTTGCAAGAGTGAAAGCACTTAATTTCAGTAATTTGATCTGCATATAATAAGAAAAAGGAAAAGATTCTACAGGTTACCTTTTCTTCTTACTTTCTCTTGACCAATATGAGTTCATGTTCTACTGGAACTTTCTGTTATAATATACAAAACGAATGTTATGTTACTAGTTTATTTGTGTCTGAACAAGAGTGACGTTGATGGCGCCAGCTACTTTTATGGCATTCATCATCTGTCTAAATATAGTTCCTGGGAATGCTCGACATTGAGCATGAGGCATATTAGTTTGATCTCTGGATTCTTGAGAGAGAAAAATATCCTCTTGTGCAATCCCATAACCTGTGATAAACAGCTTGCAAACTTCTATGCTATAGAAATCTCTGATTAACTCTTATCTTTTGGGAGGGATGAACAATTTGTGCTATAGAACTCTTATTTTTTAAGTCTCGGTGCATCTAATGGAACTTTGAAATGTGCAGGTGCTTTTGCCATAAAAAAACTATCGACATGGGCTACATCTGTTCTGTATGTTTGTCTATATTCTGTAAGCACCACAAGAAATGTTCAACCTGTGGGTGAGTGATTTGATATCTCAATTGCGTTTTCATGATAATTTTCCTGTTTCTTGAACTATAGCTCTTTGTTTCTGTTTCTCGAGTATTTGTAGCTGACAAAAATGGATAAGGGCATGTCGGGATAGACTTTTACTTTTTACATTTTGCTTAACTGAAATTTTGTGACAGACGCACTTCAACTTTGTTAACCACAAACATCTGAAACTTTCACTATCTATCAATATTGGCATGTAAATTCACATAAATTTTTTCATAGTTTTCTGAAACTTGGATAATAATATATATTACTAATGGTGGTGTAATGACTCAGATTGACCAAATCCTGAGTATGAATGGCCCCAGTATGAATGGACCCAGTGTTTTCTTTCTGGTACTCGCAAGAGTTGATGAACTTTCTCACAGTTTGGCTGTGCAGTTTGTCTTTTCTGGTCAATTTTGCTTGATTTTTTTTTTTATGCAGATCTGTTTTTGGTCAGCCCCAGTCAGACGCTGCCTCAGAACCTAACAAGAAAAGAAAGACGGGAGATGCGTAAAGCTACACAGCTTCTATGTCTCTGGTTTCTTCGATGAAGTCCCTATTTGGTGAGAATTCTCTCATTCATGACTATTAACTCGCCACATATATCACACACACAAACACACACTGTTTGTTTTTTTCGAATGAAAGCAGTACGCGCGCATGTGTGCTCATCAGGCATTTGAAATGTTGGGTACTGGTTTCTGACACTTGCCTAGGACTAGGACATACAATTTGTGACCTGACTAGAAGGAGGCATGTGCAACAGGCCAACCCAGTTTTTGTCAAACCAGCTTACAAATCTATGATTTTGCTTTTTTCCTTGCTGCATTCAGGCTCATATTCGCATGTGGAGGCTTGTCAATGAAAGTAGTCTGATTATGACTTAAAAGAGCAACGTGAGCTTCGACTGCAGCGACATGCCCGGTGATTAGGAATTTTTCCGTGCTAATCTGTTACATGGAGCAATGACTAATTTCAGCGAATGGAGGATATTTCCCCCTTCAAGTCTTCCTCGCTAGTGTTGGAACAATGGAAGTTTTGTAGTCCCTCCCCTCGAGTCTTTCTTGCGGAACTAAAATTTTTTCCTATACTATAGTACATTGAATCCTAAGGTTTGGAATTATCTGTGTCCGAATGGTATTCTGCTCTGAACGCTTGAGGATTGAGACTAGATGAAAAGCACAAGTACCCTCCCTCTTCATGTGGATTTGTCTCTGGAAAAAGCTCAGACTTTCACGTGTTCTTTTGGAAAATTTAACCTGTGAAAATCTGGCTGGTTATTCATACGGAGCATTTGAGTCGTATGCATCTTTCGCACGCCACGTCCTTTTTAGGCGATGCCGGGAATGAAAGTGCATAATGTCGTGACTCTCTCTATATGTACCATCATGAACACTAGAGCGATCGAGCTGTATATCGTCACGCCGAGACCTCATTCTTGAGTTGCTGCATCTCGGGTGTGAGTATGTATCCTTGTGTGTAGCAGCAACAGAATGTGGCTGCTTATCTCAACTCCTTTACCATCAAAAGTCGAAAAAAACAACGGAAATCGGTCGGCGCAGCTCAAAGGTAAAAGCCATGAATACAAATGTGTCTATTTTAAGGCTAGTGTGACTCTTCGGAACTTGTCTTTCGTATGAGTTGGCTCTAGGAGTTTTCATGTCACTCCATCCTCCACTATCATAATGATCTGTTCCTTGAGCATCTTTGCCCGCCTTTCCAATATGTTGTGCTTTAAGGACTGAATGGATTCTAACCAAAGAAGAAAAAATTCAGCGGTAAGGATCAAGGATATATATATATATATTATCTTTTTGTCTGAAAGTTACAGAAATAATTTCCTAAGTTGAAATTTTCCCATAGAGACTAAAGAAAGTCATGGTTTGAAAAAGGAAAGATGAATTAAAAGTTTGAAGTCCCTACGCTCTCCGGTTGAGGTCAGCCCCTCTCTCTGCTTTCAATCGTGTTAAAGTTGGCCCCTGTGCATTTTACATGCAGTAGAAGGGCTTCTGATCAAGTTCTTGATATGAAAGTGCTGCGTAATTTAACAAGAGGAACTTTTGGTATTGCTGAAGGAATTCACACTCTTTAGCAGCAGCAATAATAATAATTATTATTATTATGACAAAAGAAATTCACTACAACCCATCTAGTCTATAATCTTTACAGAGCATTAATTCTTAGAAACATAAAATAAAATAAAAAAATCTGAAAAATATTTCTTAAATCGACAGACAAATGAGCAAATTAATAGACTGGTGCTGAATTGTTCACATATGGTGCCGATGTGACCCATTAAAAAAAAAATTGTACCCAGATCCAATTCGACTCCACAGGAGGGAAAACGAACGACAGAAATGTTCTATTCTATTCCACCACACAGATGCTGATCGCCTTCAAGTCAACTGGTGCAAAGATAGAGCTCTGGAGAGGGAAAGAAAGATGGGTTTCTTGAACAAGAATGATCGGTCTCGGCAGTAAGAACGACCGTAGATGAATGTACACAACTTAACAGCTAAGTTTAGATTCACATATCAAGCAGAAAAACATTGAAAGAGTAGACTTAGGTGAGACCCTAGCAGCAGCTGAGCTAGAGAGCTTCTTCGAGCTTCCTCTCCAATGGCGGGGGAGGAGATGGAGGAGAAGCCCTGCGGGACATGCATGCGTCCTCCGTCGTCTGGTCTTTTGGTGCTTCGGTTCTCATGGAGGGATGATCTTGCAAGAACCGTCTCATTGTTGCTGAGAACTTCACTGCAAGTGAAGATGAAGTTTGAGAGAGAGTTGGAGGAGATGATGATGATGATGAAGTGGTTCTCTCCTGGTAGGGCAGTATCAGCATTGCAGCAGTAGGTGCCATGTTCTGATGGAGAAGACAGCACACACAGGAGAGAGACAGAGACAGAGACAGAGACAGAGAAATTTTGTGGTTACAAAAAGAATATATCTTGGGATAGACAATGTGGGTGGGGTTCGGTGGAAACAGGGTTAAAGCCCAAAACTGTGGGCGCTTTTATGTCTAGTAGTGCATGGGAGATAATGATGGGTTAGTGATGATTAATATCAAGATTAGAGCCAAAGCCTAAAACTGTGGGCGCTTTCATGACCAGTTATGCAGGGGAGAACATGATGGGTCAGTGACTATTAATATGGAGATTAGGGTAAAACCTCTCGGGTCGTGTTTGGCCGTATGAATTTCTAGTTAGGATAAGATTGCCTAAGATAAAATATAAAATTCGAAGTTTATGCTATATCTTATACATTGTTTGGAGAATCGCAGTAGTAAAGCTAGATATTTTCATATTTTATCATGTCCATTATTTGCTAGGTACTATATATCAGTGTAAATGAACCTGAAAATGCATAGATGGATATGGTAATAGCAAAGGAGCTCATTGTAGCATTTCAGAGACACAAGTTCGTTCATGGCAAGAAATGTAAACATTCTATAGCAACATTGATGAGATTAATTAGCCAACAAATGCACGTTCATTCACCTTCGTGATTTCGAGAAGTACAATGCTTCGACTCTCTCATCACTTTCATAGAACTTTGACGTAAACCAAAAAGTTACAAAGGAGTACTGAATTTTCAATATAGAGCTACAGATGAGAAGGAGAAGATAGAATTTTTTCAGAAATCTTCTCGCCCCTCATTTTTCGAGAATTAGAAAGATCATTTTCAAGTTTGAATTTGTTCATTTAATATCCAGGTTCATTTACTTTATTTTTTGTTACCTATTTTTTGAATTATCTCTCTTTTTTTTTATTTCTTTTCTTTTTTCAATTCTCTTCCATCATTCCTTAATTAAAAGGATGTTGAAGATTGAATTTGTTCATTTAATATCTAGGTTCATCTACTCTCTTTTTTGTTACTCATATTTTAATTATTTTTTCCCCCTCTCTTTTTATTTATTTATTTATAATTCCCTTCCATCATTCCTTAATTAAAAGCATGTTTTACCATCAAATGATTATCTCAGTCCTTACTGTCTCTCTCAAGTTTTACCGTCAGCTCCAATGATTACCAGAGATATTGGCCAAGCATGTTTCATCGTGAGGTCCACCGGTCAACTGTTCCATCACGTTGTCGACTTAACACCAAAGACAAGCCATTTTAAGGAACGTTAGCTCCAGTAGCCAAGAGGTATATTTGCTTTTTACCAAAAATCTAATTTAAGGTTTCTGATGGAGGTTGTGATGGAGTATTGACGACAGAATAGAGACCAAAGTAGTTTCAGAATCTACTAGATGCAGACCACTTGCTATTGGGGAGAGTCATCCATCTGCAGAAGATTTCCCCATGTCGATAGGCAAAGAGTTGACCGACTTAGTGTTGACTTTGGGAACTAAACCAACCAGCTATATTGCCACATGATATATACATGTTACCTTCTTTTGTTACAAGCATGGATTTTACTTGCATCCATCAATGGATTGTCAATAAAGAGTAGGACATTCGAAAACGGATGGAGTAGTGTTATGCACAGGAAGGAAGCGTATAGTCGGTGACCTCACTTCCGGTGGAAAGAAGCTGAATGTTTCGCAGTCACGTAGTGGATTCTGTCGTTTCTGTAGTCTTCTCTTCCAGCAAGGGCATCGTGCTTGACTCAAGGGTTCCAGTGATATCGGACTCGCTTTCCTCGTCGAATCTATCAACACTGGGCACAAAAGTCCCTGCAATTTTAAGTAACTGCATCAGTTATGATTCTTCTAGATGAACAGGGGAGGCACACAGAAGGATCGTAGTAGGATCTAGGCCTAACAAGGATTGGCTGTGAATGCCGAACCCGAGCCAATTGTTGGGTCCCACTCAGCAGCATGACCCATCCAAAAATCTTTCCCAGGTTGTTGTGAATGTCATACACCAATGCCAAGCTTCTCTGCCTGTCTCTTTCCACAACCGTGCAGAACAACCATTCCATTTGACGTTTGACAGTGATATCCAAATTGCCCATATAATGCCAAGGTAAAGCGGACTTTTGGTCCTTTAACTTGTACTTTTATTTTTCGGTATTGTTATCTAGTTTAGTCGAGTCCTAAAAAAATTGCCACAATTTTTTCAATCTGATTTTCACAAAGAAGTTAGGGAGCCCATTTAACAAGAAAAAGATAAACTCGGTCATACTTGGCGGAATGAATTGGACTCCACAAAAGTCGGATGAACAAATAACCAATAGGAAATTACATTTATCCTCATATTATTCTACCATATTATTCATATAATTCAATTTAAGGAAAGCCATGCCAGCATTTTGACAAAGGAAATAACGATATATGATCATTGAAGGATCACAATGCACGATCAAAGTAAGTTAGAGCACCAATGGTAAGAGAACGAGATTTAAACAAAATTAACAAACAATGCAAGTGGAAGGGATCAAACTTTCTTTTTTACCCTATCCCTAATATTACTTCTTCTAACTAGTTGGTCCCAGTGCCCAGAGCCCCCATAACTAAGAGTGTTTTTTGCTTTTTATATTTTCATTTTCTTCAGCCTTCCCAATAAAATCGTCTTTGGAATAGATACATGCAGATTCTGCATCAAGAGAATATATATAATGTCACGTATAATCGTATCCTTACCAATGAACCAAAAGCCAGCCGCAGGAAACAAGATTGCCGTCAGAATGAGAGCAGTCTCCCTCCAATTATCGACATAGTCCTGCACAATCTCTCAATTAGTTCCGACTTGTAAGCAGCACCGTTAATAGTCTTAGGACAAATAAGACAAATAAGAGGCACATCCTCCGACATGTGGACTGTCATACCTTTTGATACTAAATTGGAAATTTTTGTCATGCCTATCCAAAACATTCCAGTCGCAAGCAAGGTACAGATTAGTCATAATGAAAGTGGCAGCTCAAATTATATTCAGCCAATATTTTATTGCAAACTCATCTGCCTAATACGTTCTAAGGGTATTTGTTTCTTAACATGATCGATACCACCAGGTCTGTTGCCTAGCCTAAGATTTATTAATTATAAAAGCCTTTGCCACCTATACTTTACCTTAAAACTGGTAATTCATTGAAGTTTTACCAGTTCATTCAGGAATATCCTCTAAATACAATCTCAAAAGTGGTAATCAGTGTCCAAAATAAACCTAATTTTATTTGGTTTCAAGAACAAAATGTGTGTGGCATGTTGTGATTTCAGAAATGTTACAGACAAGAAATGCATTCCAAATTTTTCACTAATATCGGCCTCAGTCCACAAAATACCAATTATTACTTTCAGAATAAGCACAAAAAGATCACTATCTAACCTCGAGAACACCAACTAGGGGTGATGATGGCACATCTCCAAAGACGTGAAGCACAACAGTTGCAATCGCCATAGATAATGGTCTCATACTTGGTTTAACACAGTGAAGATTTATATAATTTACAGGTGCCTGAAGAATAAAAAGTAGCAAGTACTTGAGTCGGGTCACAAGTATTAGCCAGAAAAAAAAAAATGTATCCCAACGATGGCAGTCTAAACGCATATAGAGTCAAACGGAATAAAAATAGATTGATTCCTGTCTTTGGCATTTCACTCCAACATATTTAATTTTTTTATGTTTTGCATGTTCATAACCAGCAAAAACTGCAGAAATTTCCTCGCCCTAGAAACTTTCATCTTGTACATGTAAAACTATCTTGCAGTTTGAAGAAAGACAGTAACAAGATAAAAGAGAAAATATGTTAGATAAATTGTAGCATTGCACAGAAATAAAGTGGCAAATAAATGGTTGTCTAAGCAAAAATTATTTGAGGAGATATGATCGGTGGGTCAATGATGGGGAAGCTAATGTTAGTAAGTAGACATTGAATGCCTAATACTGATGTTTGACGACGATTAATCGTAATAATTTCCACATGGAAAAAGAGAAAACTGGAAAATGTAGAATACACAGCTGAAAAATTAATGACTTCCAGATTTTGCTTTGTTTCAGGGATCCAAGAAATCAATCTTTTGTTGCTCAACATATACACTTTGTATCAAAGGCAGTTCTGAATGTATAAGTTAAAGGTGACTTGAATGCTATATTAAATAACTATCCACCGGAAGCAAAATTAAATGGAAAACCTAGATGAAATAGTGTGTTGACTGGTGATAAGATATAGTACCTGCGTAGCAAACACCAGTAGCTCACCAACAGCAAAAAGAGCCAGAAAAGGGTACATGCTCTTGAAACAAAAGGCAGAAAAGCAAAATATTGCCCCAAGGAATGTTGCTATTGAAAGAAGCTGTAGGAGACATAGGAAAAGAAGTTTAAATGCAGCTAATAGGTTGCAAGTTACGCTAATAATAAAAAGAGCTCCACATTTTAACTTCCAACTTTCCTTGGTTACTAGTCTACTACTCCTGTTGCAGCATGATATGCTGAAAAACATTGCACCTTCATTCTGTTCTTTCACAAAGAGCACATTACTACATCGGAGACAATTTGAACTTTTGTCCATCAGTCTGTCTAATTTACAAGCCCCTCCAAAATATAAATGACATTCCCTCAACACTAGCATCATTTCTTACTATCAATTTCAATTAAAGTAAAGGAGCCATAGGAGTAATTCTGATTTTTTTCCACGCTCAAACCTTTCTTGATTACAAATTTTGATTTTTATCTTTTTAAAGTACTCACATGTCCATCAAAATAGTACTCGTTTAAGCTTATTTTGTTAGTGATGGAGCAGTCAACATTCCATGCCATAAAGGATTGCTTCCCTCATTCCTGTCCTATAAAAATCAATATTAAACAGATTCTTCAAATGTCCAAGTAAACAACTGCTTCTCTTTGACAAATCCAGAAAAAGAAAAACAGGAGAAATGCATCAATTCAAAGAAAATGAACACCTATACTCGGATGAATAAGACAATATTAATCTGAAAGATCAAGAGCATCCACTACCTTGAACGCATTTGTGATTGTGGAAGAGATAGAATCGAGAATATAACCTCCTGCAAGAGTTCCTACTATTCCACAGACAATAGTAATACCTCCAAATATCAGGTCTGCATCGGTCTGCAAAGATGTGGAATCTATAAGATAACATCTACAAAATGCCGCCCACCTAAGTTTAGGTGGAGAAATTCAATAAAAAGATTGTTCAGCTTCTTAGCAAAGCCATACAGGATTTCTGCTGCATAACTAAATATAAGACCGGTGGATTAACAAGACGCCAAGAGAAAAGAAAAAATCATCAAGTATAAGAACATACCATATGGTAAATATTGTAACCAGCCTTGGGTCCCCAATATGAGTATGCACCAAGGACAAAGTTGTATGCTATGGAACCTGAAGCAGCCAGATGCCATGTAAACTGTTACTGGAAGAGATACAGCTAAGAAGCAGAATAATGAACAAGCAGAACTGTATCCGTAAATATGACTATTGTATTGATAACCCATCTATAAGCCACCAGAGACTAAGGCAATAATTTTTAAGTCTAACATGACATGACAAGTTATATCAGAACACAAATGAGTTTAAGCGTTAATCATATTTGGTATTAGTTCTATCTTCCAGGTTCTTGTATTTGTAACAAAAAGAGAAAAGGAAGTGAAGCTAACAAATTTGTTGACTTTTCCCCAAAAGTTTTTTAAATTTTTTGCCTTATCATTCACAACTATCTAATAATATAGGATCTTAGAAAATAGAGAGTGTCCAAGGATTGCTCCAGAAACTTCCAAGCCTTACCATGAGTATAAGGCAACAGATAGATCAAATAACTGCATTAATTGTATTACAATTTACATGGATGAATTTTCGGCTGCAGAGACACAATTGGGTTACATGATAATTTGATTTGTGTTATCTATTATTTTTTCAGGATATTTGGCTTGAGGGTTTTGACACAATTAATGATACTAGCGATGTTCAAAGTGACTTGTTTAGAAGCATATCCTCAGTTGGTATGACATGAAAAGTTGAACACGAACTATCAAAATGAATTGCCTCTCCTATCTCAGGCACCTAGTAATCATGATAATAGATTCTCTTAATCATCAACCCCATATCCAGGCAAAGAAAGAAATTTAAGCAGTTGCCTCTTCGTTTTGTGCAAAACCAACATTAACTAGGTAAACATACGAAATAGAATTACCTAAATTATTCACAACATATACTTTATCGCTCAATAGAACTCTAGTATCTTTAGCAAATCTTGACAAATGATCCCGATAGTTTGAGCCAATCAACCTGCATAAAAAAAGAATAATGATATGAAAATTAGAATTTGACTTGAACTTCACTGATACTACTCCATATTCAGTTCATATGAAACTTATATCATCAGTATTATCCAGTTTGAAGCTTCTGTACTATGATAAAAAAACAGTATACATCACTTCCATTGGCCCAACAATCATACGGAAGCACGTACAAACAGCAAGTGCCCCATGATGCGTCACGTCAATTCATACAGCATCTACTTAAGTGAGATTAAATGGGAATTTGACAGTTTGAGTGTCCCTTATGCTTCCAAAATGCTGCAGCAACCAAGGCGTAAAATGCTGCAGCAATGCAAATCACAAATCTAAATGGTTGCTATTTGGTTTTCATAAATCTAACTTCTATAAATATGCCTTAGATAAGTGATATATTCTGAGTTTTTATAAACTAATAGACCAGGCAACAATCCAAAAAACTACACTTTTATTCTATTGACATGAGATCCAGTACAGCTTCACTAAACCGATTATTCTCAATCTAAAGATACTGGTAGTACCTGGATGATATACTTGAGCATTTGTCGGCGGACTCATCCTTCATGGATATCTTGCCATCTTTGACCTCAACATCTGCATTCAACAACTAATAAGAAGACTGACAGAATAAATTCCCATTTGGAACTAAACCCTCTGCTACATCATCAATAAAGTGCCAAGAGATATTTACTCTAAAGGAGTACAATACAATTATGGAAAATGTTGTTAGAACAATCCAACAAGAGTATAATGGAAGTAGATAAACATTACTTGAGTCAAGACAGCTGTTGCACTTTCAAGTGAGATAAAAATGTTATGCATAGTGACTCAAGCCTTTTATCTAGTCACAAGTTCAAATCATTTAAAACATGAGAAAATTAAACTATATATATACACAGACTCCACAGACTATCCCCACACTGACCACCCACCCCAATCCCGATGGAATATGCAAAGTGAGGGAGAGAACAAACATGTCGATTGGTGCTCACGACAGCAAACAATCATACTGAATTGATCTATCTTGCCATTGCTCTATGAGATATCGGTTGCATAATAAACAGACATAAACATACAGTCATATCGCTCCAAAAAGTTAATCATAACAGGGAGAACCTTGAGTTTCACAGGAAGGCGTCTCTATGTCTGACGGTGCTTTTTTTGATTGAATAGGAGCAAAGCCTGCATTTGAAAAGTTTTAGATTAGATACAGCTGAAGTAGCCAGCAATACGAGAATATTCGTATGGAACACATGCCTTTCATTTGCAAAGGTTTCATGACAAAACCAAGGATGGCGAATGGAACCATCACAATTGCTTCCCCCCAGAATGCATAACGCCAATTTAAATTACTACCAACCTATGGAATCATAAGAAAAAGGACAGTTACGAGATGAGGATGACAAATAATATGAATTAAGGATATAAGTAAAAGAGAAGTTAGGGCTAAGGTTTCTAATTTTTGTGGTTATCTAGCAAACTGTTGTACATACTGAGGTTTCCTAATCATTTATGATGCCCAGCTGAAATTTGACATAAACAATAAGTTGACTCTGTCAATGTAAAAGAACAAGAAAGAAGTATCACACTGAATGGTTGAGCTTTACTATAAGCCCCTGTAAACACCTACGCTAGTGAACACAACTACTCCTCAGCAGCCTCATGATAGACGAACAGAAGGGGAAACTGTCACATACTGAGATTTCTTAATACTTTAATTATGACATCGGAAGATTATGAAATATAAACTTACTAGTCCACCATAAACATATCCAATTGCATAGCCAGTTGGTATGCACATGTAAAATATTGCTAACCAAGCCGATTTCTGCAATAAAGACAGGGTATCACCAGAAAAGTATAGTATTGCACAATCCAGAGGCAAACATAAAACAGAAGGGTTATTATAAGTAGGTCATTCATAACAGAGAACATGCAAATGGAGTAGGTTAGTAAAATACATTGAATAAAGTGGATTCAATACCAAAAACTACAGGGTTGTCATCCTTCGGCTACAACTCAAAGTCAGCATGAGAAATCATAAATTTCAGTCAGACCATTAGAAAAGCCGGACATACACATACAATATCTGCGATCATGAGAACTACTTGACGTTCCACAACAATGCAGTAACCGTTTGGATGACTGCAAATAGTTGTTACCTTCTAATTGGTTATTCCAAATAGTGGCTGAAAGGAATTAGCAAATGTTGGTATTCTGAGTGAATGCATTCAACAAGTTGGATATCTTTAGACACTCAAGAAAACATGTATGAGCACCAATCTGCAACTAGCAACTTTTCTGGAACTCCAACAGGATAAATTCCCGACTATTAGACAAACCTTCGCAATGAATTGAGATGTGTACACTAAAACTAAAGGAAAATTGAACAACATTAAAGAGGTAGAAAGGGACCAGTGCACTCTTTGCGACAACCACATTCAGTACAAAATATTGTCAATCTGCAGAAAGGGACCAGTGCACTCTTTACGAAAACCACAATTAGTACCATACTCTTGACCAATCAGCAAATATTCTTAAATAGTCAAAATAAATGGACAACAGTAGCCTCATCAACAAAACTTAAACTAGTACCCTATACTGTTAAATAAAAGTGGTAACACCTATTTTTTCACAGTTACGATGTCAATATCGATACAGAGGCTTATATGCCAGACAGAAATATCACAAGGCATAAACCTGAGCTTACAATGAAGTGGGAAAAAAAGAAGGTACAACTGTCTAAAGTAAGGAACTCTACTAATTATTTGACAGCTCCAATATAAACACCTTCGCAACTGGAAAAAAACAAGAATGAAAATATCCATTTATGTAGGTCAAAAAGGGGCATCATGGACAGGTAACTGACTTAGAAGTCACAAGAACTAATTCTCTTCTAATGTTAGCCACACAACTGAATTAACATACTGGCAATATTTGAACATAGCATGGCACAAATAGTAGAGACAAAACCTGAGCAGCTGGGGCATTATCATCAATGAAAGGGGCTGCAAGACTGATAAATGAAGCTTCACCAACACCAACAAGCCTAACCAATAACATGATCACTAGTAAAGATAACCATAAGGAATCAAGCACTGCCATGAGCTATTATGAAATAATCCAAAGACTCAGCATCATAAAAGCAAGGGGAAAATGTAAAGCATTTACATGCGGCAGATTGTAATAGACCAAAAATCAAATGAGAAGCCACAACCGATCACCGCAAAAGTCCATACTGAAAGTCCAAACCCAATGAGCCTAAATGGGTTAATGCTGCAAAAGAAAAGGTACATAAGAATGGATTAGAGAAAATGGAATCATTATGACAACTCAAAACTTGTATGTTCAAATGATTACGACAATGACATTAATGCAAAAGAACAGACTCGAGCTTCATTGCTCACTCAAATCCAGGAAGATTATGACGTAGCAAAGGGTCCAAAAATCCTTTTCTTTGTGAAAATCAATCCTACATGACAAATTTATTTATCCCAAAATGAATTTCACAAACTTATGCATGCTCTGCTAAATTTACTGTACTAAGCATCCAGAGAATAAATCAATAGCTTTGCTCGAAATGTAGTTACAGCTCACACTTTAGAATGTTAAAGAGCTACTTTTTCTAACAGGGCAACCTACCACTTCGCCTAAATCAAGAAATAGTAATCTGAAAAAATAAGCATTGCAGAAGATGTACAAGAGAGGAAACCTTGGGCAAATTTCAATGTTAGTGTACATTCTTCTGAAAAGACATTTTGAACTACCAAGTTCCCCTTCAAGTTCCCTTAACTTTTCTCTGTGCTGTGTACTTTATCCAATGAATTGCTTTCTCATTGATGCTCTATTTAGTCTAAGAATTACATCAATTTACCATGTGATGTAGTTTCACTTTAACCCACTACTTTCATGCTTTCCCAATGACCAAAACTACAGCAGAAGTTTATTACCTCTTTGCTAACGTTGCAAATACAGGAGAAGAAATGAGAAGTCCAACCATGAATGCAGATGATAGAATTCCATCTTCAAAATTACTTAAGTCGAAGTCGCCCCTGCATTACCAATAGGAACTTGAGCATTCTCAATGCAAAAAACGGAGGAAAAAAAAAAGGCACACATAGCAACAGGCGAATAATTATACTGCTTCATGAAGCTACATGGACAATGTTGACAGATGAATGAGTCGACAGAATTATAGCAGCTAGTTCTCTGGGGAACCATGGTATAAGTTTTCCCCTTTTTGTTATACAGCGAGTTCTCTCGCACATACACATGCACATACAGAGTATTACATGCGATTATTCACTGGGATAAATCCAGCCGAAAAAGACATCTGAAAATTTGCAGAAGATGTACCAAACACAACTGTCAACCAAAATGAGGAAGGAAGATATCAATTCTTTGAAATTGCCGGAGATGTTCGACCAAAAAAAAAAAAAAAATGCTGGAGATGAGCCAACTAAATGAAGGAAATGATATCTTATATCAGGAGCAACATATTTTTCGGCACTCAAATGTGAAAAGAAAGCTTCTGACAGTCTTACTGTATTCCACTGCCGGAAGTGCATGTACCACTTTCTGTGCACGTTCTGCTGCTTCCATTTACACCATTGCTTGCTATGGTTCCACGGTCCACGTAGGTTAGCATGTTAATTATGCAAAACATGGTAAGCAATCTGCAAATTCATATAAGGAAGATGTTTAGCAAGTAGTTGTTTCCATCAACATAACATTAATCACTTTTAAAAATACATATTTTCCTTCTATTTCCACTGTTTGTCCTCCTACACCTATCCGTGACCAGGAATCACATATATAATTAGGAACAGCTGGAATAACTTGCTTTGCCTCCACCTACTCATAGTCTCTAAATTGGCTATTCAGATCTTTGCTACAGGCATTTTCTCAGTATGCAGATTATATACGATAAAGCCTCCGAAGTTACTCTAGAAATCCATTGATGGTTTTCAAAATGAGCAGTCTTTTTTAAATGAAAAATCTTTGGCAACGCAAGCCCTGCCACATCATAGGATACTTGGAGGATGATATAATTTCTCCGGCACCTCAAATACATTCTTCTTTTAGCGGAAAGAGCACATGAGCGCACTAATCGAGCGAGATATCACAGAAAAAACTACAGAATCTAACAAGCTTTCAACAGACTAGCTGAAAGTCGCAGCTTTGCCAGAATCAGCCATCACGCACAATCGCCACAGCGTGCCTGCTAGAACTCAGCTTTTACCGAAGAACATAGCAAGAAGAAATCATCGTAGGCATGATCCTCCACTCTCATCATCTCCCTAACCTCAAACTCTCGAGCCACGACTAATCCGGCCACGCTCACCCCCACAAAGCAACAGAATCAAGAAGGAGGAACCAAAATTTCGCCAGCAAGATTCCGATTTCAAACTATTTCCCCAACGACGCGCCGCGCGGTAATCACGCAATCCGAAAGTTTCCGATTCAGCAATTCACATAGGCAATCACAAAAAGGACTGAAACAAAGGGAGGAGCGATCGATTCAGAATCGGAAGTACATTTTCGGCGAGAACCACGAAGGGTTCGGAGCAGCGAGCGAGATTGAAACCCCCGCCATGTCTCCCTCCCTCCCTCCCACGCTCTCTCTAGACTCGAGCAAACTGTTCGTTCCTTGCTGCGGAGCTCAGGAGCTGTGCGGTGGCTGCTACCGAAATTCGAACTCCTCCTCCGCTAAGGAATCGATGACGACGCGACTGAGAGTCATCGGGGGTTTTTGGCCTGCAATGGTGGAATGGTAGTTGACGGAGGTGGAAGGTAGCAAGCAAGGGACCAACAAAGAAGCCAACCCAAAAAAAAAAAAAGACAAAAACATTTATGACGTCATCAAGAATAAATAAATAGAGGTATAGAAAATGATTATATAGAATATTCTCTCTCGCGCGAGACGACGGTTATCCTAGGATTTAGAGTTGAATAAAATGCAAAGGATTTTAACTTGAAAGATTTATCACCACAATATAATAATATATACATATATAGATAGACTTTTTTTTTTGGTCAGAAATATAAATAGACTTTACAATGAGTCTTTCAAGAGTGATTTTTACTTTAAATTCTTTCTTTTTAAGATCTTCGAATTTGATTCTTACTTAACGTGGAACACCTGAAGAAGTCTTTGCACTATATATCGAAACAAGATGTATAAATATATGCCTGTTATATCAATAAAAGCTCCGACCAAAAAAAAAAATCAATAAAAGTAAGTAGAGCGGAATGTTCGATACTAGATTTTAACTAGGGACTTTTTATCAACACTTGCGCACCAATAAAAAGAAATAGTGATTCCATATCAGAACAAAATGGGCAAAATATAGTTAAATAGATAAGAAAATTATCAAATATATTTGTGATCTTTCGCATTTTTAAAGTGGTTTTAAATCTCTCTTTTTCACTATGGTTTCAATATGCTTGCAAAAGAATTTACCTTTTCTCTGTTTAATTTCACTCACACACTATGCACTTAAGTTGCAATTATTTCATATTTGATATTAGACAAATTCCTTGTCTTAATAATTCAATGGATTATGAAAATAATTTTCATTTAGTCAATTTTCGTAAACGATACAAGAGATTATTTTTAAGAAAATACTTTTCAAATCATTCTTTTTTTAATGTAAATACCGTCACTCACATATTGGTTTTTTTTTTTTAATTCGAAACACCTGAAAAAACTATATGTTGACCTGTATGATTTAGGATTTCTAAATTCAACGGAATGGTTAAAAGTACTTTTGCCTTAAGCAACCTTAGACACACGAGCTCAATAATTTCCTAAAAGAGATAATATGGAATTTTGATGCAAAATTTAAAAATTAAGTGATGATTCAAAAGCACGGTTTTTTTTTTCTTTCTATTTTATCATTATTGTGGAATTTCATTGTGAAAATAAGTGGTTAGCAATATGGGAGAGTAGGTTTGAGCAAGAACACAGAACAGCTTCTATGTCGCAAGGCTTGCCTTCCATCCGGGTCTGAACAGCTTCCGTTGCGGCAACTCTAGCGGCAGTTGCAGCTCTATTCGCGGCGGCCTGTTCGTCCAGTCAGCGACGGCGAAGTGCATTCTCAGCTGCCCTTTCTTGCAGCCTGGGTTTAGTAGGCAAGAAAGTGAGCCGAACGTGTATGCAAATTGGGAATTAACAGGACACAGAACGAGACAACAGAATACTAAAATAGATAGGATCCCTTTAGGGCCGTCATCGGAACTCATCGGCGCAGCCACGGGGATGAGGACCGAAAGCCGAAGTACCCGAATTTGCTCAAAGAACTGTGTCGGTTAGTGGGTGCCAAAGGGTTCTCGAGGGGAACCGGAGTCCCATTCACCGCGTTTCGAATCGCCGTTTTCGCAAAAGTGTATGTGCATTCCATAGCCTCTGCTTCGAGCCTTCGTGCCAAGAACCCTCGCAACAGTCGCCACCGGTAAAACGGCAGACGCCGAATCTTCTCACCGAGATATTCTCCAGCATAATCTGTCTCCGTTCCTATAACGACAGCAAATCATCGACACACGAGAAAAACCAGGGCATAAGCACCAGAGCAAATGATCCTGTTCGAAGAATTAGCCCCAATGGTTATGGTCTCTATAGTCATCACATCTTCTGAGCTGCAAGATTAACAGAACTCGCAGCATTTGTGTGCACATTTGTGTGTCGATCGTAAACCGGAGCACATGACGATGAACGTTCGCGCTTCTATAATCACGAGAAATCATATCCAAAATTGTCGACGACACACAAAACCGAAGGTCGAATCCATCGGGTAGAAACCCCAGATTTGGACATGACAGGATAAAAAACGATCACCAATTTCCTGATCACAAGAGAACCTATCTAATTCGCTCGAACAACAAATTAAGCATTCCTCCGGTCTTGCGGAGAGACTGAACCCAACAAAAAAATCAACATGATCACATCCAAAACAGAGGCAAGGAAAGCACAATGGATTCGAGTGTTACACACAATGATGGTACGCGCAATGACGGTCAGGATTCGGCAGCCCGAGAGAGAGTGATCGCAAATCTAGAGCTCTACAGAGGCATTTTTCTCGTGCTCTCTCGGGAAAAATCAAAAAGGGATAAAAAGAAAAAGCACGAGCATTAGAAGGATGGATTTTCATGCCGCCCAGAGAGGTCTAGGAAAATAGCCAGATGCGCTCCGACAAATTGCATGGCGCCGTGGCGGTACCCGGCTATTTTCTCGACCTTTCTCGCGGCATGAAAACCAGTTCTTCTAATGGTCGAGCTCTCTCTATCCGCTTTTGATTTTTCCCAAGAGGGAGCTCGGGAATATGTTTCTGAAGAACTTCAGAGCTGTGATCACTCTCTCTCGGGCCAATCGTGCCTGTCATTGCGTGTACCATCGCTGCGTGTGACTCTTGATCCGTATAATCCGTATCCTGGAGACAAAGGCGAGCGTGACAGAGATGAAGATGAGGGCCATGGGAGGTTCTCCAGGGCCGTCGTTGTCAGGGCCGCGTCCCTCCTGGAATTGGAGCAGACGAAACAAGACAACAGAGAAGGCCAGTGAGGCCACGGCGAGGGCCGGTCCGACCGGAGCGGCCGGGCGGCTGCCTCCTCGCCTTCTGTTCCTCTACCGAGTCACGCTGCTGCGACTGGGGATTGAATTGGATTAGCTCGTGACAACAATGCCGGAGATATCTTCGTGGGGGGTGAGCAGGTTAAATGGAGAGAGAGAGAGGAGAATGTTTAGGGAGATGAAACAGAAGAACCTTGTATCAGGGGATTTTAGTAACAGGTTTCCTTCAAGACCGTGAAAATTTGGATACTCCGAGTATCGTGGGAGATTTGGTCAGTGATTTAGGTGGGTTCCTTTCGCAATTTTCCAAAAAATTTGGTAGCGAAAAATATTTTCATCATCACTAATAATTTATGTCTAAACATTTTCGTAACTGATGAAAAAAATTTTCATTCATTTATTTTTCCAAGCGATCTAAGCGATCATTTTTCGAAAAATATTTTTCAAATCATTCATTTTTTGCGAAACTATCGGGCGCTTAATCCTCATGCTTAGTCTGATATTTTTACCTAGACTATTGAATTTGGGAGGCAAATATGAGCCTAGAAAAATTCAAAATCAGGAATTCAAGTTACCATGTAAGATTTTGTGGGACCGTTGTCAACTATTCAAAAAATTTAAGTTGTTAAATGAAGGCGCAATTTAATATTTAATTTATATAATCGGTGTGCGTGTGAACTCATAATTTTTTTTTATTTATCCCTTTACTGAACAGAGTATCCAGTACAGTCAATGCTTATGTACCAAATCGACATTACTACCGAGCAGTCGTCCGAACAAGCAACCTACCAGCTTCCCGAACCTTGCATAGCTTCCTCTGCCAGTCATCTGCAATCTTGGTCCCCAAGACATGGCAACCTGCTAAACCATACTTTCACATCCTGTAGGAAGCTTCGATGCATGTCTTCTAATGCGCCGAAACAATCTCCTCGCACCCTCTTAAAGTACGACAAATGAGACGAACCTCGGGCCGTCTTAAGAAAAGAGACTCGGGACAGATTTTCCCCCTAGTCAGAGTCCACGGCGCCTCCTTGTTTCTGGCGATGTCAAAAAGGTCTGGAAACCAATATTTAAGAATTGTGCCTCGGCAAGTGTTAAGCCGAAGGTGTATTCAATTCCCACTGCCCGCTGAGATGCATTGAACAACAAGACCTTGTGTTCTTGAAGCATGTGAAGAAAATCTGCACCATAAACCACTCCGAAGAATTTATACAAAATGGAAGGCTTCTCAACAGCAGAAGAATCGGATGTCAACTTGCAAATGTACTATCTGGCAAAAGAAAGAACGAACACTTGAAATGTACAAGTTAGTAAAGTACTATACAGTTTGGCAAGTATGGGATGTTGATAATGATAAGCAACAGAATGATCAACAATCCATTTTCCTGTAAATGTTAGAGCTACAGAAAATTTTAAGCACTCCTGCTTTTTATGCCATGCATGTGACGAAAGTCGTTGCAGTTAAAGAGTTCAATGTTGTGTAGATCTCTCGTGGTTTGGGCAGCGCTTGATCGTTGGATACAAATGTATGAACCTGATTTCCCAATTCAATCCAGCTACAGCCGGCTTGCTTTTCTGCTCCACTCCGCATTATCGATGTCCTTGCTTTCTCCGCTTCATCCCAATTGCCTACCCCGGCATTTATGTTGGATGTGAGTACATGGTTCGAGGTTTTATCGGATTCAAGTTCCGAGAGCTTCTCAGCTGCTAATTTGGCGAGTCTTAGATTCTGGTGCTTCTGACAAGCTCCGAGCAGCGCACCCCACAATCCAGCATTATCTTTAGTTTTTGTATCGCAGGCAATTTCGACTGCTTCTTCAATTTTTCCTGCTCGAGAGAACAAATCCACCATGCAAGAATAGTGTTCAGGTAGAGGTTTGATGGCAAACACTTCCGTCATTTTTCTGAAGTATTTTGTTCCCTTATCAATCAGGCCGCCATGACTGCAAGCAGACAAAACTCCGATAAAGGTCACCTCGTCGGGAGTAACCCCTTCCAGAAGCATCTGTTCAAAGAGTGCGACAGCTTCATTTCCATGACCATTCCAAGCAGATCCCGTGATCAGGGAATTCCAAGAAATAACATCAGGATTGTCCGTAGTTTCAAACACAAGTTGAGCAAACATCATATGTCCACCTTTAGAATACATGGCGATCAAGGAATTGCGAACAAACACATCTCCAACATAACCACTTTTTATTACAAGTTGGTGAAGTTGCTTGCCCATCTGTACTGCAGCAAGATGTGCACTAGCACTGAGTCCACATGCAAAGGTTGAATGATCGGGTTTTATTCCCGTCTCACACATGCACACGAAACTCTTCAGAGCATCCAAATATAAATTGTTTAGAAGGAAACCTGTTATTAAAGAATTCCATGACACTACGTTTTTCTCTTTCATCTCCCTAAATATTGCAAATGCACTCTCCATTTGTCTAGCTTGAGCATAACCCGCAATCATCGTATTCCACGTTACTGCATCTTTCTTTGACATTTGATTAAACAGGTCCAAGGCTTCGTCCATCCTTCCAACTTGAGCATATCCTGCAATCATGGTGTTCCAACAAACAACATCACGGGTTTCAATCTGATGGAATAGTTGACCAGCTTCATCCATTCTCCGACTTTCCACATATCCATGTATCATTGTTGTTTGGGCTGCAATGTTTTTTAAGGGCATTTCTTCTAAAAGGCTTCTTGCTTTGTCAAGATTACCAATGCGAACGTAACCATTAATCACAGTAGTCCATGACACAGAGTCCCTTTCTGGCATTTCCATAAACAGGCTCATGGCCTCATCCATTCGACAGTTATTGATATACCCTGCAATCATTGCATTCCATGAAACCGTATTCCTACTAGGCATCTTGTCAAAGAGTCTCCTGGCCTCCAGAACCCTCCCACTTTGCATCAACCCACATAAAATAGTCACCCAAGAAACAACATTTGGGTCTGGAATCCTTCCAAAGAAATCCCAAGCAGAGTCCACATCGCCCAGCTGAACAAATCCATCCAGCATTAAATTCCATGACACAATGTCTCTGTCTGCCATTCCATCGAAAAATCGTAATGCTGAACGGATTTCCCGATTCCTCGTATACCCTGCAAGCATCGAATTCCATGAAACTAAATTCTTAACCGGCATCTCATCAAAAAGTAGCTTAGCTTCGTTGAATTTGCCCTTCTTTGCATAGCCCGCTATCATGGCATTCCACAAAACCACATCTTGCTTATCAGGAACCAAATCAAACAGCTCCCTCGCTCTCTCAAGCTGCCCACTCCGCATCAAGCACGTTATGACCAAAGCCCACGTGTGACGGTTCCTCCTACGCATTCTCTCAAACAGCTGATAACCTTCCTCGGTCCGGTCATTACGCAGGTACCCAGCAATCATGGTGTTCCAAGAGACCAAGTTCCGATGCGGCATTCCGTCGAACAGCTTCCGGGCATCGCGGATCCACCCGTTCTTGGCGTAAACGGAGATCATGGAGTTGTACGTCACGGTGTTCTTCTGGGTCATGTTGGAGAAGACGCTAATGGCGTCCTCGACCCGGGCCGATCGACCCAGCTGGATGATCTTCGAATTTTGATCGAAGAGGTGACTCCCTTGCTCTCCTACTAAGGCCCTCAGTCCCCTTCTCATGACGCAACACAAATCGTGCGCGATTCGTAGAACAATTGTACTGCTCGCGAGCAGTCTTTAACTAGCTCTACCCCCAATGACATCACTGGCAAAATGTCTATGCTGAAGAAAAGACATCCAATTTTAACAACAATAAAATAATAAGAAAGAAGAGATATAAATCTTTGGATTAATATAATGAAAAACCATAAATTGATACACATGTGACAATTTTACCTTAAACTAAATTTTTTTATCATGAAAAACCCTAAACTAGTATATTTGTGATAAATTTATCCCGAACTAATTTTTTTTATCACGAAAAATCCCAAACTGGTATATCTGTAATAAATTTATCTCAAATTGGTACACATGTGACAAATTTATCATCCGTTAATTTCCCTTAAATTAGGTTAATACCACAAAAAATCTCAAACTGACACACGTATGACTAATGGAGGGTAAAATCCCAAATTGGTAAACCTTATCAACTATTATGTATCATCAAACAATTTGATGATAAAATTTGATGGAAACTGATGAAGGGTAAATTTGTCACAAATGTACTGATTTAGGGTAAATTTACCACAGGTGTACTGGTTTGGGGTAAAATTGTCACACGTGTACCAGTTTGAAATTTTCCGTGGTAAAAAAATACGGTTTTTGATCAATTTGTCACAAGTGTATTGGTTTGAGACTTTTCGTGGTATTAACCCTAAATCTGTTGGCATTTTTAAAACAAAATGACTTCTACTTCAATATATTTCTCTCGTCTGTATGTTTTTTTTAAGCAATACAAGGCGATTATTTTTAGGAAAATTTTTCATCCTTCCTCGGAAGGTGTTTTCATGTTTTCTGCAAAGCAATTGGAGCATGAAGGTAGATGTTTCCGAATGATATAAGGCTTGAAGAAGTGAGAATGTGTTCCTAACACGTCTCGCTTGAGTCCATACTGCTTCAATTCGAAAAGGATCTTGTTAATCGGTGCTTTCAAGGCGCTTATTAAACATTCTTAACCAGACGTATTGATTGCACATGCTACGAAGAAGGAAATTGCAATATTTCCTGGTTATTTTTAACAAAACCCAATTCAGAAATGGATGAGTGAAGAACCGTATTGATTCTGGAAACGATGACCATTTGACCACACGCCTCTTTTCCAGTGCTTAGGAGGATAGCCATACTGAAATTGGCCTGCAAATCAACAAGCTTTAAAGGGACAACGATGCATTGAAGCAGCATTCTCCTCTTTGAAATATACTGAATTGAGTTACGTCGGAGCGAATTTAAACGGACAAAATAAGTTCGATACGGACATCTTGCGCAAATAATAGAATCGCGTTTCTAATGATCGTATCAGTGTATACATGTATGAACCCACGGGACGGGCCCTCGAGATAGAGAATAACATAATGCATCAGCTCTAAGACCTTTTCCAACTGAAGCAGCAGCGAGATGAATAACTGTCCGCTGCCCCCGAGAGGAATCACCGACTTTCGTTCGAAGCTCCATTCGCTTCTTAAGAGTACAAAAAGAAAGTTACATCACCTGAAACAGATCGATTTTCCCTCTCGATTCTTTTTGGCATGAATTATGTACACGATATCCTATATACTTCGAAGCTGTCCAGAACTCTCTCGGTAGTGTTGTGATTGTTGTTTCCTACCGTAGTGTCGCAGCTACAAAACCGACACCTCTGCTGGGCCAGTTCGACCGTTGTGGTGCATTAGCAGTTGCGAGCAACAGATTTTCCAGGCTCTTCGGTGGTCTTCACTTGCGGTCCGGGTCTGCTACATCTTGTGCAGAGGTAGCACTGGTGGAATTCCCAACAAGGGCACCGTTCTCGGGCTTCTGCTCACTACTCATGACATGACTGTCTAGATCCTCGGACGTTTGAAGCTCTCTATCATGTCCTGCTGGGGCTTCTTTCTCCTTGAAGTGAATTCCTCTTTCGGCCTCTTCCCGGTTCTTTCTAGACGTTTTCTCTTCAGAGACAACTGATAAAGAGGACTTCTGTCTCCCGACTACGTCGCCAACTCTTACCTGACAAATGGTGAAATCATAACATATGTGATAAGAATGCATCTGGGTGACAATTGAAAATCTGATTTAGAAGCTAAAAGGTGAAGGCAGTGACACTGACTGAGAGAATGTTTATCAAGGAAAGAGAAATAATCACCCACTGTTCATGTAGTTGACCCTTTTAGGAAAATGCTTAACCACTCTTGTAATCTCTTGTACTTTTACACCTTATAGCAACATAATTTGGGTTCATGTTGGAAAAATAACTCTAGTTAAGAGGTACTTGGCCAAGACCTGATGATGAAAGCTCCTAGTGGCTCAATTAGAAAGTGAAGTGTAAGATTTCCTAGAAACAGGTAAAAGACGCAAAACATGATCTTTAGCAACAACTTAATGAAAGCTTAGATAGTCTTGGGACTACATGTTTTTTAGGTCCACTTGCCATTGAAAATTCACCATGTAAGACCGTCAACTTTCCAGTGCTATCGTGGTGCAAAATGTTTTCAAACATTCCTATTAACCTGAACTAAAAAACTAGGGCTTCTAAATATAGTGGTCTAAGACCACTCAGGCTTTTGTGGTGATTTCTCGCTGTTAGCAAACCACTGCATTAGATTATTATCACATTGGCATCACCCATCGAGTGCAGCAAGTCAAACAGATTGCACAACATGTGAGGTTTAAGTACCTGCAGTGGCTTCATCACATTAGATTCTCGACCATCATTTTGCCTGACCTCATCTTGAGCTTGTAGCTCCATAGAGTCTCGAACAAGCTGACTCAGAAATGTTACGTCGTCGGACATCACACCAAACCCTTTCAAAAGCTTAGAGCCAAGCTGTAAACTTGTCTGCAGGAACAAATCAAACTTGACTCATATTAATTTCTCATACAGTAGTCAAGAACATACAAATTCATAAGAAAAAAAGTATATTACTAGTTACCTCAGCATTTTCTAGGATAGCGTCTGTAGCTCCTGCTTTCTTCAAATCCAAAAGATGCGTAATGTCTTGGGCCCTCGCATAAATTGGAATCTGAAGCGAAAAATGAGACAACTACTAAAGTGGGACAAAAAACTATCTTAACTTGAGAAGTAACTACAACAGGCAAGCACTATATACGTATAAATAAAATGATGTCCACAAACCGAGAACTAGCAGGAATCTTTACTGAAGAAGATGACCACATATTTGACATTGACATGAGAATTATCGTCACTGAATATCCAGACCTTTTTTTTTTCTTGTGCCTCGAAGACCCACATTCATGAATTAATTTGATTTCAGCCAACATAAAAAAAAAAAGAGGGGCCTAATTCCTCCACTTAGAAACTCTGAGAGGCTAGGTAAAAATAATTGGCATGGAAATTTCTGTTCACAAAAGTCCATTAACATCTTCTAGAGTGTCATCACTTTAAAGCAACATGATCTAAAATACTGGGTTCATGCTTGTATTATAAGGGCGTAAGAATAGAAGGTAGTACGAATAATTATGTAGGTGTGAACTCGGGCAAATCAAATGCATGCACCTCAAAACACATGTAGAGAGAGAGAGAGAGAGATTACAGCTGGGAAGGCAAGTCGTAGCCTTTGAACAGCCTCAAATGTTCTTTTCCGTCCAGTGTACATCACCATGACAGCTTTTGGGGAAGCAATACCAGCAGATTGCAACACAGTTGGACGTGATCCATCCCCATAAAGAATAGGAAAACCTAGCTTTCTAGATGCCTGAGAGTTCAAATAAAAGATGAATTCAACCTAAAAAATTATCAAATAGGACAGAAGTTCACTACTTTCCTTCTGATGAAAACTGCAAAATTCAAGATATCTCGAAAAAGAGAGAAACATGACAGGATTTTCAGACACCAGCATATGTGGATCTAGGTAAATGACCTGAACAAGTACAGCAAACACCAAGCAGCTGCAAAAGCCCAACAGCATTTACCAAAACAATTTCCCTTTCAATGGGAAACGTGGCATCTAAATTCAATGAAATCATTTGATCCTAAAGATGATTGTCTAGAATTTCACAGAGGATGTGCTATTTCTTGATTTCATCTAGTCATTAATCTGAAAATTGTACGGGTTTCTCTCTCCCAATGGAAGTTACAGTTCATCCTTTTGGACATGTCAAAGTCAGTTTCTCTGGCCGTGGGCCCAAATTTCCTATGCAAGGAAAATCCACCCTTTCAAGTGCAAAAAGTGTTTCTTTACGATCCGGAAGCAAAAAGTTAATAAATAAATATATGCATCCGATGGATGTAATTGACCATACGAACATTCGCAGTATATTATTTACAATAATCTTATAATTATATGAGCCCTAAACAAGTCCAACTTTTAAATCCCCAGGGCCCCCCTTTGGGTCCGTCCCTGCTCTTTGGCAACTGGTGAGGCAACAAAACAACCCCCCCCCCCCCCCC
>BCNH02000008.1:23164761-23242762 GCA_001662345.2 Metrosideros polymorpha var. glaberrima | reverse complement strand
TTTCCCCGAGTAGATCCTGCCTCCTCATTGTGCACAAGTAAGACCTCACACACATGCGCACATGCAGAGAGAGAGAGAGAGAACCTGGCTCTCCAGCACCGGAAGGATAACTAGAAGAGGGACAACAGCGATATCCTGCAAAAAACAAGTCATTCAACCCAAAAAGGGCATGCACCTCTACTTAGCATGATATCCTGCTCATGAAGTAAACGATTGAAAAAACTAGTCCCAGGCTAAATTAGCAGCAAAGAAAATCACATATCATTAGAACCAAATATAACCTGTAAAAGAAGTATCCCCAGAGTTGCGGAACCGAATCTCGTTGCCAGCTCGCCTTTCTCTGCAAGAAGCTACACATTATGTTTAGCAAGCACTGGAAACCTGGAAGAATGATTTCTAATGAGCAAATGCTCAAGAGATGAATTAAATCTGTACAATTATATCAAAGAAGCATCAATAAGATCATATTAATCTGCCATAAGCGGTCACAAGAATGACTCTGATGTCATGCACTGACAGGACAAAAAAAGAAATATAAATAAGAACATAGGACAGGGAGAACAAGATCGTGCATTAAACTCTATGTATCATCTTCAAATACATTTTTGACTGATAACTATTTAGTAAGGTCTCTATATTGCCATACTATTATTGTATGTATCCATCCAACTATAATCTCGTAATTGGCAAAAAGTTGGGTAGAGTCCAACTGTATGAATAACGAAAAGTGCAAATACCAAATAAATCATGAGTTCTGCAAATTTAATTACCTGCAAGACAAAAGCAGAAGAAGATAGAGAGAGAGCAGCACCAATCACTATTGCCTCATCTACAGTTCTGATGTTTACCTGCAATTTACAACGTTTGGTCAATAAAAGAGTAACACAAGGATCTACAGTATGGACCCTGGGCAATACCAGTGTGATAGTTTTACAATTGATAGCCAAAACAATCTTCAGCAATGGTGCATTAAAAGAATCTTCATTATTTTCAGATGGAGCATTATCTACATGTTCTACTAGGTGACCGGCTGCGTAAGTAGATAGGCATAAGCACCAATAATAAGCAGTCAGCCTGCTCAGCAAATACTCCAGGCCTACCTTTCATAGTTCAAGGCAAGCTTCCAGTTCAAAGAAGGACCTATGCCGAGCAAAATAACAAAATCTTCGAAAGTTGAGAACATGAGATAACATTTACTATTCAAGGACCCATAGAAAGTATATATGTGAGCGAAATATTGTGCTGAAATGGTCGTGACAAATAAGACGGTTTTAAGACAAAATATACAAGCATATGAATGAGGCCACGTATTGTAGTAGATGCAATAAATTGCTATTTGGTCGACAACATACTCACCAAATCTGACCTTGAGTGGAAAAGGAACTCTAGAATTCTTGTTCCTATAGCTCCATTAGGTGGAAGTTCAAATGCCGTGAAGGCCAGAGTGGATAAGAAGACCTTTAAGGTGAAAACAAATGAACTGTCAAAATGTGATATGACTTTTGAGAAAGAAAGTAGATGCCAAATAGTAAAAGAGACTGGACATCCAAAATTTCAGCTCAAAGTGGAATCCATGTATGTTACAACACTTTACCTGAGTCAATCCCATGCCAAAGGCAAACTTTGCAAGAGCTTTTAAGCGTGCAAGTGATAGCTCCAATCCCATCTCGAACAGCTGGAGAGGAAGATGCATGGTTCTTTCATGAGTAGAGTCATGACCATAAAGAACATGATAGACGAGCTACATCTATTTACATGCGTATCTTGCTCCCCTGGTTAATAATAAAGTTGAATATCTAGAGGAAGGAAAGAAGGGAAATAGTAAATCAAAGCCACCCCTTAAGTGGAGTCACATGGATCAATTTATGCCATTGACTTCCCTAAAGCCATATCCACGATGTTAGTCGTACTTGAGATCTTTCTTCAAGATATCACCTTAGTCTTTTAGGGTCAAATCTAGTAATGGAGACAGAAAATGGGAAATCATTGTCCCTCTTGATTAACATGCAACACTTGGCAGAAAAGCTTATGACAATGCATTTCCCAACTTACTATCATATCTAGAATATGTGTAAATGATAATTTGCTCACACTTCAATTAAAAACACAAAATGGACAATTCCCGCTTTTTGACATATAATGGTCACTAATGGAGGTGGAAGTTTGTAAAATCAAGCTAGGGCAGTCTTCTTGATGCGCACTCCACACCATAGACCCAAGATGCAAACAATAGATGGGACTTGGATATTTATTGAACGTATTGTGTCATCCAATGGAAGAAATTAGAAGCTTGATTGGAATAGAAACAATGCAACATATCATTACTTTCACTAAGCAGTGGCCACACTTAAAGCAACAATTCTTTCAGAAAATGTTGACCGATAAAAGTTAGAAACGTCATTAATTGCGGAAAAAAGAAAAAGATGATGCAACAGTTCAGATTATTAGCAGAGAGAAACTAGCTTACCAGGAAAAGGATGCCCCATTCAGACAGCACTTTGACATCTGTGATATTTCTTATAAGTCCAAACTGATTAAGCACAATTCCGGCAAAGAAGAATCCAAGTATCTGAAGAAACAGCAATAGCTCTTAGACCAATCATGGCTTCATCCTTATAGCATCTTGCAATAAGTGACTTAAAATTTTCAATTTAGAAAGATCCGTCTATGCAGGTATTCGGGGTCTGCATGATAGAGGACAGTTACAAACTGGTTCACATGCTGTGAAAACAAAGATTCTGATGACCATGGCCCATAGCAAACAACCTCCTATGTAGGTGGGACAGAGGAAATTAGAGGAAGCACCTCACACTTTCCCAACATTCATTGCTGAAGTCAGGCCTGTAATAACTAAAAACTTAAGTAGTAGAAATTCTTCTTTCCCTTTGACATAACACAGTGAATTTTAGACTTACTGTTAATACACTCAACAAACGAACAGGTGCGCGTGGTCAAGGCATGAGCAACATTGGTGGGCCCCAACACAAAAAAAGAAAAAAAAGAAAAGACAAATATGAATCAAAAGGTATATCTTACAGGACTCGCTCTGAGTATCTTGAATGTTGGGACAACTGCTACAGTCACTGCTAAGAATGTAAGAGTATCCAATCCTAAATCATTGATGACATCAACAGCACTAGCAACGTCAATCGCCGCTCGTATCTGTGCTCTTCCAAAATGGCCCAGCCTATAATTGTTGATTCGTCTCTGACCCAATCTTGAGGAAGTCAACAAACTTACATATTCACAGGTATCTCCTGAAACGAAAGAGCGGCGACCAATCCGATACTTTAAGGCGTAAGGTGGCACATGGACTTGCGGGCTATGGGAAAACGAGTCCTTCAAAGAATGCCCACAGCCACATGAGATGGGAGTAGAGAAAGCTACAACCGCATTTCCATGCTTCACCACGCCATATCCCTGCAAGTTGAGAAAGGGGTAACACATAGCATTACTTCAATTTCTCATGGTGTCGTCATAGCCAGGAACGATGCTAATACATATAATGCCTGTAATAGACAGTAGAAGAATCGAACAATTTGGATTGTGGGTTGCTTTACAAACAGGAGCATTTCCTACATCGGACTGCTCGTTATGCAAAAGAGATCCCAAGAAGCACTGAGCAGTCGAATACCCGTCTTCCAAAATATTCTGAGCCGTTCCCCAGTATTCACACGACAGACCCACGGACACTAATAAGCAATCCAAAGGCAGTTCCTTGGCACAAAATCCTTACCAACTACGAACCAAATGCTTATAAAACGGACGAAACAGCCAAGCGCACACAGATGGGTGAACCGAGAAACCAGCAAGCGAAGAGGGTACGTACTCTCGGGACGTGACACAGGTTGAGCGACTCCCACATGGCGGCGCGACGAGCTCGAGGAGGAGATCAGTCGCACGCGCGAGCTCCGCTCGAAGTACCAATCTCAGCTTCTCGTGGGTCGTCGTCCCTCGTGAGCTTTGAAGGGCGAAGGTGAGGCTGTGACGAAGCCGCGAAGCAAGAATCTAGAGAGAGAGAGAGAGAGAGAGAGAGAGAGATTGTGGAGGAGATGAGAGCGCCCGCGGGAGAGAGAGACTGTTGGATTCTGGCCATTCTTGTCTCTGTCTCTGGATGAGGATCTCGCTGCCGGCGCTGACGTGGCCGCCACGTGGATTATTGCATACGCTGAAAACATGATTGCTGAAATTACCGCAACACACCCTTGGATTCATTTGAATCATTAAATTCTGATAACGTAATGTAGGCCGTTGGATCAATTTCAATTTCAAAAAGAAAATTAGGCAGTCGGATAGATGCGCTTTCCATTTTGTACATTGGAGACTTTATTGACAAGAAAAATTGACTTAAATAATGAGAAAAATCATTAGTATCGGTAAATAAATAGTTACTTATTTGATTTGATAAGTTATACGCCGCATTAAAAAGATTAATTATTACGACCGGTGATGTATTCAAAAAAACTTTTTGTGTAAAAAATTACTAATTGCGCACGAAACTCCTAAGTTGGCAATTACTTTTTTCTCATGGATGGAAAATTATCAATCACTGGAAAAGGAAAAAAAACTAGTAACAAATAAGTACATGGACCCAAATAAGTCTTTAAATTACTTCGTCTGAGGCATTGTCCAAACCCTGAGATCACTTGGACGTAAAACTCGTAAAGGGTACTGCCGGAGATGGAGCATGAAAAATATACTGTGTCAATTGGGAGGGATTGGGCACGCGAAACTCCTAGGTTGGCAATTACTTTTTTCTCATGAAAAAATTATCAATCACTGGAAAAGGAAAAATAACTAGTAATAAATAAGTACACACTATACTTTTCTCTGGCTAGAAGTTGCTAACCGGAGTGAAAGCTGGAAAGTACTCGGTGATGATTAAGCATATTGGAAATTTGTTTATTTGTGTCCAGTTTACTTTTACACCGTCGAAATAAATTATTTACACATTCGTTGTAGTTGAAATTAATTCTATAATCGAATTCTTCCGCATGTCAACAATTGAGAAATTAACAGTGGGCCTAGTAAAAATCCTGTCAAAATTCCGAAAGCGCAACAAAAAGTTAACTAAATGAAGTTTATTACCTTCATGTATGAAGTTTATTTCGTTTCATGTATATAGTGATTGTTTACGTTAAGCAACCTTGTCACCATGTCACATTAGAACAGTTCGGCAAGAAGCATCTGCAAGAGAACAAGAAGAAAAATTTCGACATTTATTACTCGAGAGAGAGACGGCAACAAATATCCAAATTCAATCCAGATCAAGAAGATTTATAGGAAGGAATAGGAAGGGCTTATTGTGTACACAGCATTGATATCGGAAGCAAACAATCTCAGATAACAGTAGCAGTCGAAGGCTGCGCCCGGTGACGTTTACTGGGAAGGAGAAGAGTTTGCAGGAACAAACTTGAGTGAAATACTATTGACGCAATGTCGCTCATCGGTCGGTGTCGGGAACCCTTCGCCCTTGAACACGTGACCCAGATGGCCGCCACATGCAGCACAAGTGATTTCTGTTCTCATTCCATCTGCATCCGTCTGAAATCACAAAGCGAGGCGCATCAACAATTCAAAGCAGAACACACGCCAGATTAATTTTGCATCTCTGATCATTTTCACCGTTCAGAAAACTTGACAACTACGAAGCGGAAGATGACATCTATAGCGAGCCTCAATAGAAATCGACTGAATCAGAACCTCTGTCATTACTCATGACCACACGGTTAATCGAGGGAAAGAGAAGGAACTCACGGTGCAGTTTATAGCTCCTGGGAGACCCTCGTAGAAAGCAGGCCAGCCGCAGCCGGAGTTAAATTTAGTTGTAGACCTGTAAAGAGGAGTCCCGCATCCTGCACAACTGTACACCCCCTCTTCAAAAAATTTGTCGTATTCGCCCGTGCTTGGATATCTACATGTTAGAGGAACAGCGAAAAATGAGAAGGATCAAGATGACACGTCTTTGTTCTTACATAATACATGAATATATATATGTGTGTGTGTGTGTGTGTCCAAGGATTTACCCCACATGATACTCAATATCAAACCAGAAAAAGAGTTGCTTGTTGTACAAAAACATAGTAGAGGATGCATCAAAACGTATTCAGTTATGCTCCTAAGTTCTCCATTGGTTTGATACTTGAATTAGAAAAAGGATGAGATTGCATTCAAAAAGAATATACACGAGTCTTCAACTACTTGCATCAGGCTCGGCGACATTTAAGTCCTCTCTGATCACTTCCAAGCCATTAAGGATAGTCGAAGAGGATCGTTTGTATGTATAACACCTCAACAAGCTAATACTATACAAAACCACACGAATAGGATTCTTTTTCCCAAAGCATGATTTGACCACCTAATTTTAACAACATTCTTTGCTAGTGGGCGTATACCTATGTCGCTGCACATACTAACATAACTAATCAGAATGTATCTTCTTACACGGCATTTCGAAGAAATCAACCTCGTGCTCCGAACGTCATTTCACTAATCAAACTGAAGTCCCATCAGGTGCATGAGGTCCATCAATTGATTGATTACTAAAGCACGAAAGCCCCACATAAGAACTTCAGATATCACGATCAGCCTTAGTGGGCAATCGACAGTAACAGTACGATCACGGCAAATGGCAAAATGAATAATTTTCTAAAATGCCGCAGCACTAACATGAGGATATTATTCTTAGTTCTGAGATTCTCTTGAAAACAGGATTAGGAACTTCGTCCTTTGATCCCTCATATATCCTGCATATGTCTATAATGTATCGAGCGTGTGCTACGAGCTAGTGGTTAAGGAGCTTAACTACTGGCTCTGCATCGCTTTCTTATTTTTTAACAGATTAAGAGACCCTTCAAACAATCAAAGTAAAATGAACACAAACAAGATACAGAGTGCAAAGGTAGAGCATTACAAGGACGATGCAAAAGCATTAGATAAGTCAAAATGGAGATCACACTGGAATGACTTCCACTCCCTCACAACAGATAGACAGAAGTTGTTTTGAGAAATTTAAAAAAAAAAAAAAAATAGCTCTTCAAAATGCAGAGATTCGCACCAAATGATTCTTTTGAGTTTTCTCTGTTCAGAAAGTATGATATGGCTTGGTTTTCTGAGAGTCGCTTTTTGGCTCGACGTTAGCTGTGACTTTGATTAAATCAAATGATGGAGTCGTTGACATAACAATATCTATAAATAATAGTACGTAATAACCTTACGATTCACACTTTAGGATGATTTTGACACCTTTTCACCTTTGTTTCGACGAAAAGTCAAAAGCATAAGACTTCATAACGAAGATTTCGGTACTCATATAGTAACAAATCCTTAGCACCCAAAGGAAACTAAAAAGGCCGACATTTCCAAATAAAAACTAAGTCTTTCCAAACACAGGACAGTGCCAGAGAACTTAAGTAATAGCTAAAACAGCTCATTCCCACAAAAAACCAGAAAAGTATAACCCTCACCAGCACCTCGAAAAACACAGAGAACATCCTAACCTGCATTTCCTCAGTGGATTCTCCAATTGAAAACGTAATTCACAAAGAATCCGCCTCCAACACACACCGCTTGACATGCTAGAAACGTGCTGTACTGTGCTGAATCAAAACTCGAAACCCATTTCCGATTCGACATATTACATTGTGGCATAAACTTGTGAAAATTTTGCGACGGCCCAAGACAGCCCCATTTGAACAGAATGTGTTCGACAAGCTCGCTGCTCAGTGTTCCCGAGCTTGAAGGAGACAACATGGCAATTACGTTTGAACGAAACCAACCGAACTCGACAAATCCCAACCCAGTAAGGAAAGCGAGGCATCAAGAAGAGCAGGAACCAAAATTAAGAATGACAAAGCCGCAATCAAGACAATCTAGCAGAAAAAACAATAGCTGAAGCTAACTCGCAAACGGGGACCCCCAAGAAATTTTAAGAGAAATCCAAAGGAACTAACTCTGTGCCCTTCCGCCGCAGGATGCGGAACTGCTCGGGCGACAAGACCGCTTGCCATTCCTCCTCCGACTTCTGGACCGACCCAGGTACGGCCATGGCCACGACCCCGCCGCGAAAGCTCCTCTTCGGACGGTTCGACCAGCCGAAACCGTAAGGAGTGGCGGCGACGGGACGAGATGGCGGCGGCGGCTTTATCGAGCAGAACGCGAAGTGGGTCTTGACGGGAGAAGAGCGCGGAGTGAGGAGAGAGAGGGGGAGGAGGTTGGAGAGAGAGGGTTTGGTTGCGGCATGGGAGAGGATGGACTTGGTGGAGGAGGAGAGTGACGAGAGCTTGAGAGCTTCAAAACCCATTTTTTATTTTTGTGATGGGGAGAGAGAGAGAGAGAGTCAATTCTTTAAGATGTTCTTCGCATAAGAATTCGGCAAATTACATATTGCTCCCAAATTTTTTTATGTTATTGCAAATTTCACCTCCACGTTTCGATTTCTTGCAATTAAGGTTCAATCGCATGAGCATATAAAAGAGTAAGAATCATTCCGAAATATATTGCCTGTAAGAGCACGTGACTGAATTCGGCGAGAATTTGACCGGAGCCAATGTGGAATATCACATCGATATATAATACTGAAATATATTTCTGAGTAGTCCCTATATTATTTCTCACAGCCGCAAGAGATGTCAGTTGCGCCACTGACTAGAGTGGGCAGATGATTCAAAGCAAGATCAAAGCTGAGTAGCCTGCTTATGAATCTCCAGTAACAATCAACTTAGGCGTAAATCTGAACCGACCCGATGACTCAACTACGATTTCCAAGATCAAATCATTTACAAATAGATTACTCGAATCAGACTCACGTCTCATGCAGCAATTTACAGTAGAACAATCTCACAAAGCATTTCGAGAAGTGAAGGCGCTCTTCAGAGTACAGCCTGAAAAATGCAGTATAGCGAAAACCTGTTTCTGGCACGAAAAGGCCGATAAATTCAAAAGAGTTCTCGGAACAGGACACCATAAATTCCGACCGGACATATGCCATAATGATTAAGGGATCCCCGAAAGGGTTAATCTAAATAATCTCCATTGTTGTCCCAAAAGGATGAAATGAAGAGCTAACATGCCAGTCAGATCAACAAAACCTCTCTCAAAGCAGCGCAGATTTCAAGGATCTAGTGAAATCTTCTAGGTCCTTTAGCCCTTCTTCTGGAGATTTGGCTTCGCCAAGCAGTTTCACCATTGCGCTTCCAACAATCACACCATCAGCTCCCCAGCTCGCAACCTGTGAGAATTAATGAAAACCAAGTACAAACACGAGATATAACAGTCTTTGCTCATCGAAGTAGGCCAATAAAAACTAACCTGCTTCACATGCTCAGGTTTCGATATGCCAAAGCCAACAGCAACAGGTTTAGTACTTGCCTGCAAAAACATGCATGCCTCAGTGATTGAAAAAGGAGTTTCCCTGAGAATGTCCCACTTCAATGTTTAACAATATTGAAGCATATTCACCAACATGCCCAACTTCGGAGAATACAGAAACTCAAATTGGCACAAAGTGTTCTACACAGGACCATCTTTAAGTTTCTCCCTAATTGGATGCAAAGAATAAATCCCATGATGGAGCTGGAAGTGACACGAACTTCCTGATATGTTGATTATTAATCTGCATGTGGAGTATTGGTATCTAGTCTTATCGACCAACCAGGAACTCATGGTCCTTCAAATAAGACAGGCTACAGAAAACCACATAGGAGACTTCAGGCAAACTTTTTGGTCATCTAGTTCTATATTTAATTATCCTGCAGTCTTTGAGCCCTAAAAGTTTCAATATGACACCCACTGTTGTGTCTTTCAAATACGCCCCTGGTCAAAGTTTGTTTGAAGCTGCATAGAACAATTAAAGAAAAAAAAAACGAAGCTCTAAGGACTAAATTCATGCTAACTGAAGAATGCATTATTACGATCATGTTTAAGTGGCCATAAATATAGACAGCTCACACTCAAAGGTTTTGAGGCTGTACTGAATTTTTTTTCTGTTGCGAATATAAGGACAATCCAGAAAATGGGATATCCTTTGAAAACTAAATTTATCATGACAAGTATCTTAATGAGTATTCATAGGTAGTTGATGACATGAAATCGCCCATTATGAAACAAGCGAAATGTTCTGAATCAACTAACCTCCTTAATGTCCTGCAGAAGTGTTTCCACACGAGCACTCACAGATGCTCGAGCCCCAGTTACTCCCACAGAGCTCACCTATAATAAATAAAAGAAAATAAATGGCCATGTCATCTCTTTGTAAATCAACTAAAAAAAGCAGAAATTCAAAAAGAAAAATGTAACAATAGAGTCATGCGAAATGCTGACACTGGACCACCCAGAATAACAATTGAATATAATTCATGCACGTCTCGTTGCTATAAGCTTACTATACGTGAAACTTTCATTAGTGAAGACAGTGAATGCAGAATCTAATAGCATGATGTTGCATGAAATTAAACTATACTTTTTCATTAGAGATCAGCAAGAGCAATGAAACCACTATATCAACATCAATGTCGCCATAACTCTTCAAATCAGATACTGTCCTAATCCAGAGACTTGCTTATGCATATATACACATGGGCACGCATAGGTGCATGGATGTCTCTGTCCTTTCATTGACTTCCTTGATTCAGACAGAAGTGCTATGCTTAATTAATTAGCGGCTAGAACATGAGCAACACATAAGATAATATCAATTACAATAATAACATGATCAACTCCTCTACACTCCAGTCAAGAAAAAAGATACAGAACATTGTTAGACTTAAAGAAACAGCACAGCAGAAGATGGTCTAAAGAAAAATTTAAATTGCTGTTGTGAAGCAGGATAATTGGACTTGGGTCTCCCTCTTGTTTCAGCACTTGCAGTTTAACTAAGACATGCAACTTGTACTATTCTACCAACAAAGTTTATTCATGAGAATAGTCAAAAGTAATATCGACACTCGTACACAGGACTGGCACCATCCTTCTTACTTTTGTTTTAATAAGTTTTGGGTCATGTGAAGGGCTTCACATTGATCGAATTCAAGTCAATACTGGTAGCTTAGCTTATGCAACAGAAATGACATACATAAGTTACCACATTTGTAATCAGATTGTCAATTGTATCCGTGTTTCAGGGGTTAAGTCCCATATAAATAGCTGTAGCCACTTTCAAAGAAGCCCTATTTCATCTTTTAGGCCAACTACAGCTGGATTAAAGCATGTACACTGCCTCAAGCAACAAGAGTTGAAGAGATGTAACAGAAAGTATGCTCAGAATCTTCATCTCCCCCACTTCATCCAGCTAAAGTGAATTTTTGTGCTTAAGTACTTCCATTACAGGGTTAATACTGTCCGCTGCCAGCTATGATCTAAATTGATCATCTTAATGACTTGTGCAAATGAACAAAGAGAACCTTTACCAATTAGCAGTGATCACCAAATAAAAGTAATATGAATGACACTGTCAAATTGGCTCCTTTTGCTTCATGGAAAACCATCAATTTCAAAATCTTTTGCCAATTTTGATTGGTTTTATTGCTTATAAATAAGTCAATAAAAATATATGCAGAATTATCGACAATCTATGCCTAAACATATGGTCAACAATGAAATTTTTTCCATAAACTCATTTTTCTAAGAGATCAAACGATTAAAGTTAGGAAAGTCTTTTCCAAATTGTTCATTTTCCACGAAACAAACGGAAAATATACAAATGATCAGCATCGGAGAAGGAAACTCTCAGTGCAAAATATACAATCTATGTCTAATAGTCTGAATCAATTTGGATAAGAAACTCTCATCATCAATACAAATGATCAGCGTTGGAAAAGGATGAGCAGCATAAAGGATCTTACAAGATATATAAATCCTTCCGAGGCTTCAACTATGGCTTTCATTCGGCTGGTTGGAGTAGTAGGTGTAGTAAGCAACACCTGAATCATAGTCACAGAGGCTAGAGTAAGGTTAACTAGATTCAACAGACCTCAACAGAGCAGGCCAAGATTACATAAGTAAAAGCAGACCTCATCACACTTTTAGACAGGCTATTTGAGGATAAGAATGCAGGCCCTCTGTTGTAAGCTTTTCATTGACGTGTATATCACTTTGCAAAAAAACAAAACACAAACCTATACTACAATAACAACATGGACATAGAAGAAGAACAAGGTGCACAACTAACTATGAGAAAATCACAAAGTGAGGAACCATTTGACTTTTTATCTTGTTATGGGGAAACAATTAGCAAAAATATGTGAGAATTACGATTTTCTGATGTCAATAAACTCGAGGTAGATCTGTTAGTTTAATTCCAAGATTAGAATTTATATCCATAATGCATAGCATTATCCTCAGGAATTTAAACAAGTAAATGGTGAAGCACGTTAAGATGTCTTAAGAGTCGGACAAACCAGTTCAATTTTGTACTTAAGAGCTTCCTTTCTTAAGATTTCAGTCTCTTCCAAAGGAACATCAGGAACTACAAGCCCTGAAAAAAACAATAAAATGGCACAGACAAGATTACAAACTAAGATAGATCTAGACACCATGAATGAACAAGAATGTACTTTTGGTTTTACTTTTTCAATTTAATAAAAGCATCCTCTGTTATCATTACGAAATTATTATCACTGCTGCTTAATTTAGACATCGGTGCATCACTTAGAAGAGAGAACATGAAAATCCTCCAGCAGCTCCTTATATAGCAAAAAGACTTCCATTGAGATCTTCAATTGATGAGTTATACTCATCTCACCTATAAAAAAAGAAAGAAAGAAAACACCTCCCACCCATAATAATGATTGAAAACTGATTGCAGTTGTCCTGGCAGTTTGATCTGCATACTAGCCCAAGCCAAAAATTTGTTTAAATGGTTTCTCACTTCTTTTCTACGGTCACAAAGGGTCACTTTTGGTTAGTAGTTTCATGATAGATTTCCAAAATAACCTTTTGGCTTTTGCTCAGAATGTTATGACTGTAGTATTCATCAGATCCGTTGGTGATTATCCCCTTGATAGCTTTTTCAATAAAGGTTCAAGGAAAAACTAAACATGGATAAGTTTAAGAACTGAACTATGCAATCGAGTTTGTAATGATAGGCATGATGACAATGCTTGCTCACACTATGACATCTACATCCAAAATTGAATACATTCAACTGATTTCTCACCTTGGCCTAGGATGTGGGAAAAAATAAAAACTGATTTTCCCTCGAATTACCAATTTTAACCAAAGTGTTGTATGTAGATGCAAGTGTTTCAAGTCAAAAGACAAGAGGGAAACTTGCAAATTACCATGAACCCCTGCATCATTTATGATGGACATAAACTTCTCAACTCCACGCTTCAGAATTGGGTTGTAGTATGAGAATAAAGCAACAGGGGATGACAATTGCGGAACAACCTATTCATTAAAAACTGCAGCATCAGAACATGATCTCAAAAATGCATGAAGGAAACAAAATCTAAATCAACAGTACTGTAACCATTCTCCAATTGCCAGGGATGGTTGCACATATACATCACTGTTTCTACACTACTATTATCACTAGTACAAAATGGGAGCACTGAATCTGAAAAGAACAATATGATGTAATGTTACTGAGAAATTTCATCCTAAAAGGTAGCATTATGTTAAGCAAATTTAACTTGCTATCATCAGGAATAGAAGGCACTACATGAGAGTAACACATAGTATGGAAAATTTCAAAAGCAGCATCACAAATTTAATTTCTTTGATTAAAAAGTTAAGGCCAGGTTAGTAAACATAATGTGACTAGAATCAATCATACTGGATCTTGAACTGTCCATTAGAAGGAGAATAAGCCACAGATTTGGAACGATTAATCAGTCTCTTCAAGTATGACAGAACGCATAAAGTAACTTACAGCCTTACCTCCTTCAACATGGAAATAATTGCACCAAAATTAGTACCCCTTGCCAAGGATCGAGTGGCTGCAGCCTAAAAACAAAGATCTATGAGATGAAGGAACAAAACTTCGAATAAACAAACTATAAGATATTGAAATACCAGACCTGAATTACTGGACCATCTGCTAGAGGATCAGAATACGGGACACCCAACTCAATTATATCTGAACCACATGAGTCAAGCACCTTCAAAGCTTGTGCGGTAGTTGAAAGGTCAGGGTCACCAGCTGTGATGTAAGGAATCAATGCCACCTTCGCAAAAATGAAAGAACATATTTGTCATAAAAAGAGCATCCCTCCTATAAAAATAATGCCTGCTACATCACTACCACATTCGGACTAATATGCCATCTTTTTGGAAAGAAAATGTCAATGGGTGCCCCCAGGACTTGTTTAGTTCAAATTGTGCTTTGCAAACTATTAAGGATGAAGTTTACAAATTTAAAATTCTTGTGATTATGGCATGGGTGTGATTCTACTCATTCAGAATTGTAAATATATAAATTTTCCAGGCAAATGATGTACATATTTCAAGATAAGAGCAGAAAGTAACACATTAAAAATGGAAGGATCAATCCTCACAATCTGATAACATTAGTGATTTCACAATCTTTCTGTTACTCTCTAGCTGGTTAGGAGAGGAAATAGGTTGGGCGGGAATTTGTTCATGACTTGGCTTGCATCTGGGAGTTGAAAAGGAACAAGTTCGCATAAGTGCTTCAAGTGTGGTGTAGCTTAGCTTTGGAAATGACACTTGATGGTTTAATCATTTCATATTTACCATCCTATTCCAGAATTCCAACACTATGCCTTGTTGTACATCGTTGCTATAATTTCAACTCCTCCTAGTAGAGAATTGCCAACTCATGCAGAGGTGGCACATTAGATTTCCTTCTTCAATGTTTCAAACTTATTTAAATTCGGATGATGAGGACGAGATCACTCCCATCAATCACTGAGGGTACTACCATGAGATGAGGAAAAATCTTTTGGAATCTGAGAAAGAGAAAATTTTGGCTCTAGAGTAATTATCCATGATGATCTGATGCTATAGACATAAAGCGGTTCACAAAGCATGTGTCGTTTGAGACAAATTCAATGAAACTATATGAGATTATAATGTTTATTAGTTTCTTTTCCAACTAATGGTAAGTTTATAAAATTAAGTACATTATCGAAGTATACAAGGAGTATATAGACATAACTTGTCATGTATCACACATAACTCATAAGGAGGCACGGAATGGTTCACCTCACATCTGTGAGCTGTACATTTCATCCTGAGCCATGACCAGCCTGGAAAATCAAAAGCATTACCTCTGCTTTTCCGATTACTATCATTGACAAAAACTAAAGTAGCTAATGATATTCTAGGAAATCGATCGATATTTTGACCAGCCAGTTCCAAGAGTTTGAACTAGTTGCACCGAGAGTTAATCTTAACAATGGTACCACAATCTCTTAGATACAATTGCGGAACCTTACTTATTCCCAACACTTTGCATAAAAATGCTCATTAGTTCAACTGAGATTCAACAAGAAAGCAACCATGTCGTGTCACATCAAGATGAACTTCTAACCCAAAAACCAACAAACAATGAAAATTTTGAAGCAAACAGTCACAAAGGATAATCATTGAATTCGTTAACAAACAACAAGAAACTCAAATGACATTCTTACCTTGCCTTCTTTCTTCAATTTAGCAAATGTCTCAGAGATGCCAATTGTCGATACAGTGCTAAGAGCAGTCATTGTTGCATTTCTTTTGGTAGAAACAACTGGTAGTTGCCGTGAAGACCGAAAAGCACAAGAAGATTTGGGTTTCTTAAGTTGAACAAAGCAAGTTGATTTAAGAGCTAATGCCATACCCAGAGCCTTTGGATATTGGCTTAAATCCACTTATTCCTGCACTTCAATCCTATTAATGAATTAATAAACAAGCAACAAGGAAAACGCTTTATATCAAACAATAGCAGTTTTCCAAACAAAAGAAGTGATAGAAGTAGCATGTTGCCATCTCTAAAAGACGACACACAGATATAATCACTTGTTACTGCATATATCAGTACAATGAACTCAATACAATCCAGCTAATACCCACGGCTCACAAGTGTTTGCTAAAAGGATACTGAAGCAACGAGTGGCTCAAACTGATGGTACAACAGGGCTTGATATGCATAACATATCCAGCCGCCTCTTGTGAATCAAGCTATCTCATGATCGATTCTTCGTGTTTGGCAAAGGGAACTAAATGAGACAGCCCTTTCCTAACCCAAAAATGGGGGAGAGAAGAAGAAAAGAAAAGAGAATCCATGCTGTGAATTTCTGAACTCATTCGACGACCCAATATTCAATTGCTTGCATTTTGGACGGGATAAGTCATGATATCATACGGAATAAAGAAATTCCTCACATCATAGACATTAATCCAATACCCAAAATAAGAGTATCCAAGTATGATAACTACAATTAGAATGACAAACAATCAGCCCAAAGGTTCATACCTTACTGAGGGAAAAAACTTACAAGCAAATGTCAAGATGAAACAAAATGACATGCAAGATAAGAGAAGAGACCCACAATCTGGAATAAAAAAAAAAATCATCTAATTTGACAAATAAATCAACACATTGAATCAACTCCGACCTCCGAGCAAACACACTTCAGTGTCGTGGAAGCATCGACACAATCTCAACAACATCAACACATTCTGGAATCCAAAATTCCCTCGAAAGAAAAGTAGAACGAACGCAGCCACCGGGTCATTCCACCAATCTCCGACCAGCCAAAGCGAGATGATCGGAAAAAGAACCGGTAAATGCAACGACTAGAAAAATAAACACTCGCAGATGCCGGCCCCTCAGACGGGTACCAGCCATTGACTCGACAGCAAGTTTACAGAGGGACAACGCAGCGGAAAGGGAAGTCGCCGTCGAGTTGATGTTACCTGCGACGGAGACGGCGGCCGGAACGGAGATGGTAGAAGGCGAAGCGACCGGCGAGACCACGGCGCTAGGGTTTGAAATGCCGCATCACATCACATCCAGCCGCCATTTCTAGAGTCAAAAGCCATTCGTGGTAAAGTCTGCGAGACTCCCTGTACTTGGTAAGAAGGGATTCAACCCCAATTAGAAAACGACATCCGAAAGAAGTGACGTGGCACATCGTCATCACGTTCCTACGTAATTCTTGAACTTATCCAAAATTACGATAATTTACCATTTTAATCGATTTCAGCAGGTCCGTTTTCGACCCGATCCAAATCCGACCCGACACACTCATCTGACGGAGCTGATTTATTGTGCTCATGAGGTGCTAAATTGCATTTTCTCCGAATAGATTCGAGTGACTTGAATTTAATTTCCGAATTAAGAAAAAGAATGCGCCACCGTTTGGGATTTTAATCCCACCACGCATTTGGATTCTTGCCAAAAGGGGGAAAATAAAAACTTTCCTACACTTCAAAAGCAGAAAAAAATAATAATGACAGACTAGTTTGGTACATAATTTCTCTTATCAACAATATACTAATATATATACTAATAATTATGTGGTTCTTCATAATTTTTCAGCACTTAATCTGTAGTGTCTCTTATATTATATAATAAAGCAAACCTGTAAAAACTTTCAATTTCAAACTTTCACCTAAATATTCCAAAAGTAACCCATACTAGCTGATAATATAAATAATGCTGGTGTAGTACCGAACAACTGACAAAATTGCAATTTAAAATTATCATATTTACTCAATAAATATCTCGTATATAGATTTTTTAAATAAGTAATTTTTCTTATCCTACACCAATTTAAGTCTATTTCCGTAAGTAACTCATATATTACTTTCTTCTATTACAGTATTTTATTTTTCATATATTTGCAAAAGTATAGATGTGAGAAATCAATCGCTTCTCCCTTGCACATGCTAATATTATGTCATAGTAAAATTAAAGGAAAACGGCATAAATTTTCGATAAACATTGATATAATGTGCAATGTAATACATGAATTTTGGTCGAATGGCTAATTTTATTTCTGAAATTTTAATTTGTTCAATGAAATTTCTGAATTTTTAAATATTTTCATAAAATGTAGAGTTACATTGAACATTTATCAATATTTCAAGAACCACATTGAACAAATTAAAAATCTGTAAACAATATTGCACATTGGGTTAAAATTTAGAGATTGCATTGCATAAGTTAAAAAGTTCATAGATGACATTACATGTTGAATTAAAGTTTATAAACCATTTGTGTTATCACGTCTAAAATTAAAAATCCAATTTCAAGATAATCTGTCTTTGCCCCACGGAAACGCCGCCGTTTCGCGCTCCACTCTCCAGCTGGTCTCTCTCTCTTCCTTGCTCGATACGCACTCGCTGAAGCATTTTCTGGTTTCTCGTCTCCAAACTGCGAGCTCGAATCGCCGAAGAAGAAGAAGAAAATCACGAGCCGAAGCTCAACCACACGCCATTTCCGCAGACCGCTCCCTCTCCTCGCGTCTTCCGGAGCCCGAATCCGACGAATCCGATCCGGCATTGAATCGCCTCCGTTCGATCCCGTCGAGATCCAGACCCCCGGTGCGCCGAAGGGAATCCGGGCCAAGGTCGGAGAAACATGCCGCGGGACCCGACAGGCCAGAGACGTCGGATCTTCGTTCGCGAGATCGAGGCGCGGTAAAGCCGATCGGCAGCTCCGGTCTCGTGCTGGATTCCGTCGCGGGGAGGCAGAGAGTAAGTTTCTTTCGTTTGATTCGGGTTTTTTTTTTTTCCTATGCGGTGTCACCGGCTTGCATTGGGTTGTCGAGTGTCATCTTCTGGGAATGGGGAGCGGGGTTTTTCAGATTCAGTCGCGACGTTTTAGGGCGCTTGACGAGGTTGAGGAATGGGTATGGGTAGGAACCATTGCTGCTCTGATCGGAGTCTGGTGTAGAAATCTTTTGCACCTCTTGCTAATTAACCACAAAAACCCCCATGGGCATGCTTGTCTTGGAGTGCCCAACCTGTAAAAAAGCCATCTTTTGCACGGGGCAACCTTCACCTTCCTTTAGATTTCACTTGCTCAAGCATAAAGTGCTAATGCCGCTTCCCAAATTGCCTTACTTTTGGAAAAGCCAGTGCTTCTTTTGCTGCGTTGCGAGAGTCCTTGATCTCCTGATCGTTTCTTTTACTGTATAGACACGAAAAGTTGGCAGACGCTTCTCTGTGCTCTTCCTTAAGGTGATGAGCCTTGTTTTCTATTGCTGTGAAGTAAATTTGACAGATTTTGCGTGTTTTGCTGGGAATTTTTGAGGAGCTGTGAGAGAATGGCGATGGGTTAGCGTGTCTTTTGCGTTGCTTTTCATACCCACCCATTATCAGTTTGTTTGACATCTGGCTATAAAATTGGAGAGCACGTTTACTTTAGTGGGGAATAATGGGTTTTTGATGTTTTCCTTTTCCTCCAGGATGTCTACTAATAAAGATGTGGAAAATCCAAAGGCTGAGGTGGCTCAAGTTGATACTGGAGCCTCTTCTTGGTACAGTGCTTTGGTTCACCAAGCCTCAATTTATGGTGTAGCTGCTGGATACTGCATCTCAGCATCGTTGCTCTCAATCATCAATAAGTGGGCCGTTATGAAGTTCCCTTACCCTGGGGCTCTGACTGCTTTGCAGTACTTAACAAGTGCTGCTGGTGTATTTGTCTGTGGTCGGTTGAAGCTCATAGAGCACGATCCACTTGATCTGTTGACCATGTGGCGGTTTCTGCCCGCAGCTATAATTTTCTACCTGTCTCTCTTCACCAACAGTGAGCTCCTCCTCCATGCCAATGTTGATACATTCATCGTCTTCCGCTCCGCAGTTCCCATGTTTGTTGCCATAGGAGAGACTCTTTTCTTGCATCAACCATGGCCTTCGATGAAAACATGGCTCTCATTGGCCACCATATTTGGGGGAAGTGTTCTTTATGTGCTTACAGATTATCAGTTCACATTCATGGCATACAGCTGGGCTCTAGCTTATCTTGTGAGCATGTCCATAGATTTTGTGTACATCAAGCACGTGGTCATGACCATCGGACTAAATACGTGGGGTCTTGTGTTGTATAATAATCTTGAGGCTCTTCTACTGTTTCCTCTGGAGCTTTTTATAATGGGCGAATTGAAGAAAATAAAGCATGAAATCTCTGACGAGACAGATTGGTACTCCTTTCAGGTGGTTTTGCCCGTGGGATTATCGTGCATATTTGGTCTAGCGATATCATTCTTTGGGTTCTCCTGTAGGAGGGCAATTTCTGCCACTGGATTTACAGTGCTTGGCATTGTAAACAAGCTATTGACAGTTGTGATTAATCTTCTTATCTGGGACAAGCATTCGAAACTGCTAGGAACACTGGGGCTTTTGATTTGTATGATTGGAGGGATCATGTATCAGCAATCTACAAGCAAACCTAAGCCTGCGAAACAAGTAGAAGCCAAAGAGAACGAGGAGGAACAGCAGCAGCTAATTGAGTTGCAATCTAGCAAACAAAGCTCTGGTGATGATGAGGAGAAATGAGTGTTTCTGTGAAAGAAAGTCATTTCATTTGTTTCACGCTTCTTGTCTCAAAATATTATGGTGGATTGTCCACACTCCATAGTAGATTGGTCTTAGCAGCGTAAATTGCTTTGCTCTTTTTGAGAGTTACTATGCCGTTAATTGGCATCCTCATTTGAGAAGAAATCTAGATAGACGGTGCATTCCTTTGCTATCATTCTTTTCTCGTTCATTCCAGTGATCTAGTCAATACAAACAATTAGAGATTGTTCTCTTTGTTTACTCTTAAATGTTACATGTAGTAATCAGATATGATAACGTGATGGCCTAAGTGGCCATTTCAATTGTTGCAGGATATTGCATTCTTTTGAAATTGGATTGACTTGATCTTGGTCAGATTTCCTTTACTGATATTTTTGGCTGCTGTGAAGCTTTGATGACACCGCATGCACAACCCATATTTGGTTCCCCCTCGGATTGGCTTAGTGGGGATCAATCTTGCTGTCTCATATTTGGACAAGCATTCAACAATTGCTAGGAACAGTGTGGCTTTTGATTTGTATGCTTGGTGCGCTCATGCATCAGCAATCAACAAGCATGGCTAAGCTTGTGCAAGAGAAGTAGAAGCCAGAGAGAAAGAAGGAGAACAGCGACTTGAGATGCAATCGCTGGCAAAGTAAACCGCGACAATGATGAACGACGAGTAGAGAATCGAATGTTTCCATGAAAGGAGAATTGTTCCATATGTATGTTTTCTCATTTTATTGTCTGCAGGATATTTCAACAGATTGTCCAGTCAGCAGTTAAATTGGCCCGAGCAGTTCAAGCTTCTTTGTTGGCCTTCTCTGAGTTACCAACAATGGAAGGTAGCATCCTCATCCGTGGACTTGTACCGAGCCTCCGTCACATCCGGCGACGGATCTAGACAGGTGTCGTACTCGTTTCCAGCCATTGTTCACTTCGTTTGTTGATAAATCTCAGATGCGGTCATCACTATCATGATAGCTCAAGTGGACTAATTGCAAGAAATTGCATGACTTTGAATATTGATCCCATTGATCTCGGTCATAAATTCTTCACTGATTTCGAACTATTTGCACGGTTGTCATGGTAAGTGTTATCGTGATAAGTGCCGCTCTAGAGACAAGGAAAAGCTTCTCGCTACAACTCTGCTCTTTCAAGACCAAGATAACATTCTATTCATATCCTAATCTGGATTGCATCACCAATAGGTTTTCACACAGAACGGTATGAATGCCGCCGCGATTTTATCTCTAATGTTGTTTCAGTGGTGGTTCAACCTTGTGACTGGCAATAAATTTCCCCCAATTCGGATTGAAGAAAACTCCATTCAAACACGTCTCCGAAAGAGAGTGGATGCTCATGCTTGTAACTCACTAATCAGAGACTTGGTTGGAGAGAAGTTTCACATTACACTGCAGCAGACACGTAAGACCCATTCTATAATGGTCTATAACTTTCAACATCCGCGAGAAGCAAACATTGCTTTCCGTTATTAAACATTTTGCACACAAACTTCAAATTCGGGTGCGAAGAATTTATAATTTATTCAGTAAACGGGTATTGCTCGTACCTAACTCTACAATCTTTCACCTCAAGTTGAACGCCGACGCTTAGAAAACATTCATGGATTATGTAGTTGTTAACATACGATAGACACATGATGCATTCCCCCGACGTAAGATCACTGTTGCAAGTCGCGTGGGCATAGCACTTTGTGCCGTCAGCATCCGGAGATGAAGTATAGTAGTTATAACCTTGATCGGCACCAAAGTTGTCGCACGCCGGGAACTTAAAGCCATTGCAGATCTGGTTCACCACAGTCATGTTGGGATCGCCTTTTGCGACGTCGAAAATGAGAAAGAATCCGACAATGAATGCAAGTATATGAACAGCACCCACGATTGTTCTCTCATCCTCACTTTCTTGTCTTTGATTGTCCTGCTCCTCTTATTGAGAAACCAAAGCTTATTTGACTATATAAAGGCATGTCTCTTTAGGTCTTTCCGCCTCTATATCATAGTGGCTGTTTCTTTTCAACCTTCACTCTTTGGACTTGATCAACTTTGTTTGCTTTCCACTCAAATTTCAATGAAGGAATCATTCATCACAAAATTACAAAAAATAACACTTCCCCTCTTATTTTTAATAACAACGAAGGTCGCTTTTTGGCACGTGAGTTCTAGGTTCATAAAATACTAAACTAACGTTAAAAATCGAATAGGAGACGAGTCAAAATTGGAATGCACGATGCGAACATGAAATTCTTTAAACTTAGGTGACGTTGATAATCGAATTTGTACCGTATGCCTATTTCACATGTAAATCCATTCTTTAACCAATAAACTGATCCATATAAGTTCTCTCTCTCTCTCTCTCTCTCTAAGAGGGCTTCGGACTTCATGCTAAATTAAACCTTTCAGTTGTTATTAACGCCAGGAAACCTGCCTTTCCAGTTGTATTTTGTGTGAAGTTGTCTGAGCTATGTTGGACCAATCATGTCCAATATGAATCTCTCTCTCAACGTGCACGCTGTGAAATAGCTCACTTTGTGCCACCCAAAGAACGGCGTTGTAGCAAACAATGATAATAACAACAGGTACAGTCCATGAGAGTAACGCCGAGAAATATCACCCTGTAATAATCTTGTCTTGTTTATTTTTGTACTTACAGCAAAGTGGTTCAGAACCAAGCATCGGGCCATGCAAACCGGACTTCCTGACTTTTGGTGATTGTGAATTGCGCATCCGATATCTGTGGACGGGCGTCCGACCAGTTTCCAGGGTGCATTGGACTTTCGGTGCCCAATTTCGAGGGCTAGAATACCGGTGTCCGGACATCCAAACTACGCAAAGGTTGGAAACTTAGCCGTTTTCTAGATTGTGTAAACTAGTATGGGAAGTGAGAAACAAGGGATTCCTAGTCTCAGGCTCCTGGTTGCACACAAAATACACATTTCATCTACATGACACCACTTTCTCATTGGGTGTTTAGGAAATTTGGCCTAAACTGGATTAGTTTATGCCACGGAACCCGAGTCTAATTCGAGCCTCAAATGTTAGGATTCGATGCACAAACACAACGAAATAGAGAAAATAAACGAGAAAGAGAAATCAAGGCACAAGGTTTTATTTCGGTTCACCCTTAAACTAGAGCTACATCCAGTAGAGAATTCCACTATAATTAACAAATTGCATCTCTCCATTAGGCGAATGGTACAAATTCGATGGGGAGTATGAACCACACCCCCAACAACTTCAAGAAGATCACTCTGTCTGCAGAACTAGAATTGGGACAGATAACACCACAAGTAGCTGATTGAATAGCAACTAGTGCCTCAGATCTTGATGCAGGGCAACCCCAATCATCTCTAGCAATAACATCACCCACTCTTTCTTCTCTTTCAATAGTTGAATCACAGATAACCCCTTGTAGGACATCCATTGTGATATCCCAAATTTCGACGATGTGGAATAATGTAATATTCCGAATTTTCGACAGTATGAAATAATCGAACGACGATCGTCGAAATTTATTTTTTTTGAACAAAACGTGTGATCGGAATTTTGGACAAAATTGCAAAAGGGAAAGAAAGAAGAGAATGAAAACAGAGGCCGTCGTTCGCGGGTTTCGAACCGCAAACCTCCGCTGTCTCGTGCTCGTCTCGTGTGCCTGCCCCTCAGCTAAGGCACGACTATTGGGATAACAACGCCAAAGGATTTATTTAAAGTATATGGCACGCGAATAACGAAGGAGAAACAACCGAAGCCTTTGCCTGTGAGTTTCGAACTCGGGACTTCGGACTGTGCCGCCTCTTACCACTCGATTGAAGTTCGAATGGTGAGACAGAAGCGCCAAAAGTTTTATTTAATGGAAACGGCGCGCGAATAAGGGAGGAGGGTCAACCGGAGCAACCGAAGTCGCCGCCTCCAAGTTTCGAACCCATGATCGAACCATTTGTTTCATTCCCAGATACCACTCGGCCGAGGCGCGAGTGGTGAGATTAAGGCGCCAAAATTTATATTTAAAGGAATCGGCGCGCTATGGACGTCGTCGTTTTGGATCGACAGAGACGACTTCAATTTTCGTAGTCAAACCCTAATTGTTCGCAGAAGAGACGTTTTGGGCTGAGCACGAACCGACGGGCCTAATTTCTTTTATTTTCGGATTTCAAAAGGGCCCATAATGGAAAATTACCGTTTTACCCTCGAAGCCCATTTTAAGAACCTATTGGGTTTTTAGCCCATTGGGCCCGTCAAATTCAAACCCGAGCCCATGTGAATAGTGTCAAGCCCACTTGAGTATTGCGGGCCGTGAATAGTGTCGAATGAATAGTGCCAAATTGGGAAAAGACCATTTTACCCTCGTTGGCCCGTTTTGGCCCAAAATGAAGAACCCATTGGATCTTAAGCTCGTTGGGCTCGTAAAAATTCGAGCCAACCCCACGTGAATAGTACAAGGCCCACGTGAATAGTGCCGGCCCGTACGAATAGTGTCAAGGGTGGAAATTACCCTTTTGCCCTTCTTGAAAGTGAGATATTTGAAGATAGCATTTAATAAGTTAAGACAAAGCTAATTAAGGCTTTGGTCTTGCTTTTCTACATGCTTCCCCCCCTTTGGCCGAACATGAGGACCCCCCCTTGCCTCATCTTATCTCATCTTGTCTTGTCTTCTTGTTCATTAATTCAAGTAATCTTGAATAATTAGAAGCCAAAGAAAGATGTCTTGAAAAGTTGCAAGACCACTCTTTCTCTCTCTCTTTCACTCTTCACTTTCATTTTCCTTCTTGCAAACTTTGCTCTCTCTCTCTCTTTTCCTTGCCAAATTCGGCCACCACCACCACCTCACTGCCGCCCCCTTCGCCGGCCACCAAGCCACCACCGGATCACCACCAAGCCATCACCGAACCACCGTGAGCCGCGCCGCGCCGCCGTGCCGTCACCACCGCGCCGTGCCATCCATCACCGTGGACCACCCTTCTTGCCGCCCACCTTGCCGCCGGCCAACAAGCAAACCACCACCGTCACCGTCTTCACGCCGTTGTCACCATGGAAGTCTCGCCGTTAAACAGTGAGTTAACCCCCTAATCCTTGATTAGGCTACTAATTGCACTTAAGGTTAGTTAAGATGCAATTAGACTCTTAACTATGGTTAATTTGGCTAAACTATAGTTAGGTTAAGTTAATCTTGGTTAGGATAGTTAACCTTGGTTAGGTTAAGCTAATCTTAGTTAGGTTAAGTTAATCTTGGTTAGGATAGTTAACCTTGGTTAGGTTAAGCTAATCTTGGTTAGGTTAATTAACCATGGTTGGGTTAATTAACCTAGGTTGAGTTAATGGTTAGAATTTTATGCTGATTATGCTGGATATGTTTATGATGAGATTAGCCGTAGAATTTACCTTCCATGTGCCTTAAAATATTTTAGTAGAAAATAATGTACTTTTAATGCGGCATTGGTAATTGACGTGGCGATGTGCTCGAATGCTGAATTTTATGTTGTCGAATAATCTGTTAGGCCTGAAAAGTGAGGCATGCCAAGTTTGGCATAAAAAGCACGTCGGTGTGATCACGTGCGAATTTTATTGTGAAAATGGCAATATTTGATGTGTAAGCACGATCATGGCCTGAGTACGGAAAATGTGGCATTTTCGTGATAGTTTGATGAAACCTACCCTAAGACGTGTTTACGCGGGGTTAAGAATCGAGCCTGAGACGTTTTACGCGGGCTACCCTGATGTGTGTTGACCCGGGGTATAGTTGAGCCTGACGAGGCCAACTGTCGCACACTTGAGGCGTGAACCTTACGCGGGTTGTGGCGACGTCGCACACCTGAGGCGTGAACTTTACGCGGGTTGTGACGACGAGTTATGGCATGAGCACGTTTCATGAGTGCAGTGATTAAATAGAAAGAAGAAATGAGATTGTATTTGATTACATGCCTTAGCTGATGCATTGTTTTAGAATGCGATAAAAACTGATAACCTGCAGGGCGTGTGCATGTACTAAGGCAAGGTAAGAGTGCCTGTGAATTGTTAATTACTCTGTAAGTGATTTGCTCAAACCTGTAGTAGATGGCATGCTTAGGGATGCTCTTGGTGAATTGGTGTCCTACGTGAGGTTTAGGCGGTTAACTTACTGAGATTTTATCTCATTAGTTGTTGTTAACCCTTTTTCAGACCGTTAATATGAATGCCAGGTTAGTGCATTTCGGGGTTCCTATGGATCAGAGCCTCGAAATTAAGATGCATATGATCCCTGGTAAGGACTACCATTTCGAGCTTCACATTATGACCATCTGGGTCGACGAGGGGATAACGCACTTGGTCCCCCATCGGTTCAAGGCGTGGTTCCTATGGCATGGTGATGCCCTTTTTGGCCCACTGAGGGGTTTTGACGGTCCTAACGAAGGTGGACCTGGAGGAGCGGCTTGGGATTCATTTGACGGAGCGATCCCGGATGGTGCCGTGGATGACCCAGATTCCGACCCTGATGCAGAAAGTGATCCCGAGACTCCTCCTGGATACCACTAGCTTTAGGTCGGGCTTGGAAAAGCTGACCTCTTTTTGCTAATCCCGTAGTATAGCGGAGTTAAGTTAACCCGACCCCAGGTATCTTTTTGTCGGTCCGGTAGGGAGTGGCCCAAGAGCAAGGGCTTGTAAAAATAGACTTACTAGGGTTAACATGTTGATAAATAAAAAAGGTGTGTTTTGGTAATGCTGTTTGTTCTATTATTGGTGCCGCTGTTTTTCCTGCTATCCCCGCTGTCATGGGTTGTTTATGTTTTCGCATGCACTAATTGAAAGATAAAATGAATGGTTCGTCGACGCGTCCTGGGATGTCGAAATTTTATTGACCATTGGACAAGTGACAGGGATGGTCGCGCGCTCGAGGGCTCGGGGCGTGACATCCATCCTACAAAATCCCAACAATTTATTTTACATACAGTTTCAAGATTTCTCTCAATTTATTTTACATACAGTTTCAAGATTTCTCTCAGTTTGATCATTTTCCTCCAAGCATTGTTGCTGTCAGCTTGCTTGTTTATCGATTGCCCTGCCATTTCCTGATTAGCTGCCATATTATTGCTTTGAGCCAACAAACTGGAGGGCTATCTAGGAGTTGAAGTTGGCCTTTTATGAACTTAGATTCTTTGACTTTTTCATCTTCTATTCCGTAAGTCAACCTCATGTTTGTCTTTGCAAAGTTTTTTAGTGGCTTTTCCAACAAAACTTAAAGCATTTATGTAAAGTTTAAAGTTTTTTGAGAAAATAATAAACAAATCTACATGTCGATATCCATGTATTTCGCAAGGTTTTAGGAAATTTGAGTTAAGGAAAAGTCAAAAGTACATGTATCGCGAAACTTAAGAAAAAGAAAAAGAAAAATGTAAAAGGCTTTTGGTAATAGTAGTGGTTTCTTTAGGGTAATGACTGCAAAATAAGTGTCACTAGCATTGGAGCATTCATTAGGGCAGCTTATCTAATGAATTAATTAGTTAATCCTTGCAATTGATCAAACTCAGATTCCTCCAACTTGAATTGTAATTCGCTGTCCGACGAGAACTTGTGAGCTCAATCAGGCTTATAAATGAGGAGTCCAGAATCCTTTGTACGATCGACACCCCACTGTCCATGAAGTTTGGCTCAAGATAAATATAACATAGAAAAACAATATATTCTTCTTGATGCATCTTTGTAGTTTTTGACGAATTTCGCAATGTGCTCACTTCAATTATACAATTCTGATTAAAGAATTGAATGGGACACAATTGCAGCAATTGCAATTGATTGGCAAAGGTAGATCCATCAGTAGCAACTGGGATCATCTGGGAAGGCTTTTTGCGAAAGCCCAGACCTTCTTTTATGTTCATTTTGACTTTGGACAATCGTTAGTGGTAGGAAGATTGGATTCTTTGCTCTAACAAATATAACTCAATATGAGTTTCATCTGCACATCTGGTTCTGTCATCAACCATCCCCTACAAAGTCTCTTGGCCTTCATATACTTCGATTCGTATGCTCTTTTGTCAGCATAACAGTCATGCTTACACTTGATTAAAGTGCACCTAAAGGAATTAAATCCTTAATCACAAATTCAAATTGAAGCAAAAAATGCTTAGAGTTGGATTCCGAGAGAAGAAGAAGGAATTGATGGCAAGAATTTGATTAAGTGAATTACATCAGATTACATAAGATTTGTAACGAGTCACTAAAAGCATGAATCCTCATGCAATTCTGGCATCTTGATTGGTTTTATTTTATTGGTCATGTACACCTCTAACAAGAGGAAAATTAATGGATAAAAATGTTTCATGTACTAAATTGAATTTGTACCACCTAATTTGTCGGACTCATGTAAATCGAATGGAAATGATCAATTTTTACTATCTAAATTCATTTTAGTGGGGTGAAGATAAAGATTTCTTATATAGGTAAAAGGGCAAGAAGGGACGATGACTACTGGCGAACCCCTTGAGTATTATTGGAAGAGTTTCACAACCACTACAAAACATGCCAAATTGATCGATAGATACTCTACGTTGCCTGCGATATGAAGGTCTGAAGTTGGTGAGATCGTCATCACAGTTCATCGAGATACTAGCAGGCAAGAAGTATAGAGCATGCCTCATCTGGGCAATGCAGCATGAGCAGCTCATAGGTTGACGACCTCGAATCGAAATTGCCACCTCATCTAAGACAATTGAGCTCCATCACAGGAGTAAGATAAAGACCCAAACCACACTTGTCATGGAATTTTTCTAGTGGTGACTAATGTTGCTATCTGGACAAGCATTCAATAATTACTGGGAACAGTGTGGCTTTTGATTTGTATGTTATCAGCAATCAACAAGCATCCCTAAACTTGTACGAGAAGTAGAAGCCAAAGAGAAAGCAGAAGAAGAGCCAATGATCAGTAGAGAAACGAATATTTCCACGAAAGTATAATCACTTCAATTTGTTTTCTCATTTTGTTGTTTGCAGTTAGATTGGTCCGATCGGTTCAAACCACTTTGACGGCATCCTCATCTGTGGAATTGTACCTAGCCTTCGTAAGATCCGACGACGAATCTAGGCAGATGTCGCACTCGTTTGCTACCACTCTTTTCTCATTCATCCCATTGATCTTGACAGTAACCATACTCAATATTGTTCGCTTTGTTTGTTGATGAATCTCATATGCATTCATCACTATTGTGATAGATTAAGTGAATATATGCGAGAAATTGGATGATTTTGAATTTGATCCCATTGATCTTTGTCATAAATTCTTCATTGATTTTGACGTACTTGCACAATTGTCATGATAAGCGCCGCTATAGAGACGAGGCAAAGCTTCTTGCTCAACTTTGTGCACTCAACGAACCGAAATCTGCAAGGATGATTAGTTGCATATCCTAATCTAGATTGCATTACCCATATGTTATCACACAGAACGGTATGAATGTGGAGGCAATTTTATTCCTAATGTTGTTGCAGTGGCAATTCAATCTTGTAACTGCAACATTTTCCTCCAACCTAGATTGGAGAAACTCCCTTCAACTATGTCTCTGAGAAGTTGGGTTACGAGCTATGAACCTCAATTACATGCAAACTCAACCAAAATCAAGTGTCGGTGATACTCGAGCTTGTAACCCATCAATCATAAACATGATTGAAGAGACTTTTTCTGATCAGGATTGGATGAAACATGACCTTGGTTGCAAAAGTCTGATGTAGGTCTCTTGATTTCCATAGACTTGATACCAACCGTGATAAACTTGAGAGGCACAGCTTTGATATCAATTGTTGAGGAAGACACACAAGGCTCACTCCAAGAAAATACTCTTTTATTTATGGAGGCACTCTTTTTTACAATATTGGTTGGGAGAACTCTTATACACGTTTGTGTGCCAAGCACACTCTCACACTCTCACTTAAAAGAGCTAAACTCACTCACACACTCTTAGATGGATGCCAAGCTCACTTCCTCAAATGAGGATGCTTGGATATTTATAGGCCTAAGGAGGTGGTCATGCCTCCTAAAATATCTAGATATTTCTAGCAAAATATCTTCCTAGAAGTATCCTAGAAGTATCCTAGAAATATCCTAGATGTTTCTAGATAATGTCTCCCTAGAGAAAATATCTCTATAGATATTTTTATCTTTCTCTAGATAGTTCTAGAGAAAATATCTTCCTAATTTTTCAACACTCTTCATAAAATATCTAGATATTTAAGCAACCTAGAAATATCTAGAAGAGGTGCATTTCTTTAACAAACCGTTTGATTGCCCCACCTTGAGGAAATGGCAATTGTCATGGACCGGTAGCTTTCATATATTTGGGTGGTGTAAGAGAATTTGCTTGGCGAATCTTGGCTAGTTAAGTGTTCATTTTCAGCTTACGTTTTAGGGTTATGTCCATTTTCATTCCCCTAACTGCGTTGTTCCCTCGTTTAATGTTTGCAATTCAATTTCGAACTATTGTACTCCCATTGAGTTCTTCTGGTACTTGTCATCAATTCTGCTGACGTGGTAGAGTTAACTCGATGTGGTAAATTTGTCGTAAGGTGATGAGGTGGTGCTAACGTGGCAGCTCACATTAAAAAAATTAATAATAATCGGACCATCAACTGGGAGAGAGAAATGTCCATTAATGTGCCCCTCTGCCAAAGGAGATGAAGGTTACCATTTTCATCCGCGGTCCCTCTCAATATAATATCGGTGTCACGTTTCACATCAACTCGACGTGGTGACGTGCCGGGTCGACGTTGCCACACAAGCAAATATGACAAAAAATACTAATCGACAAACAATGAATAAAAGATGTTTTCACGGGGAACTTCAGAAGCATTCTTAGAGAATCCATCACCTTCTATTGATCAAATAACCTGAGGTGCCAAAAATTCTAAAAATTGTGTCGGATGTACCCCGTGCAAGCAACGCTTGGAAAGCAAACGCATCGTACGCATGCTTTCTAACTTTCAAACATCCACACAAGAAGCACTCTCTTTATTGAACAAATTCCAGTAGCTTGCAAGCATTCAGCATCTTGCATACAAACTTCAAATTCGTGCACGAACAACTTATAACTTATTCAGTAAATGGGTATTGCTCGTACCTAACTCTGCAGTCCTTCAACTCACATTGAGCGCCGATGCTCGGAAAACACTCGTCAAGTACGATTCTGCCAGCAGTTGACACACACATGTCGCAATCCGGCTGCGAAAGATCGTCATTGCAAGTCGCGTGGCCGTAGCACATGGTGCCGACGCCATCCAGAGATGTGGTATAGTAATTATAACCATGACTGGACGTATTGCTCTCTAAATCGTCAAGAACCCCCATTGTGTTAGTCCCAAAGTGGTTGTTCCCTGGGTCAGTCATGCCGTTGCAGATTTTGTACACCACAGTCGTGTCCGGATAGCCTTTCGCAACATCGAAAATGAGGAAAAATCCGACAATGAATGCCAATATTTGAACAGCGGCCGCGATTTTCATCTTGATTTTCTTGTTTTCGACCGTCCTCCTCTTATTCAGAAACCGAGCTCATTTGACTATATAAAGGCCAAGTCTCTTTAGGTTCTTCCGCCTCAATGTGCTGTATCTATGCATCTGGTGGCTATCCTCTTTTCAACTTTTACTCTCTGGACTCGATCAGCTTTGTCTGCTTTCCACTCCAATTCCAATGAAGCAATTTTTAATCAACAATGTACCAAATGTAACACTTTCCCTCTTTCTTTTTATATCGATCAATGTCGCTTTCGGAACGTGAGGTTCTAAGCTTGTAAAATACCACATTTACTTTATAGATCAGAGATGAGTCGAAATCCGAATACACGATGCAAACGTGAATCTATTTGCACTTGGTTGACTTTGATATGATCTCTATCTCAACGTGCACGTTGAGATAGCTAACTTTGTACCATCCAAAGAACAACGTTGTAGCAAGCAATAATAACAACAACGGCTACAGTCCATGAGAACACCGCCATGAAACATCTCCCTATAGTATGGCTTGGATTATTAGCTATATTTGTAATGCTGGGGATGCCCCTAAGCTGTCGTACTTCATCTTCTTGAAAATACTTACATTTTACACCCAAAAAAAGAAAGAAAAAGAACAGCATTGTAGCAAGCCTATAGTCCATGAGAACAACGCCATGAAACATCTCCCTGTAATATTCTCCTCTTGTCTACTTCTTTACTTACAGGATATATTTTCCATCACCTTATGCTCCACTTTTTCCATTTTCGTTTAAAGATGAAGACAGTCCAAATGTATAGCAATACCCAAAGGCAAATTCAAATAACAAGAAGAAAAACTATTTTCGAAGACATTGTGTACTGACAACAATTCTTGGCTTTTTTTAGTTTTTTTCTTTATGCCCAATAAAAGGAAGAGGGTCCAGAATACCCGAAGCATAGCAAGGTGGTTCAGAATCGAGCTGCCGGGCCATGCGACCGGGACCTCCGACTTGTAGCGATTGTGAATTGCACATCCGGTACTTGTGGATCGGGCGTGTGACCAGTTTCCAGAGTGCAATTTTGAGGGCTCGGAAGTAGGTGTCTGGACATCCAAATTATGCGGAGGTTGAAAAATTAACATTTTGTAGGTTGTATAAACTAGTTCGGGAGTAATTTCTCGTAAATAAGACTGCTAAGGGTCTTGGAGGGCTTATGACATCGAAGAATAATTTGCTTATTCAAGCAGGATAACTTGACTCAAATTTGTGTGGTATGTCGAAAGTGAGTTGAATGTATCGGCTGATGCAATTTGTAAGAAAGGGTGAAGCTCAGATTGCTTGCGATTGTACGCAAAGAGTTGGCTCCACATCACCAAGCCAGCCTAGGACAGTTTAGAAGGTTCACAATACATATTTCATCTACAATGCACCACTTTCTCATTGGGTCTTTAGGCTGCAAGCATACCTGATAAAATCCATGTTCAGCAACATTTGGCTTAGAACAGATTAGTTTATGCTGAGAAACCGTAGTAAGATTCAAGCCTTGCGAAGATACTCTGTCTGCCGAAGCAGGATCGCGACCCACAAAAGTATAATAGCTGATTGAATAGCAAGTAGTTCCTCCGATCTGGATGCAAGCCAACACCAATCTTCACCAGCAATAACATCATCCACTCTAGCTTCTCTTTGAGGAGTTGAATCCCAGATAACCCCTTGGATAATTTCTATCCATTATAAGTTCTTGAGAGTGCCTCTCAGTTTGAGCATTTTCCTCCAAGCCTAGCTGCTGTCAGCTTGCTTCTTCATTGTTTGCACTGCCATTTTCTGATTAGCTACCATGTTATTGTTTCGAGCCAGCAAAATGGAGGAGTTTTTTTTTTTTGGTCGGAAAAGATACTTTCATTCGTTCATAAAACGGAAATTGCAAGGAAATGTCAAATAAGTCTTTGAACATAAAATATTCCATAGGGGTTGAGGGGGTTCGAGACCCAGTTTGAAGAGAGATTTGAGGCAATGAGCTTTAGCTACCCAGTCGGCTGCTTGATTGGCGTCCCTGGAACAATGGGCTAGCTTCACATAGCAAAATGGAGGAGTTGAAAATGGCCTTTTATGAGCTTAAATTCGTTGACTTATTCATTTCCTATTCCACAAGTCAACCCTATGTTTGTTTTTGCAAAGTTATTTAGTGGCTTTTCCAACAAAACTTAAAACATCATGTAAAGCTTAAATTTTTTTTGAAAAAATCCTAAACAAATCTACATGTCAATATTCATGTATTTCGCAAGGTTTTTGGTAATTTGAGTGAAACAAAAGCTAGAAGTACATGTGTCGCGATATTTATCAAAAGTAAAAGAAAGATGTATACAGCACTTGGTACTAGCAGTGGTTTTTTTTAAAGCAATGACTGCAAAATAAGTGTCACCAGGATTGGAGCATTCATGAGGGGACTTATCCAATGATTTAGTTAGTTGATCCTTGCAATTGATGAAACTTTGATTTCTCCAACTTGAATTGTAATTCGCTGTTGCTTCATACCTCCATTGACGAGAATTTGTGAGCTCAATCTTGCTTATAAATGAGGAGTCGAGAATCCTCTCTACAATCGATCGCCCACCATCCATGAAGTTTGGCTCACGGCCAATATAACATCGAGAAACGATTTATTCTTCTCGATGCATTTTCATAGTTTACGATGAATTGTGCAATGTGCTAACTCAGTTCTTGAATTATACAAATCTAAGGATTTGAATGGGACACAAAACTGTTATAATACACGATCTCTTAGGGTGTTCTTAAGGAACAATTGCAATTGATTGGCGAAGATAGATCCATCAGTAGCTTCATTTTGACTTAGGACAATCGTTAGTGGTAGGAAGATCGGATTCTTTGATCTAACAAATCTGGCTCAATATGAGTTTCATCTGCACATCTGGTTCTTACATCAACCATCCCCTACAAAGTCTTTTGGCCTTCATGTGCTTCGATTCGTATGTTCTTTTGTCAGCATAACAGTCATGCTTACACTTGATTAAAGTGCACCTTAAAGAATTAAATCCTTGATTATAAATTCAAATTGAAGCGAAGAATGATTAGAGTGCCCGATATTAAAGTGCCAATTGGAATCCTAGAGAGGGGGAGAAAATTGATAGCAAGTCTTTCATTAAATGAATTACATGTCACCAAAAGAATGACTTTTCATGCAATTCTAGCATCTTGATTGGTTAATTTTAATGGTCATGTACCCCTATAACACGAGGAAAATTAATGGATGAACATGTTACATGTACTAAAATGAATTTGTACCACCTAATTTCATGGACTCATTTAACTTGCACGGAATCAATCAAATTTTGTTATCTAAATTCATTTTTGTAGGGTGAAGATAAAGATTTCTTTTATAGGTAAAAGGGCAAGAAGGGACGACGACTACTAGTGCACCCCTTGAATATTACTGGAAGAGTTTCACAACCACTACAAAATGTGCCAAATTGATTGATAGATACTCTGCATTGCCTGTGATATGAAGGTTTGAAGTTGGTGTGCCCATCATCACAATTCATCGGGATACTAGCAGTCAAGAAGTATGGAGCACGCCTCATCCAGGCAATGTTGACAATAGGGGTGAGCATGGTTCCGGGTAAAACCGAGAACCAGGAACTGGATCGCCGGTTCTAGGTTCCAATGTGTGAGGGTCCAGTTTCAGGTTCCATTTTTTTAGGAACTGCTGGTTCCGGGTAGGTTCTCGATTCCTATAGGAACCGAATCGAGAACCGGAACCGGAACCGGGAACCGAGAACCGAATAAGGAACCATACACAATTTGGTTCTTGTGCACCTATTTTGTGGATTATGTTACTCACAATATATGAATTTTGTCTTCTTTGATGCATTTCTTTTGCACTATTTTGCTTTTGTTGTCGCCAAATATACGTCAGATGACTACAAAAGATGATTTTGTGGCTTATATCTTGTGTTCTTTCCATCTTTTTTGGCGTAATTTGCGAAAGATTTACAAAATGGAAGTTTGGCATTTGCGGGATTTGGAACGACAATACGTGAGTGTTGGTGTGTGACTGTGGACATTGGGATTGAAACACGAGGACCGAGAGTAACACAAGCAAACTCCGTCCCAAAGTCACGAGACTAAGTTCTTAAAGGGGAAAACAGCATAGTGCCTCGGTATCACAGTCCCCCTTCTTCCCCCTGTGCACCCCCCGCACATTTTGGTTTTTTGAGTATAGACATTTTCTTCATGACTCATAGATAATCAATCTCTCATATGATACATATATATATGTGTGTGTGTGTGTGTGTGTGTATAATCACAAAGGCGACTCGAGTGTTGAAATTGGTGCCGTCATATTTCGCATGTTAGATGAGGGAATCATATCGGAGAAGATCGTGTTTTCCTCCAACCAGTCTTTTGATTGGTGGATTGATGTCCATAACATGTAAACTATCTATTGTTCCACATTTTTTCTTAACTAAAAATGAAAAAAAAAAAAAAAACCTGTAAGAACCTAGAACCGACTCTGGAACCTGTGACAGGGTAGGTTCCAAGTTCCAAATCCCAACGGGTAGGTTTCAGGTTCCCAAAAATGAGAAACCTGTAGGGACAAGTAGGTTCCAGATTTCAGGTGGAACCTGTAAAGAATCTGGAACTGCTCACCCCTAGTTGACGACCTCGAGTCCAAATTGCCACCTCATGTAAGACAACTGAGCTCTATCAAAGGATTAAGATGAAGACCTAAATAATTCCTCGGAACAGTGTGGCTTTTGATTTGTATGTTTGGTGTGGTCATGCATCAGCAATCAACAAGCATCCTTAAATTTGTACGAGAAGTAGAAGCCAAAGAGAAAACGGAAGAAGAGCCAGTGATCAGTAGAGAAACGAATGTTTCCAAGAAAGTGGAATCGCTTCAATTTGTTTTCTCATATTGTTGTCTGCAGTTAGATTGGTCCGATCGGTTTAAACTGCTTTGATGGCATTTTCATATGTGGACTTGTACCGAGCCTTCGTCAGATCCGATGATGAATCTAGGCAGATGTTACACTCTTTTGCTACCATTCTTTCCTCATTCATCCCATTGATCTTGACCCTAAGAATACTCAATAGTGTTAGCTTTGTTTGTTGATGAATTTCAGATGCAGTCATCAGTATCGGGATAGATTATGTGACTAGTTGCAAGAAATTGGATGATATCCCATTGATCTTGGTCGTAAATTCTTAATTGATTTTGAAGTATTTGCATGGTTGTTGCAATGAGTGCCGCAGTAGAGATGAGGAAAAGCTTCTCGCTCAACTCTGCTCTCTCAACGGAAATATGCCAGGATGATGAGTTGCGCATCCTAATCTTGATTGAATCACCAATTTGTTATCACACAAAACGGTACAAACGTGGTGATTTGTCTGAGGCTATCGACAAAAAAGAGTTGGTTTGGATCTCCACTTAGGTTGCGCATGACAACATTTCTATTTCACAATTTCTGTTTCAAAATGATTTCTGGAACAGGTTTGGAACAGAAATTTATTTGGTAATGCAATTTTATTTTTCTATTTCTTGAATAAACATTTGTTCCAGAAATCATTCTGAAATTGAAACCGGAAGTTAAAATTTTCAACTTTATGATTTTTGGAATATAAATTAGAAATTTTCTCTCTCCTCTCTTTCTATTCACGACTCACTCTCTTCTCTCTCCCAACTCCCCATCGTCACCGCCCACCAATCGCCAATGTCGCTCACCTACCCGCCGCCGCTGCCCGCCACCGATCGCCGTTGGCCATCCGTCGCCCGCCCTCCAACCGTCATCGCTTGCCGCTTGTTGACCGCCACTAGTCGCCACCGATTGCCGCCGCCCTCACCACCCCCCACCCATTGCTGCTTGCCTGCTCGTCGTTGCCCACCCGTCTGCCAACCGCCGTCGCCTATCGCCACCATCCATCGCCCGCCACCCGCCTTCCATCATCGGTCGTTGCCATTGTTCGTCGGCCGCCACCTTTGGTCGTCGCCACCGTTTGCCGCCCACCGATCTTCACCATCCATCGTCGTCCGGTGCCGTTAGAGAAATAAAAATTTTATGTTGTTATCAAACGAATTTTTGTTCTGGAAATAGAAATTTTGTGTCGTTATCAAACGTGTTTCTTTGCTCAGAAATTGATTTCTAGAACATAAATTGACTTTTGGAACAAATATTTTGTCATGCATGCCCTTAGTTTCACCCAAGCTTCATCTTGATCATGGATAGATCACCTAGGATCTTTTTTCGATGAAAATGATCATGGATCTGCAATTTTGATTCTAATGTTGGTTTAGTGGGGATACAATCTTGTAATGGCAATATTTTCCTCCAACTTGGATTGGAGAAAACTCCCTTCAACTATGTCTCAGATAAGTGGGTTACGAGCTATGGACCTCAATCACATGCAAACTCAAGCAAGATCAAGTGTCAGTGATACTTAAGCTTGTAACCCACCAATCAGAAACTTGATTGAAGAGAAATTTTTCCTAATAAGAATTGAAACGAAACATGACCCTTGTTGCGAAAATATGAAAAACTACAAAAATAGCCCTAAACCTATTGCATTTGTCTTAATTTAGTTCTAAATGTTTTAATTGTACCAATTTTGTCATAAACATTTTTATGTTTTGCTAATGCATTACATCTGGTCAATTTTGGTCAGAAATCACTAAAGTGGATCCCATCTATCCTACGTGGCATGACTAAAGCTAATGTGGACAAAATATATTAATTTTTTAAATAATATTTTATATTTTATAGTTTTTTTCTTTGTTCTTCTTTTTCTTCTTCCTCCACTATTCACCAGGCCTTGGCAATGGCCGATGACTGAGGCCTGGCGACTAGCCACAAGCTACGACTAGTGAGGGTGACCTCACTTGAGGCCCATGAGGTCGACCCTCGTTGGTAGTTGCCTTTGGCTGGTCACCGACCATCGCCGAGGCCTTCGACTGGTGGAGGAAGAAGGAAATAAAAAGAAAGAAAAGAAAGGAAAAGTATGAAAAAGAGAATAAAATTTCAAAAAATTAATAATTTTTGTCATCATCAACACTCACCTGCCACGTAAGTTGGTCGGCATCCACGTCAGCGATTTCTGGCCAAAATTGTCTAATGGACTACATTGTCAAAAAGAGAAAATGTTTAGAACTAAGTTGATACAATTGATATGTTTAAAACTGAATTTGCACAAATACAATAGGTTTATGATTTTTTTGATAATTTTTCCTACGAAAGTCCGATGCAGGTCTCTATTAATAGACTCGATTCCAACCGTTTGATTGCCCCACCTTGAGGACATTGCGATAGGCATGGACCGGTAGCTTTCGCATACTTGGGTGGTGTAAGAGAATTTGCTTGGCAGATCTTGGCCAGTTAAGTGTTCATTTTCAGCTTAAGTTTTAGCATTACGTTCATTTTCATTCCCCTAACTGTGTTTTTTTCCCTGTTTTTGTGTCTGCAATTCCATTTCGAACTCTTGTTCTCCAATTGAATTCTTCCGGTACTTGTCATCAATTCTGCTGACGTGGTTGTGTTAAGTCGACGTGGTTAAAGTTGTCATAGAGTGATGAGGTGGTGCTAACGTGGCTGCTCACATGTCCATTACCTTGCCCCTCCGCCAAAGGAGAGGGAGGGTTACCATCCTCATCGGCAGTCCCTCTCAATATTGTATCGGTGTCGCGTTTCACATCAACACGACATGGTGACGAGCTGAATCGACATTGCCACGCTAGCTAAAATGACAAAAATGCTAATCGACATATAAAGAGAAATAAAATGGTTTCACGGGGAACTTCAGAAGCATTCTTAGAGAATCCATCACCTTCTGTTGATCAAATAACCTGAGGTGCCAAAGATTCTAAGAATGTTTTGCGTCGGATGTACCCCGTGCAAGCAACGCTTGGAAACCAAACGCATCGTACGCATGTTTTCTAACTTTCAAACATCCACACAAGAAGCACTCTCTTTATTGAACAAATTCCAGTAGCTTGCAAGCATTCAGCATCTTGCATACAAACTTCAAATTCGGGCGCGAACGACTTATAACTTATTCGGTAAACGGTTATTGCTCGTACCTAACTCTGCAATCCTTCAACTCAAATCGAACGCCGATGCTCAGATAACACTCGTTAAGTATGCGTTTGTCAGCGGTTGATACACACGTGTAGCAATCCTGCTCCGTAAGATCGTAATTGCAAGTCGCGTGGCCGTAGCACTTGGTGCCGTAGCCATCCGGAGATTCGGCATAGTAATTATAACCTTGACTGGGCGTATTGCTCTCTAGCTGTAAGAAAACCTGGAATATGTTACTCCCAAAGCTGTCGTATGATGGGTAATAAACATTGTTGCAGAGTTGGGTCACCACAGTCGTGTACGGATCGCCTTTTGCAACGTCGAGAAAAAGGGATTTAAATAGGACGCAAAACTGTTCTATTACACGATCTTTTTAGGGTTTTCTCAAGGAGCACTTGCAGTTGATTGGCAAAGATAGATCCATCAGCAGCATCTGGGATCATCTTGGAAGGCTTTTGTTGAAAGCCCTGACCTTCTTTCAAGTTCATTTTGACTTGGGACAGTTGTTAGGGGTAGGAAGATTGGATGCTTTGATGAACCTGTCAAAATGAGACATATTTCTTAACTCATATTTAATGGTTGAAGTGGTTATATGAGTTAGTTATATTTAATAAATGAGTCATAAATGTGATATATTCAATATATAAGTCATAAATTAGTTCAAAATGGTAAAGTCCAAAATAATATTAGATCCAACCCACCTCTATGACTCTCTCTCGCCATCACTGGTTTTCATTCACTCCGCGCTCTCGCATTGTTTTGAGTATGACTTTTCCTAAATTGAGTTAAATGTGCAAGTGTTTTAGTAATATGGGTCAGGTCAAGTATGGATTACTAAATTTGTATTGAGTGGAAATAGGTCAAAACAGGTTATATAGGTCCATTTGGGCCAAATCACCATTTGACGGGTGTACTTTGGTGTGGCTAATGTCTCTCATTATGAGTTTCCATCTACACATCTGGTTCTTTCATCAACCATCCCCCGAAAACTCTTATGCTTTGATTCAAACGTTTCTTTGTTAGCACAATAGTTTTAGGCTCCGTTTATTTTCCGAAAAAAGTGATGTTTTTCAAAAATGTTTTCCTGAAAGTGAACTAGAAAATATTTGGAAACTAGAAAATATTTGCTAAGATCTGAAAATGAATTAGAAAATATATTCCGTCATTTAGCAAGGAAAATCTAATTTGATTTTCCGCTTCGTCATTTGGTCGAAAATTACTGACGTGGATGTCAACCGTCCTACGTGACACGACTGGTGCAAACGTGGACAAACTTTGTAATTTAAAAAAAAAATCCATTTGAAAATTTTTTTCTCTCCTTTTCTTTTTCCTCAGTCACGACGGCAACTAGTGAGCTCGAGCTCTTTGGGATTTGGCGAGCTCAAGCTTGCCGGCTTGTGTTTGTGGTCAATTGTTGAGCTGCTGGCCATCACAAGGCCTAGTCACTGGCGGAGGAAGAAGGAAGAAGCAAAAAAAAAAAGGAAAAGAAAGAAAAGAGAAAAGAAAATAAGAAAGAAAAAAAATCAACTTTTTTTAAAATTTCTTTTGCTTGGATGGATTTGGGCACGAGGACCAAGGACTTGGGGCTTGGCCTTGATAGAATCGAGCTTGGCGTCTTGGGCACAGGCACCAGTGTCTTGGGCCTAGCCACGATGGACCTGCGTGCGGCTGCTGAGGTCTCAGGCGCGACCTAGATAGACTTGGGCCTAGCCTCAATGGACTTGAGCCTAGGCACTAAGGACCTAGCTCTGTTGCCAAGAGCTCGAGAATGAGCGTTGGGGTTCTTGTGCCAAGTGTAGAGTTTTTGGTCCAAGTTCAAAAAATTATTTTCGATTTTTTTAAAGAGAAAATCATTTTCCTGAATTTAAGTTTTGATATGAAACCTTTTTCATATACTAGAAAAACAAATTTTCTGTTGACTCATTTAAAAAATATTTTTTCGTGAAACAAACGGATCCTTAGTGCACCTAAGAGAATCGAATCCTCGATGCCGCTTGGACTCCAAGAGAAGGGGAAAAAATATTGATAGCGAGCACTAGTATCGGACATTTTACTGAACTGAGACAAGCGCATATCAAGATTAGGTAAAGATCACATTGAGTCCGACTTAAAAGCATGAATTTCAATGTGATTCCGATATTGTGATTGGTTTTATTTTATCGGTCGTATCACCTATAACACTAGGAAAAATTATTGGATGAACATGTTAAATGTACTAAAATGAATTTGCACCGCCTAATTTGATAGGCGGATGTAAATCGCATGGAACCAATAATTTTTTTTATTATCGAAATTCCCTTTAGTGGGAAGAAGATAAGATTTTCTTTTTATAGGTAAAAGGGCCGGGAGGGACGACCACCGGTAGTGACCCTTTTGAGCATTATAAAAAAAGTCTCATAATCGATGCGAAATGTGTACATTGATCGAAATGGCGAGCCCATCAAAACAGTTTCTTTTAATGTGGAGATGCTAGCGGTCAAGAAGTCTCGAGAGCGATATCAAATCGAAATCTCCGCCTCGTGGAACACAATTGGTCTCTATTACATTAGTAAGACAACACGAAATTTCCCTACAAGCAAGGAGACAAAAACGCACCGATCACGTCCACCGAAGAAGAGAGCGAGAAGAGTCGCTCGCTCTCGGTCGTTGATGACTCCTTTGGCTGCTCCCTCGCCAATTAGATCACTCCCAACTCCTCTCTCTCTCGGTCGTTGATGACTCCTTTGGCTGCTCCCTCGCCAATTAGATCACTCCCAACTCCTCTCGCTCTCGGTCATTGATGACTCCTTTGGCTGCTCCCTCGCCAATTAGATCACTCCCAAGTCACCACGCCATCACCTTTTTCAGCTCCACTTCGTCCCCATTCTCTTCTCCTTCTTCTCTTTCAGCAGCAGCATCACCCGCTACTTCCACCGCACAATATCGTCGCCATCGGCTCCACCCACTGTCTCTCTCGGTCTACTGTTGCTCGTCTCCTTCCGGTAAGATACTTTCGCCTTCTCTAATGGGTTCTTGATTCCGTGGTCTCTTGCCTGGGATCTTTGCTGATCCGTAGCATCTTCCGGGGTCTTTCTTGCTTGAACTTTTTTTCCCGTCTTTCAATTTGATAGATGGGTGAACTAGTAGACTCTTGAATCTGCTGTTGTTCATTTTTTCCTACCAGTTGTACGGCATATCCTGGTGCTCCCTTTGGGTAGTGGACTCTCTGTCTTGTTTTTCAGTGGAAACTTGTTTTGGATGTATGCCTTTGTTGTTAGCATGGCATATACGAAAGCTGTCGTCTTTAAGAAGGAGCATCATCAGTTGGGTTAGTACAAGTTTATTTCTATGGAAAGAATGTTGGGCTAATTAGCAGCTCAAACTGGGACTGATGTATTTTTATGCGGGTGATTCTTTTAGCTTTTGAGCCGGATTCGGACCCATTTGTGTGCTGAAAAAAGAACATCTTTAAATTTGTGACTTTCCAAAAGCATTGATTCTTTGTCCATGATGCAAAAGTAGTGCTGGTGAAGCTCTTGATGGTTGACATGATCTGATGCTTCGCAAGGATGTGTCGTTTTTCGAGTTTTGTAGTGGACTTTAATCTCCTCTCATCTGCTCTTATTTGATATCATATTTTACGAGTTCTTAAGTGGGTTTTTTGAGTTTCCCCGCTTTTTTTCGTCTCAGAATTGCTCCTACTTGGGGCACAACTTTGGAGGGCATATTCTCTCCTCATAACTTCATATTATACTGTCAACGCAGTAGCTTGCTTGTTATTGTTATCAACATATTTGTTGCTTCCTTTGCATGTGAACAATCTATGGCAGAAATGGAGGGAGCTTCAGGACCTAGCTTGTTTCCTTTGCATCGCTGCAAAACTCTTCACCTGGTCAGTGTCAAACTCATTTGTTCAAGGATATATTGTCAGTTCTGGATTTGAAATTGCAACACCTGGTGAAGGACGTCATTGTATCCCTCTTAGTGGATTTTTTGCAATGCATTGAAGAAAGTTTAATGTTATCAGACTTCACATCCAGGTGAGGCATGGACAGGGGATTCACAATGTAGACGGAGATAAGAACTACAAAGCCTACATGAATCCAGATTATTTTGATGCACATCTCACTCCATTAGGTTGGGAGCAGGTAATTTTGCTTTCAACAATCTTATTTTCCAGTAAGAATCCTCTGCATTTGCATACATTTCATATTATTCCGGACTGAATTGCCCACTTAGAAAAACAACTGTTGTGCTTTGCTGTGCTGCGTAGGTTGATAATCTGAGGAAGCATGTTCAGTCATGTGGACTCTCCAAGAAGATTGATTTAGTCATAACATCTCCTTTGCTGAGGTACTGCTGCCAGTGCTTGTGTGCTTTTCGACTGATTTATGAATTCTATTGTATGCTGGAACTGATAGTAATACTATTACTGCTTGCTGTGGATTCTGTATCGTGATCTGTTAGTTAGGGAGAAAGTGTTCATCGCTGAATTAGAATAGTTATGCTAATCATTTCATTGAAAAGGTCAAAATAAAAAGCAGGTGATCATCTCTATAAATAGAAGCCATGGACCTATAAGGGGAAGATTTGGAAAAAATTGAAATTTCAAAAGGTCTTATATGAGGCCTATTTGGTATCAAAGCCATAAAAGAAGCGTCAATGTACTGAAGTGGGTCGTTCTTTTAGTAGTTTCATTTGAGTAGTGTCACTTGAAATCCAGCCTCTTGAAACTTTGAACAGGATTATAGATGGACTAACTGTGACTTCTGTCTAGGCACACTAACTGGAATAAGACTTTGCCTTGAAATGTCACAGGAGGCACAAAAGATTGAATGAAGTACATGGGCATTCTGTTAGAGCTTTTGAAACCTGCAGCAAATAATTCTGTCAATGACTTCAATAGCCAATATATAGTGCTGTATAAGTTAACTTTGCCTATAGCTAAGTAAAGCATGTGATATCTGTTCATCATATAATTTGGGCAAGACAATATTCTATTTCCCTTGTCATGCTTCGATTAGATGTTTGATTCGTGCAGTTCTTATTAACATGGTTTTGTAGGACTCTTCAAACAGCTGTTGGAGTATTTGGTGGTGAAGGCTACACAGATAGGTTGGATATACTACCACTAATGGTTGCAAATGCAGGAAATAGTGGTCGTGCTGCTATTTCAAGTCTAGACTCTCCACCAATTGTAGCAGTAGAGCTTTGTCGAGAACATTTGGTATGCGTTGTTTAAAAGTCCTGTACTCAATGCTACACTTCATGCTTTTAATGGGAATATGGTACGCCTATATTTGTATGCATATGTGCATAAGGTTGTGGGCAGTGCTATGTGATGCTCGTAATTCATGCTTCCGTAAACAAGACAGTTGCTCTAAGAAAATCTTGCCACATCCATGCCTTATAGTTATCTAGCGAAGCCTGAGGAATCTGGATAGTGCAAGTTCAAATGGTAAGGCCTTCAGTAGGTGAACCTGAGAATGACATTCATAGATTGAAAAATACGTGATACAATCATTGTGCATGGCAGGCTTAATGTAGGCTTAATGTTAGTAAGCTCTTCACTTAACCAAAAGAAAGGAGATGGATAGACATGGCAGAATTGAGAGTTAAAACTGCACCGACAATCATTAGGAGGTTATTTCAGTTAGGTAGTACAATCAATATAGCCAATTCAGCATGTCAAATACTATTGTAAACCTCTCCTCATTCTGTTCTGAGAGTTTCTTGATGATTTCCTAGAAAATGATAGATCCCTGGCTCCTTAAGCTTTTCATGCTCTAGTTCCTTTCATTCATAGTTAAGTGTGTCCTTTTGGTTGTTCGATGCATCGTGTCCTTGTGCCAACTTGTTGTAATAAGCAAGTTTGTCTTGCAAGTACCAGAAAACTTTCAATTTCTTCATCTAATTTGTTTAGGTACTTTGGACTCATTCTCACTAGCTTTTCCATTTGTTTTCCTTTTGGTTAGCTGTGTGGACTAATGCTGTCCTTAGCATTGGAATTTTGTTATGCATGGATTCTAAATTCTTTTCTTCTTTCCTGATTGCAGGGTGTTCATCCTTGTGATAAGAGAAGAAGTATTATTGATTACCAATTTCTTTTTCCAGGAGTTGATTTCTCACTGGAAAGTACTTGACTTAGTATATACTCAAATAAATCAGTATATTTGTGTTGTATATAACACTAGTATGTCTTTGGTGCTGCTAGCTGCTAAAGTTAGTCTGCTTTATGTGCTTTTCTTTCATTTATGGCAGCTTGGTCATTATGTCTTATTATATGCAGATTGAGAGCGATGAGGATGTATTGTGGAAGGCCGATGTTAGAGAGACCAAACAAGAACTTGCAGCTAGGGGAATTAAATTCCTCAACTGGTTAGTGTTTGCTTAACTACTTTTTAGGCTTAGACATGTGTGCCACAGCACTCACTCTTCAGTGAGCAGGATTACAGCTGCAAAACCAACTCGCATTTGCATGAAATTTAGTTTACTTGTAAGCTCTGTCCTATCATATACTGTACAATAAAATGAAAGTGCAACTCCAGTAGTTTCAATGGCCTATGGCTTTTCTCGTGTAATCATACTATACCACGTTCCTTTTTTCCCCCCGATATGAACAAAGAACAGAGTTTCAAGCAAACCAGCAAAAACAGCATAAACAAACAGCTCCACCAGGTAGTCAAAATACTAAGAGCCCACCCTGATATAGGCTCATTTCCTAATACATTTCTGCCATCAAGCTACCTGAAGCTTGCATATTGCCTATTACAATGGCTGAGAAAGCTACATCCAAGTCCATGCTAATAAGTCTAGTAGCAAGGAGGCCTTTCAAGTCTTGTTTGGCCAAATATGCAGCTTCATTCTGACTTTGGTTCCAAAGTTGGTATCTTTGACTTGTTGTCCTTCCCATTTCAGCTAGCACATCAGCAACTCGATTTGCCTCCCTGGTTGAGGAGCATCCTGCAATCCAATATTAGAGGCATTAGTTCAGAAGATTTGACGAAAGATAGTTTAAGATTGCATTGGCAACCAATTCAACTTGCAATTTTGTGACTTAGTTGGATTAATACTTTTACACCTTCACTAAGTGCCCCAAGTTCAGTGAAAACTGGATATGGTCAAACTAGCGGATATGCTTTATTAGCTCTATAGATGATTCTCTACTCTTTATAGTCAAGCATGATAATAAGTGACTAGAGATAGACACTAGAAGATGCAATCGGGATCTGCGATACATATGATTTATTGGAATCTCGATATGTGCTTGACTTTATGGCGATCCAGTTTGACGTAGTGCTATATATATGACAAAATCTTTGGCAGGATTTTTCAATTGCCTGAGTGCTTCTACCTTGTTGGATGTGCAGGTCCCATGTAAACTTATGATAGGCCTTCTGTAACCACACAATTTACAGTAGCTAACTGTAGCTAAGTACCATATCATACGACTAACTTGAAAGCTTTGATGATTATTCTAGTGTGATGACAATTGGCAAGTTATTAATTAGATGGCATATATTTAATTTGCCCAATATAGAAAAGCCACTTAACATACTATAAAGAATAAAAAAGACAAAGGGGTTTTATGTAATTATACTAATGATAATACTATGGTGTTTTCTATTTTCCAAATTTGGATGAACTAATTAAAAGAAAAGAGATGTATTGTGCGTGATCTACATGTATTCATCTAGGACAAACAAAGAATGCTGAATTTGTGAAATGAAAATTACTAATGTGTACTAATCATAGAAAAGAAACCACATTTAAATGAAATTGCATTCAAAGTTCTTTAATGAATTGAAATGTTAAATTTTAAAAATGTATATCAATTGTGAGATTTTCCTTATCTCCACAAATGGTATAAAAGAATTCATATTCTTGTTCTTTCGCTGAAAGACACGTGTATTTGGAATTAGTATTTATTTACTTCTTCCGCATTTTAACTACCTAAAGGTGACCATGTATATTATTTCTCATACTATCAAATATACTCCCTTTGAGGATTAGCTGACTGCTGAAGCATATATCAACATGTCTATAAGAAATTAACACTAGAAAATTAGGGAATTTCAGAAACAATGCTTAGTTGATGGCAAAAGGAAAATAAATAGGGAGAATATTTAATTTGACAAGTATTTAAAAAAATTTAGAAGGCAATAATAATATAATTATATTTTTCTTCAAAAGTAGGTGGAAAACAACATAAATAGCATTTCAACGTGGACAACATTCTGAAAAATAGATTCATTCTAATAAGAGTTAAAGTTTCAGGAAAGTGTTTATCTTTCTATTTGATAAAGACCAAATCCCATGCATTACATGGGTTTTTATGCTAGTAGCTAAGTATAGCTAAGTATAGCTAAGTATTATGTGGATATTGTGGATAAGTAAGTTTGGCAATAATGTGCCGTCTTATATCATGGTGGGCCAACAGCTGTATCTAGTGTCTATAGAGAGTGCTACCAAATTGAATAGGGTCAATAATTAAGAGCGTATACTTTTGACTATACTGGGCAATCTGACTTCAGTCCTTCAATTATGTAAGCTGCTTGCCTCCTCCTTTGGCAGCGAGGAGTCTGTGCAAACTATCTTTTGCTTCGGCTGAACAATAAAAATTGGCCTTGATGGCCCAATTTGCACTTGCAGGTTGTGGACACGGAAAGAAAAGGAGATAGCAATTGTTACACATAGCGGTTTCTTGTTTCACACGTTAACTTCTTTTGGAGAAGATTGTCACCCTTTGGTGAAAGGGGAAATATGTAGACAGTGAGTATCTTTTTTGCCTGTTCATTAATTCTTAGATTCTGGCCTTGGCAGAAATATGAAAATTATTGAACTGTTTTGCCTTATGCTCCAACGTTTGGGCTTCAATAGGATTTAATTTCAGCCATCCCATTGTTATGCTTCAGACAAATGAGTGACTGCATGTCTCCTTTTGGTTGGAAGTCTTGTTGAGCCACTTATGTATTTTGTAGTGTAGTATAATCTTGCAACGAGATGACACTCATATAATATTTGGGCAGCTTTGCAAACTGTGAACTCCGGTCAATGGTTATCGTGGACAAAAGGTGAGCTTGTGGACTCTCGCTGCTCCTTTATTTCCTTCTATTTCGAATTGCTCACCCCTCTTCATCTTCATTTTCAGTAATATTGGATCCAATCCCTCAGCCACGAATTTTCCTGGAAAGATTCCTCATGGACCTGACCGCCCTAGCGCCATTACAGAAAACAATATGGGAGGAAAGAGTTCCGAGAATGAGCAACCCTAACCCTGTTGACATGAGAGAGAGAGCGATCTCAGCGATTCTTCAGCAGCTGCAAGCTAGTGCAGAAATTGTGTTTTTGTGGGTGAATGAATATCAACTTGCAGAAGCTTTTGTTCCTCGATCCCTGCATCTGGGTATGAAAAACCACCCTTTAATTTATAAGCAAATGGATGTTCTGCATTCTATGATCTCTTGTTCTACTCTTAGTAACTTCAAATCCTTTTCTGGGCATTACGGAATGAACTGCAGCATTTAGCCTTGCACCAGTTCCACCACTTCGGAGCTTCAAAATTTTCTGGTTAGAACAAGTAGAACTGGTGCACAAACATGAATAGTTATTAATTCATATCGAATGGCAGGTTTTTACTTCTGTCGGACCTTTCCCGGTTTGCATCATAATAGATTATTTCATCGTGTCCTGTTCAACATCTCTGGTTTATGGTTTAATCGTCCGAGTGGACTTGACATAGCTCACAATTCGACTCAACTTGATTGAAAAATAAATCATCCGTCACTGGTCTACTCAAAATTTGGAGCAAACTTGATTTTTCCAGTTCAAACCTGTCTTAGAATGCGTTCGACTTTCTCGAGATTGACCTGCTCATCAAACGGTGAATCGTATGTCAAGGTCATCTTAGGCTCAACACTTGAGCTTAGTTCAAGCTAGAGTCTTGTAGTTAATTGGATGTTAGAAGTTAGAAGTAATGTGATATCCGTAGCTTTTCATGTTTATAAGGATATGAATAACAAAGTTGACCACTCAATTTTGCTTGAATTAAAGGAGCCTCGTGTTGTCAAGCTCAATATTTTTAGTATTTGATATTTGAGCTATACTCCAAAGCAAGGCACAGAAATTTGCTGCTAAAAAACAAATCTCTCTCTCTCTCTCTCTCTCAAATTAGTGAAATACCCGTATTTTATGCGAAATACATGTAGATACGTGATTTTCAATAAAACTTCTATCTCCAGTTAAAGTCACGAAAAAATACTCGCTCTTTTGAATAAAATCGAATTATACGGGATAAGACATATGCCGTAATATCATTGGGTATGTGTACTTCAATTTTGAATTTTTTAATGTCTTTTCTTTAGTCAATTAATGATGTAACATGTGGAGAATTATATGATCATTTTTATTTTGTATTCACATAAAGAAAAATATTATATACTTACGATTTCTTGTTCGATAGCTTTGATTAGTAAGAATATCAATTAATAGATTCCATATATGTATAAAATCTTCTAATTTAAATAATGTTATCGTAATAAGTAAGTTTTTCTTGTTTATAATACAATTGATATAAAATCATGACAACATAAATTTACGATTCTATTATAGTAACTTCGAGCTTTTTGGACATTCTTTTTTTTAAAAAGGGGTATGTTCACAATAAGTCTTAAAACTTGTAAAGAAAGTTCGTTTGAGTCCTAAAACTTGTAAGGAAAGTGCGTTTGAATCCTAAAATTTGTAAAAAGTTCAAACAAGTCCTAAAATTTGTTACAAAAGTGCAAATGAGTCCTAAAATTTTAAAAAAATGCAACTTTCAAAAAAGACTTAATTGGGCTAATATGACAAGTTTTAGGACTTGATTGTACTTTTTTTTTTTTTAAAGTTTTAGGACTCGAATGCACTTTTGTGATAAGTTTTAGGACTTGTTTGAATTTTTTGCAAGTTTTAGGACTCAAACGTACTTTTTTTTTATAAGTTTTAGGACTTGTCGAGAACATATCCCTTAAAAAAATGACAGATGTATGCCTATTTGTATTTCAAACGTATAATTTGCGTCCCCTACATTACTAATAGAAACTTAAACCCTTAAAACGCAAGACTTCGATGCAAAGGAGGCCAGAAGGAAGCAATCCCACTCATTCCAAGATGATCAAAGGGAAAGACATTTGAAAAGTTTAGTTTGAAAGAAATATTTCGAAATGCCTTTGGATCAAAATATTAGTTAAGTTTAAACTTTCAATTTTAAGTAAAAATTGTTTGTTTATGCTTTCAAACTCTTTATGGACTTGAGTCACGGGCCACCACTTGAGTTCATGACTGTGTGACACTTATGCCTCGAATGACTCTTTTACCTCTCACTAGAGTCACCTAAGCTCCACATTCCCCTCATCAATTGGTCACTTGCTCACTTGACTCACCTAGATTGTAGAGAGGAACTGTAGAGAGAGAAGTGTTTGGAAGAGAATATTATATTGTTTCTTGTTGTGTTGGATTTGTTTGATGTTAAGAATGAGAGGACATAGGACCTCTATATCTACATGATCACCTCAAATTACAAGAGTATATCTCCATTGATTTAATGATGGAGGTCTAATCTTCCAATCTTCCACCCACCCCCATTGTGTTACATTTCTCATGATACTCCTAAGAATATTTTGGAGTATCCCAAAAAATCCTAGATTCATAAAAGTTTTAAGGAAATTATCAAAAAAATCCTAAACCTATTGCATTGTGCCACTTCATTTTTAAATATTTCAATTGTGTCGATTTAGTCATAAACCTCTTGTCAATTTACTAATGGCCAGATATTGTTGACATGGAAGCTAGTAGTTCTACGTAGCATGATCAACGCTAACATAATTTTTAAAATTTTTTTTTTCTTTACTCTTTTTATTTATTTATTGTTAAAGTCTAGCAAGGGAGGAATCGATGATCGGCTGAGGCCTAACAACCCTTGCTGACCATGAGGGCAGCTGGCAAGGGTCGCAGCCTCGCTTAGATCTAGGCGAGGGTAGTGCCCATATCTAAGTGAACAAAATCTGAATCCTATGTTTGCTTTTGTTAAGTTTACAAAAGCCGAACGAAATTTACTCAAAATGATTATGGTAATTGCCAAGGTGGATGGGTTTCAAGATCGAAACTTGAAACCTACCGAACATGTCCAATTTCGAAAAATCAAGATCCCGAATCGAATCTACTCAGAACAGGTCTGGAATTGAACTAACGAGTTCGAGGCCGGTTTCCGATTCGTAAAAATCACATAATTGATATCGTACGTTACCTTCTGTTTTTTTTTCAGCCTATGATTAGCAAAACCTTGTTAATTAAGTAGTCTTGAGTGCCATAACTTCAAGCTAGAGGTCGCGGGTACCGTGTCCGGTTGCTCCACCATTCTTATAAATGGTCCGTCAGAAACCCTACCTTTCGAATCAACATTTTCTTGCTTCCTCCTTCAGCCGCCGTCGTCTTCTTCTTCTTCTGCAACTTCTCTGTTTCTGCTTGGAAACCCTAATTCGACTCATGAAGCACTCGTCATCATTACTTGAAGCTTCTCCTCTCGCGATGGGCGAAAACCTCCCTTCTCCGAGCTAAAATGTTCGGTCCAGCGAGGTAGAAATTCCAAGTAATGATTGACGAGTACTCCATTTGTCCGAATTCCCCGCACCTTCGAGTTCGATTCGACCAGGGGAATCCTTCCTCTTTCATTGTTCGTCGCTTGTTTACCTCTTGATTCCAACGTGGGAGATCTTGTCGTGTTGCTTGTTTCAGTGTGTTTATGCAATTTCTGCGTGTGGATGTGGATTGGACTGCCGACCTTGTTGTGTGCTGATGGGTATGACTTCATATGATTCTGGGACTGGTGCGAAATCAATGTAGGCTTGTTTCGATTCATGTTCATCGGTCGTGAAATAGTTCTAAACAGGATTCAGCACATGGGGCTGAATCGTGTGCTGTGCATTCATATTGATTTATGATGTTATAGTGTCCCATCAGGCGAACCATACTGATAACATCGATCGACCGTGAATTTGGCGGGAAGCTTGACAGTTTTGAAGGAAAAAAGCATTTCGTTGTTGGGTATGATGAGAACAAATTTGAACGAAGAGTGTGTTTGGCAGATTATATGTTCTGAAACCGCAGCATCATTTGATACCTTCTTCGAATGTGTGATAGTGAGAATGTGGTGTTTGGAGTGGTACTCTGAATTAGATGGGCATGCTATGGAGCAAATTTTGTAAATCGAAGGCATATGTGCTGTCAAGCTAATGAATAGTGTAATCTGAATGCTGTGGATGAGGAAAACCTTTTCCTAGTCTCTCTGCCAAAATCTTAGCATGAGCTATGAATTTGAATTGAGACAATTTAGCTTATGCCTCCAAAGCATCAAAGGCATCAATATAAACAGACTGGGCAATTTGCCTGAAGATAGGCAAGCTTTTTCCTTCAATCTATACATTTTATTGTGTGGATACATTGTTGTGTTTACACAGAAAATCCTACATGGCTGATTGGACTTTCTTGACACCTCAGCTGCAAAATGAACTTTGAAAAGTCTCTTTTAAGTTAGAGTTTGTTTTGCTATGGTTCTTTTCATTTGTGGGTTAATATTATCATCATCATCATCATCATCATCATCATCATTATCTTGAGTCTATATTTGTGTAACCCAATTTTTTCTTGATGAAAAAGATGTCTTCAAAGTTTGTGATCTAAGGTCATGCAATTTTCTGCTTACCTTCTGTTATGGGTAAATGGGAAACTTAACTCTACGAACCCAAGGAAAGGCTGCCCAGCAGTAGTAAGGGCATTAAGACTGGAGCTTTTTGTAGTGCTAGCAGGAACTCAAGTGAATGAATCCCATCCTGTGGCGAGTGAAGTGCTTACGCCCCTTTAGAGATAGGGGCAAGCAAACGTTTTTTAAATTTGAGATCCGGGTGTCCGTCGGCTTCTCTCAGGTGGTTCCAGTTCTCCTCTGGTTGCAATTTAATTTCGGCGTGGTGAATTCGGGAGTCTTCTGAGCATCTGTTATTATGTGGCAAGTGTGTCAGGCCCCGGGGGCAGCTCCATTCTGATCCAACAAGTGGTTTCCTGGTTGCTTGTCCATTACAGATAATGTGATGGTGAGATTAGTTGTATTAGCAGAGAGTTTATATTCCAAGGCACTTTATGTAACTAGCTTCTTCTAGATGATGCAGATGACCTATTACTATAAGTCAAGGAGAAAGTTTGTGTGAAATTTGGAAGGTGCTAAGATGTTTGAGGTATTGTTGTTTATGTCTGTCTATAGCACTTTTATTTTTTATTTTTGGGGGTAAGTTAAATTTCATTAGCTCAGATTTTTGTCATTCTATCGCACCTTGACTTGACTTTACCATCACATTCTCATTTGTATGGGCTGCATGTCCTGTTTGATGCCTCCTAGAGCTCACTATCTTGATCACGATAGAATTGTGTGTCTATAATATCGGTGGAGGGTGGATAGAGTTTGCTGACATATAGTTGGAATTTGTTAGAGTTATTTGCTAATAGACCTACTGTTCAATTAATCTGAAAGGTGATTGATAAGGTGACCTCGCACTTGAGAGGCTCATATATGATGAATGCAAGGAGCCTTTTCTTCCTACTTAGATTGTTAACTTGTGTAAAAATCTGTGCAGAGCATCTATCAATACATATTTACCATTTGCCTTAAGCTTAACGTTGCAGACGAACCTCTTTGGAGGACAGAATTCCCATTTGTCCCATGGGACAGGTCGTCTTGTTTGGATTGGTCCGCAGCTTTGTATTCATTATTATGGATAGGTCGACTGAAACTATTTAGTACTCCCTAACCATGAAGGGTTTTGTATCCTGCAGCTTGTGTACAAGTCAAGGGTGTAGTTATCAGGGTTAATACTAAGAAAAATCTTAAACTAGTATATTTGTGATAAATTTACCCAAAACTAATTTTTTGATAACGAAAAATCCAAAATTGGTACACCTATGACAAATTTACCTTTCGTTAGTTTTCATTAAATTTTATCGTCAAATTGCTAAGTTTGATGACACGTAACAGTTGTTAAGATATACCAGTTTGGGGTTTTATGTTCCGTTTGTTACAGGTGTGCCAATTTGTAATTTTTTGTGGTATTAACTTAATTTAATGGAAACTAACGGAGAGTAAATTTTTCACGGGTGTATCAGTTTGGGATAAATTTGTCACAAATGTATTAGTTTATGGTAAATTTATCACAGAGGTACCAGTTTGGGGTCAAAAAATTAGTTTGGGGTAAGGCTGTGTTTGGAAAGGCTTTTAGGGAAAGTTTTTGAGAAAATGCTACTTTTGGGTTAAAAGGGTTTTTTGAAATGCAATAGTGTTTGGTAAAATCACACTTTGGATACAACTTTAATTTAAATGGTGATTGAGAAAATTATACTGTGCAAAACCCTTTTGTTTGTTTTTTTTTTAAAGTCCAAACTTACCACCAACGAGCCTCTCCGGTGAGCTATTGCCAGTCTTGCTTGAGGTCGGGCGACCTTAGACGAGGCCTAGGTCGTGAGACCCAGGCGACTGTCGGCCTGGGTCGTGCGACCCCAGGCTGCCTCGCCTGAGGTTGCGCGACCCCAGGCGTTGTCGGCCTGTGGTCGCGCGACCTAGGCAACCATTCGCTTGTGGTGGCATGACCCAGGCAGCTGTCGGCTTGGGTCATGCGACCCTAGGCCATCTCGCCTGAGGTCGCGCGACCCCAAGCGCCGTTGGCCTGGGTCACAAGACCCAAGCGCAATCCTAGGTCACCTCGCCTGAGGCGAGGCTAGCGGCGGCTCATCGGCCCCTCGCAGCAACGCCTGCTCTGTTTATTCGAAGAAGACAATGAATAGTGATAAACAAGGGCAAGATTGAAAAAAAATAAAATAAGTGAGGATAATTTGGGAAGAAAAAAAATTCATTTAACCCTCTTTTGGCCTTTCGAGAATGCTGAAATGCTCAAGGCAACCTTATACCTACCTTAGGCTTTCAGTCTTGGGAAGGCTGGCATTTGTCCAAGGTGGGTTCAATTTTTTTTTTTTCCAAACACCTAATATTTGGCCCAAGTAGCTTTGAACCCTCAAACCTAATTGTCAAGGCTGATTCCAAACGCAGCCTAAAATTGTCACAAGTGTACTAGTTTGGGGTTTTTCGTGATATTAACCCATAGTTATTAAAAGCTATGGGAGGTTTGTCGTGATGTAGTAATTATTTTGAACCTGGAGCTAGATCCTACTTGACCGTTGTGGCATTGCATCAAGTTCTTTGGTGATCAATTGTCTTGTAATTTGTACCATTTGTTGTACTTGTGCGGATTTACTTCTTGTGGTATGAATTTTCATTTTAATAGCCGATCTGAAAAATTTCACATCATGCCTTTTAAAAACTGTTCAAATTATAGATTAGATTTCATTACGGTCGTAGCTTAGGCTTTGGTGATTTCACTGTCCAACAATCCAATGGAGGTTCTTGTAGAATCATGGTTTCTCACATTTTCTAGGTCAGTGATGATGGAATTGGGTTTCATTTGAGTCCAATTGCTAATGTAGGTGTTAATTAGATGATTCAACCATATGATGTGAGATTTTATGATGCTAACTTGTGCTTGTTGATAACCGTACTTCTCTTATTCGGAGGAAAAAGAAGTCAACAATTCAAATGGATTTGAAGGTGAAGTGAAATGTATGATTGTCAAAATAGCCCGACCTCTTTGATTTATCAAGAAAATTACCCCCTTAGTCCTAAAACTATATTACCAGTTTTAAATTTTTAAATTTTTATCAATTTAGTCTTACCTATTGCCACATTAACGATTTTCATGAAAATTGGCCGAAAAAACTGTTGAAATTTCATGCAAAAGTTTAGGGCCAAATCGGTGAAATTGAAAAGTTTATGATTGAATTGGCGTCAACGCAATAAGTTAAGGATTGATCGAACAATTTCCCTCTTATTTTCAAAATTAAAATCTCCTTTTAGTTTTTTTTTTCATGAAATTACCTCATTTATTGATTCATTTCAATAGTTGTTAGCTAGCATGCCACTGAATTTAGCTATTAACTTGCTTATATGACATCCGCATGCCAATTTAGTTAGCATGCCCTTACGTTTCGTCGCCATAGCCCTGATTTTTTTGTGAGTGAGGACGGATTGGATGCCCCTATGATCCAGATGAGTATTATACCTTCACCAGAGGAAGAATCAGTAAGGACAGAGTTCTTTTCCTAGAATGTGTTTGATCATAACCAATGGAGCTGTCGCGTTGAGCTTCAACATGGACATACCCCCAGAAGCAAAGTACATAGAATAAGATTGTGCAATGTGCTCATGTCCATGTTTGCATCAAACTAAACACAATACTATGATGCTATAATTAGATAAATCACGAGACGGTCGATATAAAGCTAGTGGAATAGGGCTATTATTCAACTCACTGACACAAGAGGGCCGCAACCGAAACGGGCGAAGAATGATCTTGGGTTAAGGCCGAGCGAGTTCACGGTAGGTCTATGCTCGACCAATTAAGTAATCACAGAGTACAATCCCACTAGATCTTGTGACACAAGAGCCTTAAGACAACCAAGGAGATTGAAGATTGAAAGGAGTCGAGCTTGGGCAAGACTTAGGCTCCGTTTGGTTCAGCATTTAAAAGGGGCTTTCGGGCCATAAAGCCACTTGGGCAAATGCAATCCCGTTTGGCAACATTTTTTGGCGCACTTTGGGGAAATGCAATTGCATTTTGAAAGCTCCCTAAGGTCCCTTAGCCCAAAGCAGGTTCGAAGGTACTTTGGGAAGTTGCATTTCTGAAATGCAACTTGCACCGTTCATTTTCACCTCGGCGTGCTGGACAGAGGCCGACGACCATCGCCTGAGGTTCGCCGGAGGTCGGCGACCACTGCCTGAGGGTCGCCGAAGGCCAGCCACCAAGGTCACCGGCCTCCGGTGACTGTTTGGCTGGGTCGCGCGACCTTAGGCGAGGTCGCCTGGGTCACGCAAACCCAGGCACAACCTCAAGCGACCGTCGTTTGGGGTCGCGCGACCCAAGCGACGCCGCCTGAGGTCACTTGGGGGTCGCGACCCAGGCGACGCCGCTTGGGATTGCACGCCGGCCAGATCTGGCCGGCGGTCTGCCGACGGCCATTTTGGTCTACGGCAGCTGAGTTCATATGAGGAAAAAAAAGCAAATTTTTTTACAAATGTTAGTTTTTACCAAACAACATTTACATCAAAGTAACTTTTCAATGTGTTTTTAAAATATACTCAACCAAACAGTTTTTGCATTTGCCCAAACGTCTTTAGGCTAAAGGTATTTGTATTTTCTCAAATGCATTCTCCAAATGTTGAACCAAATGGGGCATTAGCAGAAGGGGTGCCTTAGAATTAGGTCGCACCACAATCTTGGTCAGTCCTCTTAGCCTAAGCCTGTCTAGATTCTCTTTGAGCATGAGTTCTAGGACTTAAATTGGTGGGAAAGCCCTTACATTATTACCACACAAGGCAGAGGGTCCATTTTATTGAAAGAAAGCGAAATGGAACGATCAAAATCACGAGGACTTAACAAGTATTTTAATATACGGACTTTCTCTTCGATACTTAAATATTAATTAAACTTTAAAAAATATTAGGATATGGCACAGTTTGAAAGGATTTATGTGCCTCGTAGTAAAAGTCAAATTGCAAGAAACACAAAACTTTAAAAGAATCACAAGTAAAAGATGAAAGTCACTCCAAGTACGTTGGATTGTTCTTTCGCATAAATTTTAGGGAAAATTACAAATGGTACATGAACTTTGGCCCAATATGCCATATCGTCTGTGAACTTTTAATATGTTCAATATGGTCATTGAACTTTAACCCAATATGTAATGTCGTCCCCAAACCTTTTAATTTATTCAATATTGTTATTGAATTTTTGGCACATATTCAATTTAGTCCAAGGAGTATATGAAAATGTTTACTGTTGTCTTTCTATTAATTCAAATTCGAGGACAACATTGATCAAATAGTCTAGAAACTAAATTAAACATGCACCAAAAGTGTCGGGACAACATTGAACAAATTAGAAGTTCAAGGACGGTATTGCACATTGAATTAAAGTTCAAGGATCGCATTGAATAAATTAAAAGTTCATGGACGATATTGCACATTGGGCCAAAGTTAAAGGACTATTTGTGTAATTATCGATAAATTTAACATCATGCATCCAACATGAAAACATAAGCATTGATGACTAGTTCTATTCAAACCATTCTAGCAAACAGTCTTGTAATGGTCTCTTATATAATTGATATAAATGTATTTTGCTTTACTTTGATTGGTCACATGAGATTGATGTGGGCGACGAGTTGGACAGAAGTATAGTCAACTGTTCCAGATTATTCTCTAAATTTGCTCATCAAACATATGATTTTCTTAAAGGTACGAACATACTGAAAACTTATTAAAAGTTGTTGTTTACTTCCACGTAACTTGGTAAGTTAAAGTTATAAATTCTCGAGTTCAAAAAATTATCAGGACCGCTTTCTTTAAAATTATTCGTACGTGAAATGGAGGACCAAGAAATTCCATAAATTATTATTATTTTTCAAAAATTGTTTCCATCTAGAGAAGTGGGGGCCATCACTATCCCCTACATCTGCTACTCTATACATACACGGGCTTCGAGTAGACCTGATCATGGACCTAACGGCAAGCTAGTCCCGTCTAGGCATTGAAACTGGTTTTGGATGGTGCACCCCTCCCCCCCGGATCACGGACCTAGTGGCAAGCTAGCCCCGTCTAGGCGTCGAAGCACGTTTTGACTAGATAGGCTCGGTACTCGACTTGGTCTACCTAGGCCCCACCTATTGATCACATCTAGCTTTGAATGCTTAGACCTTTGCTCATTAAAATTGTCCTGCTTTGGCTCAATCTCTCCAAATAGAAAGCTCCATGGGCATTAGCAAACAAAAACAGTCTAAAGAATTTTGGCGCACTTTCCTTGGGGAGGGATAGAATGGGAATTTTACCGGTAGCTTCTCCTAGGTGTAACCGTGTAACCCTCCACAGAGAAGATAGAAAATTTGTATCTAGCTTCCCTTCAGAAACAAGGGCTTAGGGAAAAAGGAGGCTTCTGGCACAAGGGAAGACCCACAAGCAGCAAAAACCAGAAGCTTGAGTCATTGTTGGGTTCAGTTATAAATTGTCATCTCCAATTGACATATGAACTCACAAATTCACTCAAACACTCAAGTTCTGACTATACCACTTGTCTTAGTTAATTAGCCATACTCACTCTCTGTATGGAGCGATATCAGGTGGGATTCAGATTTCTTCCGACCGAGGAAGAACTCGTTAACAACTACTTGATGAGCAAGGTACTTGGACACACCGATAGCTGCGCCATCCCCGAGCTCGAGGATTTCTATGCATGGGATCCTTGGGATTTACCTAGATTGTATCAAGGTGACTTTCATGCGCCTGCTCCCTTCCCTTTTACTTTGCTTGCAGTATGAATTTCTTGTATCGTATTAGTAATTACAGATTGAAAAGTTGTTCAGACATTGCTTGCACTTAGTGTTTTGATAAGTTGTCCTAAATCTTTTGCTGTGTATGTGTGCAGAAATATCGAATATTCCATCGGATGGGTGGGATTGGTACTTCTTCTGCCCTTCTCCTTACGTAGCCCAACGTAGCGAGCGCATAAAAAGGAAGACAAGAAGCGGTAAATGGAAGATCACTTGTCAAGAGGATGACATAAAAACTCGAGACACCAAGACTTTGATAGGCACCAAGAGGATTTTGGTCTTTAAGGAGGGTCGTGCCAAGACCAGATGGGTGATGCATGAGTATCACCTGAATCCCAAACTTCTTGATGGATACTCCGCAACTCACCAGGTTCCTCATTTGATCTATCTAAGATTTCTCTTATGTTTCTCATTTGCAAAATAAATTATTGAGGAATGAATTAATATTGCATTAGGCCAAGCTGAAGAAAGTGGGATGATGGTTCTTTTGAACTATAGCATAATATCAATGGCTTTGAACAAAATGAGCCAAATTAACTACTCAAGGTTGTCACAATTAGTTGCGGTGTTGGTCATTTTCAATCTAGGAACTAGGGGTCACCCGTTCAAATCCTACCAACTGCGTGTAAACTGCTTTGAATTAAGACCACCTGCAAAGGACAAGGGCCTGCACTTAACCGGTTCATGGGACTTGCACGATGTTTCATGAGCTTAGCTGACCCTTATGCTCGTGCCCTGGATTATAAAAAGAAAAGGATGAGCCAATTATACTCTTGTATCATGTCAGTATTATTATTATTATTATTTTTCTTTACCACGTGACATATACTTTTCAGGTTCTGTTTTTCATTTACATTCCGCATTGTATTCAAAGTGAAACTTTCAGATTCTACTGACTCTAATCTTTGTTACATTAACAAATTATAAATATTGACAGATACCATATATCCTCTGTCGCTTGAAGAATAAATCAAGTGAGAGCTTCGAAATTCCCCCAAGTTATGAAGGAGGTTCAAGGGCAACTGATGACACTCCAGTTGATTCTCAACATGGGCCGACACAGGACTTAGATCAGGAGGTAAATAACTGAAAGGACCGAACCTCTTTTCTGGATTTTGCTTCCCCAGTCTCACCGGTTTCGATCAAAATAATGTTAGCCGAAAATCTTGAGTAGTTCCAGGGTTTTTTAACACGAAATTTTTCGTCCGAAATCAGTCATCATATCAAGAAACCATGGAATCACTCCCTCAATTTCAGACGCTCGACAACTACCAACCGAGCTACAGCTTGTATTACTCTTCCGATCTGCAGCCCTATGTGTATGACGACAGCCAGGTAAGGCGCACGGGTTCGATTGTTTTTAATCACTTGGCGAAACAAATTGAGCGCTCAGTAATTCCTAATCAAACTAAAGATCACCATGTTTGGTACAGGGCAATGATTTTTGGTGAGCCTTGGAACGTGAAGACTACTGCCATTAGCTTTTCAACAATGTAGCTTTGCAGGATCATGCGTTAGAAAGTTTTCATGTACTGCGAGAGGGTTGTGTGTCTTTTGTGTACCTATATATAGATTTAGAGAGGTATTGTACGGCGTATTCCGTATTGCACTTGTGCCAACCAAATAGTTGGACGAAATTGTGGATATGAAACTTCAGTTGATAAATGAAGATGACGATTGTGGTATCGGCCTTCCATTTCCAAGGTTCGAGCATTTTGCGGCTATCCATGTCGGGACTATGTTATATGTATTAGTTCAATTCGACACCCAACGCTTTCATCTAAGTCGATCAGCGGTCCATGTCGGACTATGTTACAATAATGTTGGCTTGAATACAAGGGCTGCGGGTAATTGCAAATTTTCAAAAAAATGGAAAAAATGTGACCCTTTGACCCCACTAAATTTTTGTCGCCACAATCTGTCCCTTCTAAAGTTAGAGAAAATCCAAATTGTAATCGATTCAAAAATTCACATTTGCAACAAGCCTAGACCACCTGAACACAGCAAAACAAAATGGAAATAGAAATGCTACTACAATAGCTCTTCTCATCCAACAGAAAGTCAGAAAATTAATTTCCTGTTGAAATGATAATTAGTCTTTATAGTGTCCCAAGTGCATCCGACAGGATTGGACCGACGACTCCTAACATGGATTGAGCTCGTTCGAGCTAAGCTTAATTAATCCGTTTTATATACGGATAATAAATGTGTAGCATGCGGATTGACTCTTTAATCTTTTTTCAATATGCTTTAGACACAGGTAATTAATACTTATTATCATGTTAAACCTATTAGCACAGCGCGTTTAAATGTAATTAGACTAATTTCGTTCAAAACGTCCTCGTTCTACTTGTTTTATTTATTTATTTACTTTTCCAGATTTTTTTTCAATTTTTTTTCTTTTCATTCTTTCTTGTACATCTTCTTCCTTAGGTTTCCTTGTTACTGTTTATCCGCCATTGACGCGGTCTCCTCCATCGCTGCCAAGCTCTGCATCTCCCACCACTCGACTTCAACGCCCGCCACGCCGAATATGATGCGTTGCTCCGAGATTTGGATGGCTCGAGCTCGGTCAGTTGTAGGAATTCAGGACTTTATGAACTTAGTTTCGGTTATACTCGGGAAAAACAAGGAAATTGTTCTGATAAGTTTAGGATCTATGGAGGGAGTGAAGCTGGTAAGAGCTTGGCCTAGTCCCTGCAGCTACAGAGTCATAAGAGCGACGTGTTGTTGCGGTGCAATCCAGTTCATGAGAAGATCCCTGTACTCATCCATGGAGGGAGACCGGTTGCAGAGTCCACTGTGATACTAGAGTACATCGAAGAGAGTTGGCTACAAAGTCCTCTGCTTCCTCTGGATCCTTATGAGAAGGCCGTGGCCCAGTTCTTGATCAAATTCGATGAGGACAGAGATCAAGCCATCCAAATCTAGGAGCAACTCGTCGTATTGGGAGTGGCGAGGGCTGAAGGCGGGTAGTAATGGGGAGATGCAGGGCTTGGTGGCCGCGGTGGAGACGGAGAAGAAGATCAACAGTAGCGAGGAAAGAAAAGAAAAAATTCAGAAAAAAACAAGCAAATACATGTTTTGAATAAATTTGTTCACTTCATATCGCCGGCGTGCCACGTAACATAACCGATTGGATCGCCACATCAATAGTTTCAAGTGAAAGCGTCCGTAAGGATAACATTGAAATTTTATATGAAGGTTTGGACTATATTGGTTAAATTAAAATGTTAAGAATTATATTAGTATTCGTACGATAAATTTAGAATTGAATTGGTAATTTAATCAAAGTGCTAAATGTTGAATTGAACTAGGCTTTGTTTGGAGTCGTTTTCACTTTTGGCCTTTTCTTTTTCAAATCTTACAATGCACACATTAGATTTTCTTTTTAATTCTCAAATACTCCAAACTTTCACGGTTTGTAATTGTTGACATGTAAATTCATATATAATTTTTTTGATTTTAATAATATCATAATTTTTGGCAAGAAAGTAAGACACAGTTACTTGAAATTTTTCATAAATCCCAACAAACAAACTTTTAGTAAATTATCAATTCCGCTCACGTTGAACGAAATTGGTTGCGATGATCATCGGAAATACAACACGTATTTGAGAACAAAAATTAGTCATGTAACTGAACATTTACCTTTATTTCACATCCAACGTGTTTATATAAGGCATTTTGATAAAGGTTCTATAAACTTAGCTTTTTGTCAAGAACATTAATTTTGCCAAAAGTATAAGGAATTTCATTTTCCGAAGTAAAAAATTAGGAGTGAGCATGGTTATAGGGTAGAATCGAGAACCGAAGAACTGGACTGGTTCCCCGGTGAACTGGTCGATTCTAGGTTCTAGTGAGACCTACTCCGGTTCTCGGTTTCATATTTTTAAGAACTTGTACTATCCAAAAACCGAATCAAGAACTTACAAAACCCTAAAATAGATATTGACTTATACACTTTGACTTCTCATTTTATGAGAAACAGTTGATTTCTCTCGCTGCTCTATGCCTTGTATTCACTAGTGGTACATCTTTGCGACAGTGGGAGTTAGTTTCTGACGAGTGGTGGTGGTCGACGGCGGAAGTTTAACGATGAAGCTTATACTTATGGCTTGAAGCTCTGATGCGTTCATTTCAATTTGAAGTTTCGAAATCCATGTTGATCAACAAAATCTGGTGGGTTCTCGTTCTGTTAGAGGAAGACAGTGGATAGAGCTTAGGAAAAACAACGAGAATCAATGAATAAAGAAAAAAGATATAACAAAAAGAGAGAAATAAAAAAAATAAATAGGAAATGAGCTCAAGTTGAAATTTTGGTAAATCTGTGCTTGAATAAGTTTGGGGCGCTTGGGTTTAGTTGGCTTGATAAATTTGGGTTTACTCTACGTTAAGAAAATTTGGATTTACTTCACTCCGTCATAACTATGTTATGGAAGAAATAGATGTTTTAATATTTATATGCGGAAGTTTGTTTTGCTATTTCATGAATGTTTGATATTTATTTTGAAATTTCTAATTAAATTATGTTATTATTGTGTATGTGTGAAGTTGATGTATCAAGATAATATGTCAATGGAGATAAATGGATATGAAGAGATGACTCCGATCACAAAATTAGAATGGTTGGGTGATGAAGGGTAAGTTTCCGAATAGACCCTAAAATCGATCATGGAACTTGTGACATGGTAGATTTCAAATTTCAAGATATGCGAGATAAATTTCAGATTTCAGACGGAACTTCGACGGAACCTGAAACACCTGAAATCTGGAATCGTATACCCCTTGACAAACTCATCCGGAAGATATATAGGAGAACCGCTTTTGCTTTGGGAATCGTACTAACGAGAATCTTTTCATCTCTCACTTTCCACATCATTGCTTCACTGAGGAAACGCTCAAGCAACTTCTTATCATGACCTTCGAAGCAGCCGCTCTTTGTAGAAAACGTCGTCGTCTTGGAGGTTATGGTGGGATCCACTGAATAGTAGCTTGCCTTCTTAAAAGGCTAAAGAAAATCAGCTGGTTCAACAGTCCAAAGCAAAGTCAAGCGAAGAGTAAGTTTTCTCTACCTGTTTCACTTGTCCCATTCTCTACTCTTTTCTCATCTTCCTCTGTAGCAGAATTGGACTTGTGATAGGAAGAAAGCATGGAAGAATCGACGGAGATGTGGCCGGTGGGACTCAGATTCAAGCCGACGGAGGACGAACTCGTCGGTCATCACTTGCGAAGAAAGCTGAAAGGAGAAATGGAAACTATTTGCGTAATACCGGAGCTGTATATCTACAAGTGGGAGCCTCAGGATCTATTTGCCAGATACAATGGTAACTTTGTAGTTCATATCGAACAGATGTACTCCTTCCTTAGTGTTCTCTATGGTGGTTGCCTCTAAGACTTAGTGAATCGACGCTTCACCAATTGTTTTTTTTTTTTGTATAGCCCTGTCGAGGATACTGTCGGATGGACACGAGTGTTTCTTCTTCTGCCCCCGGGATAATAAGATCCCGAATAGCCTTCGTTCGAGCAGGAAGACGGAGTTTGGATTTTGGAAAGATACAAGTAAGAAACGTGTTGTGCGAGCACCAGATACAGGTGAAGTGATAGGGTTCAAGAGGATCTTGGTTTACTACGAAGGTCGACAAGGCGAAGCCCGCAGGACCGACTTCAGCATGCACGAATATCACCTAAATTCGAATGATTCGAATAGTGGAATTCCCTGCCCGGTACCTCGATTTCCCTTCTTTTGCTTCCTCTCATTGAGCATCTCTGCCATTTTTATCAATGCAGGTAATGTTGACATTATTATTTCGCAAGCAATGTGCTTTTTTCTAATTGTTCTAGCAGAAAAAAATAGAAGTATGAGTATGTGCATATGCCTTCCTTGTCATGCTACATATGTTCCTCATTCTGCTTCTTGTGGATCATTGCCCTATCATTTCTGTTGTCTTCGTTTTCTGGCTTTGTTAATCCATGATTAGGGACTTTTTCCCCGGTGTGGACTGCCAAGCAGAGCAATCAGGGGTACTTCTTAAGTAAACTTTTTGGTACTCCATAAGCAATCACAACCATCATTTTTGGAAAAATAGAATAATGGAAACCACACAAAAATCAAAATTGATTGTTCGGATTACATTTTGGAATGGGGAGATAGAATAGAAAAGAAATTGAATAGAATGAAATGAGTTTCAATTTATTTATTTGGTTGTCATAAAGAAAATAATTGGAATGGAATGAATTTGAAGTTCTTTTGTCTGGTTGTGTCAGAATGAAATTGAATGAAGTTTCTGTAAATTAGACTTTCGATTTATTAATAGACTTGCATTTATAAAATATATAATTTTATAGCACAATATAATCTACTTAATAATTATTATTAACATAAAAGCTAATATTTAATTATTCCAACTCAATAATTCAATAAATTATTATTATTTTAATAAGGGAAGGGAATGAAATGGGCATTCTATAGGTCTACTTAAAGAATGCCCATTCCTTCAAAAGTTATAATAGGCATTCCATGGGGGAATGCCCATTCCAACCTCTAGAAGGTCACCAAATGCAAGAATAGTAATGTAAGGTGGAATGAGAATTCCATTTTCATTTCACCCTTGCATACTAAACACAGCATTACTTTGCTTTCTGTTTCTATTTTTTTTACCATTTTTTGAACATATAAGAGAACCTTTACCTTAATAGGTTTGCTTGTAGCAAATTATAAAAAGTCAAAAAGTATCTTTTTTTACTTCTCTGCCAAAACCTAAAATGTTACTCAAATTCCAAAAATATTGTGTAAAAGGCTATATATGAATGTGCGTATCAACATTTGCATATTGTGAAAGTTTCAAGTTTTAAAATTTGAAAAAAAATAAATTAAAGTGCATACGCCACAAGATTCCATAAATTCAGGAAATATTGGCGTTTGTCTATGTTGTAACTCTAATGCTTTGTTTGGAAATGCTAGGTGTGGAAACTGAGGGTTAAATTATTGCATGTTTAGAATATTTTCTAAATATTTGGAGGTTGTAATTGATTCTGTACTTTTCCTTATTTCCTAGGATAGTTAATCTGCCTGTTAGATAAGGTTACGTCTTTATTTTATTTTATTTTGGTCGAATAAATCCTTTTCTTATTATCTGTTCTAACTCTTGAAAATATTAAATTCCCTTTTCATACTTCTCGCAAAAATGTTAATTTTTCTTTCCATTTTTTTCACCCAAAATTTCACTCCCTCTTTTTTCTTTCACCTTCAAAACACAGCATAAAACTCAGCTCCGAGAAATTTTTTTTTTCCCTTTGTAGATGGAATTTGTCCTCTGCCACATAACAAACAGGAAATGTGAAAAAGCAGGATCGGGGTCAGCCATTATGAGTACTGGGGCCAGCCTAACCATTCCTAGCATTCTTGATAATTCCAAAAATGAAGGAGCACAAGATTTTAGTGCACAGGTAAGGCAAATGTCAGTTTAGGTTGGCATAATGAAGCGAAACTAAAGCTTGAACATGTTGTTTTCTTTCCATTGTCTCCCTCAGGCATCTCCGGCAGCCACGGTTGAACCCGAAAGTTCGAACCATACTACTTTAAATTATGATTTACCGGATCGCAGCGTGTCTGCTCCTCGGCAACCCGACGCGTTTGGAATTGAAAGCTCGTTGTGCGATGATAATTGGCTTGTTGATGGAACTAGCAACGGACATTATCTGCTGTGTTCTCCAAGCGATGGTATTCATCTCTCTGATCTCTGGAGCTTCGACTAGCACGGACTGGCGTGCCTTATCGCGTAAGCGTATAGAACGGCATGGCCACTCGCTGGCCTTATTGCAAGTCATACTATGGGAAGAGATTGTGGTGTAGATATTAGTTGTTAGTTGTTACTATGGATTGCCAGTGTGTTGCTACTCTATAAATGTTTCGGTGTTTTGTATCATGTTCCAGTGAAAATTCTCAATCGGGTGCAAGCTTTGTATTATTAATTTACCCTCTCACTCTTTGTATTATCTTGATCTTTTAGACACTAATATTGGGCGAAAATTGTCCAAAAAGTCATAAATCTACTGCACTTTTGCTAATTCCATCTTACTTTTTTAATTTTGCTAATTGAGTCCTAAATCTTTTTATGTTTTGCAAATATAGTCTATCTGGCCAATTTTGACTAGAAATCGCTGATGTGAACGTCAGCCGTCCTACGTGGCACTAACATCATGGCCGCGCTAATGTGGACAATTTTCAATAAAATTTTTAAAAAAATTTCCAATTATTTTTTTATTTTTGTTTTTTCTCTTCTTCTTTTCTTTCTTCTCTTCTTCCTATAGCCGGTCGCTGGACTGGACCAGAGGCTAGGGCCGGTGAGGTCGATCTCGCAGGCCTCGGGTGAATCTTGACCACGCCAGCTATTGGCTAGGGCGAGTCTCGCCTAGCCACTGGCGAGGTGGACCTCGTCCAACGATGGTGTGGTGGACCTCGTCCAGCGATGGCGAGGTTTGTCATTATCGGGTTGGCTAGGTTGACCTCACTAGTAGCTGACAAGGGTGAGCCTCACCTAGCCATGGCATGGCCGACCTCACCCAATGACGGCGAGGGTGAGCCTCGCCAATGGCTAGGTGAGGCTTGCCCTCGCTAGATTTGGCGGGCTGGCCCATCCATGGTGTTGACAACCTCACCTAGCCATGGCGAGGCTCACCCTTGCCTAGCCTCTGGCCTATTGTTGACACGACGATCAACTAGAGGAAGAAGGGAATAAAAAAAAGAAAAAGAAAAAGAAAAAGAAATCGAAAAATATTAAAATACTGCTAAAAATTGTCCACATTAGCTTCGATCGTGCCATGTAGGATGGGTGGCGTCCACATCTGCAATTTCCAACCAATGGACTTAATTGGCATAACATGAAAAGGTTTAAGAATCAATTAACAAAATTAAAAGGTTTAGAACTGAATTGGCAAAAGCGCAATAATTTTAGGACTTTTTGGACAATTTCCCCCTAATATTGGTATGAATATTTCCTCTCTAATCTCTCCTACTCAATCATTTTTGGGAAAATTTCAAATAAGAGCTTAAAGTAAACCTGTCTTCTCAAACGAGGGTCTAGAGTTGACCTTATTTCAAATAAAATCCTCAAGTGGCAAACTTAGTTTCAAACAAGAGCCCGAGCTCACCGGCCGGCCAAATCTTCGCTCTAGTAAGATGCATCTTTCTAGGAGGGAATAAAATGGGACTAGTTAAGGATCACCTTCTCAAAATCTTGCAACTCCAACATACATAATACTTGGAAAAGAAACAAAATCATCAGTCTTTGGTATTTCATCAAACCGACGTTATTGTTTTACTCCGGGAAGAGTCATCAAAAGTAAAGATTAAATATATGTTTTCTCCTCTTGAGGAAATGACATTGAATAAATATTCACAAATCTAATTCATACTCAAGAAATAAATATATATTTTTTGTTATTTTGGTTTAACTAATGCATTTCAAATATACAAATACGCCCTAGATGAAATCAACAACCTTTTTGCTTACCTATACAAAGTAGTGCTAGGAGGTGTAACTTCTTCGAAGAAAAGAGGTTAACCTCTAGTGAAAGTTCTTGCTTATGTTTTTGCCCATTAAAAAAGAAAATCCTCTTGCTTGGGTGGCACTTACATCGACCGTCATTGGAATTTGTCAAAGAAAGAGGAAGGAGAGAAATAAAAAGAAAACATAACTAAAAGAAAAAGAAAAGGACCCAAATAAAGAAAGCGAATCCACGGACCAGAAGCATCCTGGTAGGACCAGCAATTGATGAGTCTCCATCAACTCAACTTCCGGATGAAGTTGAGAGCACTTGTCAAACAAGGTGGAGAAAAAAAAGGAAAAAAGAGAAAAAGATAAGGACAGCAAAGGAAAAGTAGGTGGAATCCACCAAAGGGTCAGACGAAACAGGCATGACTCCAACTCAATGCGAGTGCAGTATATATTTCCATCCCTTCTCTGTGTTCCTGGTGCAGAGAGCACGAGATGGAAAACCTTTCGATAGAGCTGTGGAGTCTTTGCCGACGGGGTTTGGGGTGGAAACCCACTGCAGAAGTGCTCGTCAATCATTACTTGAAGTTGAAAAAACGGACTAGGTGTTGGTGCCCCAATCAATCCCAGTGTTCACTAGAAACGCGTGGGCATGAGTCATGCACGAATATCACCTAAAGCCGTTCTCTTGTAGTTTGCTTCGGGTGGCCAGGTAATCATTTTCTTCTTCTTCTTCATTCTCAATTCTGTTCTTGTACTGGTGCAGCACTTCTTTGTTCGCCAATGAGATCCCACAGGCATATTACTGTATATAGGTTTTCGGTGCCATTTCCAGTACTTCTTGTTTTCACCATAATGAATTGTTTAGATCCAAAAGTGTTTTTCTTGATTCTTCACCACCTGAGCTTTACTGGGTAGACAAAACATTGGTGGTTAATGATTGATGTTTATGAGAATTTCGATTCGTGGGTAACAATAGTGACAGTCGAAGTACTTGATTTCTATGCCCTTCTTGGCTTTCTAGGCCGAAATTTAGACAATGAGTCTGTGATAATCCGATGTTGCTTTCTGTTGACCCTCTGTTTATAAAAGATACATCAGTGTGCATCTCATTTCTGTGAGGATTTAGTTGTTGCTGCCTTTTGCTACTGTCCCATATTAACCGACGTTGTGTTCTTAAATCCTGAACAGGGCATTTGTCTTCGGTCTTTTGAAAGGAATACAAGATGAGAAGGCTGATAATCGTTCCTCATCGACATACGTGACACCTCAACCAAGGCAGTTCTAAGAATGTCAAGATGTTGGCGATCCATGTATCTCTGATAAATAGTTGAAGATATGTCAACACGGCGATCTAGATAACTGGAGAAGCTTGTGAAGCTATATGCAAACTAGTTTTCATTCGCTTATTGTGGAGCACAATGGGCTTTTTGATAGAATCAAAGAATCCTTCTTTCTTGTCAAGAAGGCATGTTCCTCATTTCAAATTTCCGTCTTTCTTTTTTTATCCATGATCGATTTTCAACCCGAATTACGACACATCTTCAACACAGCAAGCACGAAGAGACAACGGCAAATTCTCAATTGATGATTGCCTACTATATGTTAATCAGAACTTGAATGAAGACCCTTTTTGAAAAACCCCATAATCAGTCGTACCTTCTTGGATGCTCGCCTTTTTTTACCACAGGATGCCATAGTATCTTCTTTTCATCCCCTGTTAGCCATGAACATGTCTTATATTTGACTACTTTTATATCAAGATGAATATGGTTCAGTCTTTGTGCTTTGCGCTTGTTAAAGTTGTCTGTTGCATGGTGAGTCTGCAATGTCTGTAACTTTGTATGTCAGTTTGATTAATGTATTTTCTTTCGCTTTGGGAAAGGAAGGGGAAAACAACAGAATGAATACGATTCCACTACTCACTTTCTGTATTACTTTGGAACATGCTGGATGATGTGGTCATCGTGAGTGAATAGCATCAACATCAACCCTTCTGCTAGTGCTCAATGAGGCTACTAGAGTTTGAGGCAGAGAACGATCCGTTTAAAAGGTGAAATCTTAGGATTTCGGAAAATCAATGACTAACTAGATTAATTTCCTAAATAGCTTCAATTTTCTAAACGGATTAGACAGGCTAAATGGACTGCGACCGTGGTGCGGATGATCGAGGAGTTACGAGCTGGACACAATAAACCGGTGAGCCGCAAACCACATTCGCACAATCATAGATCCTAGGTTATCAGAAAAAGAAGAAGTAAAACAATTGTCTTTCTCTCATTATTTTAAGCCAGCGTTTTTATTTAATGAGCTGAAACTTGAGACATGTATTTTAACAATATAAATTGATACACATATGGATATACTACTTTGTTGGAACATTTATCAATCATCTTCCAATTTCAAAGTCATAATCTAATTTATGATGATCTATGGAACTATATAATATCCAAAGTTCATTTCCTCAATGTCAGATTTGCCCACTTTAATGGAAAAGTTACAGCAAAAGGAATATTAGCAAAAGGAATATTAGAAGTGAAAAAAGTTTTATATGGTGCTTACTTTGGTGCCAAAAGTTTTCGTCTAATTACTTAAGTGTCACTGTTAAAAAAAAGAAAAAACGATCACGTAAGCAACTTCGATTTAGGTTGCCGGAAATCTGACGTGGCAATATTTTATTAATTTCTCTGACCGATGTGGCTCGCTTGCGTGCCCAATAAGCATATATACCGTAAATGATGTCATCTACATGTTTTGCTCCAAATATAAACCCTAAATCGAACAATCAAGCATTTTCCAAATTTGAAACCCTAATTCGGTTTTTCCTGAAAATTAACAGTTGAATCTTGCAACGCAGAGCAGGAGTATGACGAGTGGCTTAAATTCATTTCAACGAAGCTTCGAATTCGGTGGACGTCATTGAGAAGGGGGGCATTGGTTTTTCTTAGGGAGAGCGGCCTAAAGATTTTAGAGTGAAAAAACGGCGGCACATTTTGTTTTCAAATCTTGGTTCAATCATGGTTCGAGCGTAACACTGAAGTTGATCTTAATCGGAAAAAGCTTCCAGCACTTCCTCCTGTCATCGCAACCTTCAATCACGACCAAGATTTCTCTTTGGAAGGTTGGATTCAAAACCATTTGTCTCGGTTTATCTAGGATTAAGAACAAAACGCAAGCGTTGAATGAAGCTTCACAAATCTTTCTATATGAGATGGGCTTCGTGCGACGTTGTTTAGGCGCAAGCCAGCCACCTTAGAAGTCCACATTGGACTCGTTTTTAATATAAAAATGCCATGTTAGATTAAACATTTTATGGGATAAGGATAATAGAAGTGTTAAAAGTTTAATACAACGCTCATTTTGATGCCAAAAGTTTTTTTTGGATCACTTGAGTGCCAACTCCGATTTGGGTCACTGGAAATTGACGTGGCCATATTTTATTAATTTCTCTAACCGATGTGGCTTGCCAGCGTGCCCAATTAGCATATATGCCCCTAAACAACATCATCTACATGTTTTGCCCCAAATTTGAAACCCTACTTCCGATTTTCCCCCAAAACCACACTCTTCCCCTCCAAAACAGCAAGAATCCCCAAGCACTGAATCTCAATGGGGACTTCAATCAATTAAATTAATCACCGGCATGCTAAAAAATCTCCTCCATGTCGACTTCGGACCACGAAGATGAGAGCTTGACCAATTTCCTCGAGTTCGATATCCTCTTTGAGGTAAACATCCGACCCTCGTTCATTTCAGCTCGCCTCAATTTTCGATTTTTTTTCCTCAATTCCAATTTTTAGAGTAATTTGATTCGATCTCTATTCTTTTCCCCTGGAAAGCATTGACTCCGCTAAGCCAGAAGCGAAACAACAGCATTGGGAAGGACTAGAAGCGTAGGAGGAGACACAAGGCGATGGCACAAGCAACGGCAAAAACGTAGCCTCGCTAGTGATGTCGTCGTCGCAGTGGTGATAATCTGATGAGGGGTCTTGCAGAGGAGAGGCGAGAGAGATGGAGGAAATTGAAGGAGAGGGAGGGAGAGAGAAAGAGAGATCAAATTGCTTTAGTATGTCATCGTTTTGCGATTAGAGGCCACCTCATTTTCCAGGTGGACTTTTTATTTATTTATTTATGATAAGGCCACCTATACATTAACATTTAACTTAAAAAGCATGTAATATTTTTGCCCAGAATTTGTTGTCAAAGTCACTTAAGTGATCGTTTTTTCTATGATTTGGTACTTAAGTGAGTCGGCAAAAGCTTTTGGCATTAAAGTCTCCGTACGAAACTTTTGACACTTCTAGTGCCCTTATGCTAACATTTTATTATAAAAGCGACGTAATATATTTTGCCTTTCTTTGTTGCTAGAGGCACTTAAGTGATCATTTAATCTCCGATTTGGCACTTAAGTGAGCCAATGAAAACTTTTGACATTAAAGTGAGCATCGCATGAAACGTTTGGCACTTCTAGTATTCTTATGCTTAAAAGTTACTAATACGTTCCTTCATACAACACCTACTAATTAATATAAGGTTTAATCGCTAAATTATTGAACCCATCGATAATGAACAAACTTTTACATCGATGATTGCCGGAAAGACAGCATGTGTACATTAGAACTAGTAATGTAACTAAACATTTGCACTTATATCACATCCAACGGTGACTTTATAGAACGGTTTTAGACCGATAAGGTTCTAAATTCCAATAAGAAGCTTAACTTTTTTTAGTCAAGAACATGCATCTAAGTTTTGCTTTTCCATCGTATTAACGAGAATCTTCTTTTTCTCTCACTTTCAACGTCATTGCTCCCACTATCCATGTCGCTTGGAATTCTAGAATCTTCTTCACTGAGGAAACCCTTGAGACAACTTCATATCATGATCTCCATGGTTACATGCATGGAATTCTAGAGTCTTCTTCCCTGAAGAAACACTACTAAACTTCATGTCACCATAAGCTTATTCCTGCATAGTCAAGGTCATGAAGCTATAAGCGGTCATATGTTCCCATTGGCTAAAACAACCAGATGGGTCCTATTAACCAAGTTAAATACGCGTTGTGGCCTTCGAAGAAGCTGCTTGTAGCGAAAACGTCAACGTCTTGAGCTTGAGGTGGGATCCACTTGAACAGTAGCTTGCCTTCTCAAACAAGGGTCAAGAAAATTACTCTTTTTCAGTGCTTATAAATTGACCCCCTTGGAAGTGTTTGCAGTCAACACTCTCAAGCAAAGCCAAGCCAAGAGTGAACTCTGTTTCCTCTGTTTTCCTACTATTCCCCTGCTCACTTCACTAGTCCTATTCTCTACTCTTATCCTCTTTTTTCTATTGCAGAAGTGAATGTGAGATAGGAAGCACATAGCATGGCAGAATCGACAGGGGAGTGGCCGGTGGGATTCAGATTCAAACCGACGGAGGATGAGCTCGTCGGTTATTACTTGACGAAAAAGCTCAAAGGAGAAGTGGAAACTATTTGCGTAATTCCCGAGCTATATATCTACAACTGGGAGCCTCCGGAGTTATTTGCACGATACAACGGTAACTTACATTTAGTCCTTAGTTTCTCTATTTCTCTATTTTCTTATGGTTTGCTGGTAATATGTAGTTACCTGTAAGACCTTAGTGGATTAACATTTAACCGATCTTTGGTTGTAGAATTGTCAAGTATCCTATTGGATGGAAGTGAGTGTTTCTTCTTTTGTCCCCCCCGTGGTCGTAATAGGAAGACCGAACGCGGATTTTGGAAAGAGACGAGTAAGACACGTGTTGTAAGAGCACCGGATACCGGTGAGGTGATAGGGTTCAAGAGGATCTTGGTTTACTGCAAAGGTCGACAAGGGGATGCCCGAAGGACCCACTTCGGCATACACGAATATCACCTAAATTCGAATGTTTCGAATAGTGAAACTCCCTGCCCGGTACTCGATTTCCCTTCTTTTGCTTCCTCTCAATGAGCATCTATAACATTTTTATCAAGGCAGGTAATATTGATTTTATCACTTTTCAAGCAATGTGCTTTTTTCTAATTGTTCTATCAAAGAAAATAGAAATATGAGTATGTGCATATGCCTTCCTTGTCATGCTACATATGTTGCTCATTCTGCTTCTTGTGGATTATTGTCCTGTGATTTCTATTGTCTTCGTTTTCTGGCTTTGTTAATCCATGATTGGGGACTTTTTCCCCGGTGGGGACTGTCAAGCAGAGCAATCCGGGGTACTTCTTAAGTAAACTTTTTGGTACTTCATAAGCAATCACAACCCCCTTCTTTATAAAGACAGAATAAAGGAAACCACACAAAAATCAAAATTGGTTGGTCGGATTACATTTTCAATATAAAAAAATTATTATAAAAGTGCTTAAAAATTATTCAATGAAGGGCACTCTGCCATGTGCATGGAAACCTTTTATGTTGCATTTGTTACCATCGAAAGGAATTGATTGGAATGGGGAGATTAAATGGCAAAGAAATCGAATAAAATGGAATGGGTTTCAATTTCTTTGTTTGGTTGTCATAAAGAAAATAATTGGAATGGAATGGATTTGTAATTCTTTTGTCTGGCTGTGTTAGAACGAAATGGAATGAAGTTTCTGTAATTAAACTTTCGAATTATTAATATACTTGCATTTCGCAAAATATATATGTTTATAGCGCAAAATAATATGCCATAATATTTATTATCATTAAAAATTAATATTTAATCATTCCAACTCAGTAATACAATAAATCAATATTATTTTAATAAGGGAAGGGAATGAAATGGGCATTCCGTAGTGATCCGAATTATTTTTTTGGCACTTCAGTGATCCGAAAAAGGTTTTGGCACTTAAATGATCGTTTTTAAAAGAAGTTGGCACTTAAGTGATCCAAAAAAAAAGTTTTGGAGCTAAATTGATTTCCGTACATAAGTTTTAGCACTTTTATTGTACTTTACTCCCCAAATTTCGCTGCCTCTATTTTCTTTCACCTTCCAAACACATCATAAAACTCAGCGTCGACATTTTTTTTTTTTGCCCTTTGTAGATGGAATTTGTCCTCTGTCACGTAACAAACAGGAAATGTAAAAAAGCAGGAGCGGGGTCAGCCATTATGGGTACTAGGGCCAATCTAACCATTGCTATTATTCTTAATAATTCCGAAAATGAAGAAGCACAAGAAATTAGCGTGCAGGTAAGCAAATATCAGTTTAGGTTGACCTGATGAAGCAAGCTAAAGCTTGAATATGTTGTTTTCTTTCCATCGTCTCCCTCAGGCATCTCCAGCAATGACTGTTGAATCCGAAAGTTTGAACCATACTGCGTTGAATTATGATCTACTGGACCGCAATGTGTCTGTTCTTCAGCAGCCCGACGTGCTCGGAATGGAAAGCTCGTTTTGCAATTACAATTGGCTTGTTGACGAAACTAGCAATGAACATCATGCGCCGTGTTCTCCGAGTGATGGTTTTCATCTCTCGGATCTCTGGAGCTTCGACTAGCATGGACTGGCGTGCCACATTGTCATACTTGTGTCGAATGGCATGGCCACTGACTGGCCTTATTGCAAGTCATACTATGGGAAGGGATTGTGGTGTAGATATTAGTTGTTACTATGGATTGCCAGTGTGTTGCTACTCTATAAATGTTTCAGTGTTATTTATCGGGTTTAAGGTTTGTATTATTAACTTGGCCTCTCATTCTGTGTATTATCTTTGATCTTTAAGACACTAATATTGATACGAATATTTCCTCTCTAGTCTCTCATACTCAATCATTTTTGGAAAAGTTTTAAATAAGGATATGGAGTGGGGTTGTTTTCTCAAATGAGGGTCTAGATTGAACCTTGTCTCAAATAAAACCCTGATAAATTTAGTCTCAAATAAGACTCGCTCACCGTTGGACCAAATCTTTGCTCGAGTACGATGCATATTTCAAAGAGGGAATGAAATGGCAGTAGTCAAGGATCACTTCTCAAAATCTTGCAACTCCTCCAAAATGCATAATTCCTGGAAAAGAAACAAAATCACTAGTCTTTGGTATTTCATCAAACTAACGTGA
>BCNH02000008.1:23132259-23164631 GCA_001662345.2 Metrosideros polymorpha var. glaberrima | reverse complement strand
TGTTCTGTTATTGGTGCTATTGTTTTTCTTGCTATCCCCGCTGTTAGGGGTTATTGATGTTTCCGCTTGCGCTAATTGAAAGATAAAAATAAATGGTCCGTCGACGCGCCCTGGGACGTCGAAATCTTATTGACCATTGGACAAGAAACAGGGATGGTCGCGTGCTCAAGGGTTCGGGGCGTGACAAGAGGAAATGGCATTGAATAAAAATATTCATAAATCTAGTTCAAACTCAAGAAAATAATTTATATTTTTTGTTATTTTGGTTTAACTAATGCATTTCAAATTTACAATCAACGCCCTAGATGAAATCAAGACCCTTTTTGTTTAGCTATGAAAAGTAGTGCTAGGAGGTTGGACGTCTTCCTAGCCATAAGAAAAGAGGTGTAACCTCTAGTGAAAGTTCTTGCTTAGGTTTTTTACCCATAAAAAAGAAGAAGAAAAAGGATGGGGAAATGTCAAAGAAAGAGGAAGAAGAAAACAGAAGAAACATAACAAAAAGAAAAAGAAAAAGAAAAAGAAAAAGAAAAAGAAAAAAAGATCCCAATAAAGAAAGCGAAATACACTGACTAGAAGCATCCTGGTAGGACCAGCAATTGGGTCTCCATCAACTCAACTTCCTGATGAAGTTGTGAGCACTGGAGTATCAAGTTGAAGGAAAGAAGATAAGGACAATAGAGGAAAAGTAGGTGGAATGCACCAAAGGGTCAGACAAAACAGACATGACTCCAACTCAATGCGAGTGCAGTATATATTTCCGTCCCTTCTCAAACAAGTGTGTTAACTGAAGTTCAGGAACTTCATCTCCGCTGTGTTTCTGGCGCAGATAACACGAGATGGAAAACCTTTCGATAAAGCCGTGGAGTCTTTGCCGACGGGGTTCGGAGTGGAAGCCCCCTGTGGAAGTGCTCGTCAATCATTACTTGAAGTTGAAAGAACGGGCTAGGTATTGGTGCCCCAATCAGTTCCAGTATTCATTAGGAATGCATGGGCAGGGGTCATGCACGAATATCACCTAAAGCCGTTCCCTTGTAGTATGCTTCAGGAGGCCAGGTAATCATTTTCATCTTCTTCGTCATTCTTAATTCTGGTATTGTACAGGTACAGCACATCTTTGTCCGCCAATGAGATCCCAGAGGCATATTATATTACTGTATATAGGTTTTTGGTGCCATTTCCAGTACTTCTTGTTTTCACCATAAATGAATTGCTTAGATGCAAAAGTGTTTTTCTAGATTCTTTACCACCTAAGCTTTACTGGGTAGACAAAACATTGGTGGTTAATGATTGGTGTTTACGAGAATTTGGATTCGTGGGTAACAATAGCGACAGCCGAAGAACTTGATTTCTATGCCCTTCTTGGCTTTCTAGGCCAAAAGTTAGACAATGAGTTTGTGTAATCCGATGTTGCATTCTGTTGACCCTCTGTTTATAAAGATACATCAGTGAGCATCTCAGTTCTGTGAGGATTTAGTTGTTGCTACCTTCTGCTTGTCTCATATCAATTGCGTTGTGTTCTTAAATCCTGAACAGAGAATTCGTCCTCAGCCTGTTGAAAGGAATACAAGATGAGAAGGCTGATAATAGTTCTTCATCGACATATGTGACACCTCAACCAAGACAGTTCTAAGAATGTCAAGATGCCTCAAAAGAGGCGATCCATGTATCTCTAATGAATAATTAAAGCTATGGGCAATCTAGACAATTGGAGAAGTCTGTGAAACCATATGCAACCTAGTTTTCATTCGCTTATTGTGGAGCACAATGGGCTTTGTGATAGAATCAAAGAAACCTCCTTTCTTGTCAAGAAGGCATGTTCCTCGTTTCAAATATCCATCTTTTTATCCATAATCGATTTTCAATCCGAAGTATGACATATCTCCAACACAGCAAGTATGAACAGACAACGATAGATTCTCAATTGATGATTTCTTACTAAATGTTAATCAGTACTTCATCTCCTACAATGATCATATGAAAAAGCACATATAAATCACAGGGTTCTACGCTCAAACATTGATGAATGAAGACCCTTTCTGAAAAACCCCAGAATCAGTCGTACCTTCTTGGATGTTCGCCTTTTATACCACAAGATGCCATAGTATCTTCTTTTCATCCCTTGTTAGCCATGAACATGTCTTATATAAGACTAATGTTAGATCAAGATGAATATGGTTCGGTCTTTGTGCTTGTTAAAGTTGTCTGTTGCATGGTGAGTCTGCAATGTCTGTAACTTTGTATATCAGTTTGATTATTGTATTTTCTTTCGCTTAGGAAAAGGAAGGGGAAAAGAACAGAATGAATACAATTCCACTTTGATTGAGAAAATATTAGGTGCCCCGCTGGCGCCAGTGTGAGGAGCCAGTCATATCACGACACGTGACACAAGGCGGGCCCACCAGCCAGAGATTTTTTTTTTTTTGGTCGAACACTAGTAAGAGATTTGACTGCATAGGCCCACCCACTTTTCTCTCTCCCGTCCCTCCGTCCCTCTCGACTCTCTCTCTCCTGCAACTGCAATTCATCTTTGTCGAGCTCCGATAGCCACAAGCCTTGGGCTCGAGCTCCGCGGCCGGGGACGGAGAAGGCATTGTCCGATTTTGCTGTGAGGAATTGCAGGAGGGAGGGAGTTGGAGAGAGAGAGTCGGGAGGGAGGGAGGGACACACGGGGAGAACAAAAATTTGGTCTGACAGTGGAGCCCACCTGTGCCACGTGTCGCAACGTGGTTGGCTCCTCACATTGCTGACTGGTGCCTTTTCCCCGATTCCACTACTCACTTTCTGTATTACTTTGGAACATGCTGGATGATGTGGTCATCGTGAGTGAATAGCATCAACATCAACCCTTCTGCTAGTGCTCAATGAGGCTACTAGAGTTCGAGGTAGAGAACGATCCGTTTAAAAGATGAAATCTTAGGATTTCTGAAAATCAATGACTAACTAGATTAATTTCCTAAATAGCTTTGATTTTCTAAACGGGTTAGACAGGCTAAATGGATTGCGACCATAGTACGGGTGATCGAGGAGTTATGAGTTGGACATAATAAACTGGTGAGCCACAAACCACATTCGCACAATCATAGATCTTGGGTTATCAGAAAACAAAAATGTAAAACAACTGTTTATCTCTCATTATTTTAAGTAGGGTTTTCGTTTAACGAGCTCAAACTCGAGACATGTATTTTAACAATTTAAATGGATACACATATGGATATATTAACTTTGTTTGAACATTTATCAATCCTCTTCTAATATAAAAGTCATAATCTAATCTACGATGATCTGTGGAACTATATAATATCCAAAGTTTATTACCTCAATGTCAAATCCACCCTCTTTAATGGAAAATTTACATCATAAGGATACTAGAATTGAAAAAAGTTTTGCATGGCACTCACTTTGGTGTCAAAAGTTTTCGTCAAATTACTTAAGTGATACTTTAAAAAAAGAAACAATCACTTCAGGTCCAACTCTGATTTGGGTTGCCAGAAATTTGATGTGACAATATTTTATTAATTTCTCCAACTAACGTGGCTTGTTAGCATGCCCCGTCAACATATATACCCCCAAACAAAAGTCGTCTACATGTTTTGCCCCAAATATAAACCCTAAATTGAACAATCAAGCATTTTCCCTAATTCGAAATCTTAATTCGGTTTTGCCCTCAAAACTAATAGCTGAATCTCGTAACAGAGAGTAGGAGCATGACGAGTGGCTCAAATTTGTTTCAACGAAGCTTCGAATTTGGTGGATGTCATTGAGAAGGGGGGCATTGGGTGTTCTTAGGGAGAGCGGCGTAAAGATTTTAGATAGAAAAGAATGTGGCTAGAACACGAAGCTTCAAATTTTTTTCTGGGTAGTCGCCTTAGAAAGTCGCCACCCGCTAGTCATCACCGCCTTCAATCGATTCTTGCATAACATCAGAGTGCTCTGTCTCCTTTGCGGTGATTGAGAACTTTGAGCAGTCCAAACCTCGATTGAACATTACTTTTGGACTCAAACTTCGGTCTTCTGCGTCATTGGCTGTCGCTGCTCGTCACTACTCTTCGCTACTCGTCGTCGTTCACCGTCACTGCTGCTGCATTTGAGAAAGCACATTGAATGCTCTATTTATCTCTGTTTTCTGGCTATGAAGCTTGAAAAGCTTCAATGTTAGTTCAAGCATCATCACAAAAGTCCATCTTAACCGAAAAAACCTTCCAGCACTTCCTCCTGTCGTCGCAACCTTCAATCACGATCAAGATTTCTCTTCGGTAACGCAAGCGTTGAACAAAGCTTCCCAAACCTGTCTATTTTTAGATGGGCTTCATGCGACGTCGTTTAGGTGCAAGCCAGCCAACTTAGATGTCCATGTTGGACTCGTTTTTAATGTAAAAATGCCATGTCAAATTAAACATTTGTTGGGATAAGGATCTTAAAATTGCCAAAAGTTTCGTGCTACGCTCACTTTGGGGCCAATTTTTTTTTTTGGGATCACTTTAGTGTCACTTTTAAAAGAAAAAAAACGATCACTTCAGTGCCAACTCTATTTTGGATCTCCAGAAATCTGACCGAGCCACATTTTATTAATTTCTCCAACTGACGTGATTCTTTGGAGTGCCCAATCAGCATATATACGTCGTTTGCATGTTCTGCTCTATATTTGAAATCCTAATTTGATTTTGCCTCTAAACCATACTCTTCCCCTCCAAAACGATAGGAATCCCCAAGCACTGGATCTCAATGGGTACTTCAATCGATTGGATTAATCACCGGCATGCTAAAAAATCGCGACTTGATCGCTCGCCAACCGGAAAACCCTCCTCCATGTTGACTTCGGATATCGAAGATGAGAGCCTGGCCAAGTTCCTCGAGTATGAGATTCTCTTCGAGGTAAAAATCCAACCCTCGTTCATTTCGGCTCGCCTCAATTTTCAATTTTTTTTCCTCAATTTCAATTTTTAGAGTAATTCAATCCGATCTCTATTCTTTTCCCTCGGAAAATGTCGATGCCACCAAGCCAGAAGCACTGGAGGAGAGACAAGAGGTGATGGCAGAAGCAACGGCCAAGACGCGGCCTCGCCAGCGACGTCGTCATCGAAGGTGGTGATAATTTGATGAGGGGTTGGCGGAGGAGAGGCGAGAGAGAGGAAGGAAATTGGAGGAGAGAGAGAGACGGAGAGAGAACGAGAGATTAGATTATTCCAGTGCGGCATCGTTTTGTGATTAAAGGCCACCTCATCATCCACGTGGACTTTCTTTTCTTTTCTTTTCTTTTTTTAATGAAAAAGCCACCTAGACATTAACATATAACTAAAATAGTCACGTAATATATTTGGCTGAAATTTGTCACGAACTTCATTTAAGCGATCGCTTTTTTTCTGATTTGGCACTTAAGTAAGCTAGTGAATACTTTTGGCAAGAAAGTCACCGTATGAAACTTTTGGCACTTCTAATGGCATTATGCTAACATTTTATTATAAAAGCGACGTAATATTTTTTTCCGTAATTTGTCACCAGAGGCACTTAAATGATCATTTATTCTCCGATTTGGCACTTAAGTGAACTAACGGAAAACTTTTGGCTCTAGAGTGAGCGTTGTACGAAACTTTTGGCACTTCTAATATTCTTAAGTTGAAAAGTTACTAATACGTTCCTTCATACAACACCTACTAATTAATATAAGGTTGGTAATCAAATGTCCGATAGAATCGCTAAATTGTCAAAACCATCGATCATGAACAACTTTATAAGCATCTGCACTAATATGATCGCTGGAAAGACATCGTGTGTACATGTCAATTAGCAATGTAACTAAACATTTGCACTTATATCACATCCAACGGCGACTATATGGGACAGTTTTAGACCGTTCTAAACACCAATCAGAAGCTGAACTATTTTTAGTCAAGAACATGCATCTAAGTTTGCTAAAGTAGACGAGTCTGCCCTTTGATTTTTTTTCCCACATAGTTCTCACCCAAGTAATATGCATATAATATATAAAGAGAAATCGATTGTGCTTTTGCATCGTACAAACGAGAATCTTCTTATCTCTTTCGCTTTCAACGTCATTGCTCCCACTACGCATGTCGCTTGGAGTTCTAGAATCTTCAACACTGAGGAAAACCCTTGAGACAACTTCATGTCATGATCTCCATGGCTACATCATACATGAAATTCCAGAGTATTCTTCACCGGAGAAACACTGCTCAATTTCATACCACCATATGCTTATTCCTCTGCATATGCAAGGTCATGAAGCTATAAGCTGTCATATGTTCCCATTGGCTAAGACAAACCACATGGGTCCTATTAACCAAGGTTGAACACGCGTTGTGGCCTTCGAAGAAGCTGCTCGTGGCGAAAACGTCGTCGTCTTGAGGTTGTGGTGGGATCTACTTGAACAGTAGTTTGCCTTCTCAAACAAGGGTCAAGAAAATTACTCTTTTTCAGTGCTTATAAATTGACCCGCTTGGAAGTGTCTGCAGTCAACACTCTCAAGCAAAGCCAAGGCAAGAGTGAACTCTGTTTCCTCTGTTTTCCTTCTATTCCTCTGCTCACTTCACTAGTCCCATTCTCCACTCCTCTCCTCTTTTTTTCTTTTGCAGAAGCGAATGTGAGGCAGCAAGCATATAGCATGGCAGAATCGACGGAGGCGTGGCCGGTTGGACTCAGATTCAAACCGACGGAGGACGAGCTCGTCGGTCATCACTTGACAAAAAAGCTCAAAGGAAAAATGGAAGCTATTTGCATAATTCCCGAGCTGTACATCTACAACTGGGAGCCTCCGGAGTTATTTGCACGATACAACGGTAACATACATTTAGTCCTTAGTGTTCTCTATTTCTCTATTTTCTTATGGTTTGATGGTAATTGAGAGTTACCTATAAGACCTTTGTAGATTAAAATTGAACCCATCTTCGGTTGTAGAATTGTCAAGTATACCGTCGGATGGTAGCGAGTGTTTCTTCTTTTGTCCCCGTGTTCGCAAGAGGAAGACTGAGTGCGGATTTTGGAAAGAGACAAGTACCAAACGTGATATACAAGACCCGGACACCGGTGAAGAGATAGGGCTCAGGAGGAGCTTGGTTTACCGCAAAGGTCGACAAAGAAATGCCCAAAGGACCAACTTTGGCATGTACGAGTATCACCTAAATTCGAATGTTTCGGATAGTGAAACTTCGGACCCGGTACTCGACTTCTCTTCTTTTGCTTCCCCTAATTGAGCATCTCTAACATGGTTACAAGTGCAGGTAAAATTGATATCATCATTTCTCTACATATGTTCCTCATTCAGCTTCTTGAAGTTACTGGCTTTCCGAGTTCATGATTTTCTAGTTCCTCCCTCTGTCCCATGATTTAAGCGCGATTTACCTTTAATTCCAGTTGAACTTCGAACATTAGCATCCGCGAGTCAGAACCTTTCCTACAGTAATTGTAGAATTTTACGAGGAAGATCGAGAAACGAAACTTACGGGTGATCATTTTAAGTGATAGATTCTTGACCTGGTGTTTTAGTTCCAGTAACTACTGAAGGTTATACTGCCAAAAGTGGAGGGATTCTGCAGCAACAAAGGGGACAATTTGCTCTTGAAATAAGAATTTACTTCAATGTTGATAAGCCACGCGTGATGTATCTTGTGCACAAAGAACTATCATGCAACAATGGAGTTTCGGTTATGTAACCCTGAAGCTCATCCCTGGAATCAATTCTGTCTTTGTAGACGGCGTTGGTTCTCTGTCACATAACAAACAGGAAAAGCGAGAGAGCAAAGTCGGCAACAGCGAGTACTTCAACCGATTTAAGCGGCCCGAGTGATCTGAATGATTCCCAAAATGAAGGAACACAAGAAATTAGTGCACAGGTGAGCAAGTGTTGCTTTAGATTGATACAGAGCAACATATGATCCAGAGATACAACTAATTATACCGAAGCTCGAGTTACTGTTGTTCTTTCTTTTCTCTTTTTCGTCGCTCAGGCATCTCCCGGAGTTACTCTTGAATCCCCCTACCCGAACGAGGCATCGTATTTTGATTTACCAGACCAGAATGTGCCTATTCCTGATCAGCAGCCTCAAATGAGCATAGAGCAACGTTTGTCTTATGATGATCATCAGCATGTTGACAGACCCAACGACGTATGTTATCCGCCATATTCTCCAAGCGACTGTATCGATCTGGCGGATCTCTTTACCTTTGACGAGAGCACTGATTAGTATGCCAAACTAGAGTGATAATGCCAGTGTTTGAGGTCCTTCATAAATGTTAATCTCAGCCTTGCTTATTATGTCAGTGATAATGCTGTGTACTAGCTATACGTCTCTGATGATAGGACATTATGGGTGAGTTTGGTTCAGCTTTCTCAAGGGACTTTGGCCCTCTAAAGTTCATTGGGAAAAATTATATCAATCTTGTACGCTTGTATCCGGTTTTACTTCTGTTTCCTTACAATTTTTATATTAATCTCGGTATTATCTGCTCGATACTGGTCATGCATCAATATCTATTCGTCTAACCATTGAGAGGGCTTGCAGTATGGGACTTTCCTCTCATCAATGCCCCGATTACTCCCGACGATGGGCTTCTCAATCTCTTTTGATTTCTCGCCTATTACTCTTTCTCGCCGCCTCTAATCTCTCCGCAATGGTGGCGCCGCCCCACCACGACGAAAGATAGAGCAAAGTGGTTCTTTCTCGCTGACCCCCCTCTCTCCTCAAACGGCGACGACGCCTCACCATCACCGCAAAAGAAGTTAAAAACAGCAAACAAACAAACTAACATGCGGGCATTGTTGTTTGTTAGGTGTATGATATTTGATTATGGGTATGGTGGTATCTGGATGGTAGTATTTCTAACAATTTCTCACAAAATAAAGCATGGTTTCAAACACTATCAAGTCACTACCTCACTATCAAGTGGCATCTTAATGTCATTTATCCATAAAATTGACCATGATTTCGACCATAATCAAGTCATAAAACATGCGAATTTTGTTGTTATTTATGTGCATGACTTGATTGATTATGAGTATCAATTGAAAATTAAAAGCAACTTTCGTGTGAAAAATTAGGATAAACTGAATTCAAAACAACACCCCTCTGAGTCGACACTTCTATCTCTAGAATCACTAAAAGTAAATCAAAGGGACAACTAACCCGACCTTTCTCCTTTCTTGATTATCAATCTTCCACTAGACACAAATGCTGCGAATTGAGTTCTATATCCAATTCAATGAATCGAGCTATAATCGCACTAGCATGCTTTGTAATGTTTCGACTTGTGAGAAATCTTAAGCTGAAAGGGAGAAGTCTATGGAGGGATAATTATCAAAACAGTCATAAACCTATTGTAATTATGCCAATTCAGTCCATTTGGTTGGCTGACCAAATTAATAATATTTTTTAATTTAATAATATTTTTTCAAAATTTTTAATTATTATTTTATTTTGGTCTTCCTTCTTGGATTTCTGGTTGTGGCAAGCAAGGGTCGTCAAACTCGCCAGCCACTGGGCGAGGGCCGCCAAACCCTTGGTGGCCCTTGCCTAGCCTTGCTCGCAACTCACCGAAGCAGTTGGCCCCTCACAGTTGTTAGTAGGGGTAAGTAATTCTAGGTTCTGGGTAGGTTTCACCTGGAACCTGGAACCTATCTGCCCCTACAAATTCCTCATTTTTTGGAACTTGGAACCTACTCATTAGAACTTGGAACTTGGAACCTACCTTGTCACAGGTTCTAGGGTCGGTTCTAAGTTCTTGCAGGTTCTTTTTTTTTTTTTATAATGATAACATTCGTTTTCCTCTTCCACATGTTTAGTAAACATGTAAATTCGATATCACACCTGGAGCTAATATAACACATCAGAGTAAACATTCGTTTTCCTCTTCCACGTGTTTTGGCTCAAGGCAAATTGACACAGCACAGCAATTAAAAGAACTCAAAGATTTCATCAAACTCAAAAGACAGACCACCAATGGATTATCATGAGCAATTTGTAACATTTTAGCATCTTTTCCATGAAATACATAACAATAATAGGATGGAACAACATAATCCAACACAAAGGATAAGCTAAAGCAGCTTAAAAGATTAACATGGTAGAAAGCCAATCCAACAATCCAAGTTCCACATTCACTTGAAAGAAACATTATACATGTTTCTAGTGAAAGTGAAAAATGGGAGATGGGCAAGGCCTGATCGAGATTAGAATTGAAAAGCCACATGTTCTTCTTGACCCTACTCAGCTACAGGAGAAGGGAAGCAGCAGAAACCCAATCAATTTGATTTTTATAACAAAGGAAAGAGTAAAAAAGTTTTGAATTTGATTCCTCACATGCTTCTTCTTGGTTCCAACCAGAAAGATTTTTTTTGGGAACCACGGGACGAATGGGGATATGTCAAGATGCATCAGAAACCTACAGAGGCAGAGCATTCATGTGGGTGAAGCTCAGAATACATTCAGAAGCAACTAAAGCATTTTATTCATTGAGAAAAGTCTTCTGATCAACCACCATAACAAGGTTCTATGAAGAACCAAGAATGGTAAGACCAACATGACCAATTTGACCATCAATAGAAAATCACTGAGGTACATCCCACCTGCTAGTTTCTACACGGAGTTATGGACAAGATTTGAATACCCAAAATTGAAAATCACTGAGGTACACATGGGTTCCTCTCGACTTCATTGAAAATCAACGAAGCAAAGCGATGGAGGACTTACTTGTTTGCGAGGAATGGTGAGACTCGAGCTCGGGATACGATAGCTTGCGATGGAGACAAGGAGATGAGGAGGCGAGGAGGACTCGAGGTTGACTATTGGAGTTGGAGAAGGCGAGGCGAGGTGAGGTCGACTATCGGAGCTAGAGGAGGCGAGGTCGCGTCATGCGAGTGGTGAGGAGGAGTGGAGGACTGAGGAGTGAAAAGGGAACATTAGGTAATAGGGTTTTTCCTATGGTTCCTTAACTGGTTTCCGGTTTCAATTCCTAAAGGAATCGGGAATTGAACCGGAACTTGCGGTTCTTAAAAAATTGGAATTGGGAACCGGACCCTCATACATTGGAACCTAGAATCGGACGTTCAGTTCTCGGTTCCAGTTCCCGATTCTCGATTTTACCCGGAACCATGCTCACCCCTAGTTATTAGGCTCTTCTGGTTCTTTCATTCTTTGAGGGAATGAACGATTGAAAAGAAACTTCGAGCTCTCCTTGCATGGTGTCGAGGGCGAAGGTTGAACGAGGGCGCCGGTGGTTGACGAGGGCTTTGCGGCCCTCGCCTAGTGGCCGACAAGCTCTAGTGACATTCGCCGGCCACAAATAGAAATCCAAGAAGGAAGAAGGAAGACCAAAATAAAATAAAAACTAAAAAAATTAAAAAATTAAAAAAATTATTATTTTGGTTGGCTGGTGCACTACCTTAGCGCCAACTGACCAAATGGATTAAATTGGTACAATTAGCCCAAAAAAAGAGGGAAAAAACCATAAAAAATCTCAAATTTTGCTCTCTGTGACACATTTACTCCAAACTCTTTTTGTGACAGCAAAAACCTTAAACTTGTACCCTTGTGACATATTTACCCCAAGCTTTTTTCTGTGACACTCAAAATCCGAAACTTATACTTGTGTGACATATTTATCTCACCTGAAATAAAAAGACACATTTGCCCCCAAACTTTTTTATTAAATAAAATATTAAAAAATATTGAGAAAAAGCCACCAAAAACCCTAAACTTTGCCCTCTCTGACACATTTACTCTAAACTTTTTTTGTGACATAAAAAATATTGGGTCGCTCGCGGCTAGGCGAGGGTTGCTGGCCCTTGCTGGCCCTCTCTGGCGACGCGGCCAGCGGCGGCAAGGGCCTGTCGCCCAAGCCTCGATTTTTCTTTTTTTCTTTTTAAATATTTTGAATATTTTATTTAATAAAAAAGTGAGGGGTAAATGCATCTTTTTGCTGCCGTCGCCGTCCCGATCGCCAAAGAGGGTCGACAGGGGTCATCGGGGCCTCACCGAGGGTTGGTGACCCTCATTGGCCATGGGTAAGGGCCTGGCGACCCTCACCAGCCCTCGCCTAACGGTGGCAACCCTCAGTGAGGCTGGGCGAGAGCCGGCGACCCCCGCCAGCCCTCTCCAATAACGGGGGCGGTGGCGGCGGCGAGGGCCTACCGCCCTTGCCCCTGATTTCCTTTTTATAAATATTCTATTTAATTAAAAAGGTAAAAGACGAAAACGCCCTTGGATCATGCAATTTTTTTGGATAAATGTGTCACACGGATAGAAGTTTGGGGTTTTTGGTGTCACAAAAAGAAGTTTGGGGTAAATTTGTAATACTATACAAGTTTGGGGTAAATGTGTCACACGAGTATAAGATTGGAGTTTTTGGTGTCACAAAAAAGGGTTTGGGGTAAATGTGTCATAGAGAGAAAAGTTTTGAGTTTTTGGTGGCATTTATAAAAAAAAAAAAAGGTTTAACACTGAATTGGTACAATTGAAATAGGTTTAGGATTGTTTTGATAATTTTTCCGACCATCCCTATTTCAGCTTCCTCGTATGCATGGAGAGCAATTTTGGAATTTAACCTTGGTGAACCTATAATTAACCACATTATAGGGGATGGGTCTAGGGTCCAGTCAGGGGAAAAGCTGGAAAAACTTCGGTAGTTAGTAGATTTATGAAATTGCTAGTAAATTTTTAATAACGTTGGTGAAAATGGTATAATACGCGAATGTCAAGTAACCCGTTTGTATATTACCAGCTACTATAAATTTACCAACGTTTCAGAGAATTAGTAAATTTCCAACTTTTCTGAAATTTTGCTAGTATGGTAAGTAAACTATCAATAGTGTAATAGTTTACCAACATTTCACTAAGTTAGTGACCGATCAACTTAAGTTCCAACTTCATTTTGGGTCGCCAGAAATCTGACGTTGCCATATTTTATTAATTTCTCCAACTGACATGGTTCTCCGACGTGCCCAGTCCGCGTATATATGTTGTCTACATGTTTTACTCTAAATTCGAAACCCTAATTCGATTTTCCCACAAAGCCACACTCTTCCCCTCCAAAACAGCAGGAATCCCAAGCATTGAATCTTAGTGGGGACTTTAATCAATCGGATTAATCACCGGCACGCTAAAAAATTGTGACTTGATCACAGGAGGAGAGATAAGGCGATGGCAGAAGCAACAACAAAAACATGGCCTCACCAGCGACATTGTCGTCGAAGGTGGTGATAATTTGATAAGCCGTCTAGCGAGAGAGAGAGAGAGAGAGAGAGAGAGAGAGAGAGAGAAAATTACTTAAGTGCGGCCTCCTTTTGTGATTAAAGGCCACCTCATAGTCCACATGGACTTTGTTTTTCTATGAAAAGCCACCTAGGCATTAACATTTAATTAAAAAAAGTCACATAATATTTTTGGACGGAATTTATCGCCAAAGGCACTTAAGTGATCGTTTTTTCTCCGATTTGGCATTTAAGTAAGCTGGCAAAAACTTTTGGTGCTAAAGTGAGTGCCATATGAAACTTTTAGCACTTTTAGTGTCCTTATGCCAACATTTTGTTATAAAAGCAACAAAATATTTTTTGTTATAATTTGTCGCTGAAGGCACTTAAGTAAATGTTTATTCTCTGATTTTGCACTTAAGTGAGTTAGCGAAAATTTTTGGCACTAGAAAGAGCGTTGTACAAAACTTTTGATACTTCTAATATTTTTATGCCGAAAAGTTACTAATACGTTCCTTCATACAACACCTACTAATTAAAATATGGTTGGTAATCAAATGTCTGATAAAATCGTTACATTATCGAACCCATCGATAATGAACAAACTTTTATATCGATGATGTCCGGAAAGATGACAGCATGTGTACATGAGAATTAGTAATGTAACTAAACATTTGCACCTATATCACATCCAACAGCGACTATGTAGATCAGTTTTACACCGATAAAGGTTCTAAATACCAAGAAGAAGCTAAACTACTTTCAGTCAAGAACATGCATCTAAGTTTGCTAAAGTGGACGAGTCTGCCCTTTAATTTTTTTTTTCCCACATAGTTCACACCCAATTTAATAAACATATAATATATGAAGTGAAATCGATTGTCCTTGTCATTGCTCCCACTATACATGTCGCTTGGAATTCTAGAATCTTCTTCGCTGAGGAAACCCTTGAGACAAATTCATATCATGATCTTCATGGTTACACACATGGAATTCTAGAGTCTTCTTCCCTGAAGAAACATTACTAAACTTCATTTCAACATATGCTTATTCCTCTGCATATGCAAGGTCATGGAGCTGTAAGCTGTCATATGTCCCCATTGGCTAAAACAACCACTTGGGTCCTTTTAACCAAGTTAAATACGCGTTGTGGGACTTCGAAGAAGCTGCTCGTAGCGAAAATGTCGTCGTCTTGAGGTTGAGATGAGATCCACTTCAACAGTAGTTTGCCTTCTCTTACAAGGGTCAAGAAAATTACTTGTTTTTTTTTTTCAAATGGCTGTGGGTGGCCTTCGCCTAGCCCTTTCGGGGCATCATCCGTGGCCGGCCGTCGCCTGAGACTGGCCACCAGCGAAAAGAAAGAAAGAAAACAGAAAAAGGAAAAAAAAGTAAAAAAGTAAAAGGACGAAAATGCTATTGAGGTCAAGCCCTCATTTGAGAAAATAAGGACACTTTAGGTCCATATATGAAACAAGATTCATTTCATGCTCTTTTTTGAGAAAATGATGGCACTTCAGGCCTTTATTGTCTCATTTTCCTAAACATCCTAACATTAGGATTCAAATCCAATGGGTAATCAACACATACGTGTGAGAACTTACTGTCGTGAACAACATGCTAAATTGAAATATATTATCCAGTTAGCAACATGTTGGAAAAGTTAATATTGTTTTATCTGTGTTACAAAAACGAACAATCGAACACAACAATAGATAAAGCAAGGATTTTATTTTTGTGTTTGTAAATTTCAATTTGTTGGTAAGTGTAAAAAAAATGTTGGTAAAAAAATTAATTGGTAACTTTTTATTTGGTAACCTCCTGGTAACTTACCAACACTTCCATGAAATTGTCAATTATTTAAATAGTTTGCAAATAATAATTTTTTGCATTGGCTTACATTTTTTTTTTGCATAACTTACCAATGCTTCGAACTTGCTAACTCTTCAATGAAATTTCACACCTAAATTAGAGTGACTTATCAACATTTGTCAAAGTAAATTACCAACTAGTTTTCGGTTATCAATTTTTATTTGAGTTACTTAACAATAATTAATAAATATCATTTGATTTACCTAGTTCTTCGTTGAACTACCAATTTATATTTTCCTTGATAACAACCCGTTACATTTACTAGCTCCTTTTAGAGATTGTTAACCCAAATTAGCATGACTAACCAATTTTTCTCCATTAAATTAACACCAAGTATTAGGTTACTAGTTCTCGCTTGAGTACTTATCGACAGTTTTTTTCTTCTAATTTGCCGACTTTTCTTATCCTAGTTTAGCTGCATTTCTTAACAACACCTTAAATTTATCAAGTCTTTTTAGATATTATCAACCTTAATTACAATGATTTACCAACTTTTTTCATTAAATTGCCAACTAGTTTGGTATTACCAACTCTCATTTGTGTTGCCTAGCAAGTTTGTTTTTCTTTTACTTTACCAACTCTTATATGATAACTTTAATTAAGTGGTTTACCCATTTTTTCTAACCAAGTTATCAACTAGTTCCAGGTTACCAACTTACATTTTAGTCAATTACAAACGTCTTTCGATAAATAAATAAAAAGAACAAACGTTTATGTGGTTTTTTTTTTCAATGTACCAACTATTCGTTTGGGTTACTTGATCATAGGCCTGTCAAAATTGGTGACATCCACCCCGACCCACCCATTTGATGGGCCTACTCAATCGAGAATAAATTTAGTAAGTCGCCAAATAAAGGTTGGTAATTTCATATATTAGTTCTTAAATAGAAACAAATGGTAAAAAAGAAAGTTAAGATTTGGTGAATGATAGGAGAACACCCATCTAAGTTTTGCTACAGTGTACAGATTACAGTCTGCCCTTGAATTTCTTTATCCCCAAAGACACACTCCTGTTGAAGATTAATATGCATATAATATATGGAGAGAATTGTTTGCGCCTTGGAATCGTACTAAGGGGAATCTTTTTTTCTCTTCCACTTTCAACGTCACTTCTCAAACTATCATTGTCGCTGGGAATTCTGGAATCTTCCTCGCTGAGGAAAACCCTTGAGACAACTTCGCATCATGATCTGCTTGGTTACATACATGAAATTCTAGAGTCTTCTTCACTGAAGAAACACCGCTCAACTTCATACCATCATATGCTTATTCCTGCATATGCAAGGTCATGAAGCTATATGTCATATGTTCCCATTGGCTAAAACAACCAGATGGGTCCTATTAACCAAGTTAAATACGCATTGTGGCCTTCGAAGAAGCTGCTCGTTGCGAAAATGTCGTCGTCTTGAGCTTGATGTGGGATCTAATTGAACAGTTGTTTGCCTTCTCAAACAAGGGTCAAGAAAATTACTCGTTTTTCCGTGCTTATAAATTGACCCACTTGGAAGTGTCTGCAGTCAACACTCTCAAGCAAAGCCAAGCCAAGAGCGAACTCTGTTTCCTCTGTTTTCCATCAATTCCTCTGCTCACTTCTCTAGTCCCATTCTCTACTCTCCTCCTCTTTTTCTATTGCAGAAGTGAATGTGAGATAGCAAGCATACAGCATGGCAGAATCTACGGAGGCGTGGCCGGTGGGACTCAGATTCAAACCGACGGAGGACGAACTCGTTGGTCATCACTTGACTAAAAAGCTCAGAGGAGAAATGGAGACTATTTGCGTAACTCCCGAGCTGTACATCTACAACTGGGAGCCTCCAGATTTATTTATCCTATACAATGGTAACTCACATTTTAGTCCTTAGCTTTCTCTATTTGACTATTCTCTTATGGTTTTGTAATAATTGGTAGTTGCCTATAAGACCTTAGGTAATTGACATTTAACCAATCTTTGGCTGTAGCATTATCAAGTATACCATCGGATGGACGCGAGTGCTTCTTCTTTTGCCCCCAAGGTCGTAAGAGGAAGACCGAGCACGGATTTTGGAAAGAGACAAGTAAAAAACGTGTTATACGAGCACCAGACACCGGTAAGCCAATAGGGACCAAGAGGATTTTAGTTTACTATGAAGGTCGACAGCCAAAGGGCCGCAAGACTGATGTGGCCATGCACGTATTTCACCTAAATTTGAATGCTTCGGATAGTGAAATTTTGGACCCGGTACTCGACTTCTCTTCTTTTGCTTTCCCTGATTGAGCATCTATAACATGCTTACAAGTGCAGGTAAAATTGATATCATCATCTTTCTACATATGACCCTCCTTCAGCTTCTTGAGGTTTCTGGCTTTGTGAGTTCGATTAGCTAGTTTCTCCCACCTGACCCATGATTTAAAAGTGATTTGCCTTTAATTCCAGCTGTACTTCAAACATTAGTATTCGCGAGTCAGAACTTTTCCTACTGTATTTCGTAGAATTTCATGAGGGAGATTGAGAAACGAAACTCACGAATGATCATTTTAGGTGATATATTCATGACTGGTGTTTTAGTTCCAGTGACTACTGAAGTTTATGCTGCCAAAAATAGAGTGAATCTGCAGCAAGAGGGGACATTTGTTCTTGAGATTTAAATTGCTTCAATTTTGATAAGTGCTGTATCTCATGCATAAAATACTTCCCATGCAACAATGGAGTTTCAGTTATCATAACCCTGAAACTCATCCCATTATCATTTTGTCTTTGTAGACAGCGTCGGTTCTCTGTCGCATAATTAACAGGAAAAGTATGAAAGCAAAGTCAGCAACAGCAAGTACTACAACAGATTTAAGCGGCCCTGGCAATCTGAATGATTACCAGAATGAAGAAACACAAGAAATTAGTTCCCAGGTGAGCAAGTGTTGCTTTAGATTGACACAAAGCAACATCTGATCTAGAGATACATCTAACTATACTAAAGCTTGAGTACTGTTTTGTTGTTTTTTTTTTTTTCCTTTTTATCCGCTCAGGCATCTACAGGAGTTACTATTGAATCTGACAATCTGAACGAGACTTCCAATTCTAATTTACCAGACCAGAATGTGCCCACTCCTGAGCAGCAGCCTCAATTGAGCACAGAGCAACATTAGTCTCATGATAATCATCTGCATGTTGACGAACCTAGTGACGGACATTGTTATATGCAATATTCTCCAAGCAACTGTATCAATCTCGTGGATCTCTTCAAATTCGACAAGAGCAAGGATTAGTATGCCAAACTATGCTTAGATTATGCTGCAAAGATTAGTTGTAATGGATTACAAGTGTTTGAGGTCCTTCATAGATGTTAATTTCAGCCTTGCTTATTATATCAGTGATAATGCTGTGTACCAACTATGCTTTTCCCAGGAGAGGACCTTTTATCAATCTTGCACTCTTTTATATTGTACTATTATTTTTTCCTCCCCATTTGTATATTTACCTTGATTTAATCTACTCAACATTGGTCATGCATTAGAAAACTATTCGCATTGAAAATATGTCTCTAGTTTGAGCCGAAAAGGAAACTTTTCTAATTCTAGGTTCCCTAATTTGAGTTGGCTTCATAATTTTAATAGATTTCCTATATTGGATCCAATTCTCATTTATACAAGAAGTGGTTTTGTTTATGAAAAGCATCCAAGATGAGCCTGTTCTCCTGAAATACATCCGAGTGTTTGAAGTTTTAAAAATCTTGTATTAAGATTTGTGTAATCCACTGTGAGATTGAGAGATAATTGCATGAGCAATTGTGAGCTCTAAACAATGTATGAGTTATTGGGTGTTATTGTGAGTTGAGAGTATCGGAATGATTCAAGTGTTGTTATAATCTCTATTTTATTGGTTGATCTATAGTGGCTCTCCTTGCAAAACTTAGATGCATGTTCTTGACTATGAATTTTAGATTCTCATGAGTATTTATAACATTTAGGGATAATGACATAAATGGTCCCTAAACTTTGTCCCAATATGTAATGTGGTTTCTAAACTTTACCCTAATGTGTAATGTGGTTCATAAACTTTTAATTTGCTCAATGTAGTCCCTGAAGGCTTTGTATATGTTCAATCTAGTCCCTGAACTAAAATGCTCAATGTTGTCCTTAAGTTTGAATTAATGAAAGGACAACAATGAACATTTCATATAGTTCAAGGATTTAAATTGAAGATGTACGAAAACTTTAGGGACTACATTGAGTAAATTAAAAGTTCATTGACCATACTGCACATTAAGTTTAGAAATTGCATTGCATATTGGGCCAAAGTTTAAGGATCATTTGTGTCGTTATCCCTAAAGTTTCTAAATACTCACGAGAATCTAAAATTCATAGTCAAGAACATGCATCTAAGTTTTGCTACAGTATACGACTCTGCCCTTGAATTTTTTTCCCCCCAAAGTCCACACTCCTCTTGAAGATTAATATGCATATTGTATATAAAGAGAATCGATTGTGCTTTGGAATCTTGTTATCTCTCACTTTCACTGTCATTGCCCAGACTATCCATGTCTCTTGGAATTCTAGAATCTTCTTTACCGATGAAACACTATTCATAATGGCCTTCGAAGAAGCTGCTCGTAGTGAAAAATGTCGTCTTGAGCTTGAGGTGGGATCCACTTGAACAGTACCTTTGCCTTCTCAAACAAGGGTCAAGAAAATTACTTGTTTTTTCTGTCTTTATAAAGTGAACCCACTTGGAAGGGTTTGGAGTGGACACTCTCAAGCAAAGCAAAGCAAAGCCAAGCCAAGAGTAAACCCCGTTTCCTCCTGTTCTTATTCTCTTCCTCTGCTTAACTCAATAGCCCCATTCTCTACTCTTCTCCTCTCTTTCCTGTTGCAGAAGTGAATGTGAGACAGCAAGCATATAGCATGGCAGAATCGACGGAGGCATGGCCGGTGGGACTTAGATTCAAACCGACGGAGGACGAGCTCGTGGCTCATCACTTGACAAAAAAGCTCAGAGGAGGAATGGAAACTATGTGCATAATTCCCGAGCTGTACATCTACAACTGGGAGCCTCAGGATTTATTTATCCTATACGACGGTAACTTGCATTTAGTGCTTAGTGTTCACTATTTCTCTATTTTCTTATGGTATGATGGTAATTGGTAGTTGCCTAACCAATCTTTGGTTGTAGCATTGTCAAGTATACCGTCGGATGGATATGAGTGTTTCTTCTTTTGTCCCCAATGTCGTAAGAGGAAGACCGAGCGCGGATTTTGAAAAGAGACAAGTAAAAAATGTGTTATACGAGCACCAAACCCCGGTAAGCCAATAGGGACCAAGAGGATTTCGGTTTACTATGAAGGTCGACAACCAAAGGGCCGCAAGACTGATGTGGCCATGCACGGATATCGCCTAAATTTGAATGTTTTGGATAGTGAAATTTTGGACCTGGTACTCGACTTCTCTTCTTTTGCTTTGCCTAATTGAGCATCTACAACATGCTTACAAGTGCAGGTAAAATTGATATAATCATTTCTCTACATATGATCCTCATTCAGCTTCTTGAGGTTTCTGGCTTTGTGAGTTCTTGATTAGCTAGTTTCTCCCTCTGTCCCATGATTTTAGAGCAATTTGCCTTTAATTCCAGCTGTACTTCAAACATTAGTATTCGCGAGTCAGAACTCTTCCTACTGTATTTCGTAGAATTTCATGAGGGAGATTGAGAAACGAAACTTACCAATGATCATTTTAAGTGATAGATTCATGACTGGTGTTCTAGTTCCAGTGACCACTGAAGGTTATACTGCCAAAGCTCGAGTGATCTGCAGCAAGAGGGGACAATTTGTTCTTGAAATTTAGATTACTTCAATTTTGATGAGTGATGCGTGATGTATCTCATGCATAAGATACTTCCCATGCAACAATGGAGTTTTGGTGATTATAACCCTGAAACTCATCCCTGGTATCATTTTATCTATGTAGACGGCATCGGTTCTTTGTCGCATAATTAACAGGAAAAGTATGAAAGCAAAGTCAGCGACAGCAAGTAATTCAACCGATTTAAGTGGCCCTAGCAATCTGAATGATTACCAAAACGAAGAAACACAAGAAATTAGCGCAAAGGTGAGCAAGTGATGCTTTAGATTGATACAAAGCCGCATCTGATCCATACTAAAGCTTTAGTACTGTTTGTTCTTTCTTTTCTCCTTTTTTTCCGCTTAGGCATCTACAGAAGGTACTATTGAATCTGACAATCTGAACAAGATGTCGAATTCTAATTTACCAGACAAGAATGTGATCAGCAGCCTCAAACGAGCAAAGAGCAACATCTGTCTCATGATGATCCTCGGCATGTTGACGAACATAGTGACGGACATTGCTCTACAGCATATTCTCCGAGCGACTGTATTAATCTCGCGGATCTCTTCAAATTCGACGAGAGCAAGGATTAGTGTGTCAAACTATGCTTAGATCATGCTGCAAAAATTAGTTGTGAATTGTGACTATGGATTGCTAGTGTTTGAGGTCCTTCATAGATGTTAATCTCAGCCTTGCTTATTATATCATGATAATGCTATGTACCAACTATGCTTCTCCCAGGAGAGGACATTATATCAATCTTGCACGCTTTTATATTGTACTATTATTTTTTCCTCACCATCTGTATATTTACCTTGATTTTATCTATTCAACATTGGTCATGCATTTGAAAACTTTTTGTGTTGAAAGTATGTCTCCAATTTGAGCCTAAAAGGAAACTTTCCTAATTTAATAGGTTTCCTCATTTGAGTTGGTTTCACAATTTAATAGATTTCCAATATTGGATCCAATTCTCATTTATACAAGAAGTGGTTTTGTTTATGAAGAGCGTCCAAGATGAGCCTGTGCTCCTGAATTACATCCGAGTATTTGAAGTTTTAAAAATTTTGTATTAAGATTTGTGTAATTCCACTATGAGATTGAGAGATAATTTCATGAGCAATTGTGAGGGATAAACAATGTATGAGTTATTGGGTGTTATTGTAAGCTGAGAGTGTCGAAATGATTCAAGTGTTGTTATAATCTCTATTTTCTCGGTTGATCTATAGTGGCTCTCCTTGCAAAAGTTAGATACATGTTCTTGACTATGAATTTTAGATTCTCATGAATATTTAGAACATTTAGGGATAACGACACAAATGATCCTAAACTTTGGCTCAATATGTAATGTGGTTCATGAACTTTAGCCAAATGTGTAATGTGGTCCCTGAACTTTTAATTTGCTCAATTTAGTCCATAAAGTTTTTGTATATGTTCAATTTAGTTATTGAATTATATGAAAATGCTCAATGTTGTCTTTAAGTTTGAATTAATGGAAGGACAATAATGAACATTTCATATAGTTCAAGAATTTAAATTCAAGATGTACGAAAGCTTTAGGGACTACATTGAGCAAATTAAAAGTTCATGGACCATATTGCACATTAGAGTAAAGTTCAGAGACTACATTACACATTGGGCCAAAGTTTAGAGATCATTTATGTCATTATTCCTAAAGGTTCTAAATACTCATGAGAATCTAAAATTCATAGTCAAGAACATGCATCTAAGTTTTGCTACAGCATACGACTCTGCCCTTGAATTTTTTGCCCCCCAAAGTCCACACTCCTCTTGAAGATTGATATGCATATTGTACATAAAGAGAATTGATTGTGCTTTGGAATCTTGTGAATTTTTCCCCCCCAAAAGTCCACACTCCTCTTGAAGATTAATATGCATATTGTGTAGGGGTGAGTGGTTTTAAGTTCAGCATAGGTTTCACTTGGAACTTGAAATCTACCCGTTGGAACATGTTCTTCATTTTTTTGAATCTGAAACCTACCTTGCATATTCTGGAACTTGGAACTTGGAATCTATCCTGTTAATTGAACGATTGCAGTTAATCATCTGCATATTCTAGGGTTTACTCAGGTTCCACCTGCATTCTTAATTGAATGATTGCAGTTAATCATCACATTTAATGGTCGCCACTTGCCGCTACAATTCATTGACCATAACTTATATTTGAGGACATAAAAAATATGAAATATTAACAAAGTAAAATTTCTAGTCATAAATATCGTTATAGAAGCTCAGGCTAGTGATTCTAAATTGTACACTCATCATCAAATGTCATGAATACCGTGAGATCGCGCAAAGACATAGATAAAAAAAAATAAAAAACTTGTTACAGGGTCTAGGTTCCAGGTTCCACCTACCTAAAAGGGCCAAATTCCATAAAAAAAACCCCAAACTTTAGATTCAGTCCCAAAAATACCCCGAACTTTTTTTTTGTCTCGAAAAAAACCCCAAACTTTAGGTCAAGTCCCAAATCTGCCCCAAACTTTTTTGAATTTTTGTGATTTTTTTTTGGACAAAACAAAATCCGGGGTAGATTTGGGACTGGACTTAAAGTTTAGGGTTTTTTCTGAGACAAAAGAAAAGTTTGGGGCAGATTTGGGACTTGACCTAAAGTTTGGGGTTTTTTTCGAGACAAAAAAAAGTTCGGGGTATTTTTGGGACTTGACCTAAAGTTGGAGGTTTTTTAGGGAATTCGGCCACCTAAAAGCTGGAACCTACCTGTTTAAATAGGTTTCTCAATTTTCGAAACCTGAAACCTACCCTATATATCTTGGAACCTGAAACCGACATGTTCCCTTCGGACAAGTTATCACGTTCCATGTTCTACCCTAGAACCATGCTCACCCCTAGCGAAGACATAGACCAAGAAAAAAACAAAAATTTGTTACAGGTTCCAAGTTCCACCTACCTAGAATCTGGAACTTTCCCGGTGAAACATGTTCCCCAATTTTTGGAACCTGGAACTTACTCTACATATCTTGGAACCTAAAACCTATAGATTCCCACCGGATAGGTTCTTAAGTTCCAAGGTAGACTTGAAACTATGCTCACCCCTAATTTTGTATATAAAGAGAATCGATTGTACTTTGGATTCTTGTTATCTCTCACTTTCAACGTCATTGCCCAAACTATTCATGTCACTTGGAATTCTAGAATCTTCTTTACTGATGAAACACTATTCATAATGGCCTTCGACGAAGCTTCTCGTAGTGAAAAACGTCGTCGTCTTGAGCTTGAGGTGGGATCCACTTGAACAATACCTTTGCCTTCTCAAACAAGGGTCAAGAAAATTACTTGTTTTTTCTGTCTTTATAAAGTGAACCCACTTGGAAGGGTTTGGAGTGGAGACTCTCAAGCAAAGCAAAGCCAAGCCAAGAGTAAACCCCGTTTCCTCCTGTTCTTATTCTCTTCCTCTGCTTAACTCAATAGCCCCATTCTCTACTCTTCTCCTCTCTTTCCTGTTGCAGAAGTGAATGTGGGACAGCAAGCATATAGCATGGCAGAATCAACGGAGGCGTGGCCAGTGGGACTTAGATTCAAGCCGACGGAGGACGAGCTCGTGGCTCATCACTTGACAAAAAAGCTCAGAGGAGGAATGGAAACTATGTGCGTAATTCCCGAGCTGTACATCTACAACTGGGAGCCTCAGGATTTATTTGTCTTATATGACGGTAACTTGCATTTAGTGCTTAGTGTTCTCTATTTCTCTATTTTTTTATGGTATGATGGTAATTGGTAGTTGACTAACCAATCTTTGGTTGTAGCATTATCAAGTATACTGTCAGATGGACGCGAGTGTTTCTTCTTTTGTCCCCAAGGTCGTAAGAGGAAGACCGAACACGGATTTTGGAAAGAGACAAGTAAAAAACGTGTTATACAAGCACCAGACACCGGTAAGCCAATAGGGACCAAGAGGATTTTGGTTTACTACGAAGGTCGACAACCAAAGGGCCGCAAGACTGATGTGGCCATGCACGAATATCACCTAAATTTGAATGTTTTGGATAGTGAAATTTTGGACCCGGTACTCAACTTCTCTTCTCTTGCTTTGCCTAATTGAGCATCTATAACATGCTTACAAGTGCAGGTAAAATTGATATCATCATTTCTCTACATATGATCCTCATTCAGCTTCTTGAGGTTTCTGGCTTTATGAGTTCTTGATTAGCTAGTTTCTCCCTCTGTCCCATGATTTTAGAGCAATTTGCCTTTAATTCCAGCTGTACTTCAAACATTCGTATTCGCGAGTCAGAACTTTTCCTACTGTATTTCATAGAATTTCATGAGAAAGATCGAGAAACGAAACTTAACAATAATCAGTTTAGGTGATAGATTCATGACTGGTGTTCTAGTTCCAGTGACTACTGAAGGTTATCCTGCCAAAACTAGAGTGAATCTGCAGCAAGAGGGGACAATTTGTTCTTGAAATTTAGATTACTTCAATTTTGATGAGTGATGCGTGATGTATCTCATGCGTAAGACACTTCCTATGCAACAATGGAGTTTTGGTGATCGTAACCCTGAAACTCATCCCTGGTATCATTTTATCTCTGTAGACGGCGTCGGTTCTCTGTCGCATAATTAACAGGAAAAGTAAGAAAGAAAAATCAGCGACAGCGAGTAATTCAACCGATTTAAGCGGCCCTAGCAATCTGAATGATTACCAAAACGAAAAAACGCAAGAAATTAGTGCAGAGTGAGCAAGTGTTGCTTTAGATTGATACAAAGCCAAATCTGATCCATGCTAAAGCTTGAGTACCGTTTGTTCTTTCTTTTCTCCTTTTTTTCCTCTTAGGCATCTACAGGAGTTACTACTGAATCTGACAATCTGAACGAGACGTCAAATTCTAATTTACCAGACCAGAATGTGCCTACTCCTGATCAGCATCCTCAAACAAGCAAAGAGCAACATCTGTCTCATGATGATCATCTGCATGTTGACGAACCTAGCGACGGACATTGCTCTATGGCATATTCTCCGAGCAACTGTATCTGTGACATCCCGGAAGGGGGGTGTGCAGCTCTTCGTCCCACATCGCTTAGGGGGGGAGTCCTGGGCTGGCTTATAAGGTGGGCTTTGTGCCTTTACCTCCAACAACGCGTTTTGAGTGGGCTGTATGGGCAGCTCTCTCGAGAACAAAGCCGTGAGGGTTGCGAAGCCCAAAGCGGACAATATTGTTGGTAGGGCCCTTACAGGTGGTATCAGAGCCGACTCCCAACGGCGTGTGGGGCCGCAGCGGGGCACTCGCGGAGTCGAGGAATCTCCGGGCACGCGGGGACGCTGTGCCGCTGAGGGGGGGAGTATGTGACATCCCGGAAGAGGGGTGTGCAGCTCTTCGTCCCACATCGCTTAGGGGGGAGTCCTGGGCTGGCTTATAAGGTGGGCTTTGTGCCTTTACCTCCAACAACGCGTTTTGAGTGGGCTGTATGGGCAGCTCTCTCGAGAACAAAGCCGTGAGGGTTGCGAAGCCCAAAGCGGACAATATTGTTGGTAGGGCCCTTACAGTATCAATCTCGTGGATCTCTTCAAATTTGACGAGAGCAAGGATTAGTATGCCAAACTATGCTTAGATTATGCTGCAATGATTAGTTGTGAATTGTGATGATGGATTGCCAGTGTTTGAGGTCCTTCATAGATGTCAATCTCGGCCTTGCTTATTATATCAGTGATAATGCTGTGTACCAACTATGTTTCTCTGAGGATAGGACTTCAATCTTGTGTTTCTTAAGCTCTTGTATTATTATTGTTTCCTTACAATTTGTGTATTTATCTTGATTTGATCTTCTCAAAAGTGGTCATGCATCAATATCTATTCCTCTCATGGCTTGCAGTATGTGACTTTCCTCCATAGTTGTAATATCCCAAGTCCATACGTACGACTTGGGAAGTGATTTGTAGGTAAGGATCTATTCCTCATCAATGCCCCGATTACTCCCGGCGATGGGCTTCTCAGTCCCTTTTGATTTCTCGCCTGTTACTCTTTCTCGCCGCCTCTAATCTCTCTGCAATGGCGGCGCCACTCCACCATGACGACAGATAAAGCAAAGTAGTTCTTTCTCGCTGACTCCCCTCTCTCCTCACTCATCAAACGGCGACAAACACCATCACCACGAAAGATAAAATAGCAAACATGCGGCCATTGTTGTTTGTTAGGTGTTCTGATTTGATTATGGTTATGGGTATGGGTCGTATCTAGATGGTAGGATGTCTAACAATTTCTCACAAAATAAAGCATGATTTCAAACACAATCAAGTCACTACCTCGCTATCAAGTGGCATCTAGATGCCATTTATCCATAAAATCAAGCATGACTTCGACCAAAATCAAGTTATGAAACATGCAACTTTTGTCGTTGTTTATGTGCATGACTCGATTGATTACGAATATGAATTGAAAATTAAAAGCAAATTTTGTGTGAAAAATGAGGAAAAACTGAATCCAAAACAACACCCTCAGAGTCGACACTTCAATCTCTAGAATCACGAAAAGTAAATCAAAGGAGGCCATTTTGGAATAAAGAGGCCTTGCCGAACCTATGATTAAGCACATTATACGGGACGAGTCTAGGGTCCAGTCACGGGAAAAGCTGGAAAATTTTCCTTGGTTGGTAGATTTATGAAATTGCCAGTAAATTTCTAATAACATTGGTGAAAAAGTATAACCGGTAACTCGAATGTCAAGTAATCCGTTTGTATATTACTAGCACTATCATGAATTTGTCAACATTCCAGTAAATTAATAAATTACCAACTTTTCTGAAATTTAGCTAATATGATAAGAAAACTACTAACACTATAAAGATTTACCAACATTTCAATAAGTTAGTAACTTATTAACTTTGAGTTGTTAATAGTGTAGTTAGTAAAGTGCCAATTAATAAAAAATTTACCAACATTTTTGTACTTAGTAAATTAGCAAAATTTTTAAAATTTTCAATTGTAGTTAGTAAATTTTTCAGCTGTAATTAGTGAATTTAGGGATAATGATACAAATGGTTCATGAACTTTGGCTCAATGTACAATGTGGTCCATGAACTTTAAATTTGTTCAATGTGGTCCATGAACTTTAGTCTAATATGCAATGTCATCCTTGAACTTTAAATTTGTTCAATGTGGTCCATGAACTTTAGTCTAATGTGCAATGTCATCCTTGAACTTTTAATTTGTTTAATGTGGTTTTAGAATTTTTAGTAGATGTTCAATTTAGTCTCTGCATGGTGTGAAAATGTTTAGTGTTGCCCATTCATTAATTCAAGTTCAGGGACGAAATTGAACATTTTCATATAGTCTATGGACTAAATTGAACATATAACAAAAGTTTATGGACTACATTAAATAAATTAAAAGTTCAGGGACGACATTGCACATTGGGCTAAAGTTTAGAGCCCATATTGAACAAATTTAAAGTTTAGAACCACATTGGACATTGGGCTAAAGTTCATGGGCCATTTGTGTCATTTATCCCTGAATTTATAAACTTACAAAAGAATAAGTACATCATAGACTTCACCAATGTAGTTTGCATTGTAAGGGGAAAATTGCACCAAAAGTCATAATTATTTGTCCAATGTTTAAGCATGTCATGAACATACTCGGTCCAATGTACATTAAATCCTTCTGGTAACCGTTCAGGCAAATTTGCTAATTTGGCACGTCGGAATCCAAGGTGGCGCTTTCTATTATTGCTTTTGGCATACGTAGCACTGAGAAGTGGCGCTGCCACATCAAAAAATTAGGTTATATTAAAAAAAAATGGAGTATAACAAAAAGAAAAGCCAAATAGTTAAAGGAAAAATTGCAAAAGAGAGAGAATGTAGCGGTAGAAAGAATTCTTCACGTTGCCGGCGACCCTCACCATAGGCAGGCGACAACATGCAAGCCCTTGCTCTTGCAAGGGGAGGGCCGCTGGCCCTCGCAGCTAAACAAAGTTTTGACCTTTTTTTTTTTATTGGTTTTCCTTTTTCTTTAAAGTAAATTTGACTTTTCTAACATGGTGCCGCGTATCCTAAAAAATACTAGAGAAAAGCACACTGGATTTCGGCAGGCCAAGTCAACAATTTTGCCCAATCGATTGCCGGAATTTCATTAGACTCAAAATGTTTAGGACTTGATCGTACATTGGACATAACACTTCATGCCTAATTTAAACAACGTTATAATGAATCTATTAATGTTTAATTGGATGTTGATGGAATTGTTTTTTAATATCCAAATGTATACTTATCGATCTATATAACCAATATAATTTCTTACAAGTATCATAAATGTCCTATCTGTCACGCCCAATTCAACCAGAACAAGGGCAAGGGCAATGACACAGCCGTCCTTTTAACTAAAAGGACGCAGCTTATACAGTAATCAAAACTCCACCTGATATCAAAATATATATACACATCCAAATATATATATATATATTACAATATCAGAGTTTTACTACAAACCATTAAAAAGGCATATGAACACATTCACCAAAATGCCTAACTAAGCACTCTACAACTGTATACCATTCATACCAAAAACCTCATTCTATCAAAAAACTCTTATTAACGCGGTGCTCACATCCTACTCGCGGCTCGTTGAAGAACCTGAAAAGTCAGTGAGATGAAAGGAATGAGCTACCACGACTCAGTGAGGAATACATTTCTTCTAAGTGGATCGAACAATCACTATGCACATTTCGAACACATAACATAACTCATTTTCTCCAAAATCAAATAATCGTAAACTTTCAATATCAAAACGTCAAAACAAAATATCAATCTCATCAAAACACAAGCCAATGGTCCATCCATTGGCGAATCTCGTCAAAACAAACGTTAATGGTCCATCCATTGATAAATCTCGTATTCAAATATCAAATCATGGTCACGCATAACGCCCCGTGACATAGGCGACAAAGATTCCCTCCTCGACAAGGTCTCCATCTACAATGTCGGTGGCTCGGCCCACAAGGATATCCTAGACTAATATGCGCATACTCACAAACTCTCCATCGGGTTCACAGCGATATTGAGTACCACAATTACATCATCAAATATTCACAATCAACATTAGAAAACCGTTTCATAAACTGGTTTCGCAAACCGAATCACAAAAACTTTCACAATTCCATTTATCGATATCACAATTCATTTACAAAATAAAGCGTTGCAATTTCACTTATCCACCATAATACATTTCACAAACTCATCATAAACCATTTCAAATAACAAATAGGGTAGTAACTGCTCGATCCAAAGTTATGCATAAAGAATGCAATAATAATCCATTCATTTTCAAAGAAATGTCAAAAACACGATTTTTCCTCAATTCATAATATATTTTTCTATCTCTTCACAATATGAGTTTTATGAAAAACCAAAGAAGAAATAGTATCACTCACCTGGAAAAGTCGAAAACCAACCTACAGTGGTTACTCGAGCCGATGCACACGTTTTCCTATCAAATATATGAAAAATGGTATCAAAAACTAAGTAATACGCTACTCTAACGCACGACTCTACTGGGTAAAGGTTATTTGTCGCTAAAACGACACCTACGCGCCAACAAAAGGCTTGCTTATAGCGGACACGCATGCTATCCACTATGTGCAACTTATGTGACAAACTTAAACGCACTATAACTTCCTCCTCCGAGCCCCGATTAAAGTGAGCTTGCAGTCCAAAGAAAGCTCTTTTAACGTACTTCAAAACCCTTGACATGACTCTTCCAGAATCTGTCCAGAAATTGACAAAAACGGACGCAACTTGTTCTGGTCACGCACTGTTCACTGCGCGCATCGAACTTCAAAATTCCATTTCGGACAAACCGTAAGTCCAAACTGAGTTCTGTCGACTCGCATGTCTTCACAATATCCTAAACTTCCATTCTAGAATAAAAACACAACTAAACGGCTCCAAAATCTGACTTCGCAGCTCAAATTTCACATAATTCCGAATTTGTAATCTAAATCCAAAAATTACTCTGATTGGATGAACGAGAAGTGCGAGCACTTACCGAGCGTTGCGATACATAGTGGAGTTGGCTTGGCGAGGCCCTGTGGCGAGAAAGCACTCTCTTTTTTTTTCCTTCTTCTTCTTCTTCTTCTTTTCCTCTCCTTCCCTTCCCTTCCCTTCCCTTTTCTTTCTTTCTTTCTTTCTTTCTTTCTTCTCTGTTCCCGCAAGCTCTCGGTGCCCTTTTTAATGTAGAACGTCCACTGTTCTGCTTTGTTGACTTTGTCAACTACTTTTTTTTTTTTTTTTTTCTGACCAAGTCAAAAATTTCAAAATATTACACTATCGAGAGTAAACAATTTTCTTTGACATTAGACAATATGGTTAATAAGTTACAAACATTATAACGAATTAACTAATGTTTCAATGATTATTGATGAACTGTTTTTGGCTATGTAAATAGTTTATAGTGCAATATTTTAAAGTGAGTAATGGCATTGACGTTGCAATTTATTTGAGTAGATAAGATTAATGGTATAAAATAAGTTCCATTTTACACATATATATAATTCCTTTTTATGAAATATACGTATACATATATTTTTACATATATGTGTGCAGCCATGTTTAAAAAATAAGAGAGAGGAGGCAAAAGAAAATGGAAAATTATCAATCCTCTTATAATTTCAAAGGCACAATTTAATCTACTATGATTTATGGAAATATATAAAATTCAAAGTCTATTACTTCGATGTCAAATTTAAGTACTTTAATGGAAAAGTTACTAATACATTCCTCCGAACAACGCCTACGATTTAATACAAGGTTGGTAATTAAACGTATGGTAGAACCAGTAAATAATCAAATCAAAACGATAATGAACAAGATTTTTTTTTTTGTGACAATCATCGGAAATACGGCATGTGTACATAAGAATTAGTCACCGAACTCAACATTTGCGCTTACATCACATCCAATGGCGATTATATAGAACGGTTTTACATTAATAAAGGTTCAGGAAAATGACACAAATGGTCAATGAACTTTGACCCAATGTGCAATGTGATCCTTGAACTTTTGATTTGTTCAATGTAGTCCATGAACTTTAATCCAATGTGCAATGTCATCCCTTAACTTTTAAGTTGTTCAATATGGTCCCGAGACTTTTGGTACATGTTCAATTTAGTCCATGGACTATATGAAAATGCTCAATATTGTCCTTGAGCTTGAATTAATGGAAGGAGATCATTAAACATTTCATATAGTTTAGGGACTACATTGAACAAATTAAAAATTCAGGGACCACATTGTACATTAGGGTAAAGTTCACGAACCGCATTGCATATTGGGTTAAAGTTCATGGACCATTTATGTCATTATCCCTAAAGGTTTTAAATTCCTATAGGAATCTAAAATTCATAGTCAAGAACATGCATCTAAGTTTTGCTACAGTATATGACTCTGCCCTTGAATTTTTTTCCCCCCAAAGTCCACACTCCTCTTGAAGATTAATATGCATATTGTATATAAAGAGAATCGA
>BCNH02000008.1:23091254-23131435 GCA_001662345.2 Metrosideros polymorpha var. glaberrima | reverse complement strand
GCGTAATTCCCGAGCTGTACATCTACAACTGGGAGCCTCAGGATTTATTTATCCTATACGACGGTAACTTGCATTTGGTGCTTAGTGTTCACTATTTCTTTCTTATGGTATGATGGTAATTGGTAGTTGCCTAACCAATCTTTGGTTGTAGCATTATCAAGTATACCGTCGGATGGATACGAGTGTTTCTTCTTTTGTCCCCAAGGTCGTAAGAGGAAGACCGAGCACGGATTTTGGAAAGAGACAAGTAAAAAACGTGTTATACGAGCACCAAACCCTGGTAAGCCAATAGGGACCAAGAGGATTTCGGTTTACTATGAAGGTCGACAACCAAAGGGCCGCAAGACTGATGTGGCCATGCACGGATATCGCCTAAATTTGAATGTTTCGGATAGTGAAATTTTGGACCCGGTACTCCACTTCTCTTCTCTTGCTTTGCCTAATTGAGCATCTATAACATGCTTACAAGTGCAGGTAAAATTGATATCATCATTTCTCTACATATGATCCTCATTCAGCTTCTTGAGGTTTCTGGCTTTGTGAGTTCTTGATTAGCTAGTTTCTCCCTCTGTCCCATGATTTTAGAGCAATTTGCCTTTAATTCCAGCTGTACTTCGAACATTAGTATTCGCGAGTCAGAACTCTTCCTACTGTATTTCGTAGAATTTCATGAGGGAGATTGAGAAACGAAACTTACCAATGATCATTTTAAGTGACAGATTCATGACTGGTGTTCTAGTTCCAGTGACCACTGAAGGTTATACTGCCAAAGCTCGAGTGATCTGCAGCAAGAGGGGACAATTTATTCTTGAAATTTAGATTACTTCAATTTTGATGAGTGATGCGTGATGTATCTCATGCATAAGACACTTCCTATACAACAATGGACTTTTGGTCATCGTAACCCTGAAACTCATCCCTGGTATCATTTTATCTATGTAGACGGCATCGGTTCTCTGTCACATAATTAACAGGAAAAGTAAGAAAGAAAAAGCAGCGACAGCGAGTAATTCAACCGATTTAAGCGGCCCTAGCAATCTGAATGATTACCAAAACGAAGAAACACAAGAAATTAGTGCAGAGGTGAGCAAGTGTTGCTTTAGATTGATACAAAGCCACATCTGATCCATGCTAAAGCTTGAGTACTGTTTGTTCTTTCTTATCTCCTTTTTTTCCGCTTAGGCATCTACAGAAGTTACTATTGAATCTGACAATCTGAACGAGACGTCGAATTCTAATTTACCAGACCAGAATGTGCCTACTCCTGATCATCAGCCACAAACGAGCAAAGAGCAACATCTGTCTCATAATGATCATCAGCATGTTGACGAACCTAGTGATGGACATTGCTCTATGGCATAATCTCCGAGTGACTATTAATCTCGCGGATCTCTTCATATTCGACGAGAGCAAGGATTAGTGTGCCAAACTATGCTTAGATCATGCTGCAAAAATTAGTTGTGAATTGTGACAATGGATTGCTAGTGTTTGAGGTACTTCAAAGATGTTAATCTCAGCTTTGCTTATTATATCATGATAATGCTGTGTACCAACTATGCTTCTCCCAGGAGAGGACATTATATCAATCTTGCATGCTTTTATATTGTACTATTATTTTTTCCTCACCATTTGTATATTTACCTTGATTTTATCTACTTAACATTGGTCATGCATTAGAAAAATTTTCGTGTTGAAAGTATGTCTCCAGTTTGAGCCGAAAAGGAAACTTTCCTAATTTAGTAGGTTTTCTAATTTGAGTTGGTTTCATAATTTAATAGATTTCTTATATTGGATCCAATTCTCATCCATACAAGAAGTGGTTCGGTTCACGAAGAGCATCCAAGATGAGCCTGTGCTCTTGAATTACATTTGAGTATTTGAAGTTATAAAAATCTTGTGTTAATATTTGTGTAATTCTACTGTGAAGTTAAGAGATTATTTCATGAGAAATTGTGAAGTCTAAACAATGTATCAGTTCTTGGGTGTTGTTGCGAGCTAAGAGTGTTTGAATGGTTCGAGCATTGTTATAATTTTATGTTTTATTGGTTGATTTATAGTGGCTCCACTTGTAATGTTGGCTACGCAGACCAAACTGTTGGCATTCACGTAACATGCATAGGTAAAAATAAAAATAAACGCGTTGGAAATAAAAACTTATACATATATCTCCAAAAGTGTTGTTCGCGCGTTTTAATAAAAAAATCAGATTGACATTGGGGTTTTAATGGATTACCTCTTGTAGTGTGTTCAAAACAACTTAGTTTAGATATTCTTTAGTTCGAGCCCCACAAACGTCGGACTTCTAGTTTAGACACACCACCAATCACACGTCGAACGGAAGAGAGAACTTGTGAGTAATCACCACTTTAATTGTGCTAGCAATTTCGTGGAGATAATTTCCCGCAGTCTTGATATATCGATCACGGCAAAAGAGTGTAAAACCTTTTTACCTCTTACGCATACAAAATACATACACTTTTCTTCTGTACCTCTCTCTCTACTCTTCTGCTGCGAGTTCCCTACTTTTTATAGAAGAATGAAGAGATAACTTATTAACTAAGTCAACAATAACCATGACCTTAGCATGACTTTCTCTCCAAGTTTTATAACTTGGTCGACAAGTAATGAAGAGATAACTTATTAACCTAGTTAACTTCTTTTCCAAGTTAACTTCCTCTCCAAGTTTCATAACTTAGTCGTCAAGTTGCATACACTATTTTTTTAATGTGAGCTTATCAAGATAATGTCATCATGACAAGGAATAACGTGAGTTCAATTGTCATGATTGCAAACATATTTACAATATTGTCTATCTCGTTCAACGTCATCCTGAATTGATTATGGTATGTGACAACCCTAAGTTCCTCACTGAGATGACAGTAAGACTTGTACTAACACATTAGTACTTCCAAGAGAATTGATTGTCCCGATCAATCTTCAAGTCTTACAAATCATGATTGACGTCTAGCAATATGTCATGGTTACTCTGACAATGTGAATGTTTTAAGAACATAATGAACCTATCAGTTTTGGCTATAATGTAATTCAATCCTTTTGTCTTATTATATCCTGATTGAACAAAGACCATGGAATATTTGTCAAGCTACTAATTCGATCATATGTACAAACCTAATCGACATACATTTCATACGAGACATAAACAATTCATTCTCGATTTCAACCTTGGTCGAGGATTTCAATGCAGTGCCGTGATTAGATTACATAAGACATCATTGTAGTACCTTGCATGTAACAAGAAGACATATTCCATTTTACGCATACATGTAACATCGTATGTGAACAAACTATGACTATCAAGTACAGAGACGGATTGACAAACTGGCAATATGTGCACTTGTGAACCATAGCCATCCAACATACAAGTTAGCACTGTGCCTCAGCTCTAAGGATTATTTACACAAGACTAGAGTAAGAACGATTAGACATTGACTACATTAAAAGCTTCCATGTTGCTAATCATTTTATGTGTGTCACGTTTAGTGAACTTGTCTGATACAAGCACCTATGTTCTAACTCGGGCATCGCAATACCCAATGACTTGTGACTCATCATTCCTTAAGTATCCAATACTGAATGGTGAAGTTAAGAATACACTAGTCTCAACAAGATCATTACTATCCACTCAATAATCCATTGACTAGGAACAATTTAAAGATTTAGTTTAACTGTGAACCTGTCACACTTATTCTTAACGTCACAAGAATAGGTTCAGTCACAACTGATCTTATGGAATCATTCATATATATAAATTATTGGACAAATAAATGAATGTCTCTGTAATTTATTAAATAATAAGATTGAAAATACAACTGAAATCTCTAACATGTAACTATTACATGGTTGCTTTAGGGTATACATCCAACACGAACAACCAAATATGGTGTTCGATTTATTTCCTCCTTCAATTTATTTTATTATTTAATCGCTTGTTTTGCGCAACAATTCATCTAACTGTTGAAAGGGCTTGCAAGGTGAGACTTTCCTCCATAGTTGTAATATCCCAATTCCATACGTATGACTTGTGAAGAGATTTGTAAGTAAAGACCTATTCCTCATCAATGCCCTAAATACTCCCAATAATGGGTTTCTCAGAGCCTGTTTGGTAACGTGTTTAATTCTCTATTTTTCTATTCTTTTGTTCCTTAGAACAGAAAAAAATAGAAATCTGTTTGATAACATCAGTTAATTTTTCTATTCCCCGAAATAGAAAAGTGGCAGGTAATAGATTTGGAACGGAAACAAGAATTAAAAAAAAAGTAGGTATTTCATTTCTAGGAACAAAAAGAGAATAATAACATTTTAGAGAAACAAGCTCAACGTAACCTAATGTTCATTTTTACACCCATGAGTCCACAACCCGCTGGTGACCCATATGGGTCATTGGTCACTGTTGCAACTGCTGTTGCTGTCATCAGTCATTGGTCATAGTTGCCGGTTATTGCGGTTGTTGCTGATTACCGCCACCATTGCCACTGCCGTCACTAGTTGCCAGCGACTGGTCATCGTCGCTAGTTGTTAGTCAACACCGCTAATCACCACCGCCGCCGCCTTTAGTCATTTGTCATCGTTGCCTGTCGCCGATCGTCGCCGCCTTTAGTTGTCGGTCACCACTGTTGCCGCTGGTTGCCACTGCTAGTCACCTCGACTATCGCAATAGCTGCCTCTGGTTGCCACCGTTGGTCCCATGGCTAGTCTTCGGTCATCGCTGCTGGTTGCCCATCCTTGCCGGTCACTGGCGCCACTGGTTCCCATTGCTAGTCAAAATCACTAAATTAGAAAAAATGAAATATAAATTTTTCTGGCCATACCAAACGCATTTTTGTTCATTTTCTATTTCGAAAATAGAAATTTTGTGCAATTATCAAATGCATTCTTCTGTTCAGAAACTTGTCTATGGAATAGAAATAGAAAAAACTATTTTTGAATAGAAATTGTTCTCGAAAACATAAATGTTACCAAACACGCCCTCAGTCTCTTTCGATTTCTCGCCTATTGGCTCTTTCTCATCAATGCATTGATTACCCCTAATGATGGGTATAAAAGAAATTCCATTTTTCACAGATAGGTAATTAGAATGATTTCATGATTTTGAGTTGAATACACTTTTCACTAGTACTTCCATCAAATGATGTGGTTAATACAATAATTAAGGTAAAACGGATAGACAAATGTCACTTTAAGTCAAAGCATAACTAACAAAAACAATTGAAAATTCTGTAACATGAGGAATTTTCACTAATTATTGGTAGATTATCAAGTCAAAATGTGTAATTATTTACCTACCTAGGATCATATACTTTACGTGCATAATCAATTAGAACCTCTTTTTATTTAATTACATATTGAGATAAAGTACTTTCTTCATTACGAATAATGGTTATACATGTTTCGTTTACTTAATTGAAAAGAAAATTTTATTCCTTGGATAGCAGGGGGTTTGCGCTAGTTACTTGATAAAGCACTATGCTCTCAATACATAAGAAAAAAAAGGAGTAAAGTACAGCAGAAGCGACAAGACTTGTGTACGGAGATCACTTCAATGTCAAAACTTTTCGTCGGCCCATTTAAGTGTCAAAATCAGAGAAAAATGATCACTTAAGTCCCAAATCAAAAAAATTATGACCAAGCCCTCCATGTAGATTTTTAAATTTATTAATAAGCTAAAAAACTAAATTAAACTAAAAAATAAGCTTTTTTTTTTAAAAGGGGGAAGCTTCGCACAGGTTGAAGCAGTGGCGAAGGTGGGCCCTCGGTGACCCCCGCTGGCCATCCCCCACCCTTTCTGGCCATTGCCGGCAATGGTGGGATGGCGGCGGTGAGGGCAAGCCCTTGCCATTGCTGAACATGCGAAGCTTTCCCCTCCCTTCCTCTTTTTTTTCAATTTTTTTTTAATTTTTAGCTTATTTTAAAATTGTTTTTAAAAGATTTTTTCTTACAATTTTTTTTGCTAACTAGACCTCCGGTGAGTCACATCAGCTTTGGATATTAATAAAAAAAGGTCACGTAGGATTTTTGGTTGCCACGTTAGCTTCTCGCCGGAGTTGGCACTTGAATGATCGTTTTTCAAAAAAGTTGAAATTTAAGTGATTCAAAAAAAAAATTGGCACTAAAGTAAGCGCCATACACAAGTTTTGATACTTCTGGTATACTTAACTCGAAAAAAAGTAAGACATTGTGGCCAAAAACAGAACTTGAAAGAAAAGGAAACAGATATGCTGTGTTCACAACTTTTTTGGTTTTTCTTGCGGTCTTTTATGAACAGCCGTGCTATCATTATTTTTCCTATAAGTGAAAGACAATGCGCAGAGACGTAAGTAGACTTATCGGTGGAAGCTTACTTGAGCTAAACAAGGTGGGCCGAGAACTCATACGGCCCATCACTCACCGGTTTCAAAAGGGCGGTCTTAGGAACCGCGGAATCGGGTTACAAGCAACTCACATCATGTTTTGTGAGACTCGATTCATCTCGACCCATCATGCACTCGAGCATATATGTTAGGAACTTCACTCATGTAAAGTGAATGGGAAAGAGGACAAAAGTGTAAGTAATAGTTTCTAAGGCTATAGGCTCTGTTTGTCTCGCGAAAAGACTAATAATTTGGAAAATAATTTTCAAAAAATGATTATTTGTATCGTTTGAAATAATTAATTCAAGAAAAAAGTTTCATTATCGACGATAATTTATGTCTAAACATCTTCATGGAAGATGAAATTTTTTTCTATTCGTTAAATTTTATAAGTGATATGAGTGATATTTCAAAGAAAATGTTTTTTAAATTATTAATCTTGCGAGAAACAAACCCGAACTTTTTTGAAATTGACATGATGAACTTCATAAGCTTTTGGCCCTTTTTGTTGTTGCTCCAGTTCCCTTCCATCGAACGCTGTGCTCTAATTGCAGCCATGCATAGAAGATAAGAGAGAGGAGCCAAAAGAGAATGGAAAAATATTCAATAAAGTAGGCGAATAAATTGACCTGAAGCGCAACATGGTAGGGCCAGCGTTAAATCTTCAACTTCTTCAGCAAGTTCTCAGACTTGAGAAGCAAGTTGAAGATGAAGAGCCCTGATAAATAAATAAAAATATATATAAAAAGATAAATATTTACGAAAAAGCCGGTGGATAACTTTCCAAGAAAGGGAAAAGGAGTCAAAAAGGAATGCCCCAGACAAACCCAGGCACGACTCAAATTATCATGCCAGTGCAGTATAAATTCATCTCTTCTCCTCCTAGACAGGATATCAAAGCTTCCGCATCCTAGCTCAAACGTTTCATCTCTGCTCCCCTTTTCTGTTGCAGAGGACACGAGATGGAAGAAAATGAGATAGCCGAGCAGTGTTCGCCTGCGGGATTCGCTTTTGAGCCGCCCACGAAAGTACTCGTCAATCATTACTTGAAGCCTGAACAAAGAACGAATAGCAAAGGCCCGTTCACTCGTGTTTCCTCTATGGAAAACATGGGCAGGGGTCATGCACGAATATCACCTAAATGCGACTCTTTTATGGTGTACGTTCCTAGACCAGGTAATCATATTCATATTTTTGTTTTTCAGTTTTTCCTATCGGATTGGGAGAATTTTTTTTTTTCAATTCTTCCGAAAAACCTCTTATGTTCTTAATTCTCGTCACCTGAGCTGTAGTGGGAAGCAAAACCATATGTTTGCTCCATGAGTACTCCATTTTGATCAATCAGGGGGTGATATACACAACCTCTTACGATGTAGTTGTCAAGCCTATCGATATTATACTGACACGTAGGAGCATGATTTATGCCTTTTGCTACTATTCCACATTGGCCAAAACTAATGTTTGATTCCCTTTCTTATGTGATCAGATAATATGTTCTCAGCCTTCCTTGGGGAATACGAGATGAGAAGGCTGATAAGTAGATGATGTCAGAAAGTTTCGAGTGACACTTGGACGTGAGAAAATTATTTGATTCTGAGAAGATTAAGATGCCTCAGAGAAGTTCAACTGTGTTCGGTTACACTGTTGAAGAGAATTTGAACAAAGGCAGTACGCTTATTGTGGAGCACAATGAGCTTAGCATTAGAAACTAAATTTTACCTCTCTATCTTTCCTCCCCCGAATAGTTCGTAGCTATTGCACCTTAATTATCGGAACATCGGCGAGTCCAACAATGTAGTATAATGAGCATCTTCTTTCTATCGGCGATGCTTATGAAAGTACACAAGTATCTCATTAAGAGCTCTCAGCTCAAGGACATAGTCATATGAAGACCTTCTGTTCTCAGCTCAAAAATATACAGTAGAAAAAGTTAGACTCAACCTTGAAGTTTGAAGATTAGTTGTATTTCCAATTCTCCCTTTTAGCATTATCTTATGTTCTCAATCTCTTTTATGATGTAATTCTACGACGGAATCAGTCAGGCTACTTTTTCATTTTCTTTTGGCCTAGAATCTGAATGCCTGTTGATGATGATATTCCATGGAAGCTGAAAGTAAAGAAATATGATTTTTGCCGCTGAAATTCGCCTCATTGCAACACTTAATTCAACACATTTATTCACATATCAGTAATAGCTAAGCTGCAATTGGGTAATTACATGGAATGGGCCCGATGGTGTGCTCATATTGAGTGATTCAACATTTATCCTTGTGCTGAAGCTGTCTTTTTGGACCTCCCAATCTTTCCAATTTCTCTTTCGACCAAAAAAAAAAATAATAATAATCTTTCTAATTTCTCCAGTTGATGACCATAATCTCTTTAATCAGAAGCATCGCGAATAATATACTCATAGACTAGAGTGACACTGTATTGACTTGCATATTTTTTATACGGAAAGTGCATCTGAAAGACGGTAGAAAGAATCAGTTCTCAAATTCCCTGCGATCATATAGATAATATAGATTGTCGGTTATCTTCTGTTCTGTTTGAGGTTTAGAGGAAGGTAATTATAATTAAGTTTAGTCATAAACCGGCATATTTTTCAACTAATGAATACTACTTGGACGTGGTAGTTGTGCATCGGCGCTCAAAGAACCCTGTACAGTGTAGCCCTCCTTTTTTTTTTGTTGGTTTTTAGTATGAATATGGCGCGTTATTCATTTGTTTGATGTTCATTTAGGGCTTCCCTTGGCAGAAACTGATTGTGATGTGAGCTCAATTTAAATTAGGTATGTCTAAATTAAAGGGTCTCCTGTTGTAGTTAGTGATACATTCCAGGCCATATCCCCCAAGAACGATCCTGGGATTTCGTAGACATGAATTTGTTTTCGATTGGACTGTGAATGCATTCAGATGGCTCTAAAGAAATGAAGAAAATATGAAGAAGAAAAAAAACACAGGCTTTCCATGTAATGCAGAATATTAGGCACGAAAGTTTTAGTGAACAATGTGACATTTTAGAACGGTACGAGAATCTTTAAGTAGTCCTTCATGATAGGATGGGATCCACCATTACCACAAAAGGCAGAAATAGAAAAAGATCCGAAAGTCAGGCAACTTCTCAAAGAAGGGAAGGACTTCAATGAAGACCCCCAAAGTGCAAGGTCTTGAAGCTCAATTTTTTTTTTGTTTTGCTTCGACAAACTGAGGTGAGTTCGCCCGTGTGTGAGTGAAGTAACAGAATTAGAAGAAGAGATGGCAACTGTGATCATCCCAGGGAATCTGCCGGTTGGATACAGATTCCACCCGACCGATGAGGAATTGGTCGATCATTACTTGAAGCTGAAAGTGCTTGGATTCAGAGATAACATCTGCATCATTCCTGAGGTCGATATCTGCAAGTGGGAGCCTTGGGAATTAGGACAGAGATTTGAGGGTAAAGAACAAGATGTTACCATCATTTTTCCTGTCCTTTTCAGCGAGTTATGGCATTGTGATGGATACCTCATACTTATAAATGTGGCATCAATTTTTCCTAAAGTTCTACGATAATTGCAGTAAGATAGTCCATAAATCAGTGAACAGTTTGTGGAATGTGCTGATGGAATCAAAGTTTACGGTATATAATGGTGAAGTGTCACTTTATAAGATGTGTATCTGTCGTCTGTAGGAAAAGAAAGGGATAAGTTCTTCATTAATTAGATTTGAATTGTGCTTGACAGAGCAATCAATCATTCCTTCTGATGACAAAGTTCAAGAGTGGTGGTTCTTCTGTCCACAAATGCAATGAATTCAAAGATCGACTCGTTTGGGATTTTGGAAGAAGACTGGTGTTGATAGGACTATCAAGGCTAGAGACGACAACAGAGTGATTGGTACTAAGAAAACATTAGTCTTTCACGAAGGTCGGAGCTCTAAGGGCATCAAGACCAACTGGGTCGTCCACGATTATCATCTACTTACCGACAATCTGGATGAACTGTTTCCACACAATGTACGCAATCTGTCCCTCATTTATTGCTTCTGGTTTACTACATTCATTTGAGTATTGTAATGATCTGCCGAACTATCCAATTCAAAAGTTTCGACTAGCCAAAAGCAATGATACTGTTCTTCCTCATATTCCACTATCGCAGTTTCTAATGGAGTAGTGTTCTGGAATTTAAGTAGGATAGGATCAAGTCTTGTGGACTCAGATAACATGGTTGTTTGACAGCTCACCAAGAATTACGTCCTCTGTCGCTTAAAGCACAAAGGAGATGAGAAATCCGATATTTCAACTATACAATTAAAGGGTGGAGCCATTAGCTTGATTGACTTGGATTCAGACCTTCATCAACTGGAACCCGAGAACTCATTTCTGGAAGTGAGAACAAAAAGATGATCTGTTCATGGACATAATATGTGAAGTATGTTCAATATTAACCTTTTTACTTTGAAAAACAGCATTGGATTCAGGCAGTGGGAAAGTCACCGATTAGCTTGATTGACTTTGATTCAGACCTTCATCAACCTGAACATGAGAACTCATTAGCGGAAGTGAGAATGAAAAACGTTATGTTCATGGACATAATTTTTTAAACATATTCATAATTAACCTTTTTACTATTGAAAACAGCGATGGATTCAGGCAGTGGGAAACTCATCAATTGGCTTGGTTGACTTGGATTCAGACCTTCATCAACCTGAACAGAACTCATTTCCAGAAGTGAGAACGAAAAAATGTTCTGTCCATGGACATAATATGTGAAGCATGTTCAATATTAACCTTCCAACTTTTTAAAAACAGCCTTGGATTCAGGTGGTGGGAAACTCACCGATTAGCTTGGTTGACATGGATTCAGACCTTCATCAACCTGAACATGAGAACTCAATAGCAGAAGTGAGAACGAAAAAATGTTCTGTTCATGGACATAATTTGTGAGGCATGTCCATAATTAACCTTTTTACTTTTCAAAACAGCAATGGATTCAGCCAGTGGGAAACTCATCAGTAGAGCCCTCACTTCAGCAGGACAACCGAGGTCAGGTCATCACATCAATCTTCCCGCAGATTTCTTTCCAATCAGAAAATGTCAACTTCCGAACCAACTTCCATGAGCTTATAAATATCAGAAGTCCATCTTTTGTGGACTTCTCGTTGGACAATGGAGATGCCTTTATTGATGAATCTGACCAGTTGCAATTTGACAACTTTGACAGAGATCAAATGCAAACCCAGGTCAAAATTCTTTTCCTGAAGTTTCAGTTGGTTATATAGTTTGTTCACCTTCACTATATTTAGGGGAAGAAAAACTGATTTAGAAAAGAAAAATCTCAGGGAAATTTTTCTCACCTTATTAACTTTCAATTAGATAAGTACCAGAAAGGCAAAAGAACTACCAAAGAAGAATATTGCAATTAATGCAGCTGTCCTGCATCAAATAAGATCACCTGAGAGAAGTGAAGCAGCATATATCCACATATGATACAGCTTCCAGACATATTTAGAACAAAAACTTGGATGTTCATCATGAGCTTAACTGTTTAAGATTATGCCTCAGCCATTTATCTTCCTTCAATATGTTTCATCTCCTGCAATGCAGTATGGCCCAACATGTAGCTCAAATAATGAACTTGATATGATGGAGAATCGGCGAACACAAACAATTGAATCACTCCATGGTGTAGTTCCGCTGGACGAAAAGAAAGGATTCGTTGAGAATAAGTTCAATGGGTTACACATCTCCTCCCCGAAACACGTGGATCCTCCCAAAAAGCCTGAAATTGCAAGAACTTGCAGCACTGACGAAGAATTGAGGGTCGAAAAGGTTGAGAAGCTGGAACTTGCAGCCACAAATATCACACCAGAATGTGTAACTCTGGATGAATTAGAAGCCAAAGAAAAGGTGTAGCAAGCTCCTGAATTCACTCATAATGTCTAATTATTAATTTCCAGTTAGGATTTTTTGCATTGAGTTGCTTGTTAAGTTGATGGCAAGGATTTCATATCCACAACGAAATTCAAAGAAAAGACGACAATTCTGAGTTTCAAGAGTCGCCAGTTGATTTAATTATTTACTTCTGCATAAGCTCATAAGATAGAATGCCTTACAAACATTGGCAGGTAGGAGAAAGCAGAGAGCACAGTGCTGCATCAAAATCACCCCAGAACAAGAACAACAAAGGAATTGAACAGGCCATAGAGAAATCAAATTCAATGCCTAACTTGAGAGGAACAATCACCGACCGCACAAAGGTTTCCACAGTTCCTCCACTGATAAGACTTGCAAAATGTCCTTATCGGGATTTGCTTGTTGATGCCATGAAATAACAAAGAAGACCATGCAAAGAAGTGGAAAAGTCATTCTGTAATGGAGCTTCCAGACAATTTTAGAAATGAAACCGCTAATGTTTGTCATGAGATAGGATTATGCCTTAGTCAGCTCCTCTGATTAAATTGATCTTGTACAATCTGTTGGTTGCAGTATGGCCAAACAGGTAGCTGGCGTATTGATCATGCTACAGTGGAATATTGCCTGACACCGACAATTGAACCACTCCATAGCCAAACATCTAGTTCACAGAACAAAAATGCAAGGTTGGAGACTCGGCAAACACGAACAATTGAACTACCCAATGGACGTGGGGATGTTCCTCTAGAGAAAAAGAAATGCTTTGTTGGGACTGATTCCAACAGCTTAAATGTCTTGCCCCCGAAACGTATGGAGCCTCTGGAAAAGCCGGCAACTGTAAGTACTAATAGCAAAGATGAAGAGCCAAGGTTCGAAAAGGTCAAAAGGCAAGAACTCACAGCCAGAAATATTAAACCAGATTGTATATCATTGGATGACTCGGCCGCCAAAGCGAAGGTGAGAGAAGCATGTTGTTTGTTTCTTCATTTTCTGTTGCATGTGCATTTTCCCTCTTACATAAACCACAGTACCATGATATATCAACGAAGGTCATCAACAGAAAAGTGACAAGCTCAAAATGCAGCAGACTCCAGACACTTTTGAAATGAAAGCTCAAATGTGTCAGGAGATTGAGCTTACACTATGCCTCAGTTATTTCCTCTGATTCAGTTGATCTCATTCATACAATGTCTTGTTGCAGTCGCATAATAAGCATGTTCTAGTGGGGAATCCACGGAATGTAACTGTTGAACCACTCAATGGAGTTGTTCGTCTGGAGAATAAGAAAGGCCCTGTCGAGAATAAGTCCGACAGCTTATACATCTCCTCCACGAAAGATATGGAGCTTCCAGAAAGGCATGTGGGTGTAAGAATTTACCGCAAAGATGAACCTCTGAGATTTGAAAAACTTAGAAAGCAAGATCTGGCAGCCAGAAACATCAAACGAGGATATGTACGTTTGGATGAATCAGCAGCCAAAGCAAAGGTGAAAGAACCTTCTTAATTAACCCATTGTGTCTAAGTATTAATTTTTCGACTAGCGGTTTTGTGGATTACTTGGATGGTCTGAGTTAATAGCACCTATTTCGTATTTTAGGACTAGGTGAGAGAAAAGGCTGGCAGAATGCAATGACAACTTGACCATGTTAGACAAACCATTTTTATTCCTTGGAAGTTTAAGCTGTCGTAAAAGATTAACCACCAATACCAATAACTCAAAGATTTTCACTGTTTTTTTCCACTTGTTATACTTGTGAAAAAGCGAATAGCTCACTTATTCCCTCTTTTACAATTGATCTCATGCATTGTGTTCCTGCAGCACGACCAAGCATCTAGGTTGCATAAGGAACATATTCTCAATGGTGTTGCTCATCTGGAGGGTAAGAAGGGCTTATCTCATCCTGGAGATATTTCCCGAGAGGGAGCCTAAAGTCCGAGCCCTAATCTAGAGGAGTTATGTGGCGACTAGCTATATTAAATGTTTTCTTCCTCTCATCACTTGCACCTTAGTATCAAAGATCCATACTTGAGATGAACCGCCTCAATAATGGGTTGCATCCTTTTGCTCTAGACATGAAATACCAAAAAGATGGATTAACCTGAACTCCAAAAAGATGGGTATGCAATCTTACATGTGGAATTTGTAGAATTACCATCATCAAACCAAGAATAAAGTTCGAGGACCGTATTAAGAATTATAGAAGGATCATGCCATACCATGCCATTTTCCCAAACTTAAGCGATTCGAAAAAAGTTTTGGTACTAAAGTGATTTCCGTGCACAAGTTTTGGCACTTCTGCTGTAATTTACTCACGATGTGACTTGCAAAGCATTCTCGTACCCGACAAAGTTAATATAGGTAGTGGAGGAATACCGGGCATCTGTCATCAGAGAAAGCATCCTCTTTAACTTGAGGTGGGAACCACTGAACAGTACAATACCTTCTGAAACAAGCTGAAGAAAAGTGATTGCTCCTGTGCTATTTAGTTGAACCACTTGGAATGGTTTGGAGTCACACTCTCAAGTCCCAAGCAAAGCAGAGCAACTAGTGAACTCCGTTTCCTCTGTTTTTTTCCCCTGCTCTTGCAAGTTGTCTACACTCATCTTCTCTTGCTCTTATTGCAGGTTGAAGTGGAGGCCGACAGGCATCATAAAATAGAATGGCGACATGGCCGGTGGGACTCAGATTTGGACCGACTGAGGGCGAACTTGTTGATCATTACCTTAGAGGGAAGCTCATGGGGAAACTAGAAGCATTTTGCCTCATCCCAGAGCTATATATCTACATGTGCGAGCCTCTGGATTTGTTCATTAGATATAATGGTAACTTCATAGTATGGTGCTAGTGCTTTGAGTCTTCTCTATTTATCTTTTTGTGCTATTTGCTTGTTGCCTAAGAGATTATAGTCAATCAATTCATTTAACTGTTCTTTGTTTGTAGAATTATCAGACATATGCTCAGATGGACGGGAGTGCTTCTTCTTTTGTCCCCGCAAGGACAAGATTCCGAATAATCGTCGTTCCAACAACAGGATGACGGAATTTGGATACTGGAAAGATACCTGTAAGAAAAAAGTTATACGATCCCCGTACACGGGCAAGCGAATAGGGATCAGGAAGATTTTAGTTTACTATGGAGGTCGACAACCGAAAGGCCGCAAGACTGACATAGTCATGCATGAATATCACCTAAATTCAAAAATCTCCGCCAGTAAACTCTCCGGCCCGGTACTCAACTTTTTCATCTTTGGACCCCTCTAATTGAGCATTTTTAACGTGTTTACCGGTGCAGGTAAGGTTGAATCTGGTTTGGAATTTTAGGAATGTGTTTTCTTTAGTCTGCAATTTGTCATCCATCTTATGCATAGAATATTTCATGTATTTATGGTTATAATGGTCTCTATTTATAGAACTCTGATCCACATCCTTCTGTCTTTGTAGATGGCCTTTGTTCTCTGTCACATAATCGACAGGAAACGTAAGAAAGTGAGGTCAGCAAGAGCAAGTACTTCGGCCAGTTCAAGCACCGTTAGTACTCCTAACGACTCTGGAAATGGACAAGTCCACGAAATTAGTGCACAGGTAACCAAAAATTGCTCTGGGTTGACATAAAGCAATATGATCTACCGATATCTCTAGCTAAACTAAAGCTTTCATATGTTCTTTTCTCCCCCTCTTTCCTCCCTTCAGGCATCAGAGGAAGTTATGATCGGAACTGAATATCAGAATGAGATGTCATTTTCCAGTATGCCAGACAGTAACGTGCCTATAAATCCTCAGCAGGCCCAGATGCACAACGAGCAAATGTTGCTCTATAATGGTTTTCTGTTTGTAGATGGGCGTGCTGGCGAATGTTATGCTATGCCATATTCTCCGAGCAGTTTCACCACTGGTAGTACTCCTAATGACTCCGGAACTGGACGAGCTCATGAAATTAGTGCCCAGGTAACCAAAAATTACTCTACGTTGACATAGAGCAATATGATCTACTGACATATCTAGCTAAACTAAAGCTTCGCTTTTGTTTCCCTCTTTTCTTCCTTCAGGCATCTGAGGAAGTTACGATTGAAACTGAAAATATGAATGAGATGTCGATTCCCAGTATGCCAGACAGTAACGTGCCTATTGTTCCTCAGCAGGCCCAGATGCACGAAGAGCAAAGGTCGCTTTACAATGATGATCTATTTATAGATGGGCCTATTGACGAATGTTATGCTATGCCATATTCTCCGAGTGACGGTATTGAGATCTTGGATCTCTGGAATGTTGGTTAGTGATGGATTAATACGCCAAACTATCTTTCATATATAGATATATTATGGCCTTACCTGTACCTAGTTACTGTATTGTTGACAGAGGAGGGATGGGAGATGGGTGTACTTGTAAAAAGTGTAGTTGTGTGACTAGAGATTGTAAGTGCGTATGGCGTGAACTATACCCTGTTGCTTATGAGCATCAGGTTGTGTAAGTATGGATGCTTCAGTATATGCTTTGTGTTGGTTGCAGTGTGAGTGAAGGAAAACGATTGTGTAGCACAACTGTGCATTCCAAGCGTAGGAAGTGATATCTGTGATATGACTGGTTGTATTACCTTGTGTTTTCTGGGTAGTGAGTGGATGATCCAAGACTAATCCAATTTTAGATGCACCTCCTCCATCTGCCTACCTGCCAACCCAAAAGTACTAGACAGGTCCTAGCCTCCAATTTCCACTCATACTGAAAATTTTCACCGACCTCGCAAGTGAAAACCCTAACCATGAAGATTCTTCTGACAGTGTTCTCAATCCTGTACACCACCGTCATTGCATTTGAAGCTTTATTATTTGCAAATCGAAATGTGTTGAACGCTTTTTTTTATACTTCACTTATGATTGAGGATGACTTCTGCATCTCAGCTATTCGCACCAATTGGAGATCAACTCGTACCTAACACAATTGTCTACACCCTGAACAAGATGAAGCGCTACCGCTTCTCCCCCGGCACACCATCGTTCACCACTGTCTATCTTCTCTGTAAACATTAAACATGCACTACCACCGCCACGCCATCGCCATTTTCGGCTGCCACAAATCATTGAACCATCAAACTCACATACCATCGTCACCATCTTCTTCTTCAACCACAACCACCGTGATCATAAATAAAAGAAACAAATTGCGGCCACCATAGAATTTGCCATTTTTTGCAGCCACTTACATTGTTTTGAGTGCCATTATCCTCTGCTACAGTCCACTGTTGAGAAAATCCTTTGTGATGTTATGAAGATAATAAAATAATCAAAACCTACTAATGTGTTTAATGGTTGAGTAATTACGAGAAAGAAGCACAAGCCATTACCTAATAGAGCTCTCTATCAATGGTGAGCAAGACATTGGGTGTAGAGGTGTCTACAAGCTAGAAATACATGAGTAGAAGGAGAACAAGCCTAGAATAGGAAGTTTGGTAAAGCTTGGAGTTACCACTACCATGGATAGGTTAACAATGAAGTAGAACCACGATTGCCGATATGCTAGGAAGGACTAGAAGATAGAAGTTTGCTATTTGCAGAAGCTTGTGTGAGTGTGGATATCAGCAGCATACTGCTTGGATATTAGCAGAATATTGAGTGGATATTAGCAACTTACTGTGTGGATATCAGCTAGGCGTAAGCTGGATATTAGCATAGTAATGAAGGCTGGATATCAGCAGTGTCTATGATGGATATCAACAAAGTACTAAAAGCTGGATATATGCAGAAGCCTGGCGAGAGTTTGATATCGTCATATAACTCGAAAGCTGGATATAACCAAAACACTTACATTACCTACGACAACAATCTCGTCACAAACTTCAAAATTATTATTTTGAGATATTTTAGCTCATAGCTTTATAGCTTGCGATTTGGTATGGATTCCTACTTTTGAAGATTTAGATTGACCATCATTCTTAAAGATTATCTTAGCAAGATATTCAAATCATGCAAGATATCTTCATTGATTGTCAATCATCCCGAAGGCAAGATACTTTCCATAGATGAATTATGTTACTTCTGGAAACCAAGATTTGATTGTATGTGCGACCAAATCTATGGGAAATCTGATTGATTCACTTCAACGGCTAATTGATCTTCTCAACAATTGTCTAACGGTTAGTTTGGAGATTGATCCTCTTGACGATTGTCCAACAGGAAGATTGGATGTTGAGGAGTATAAAAAGAGATCAAGGCGCCAAAGAGAAGCAGCCATCAAGAGCTTAAAAGTCCAAATTTAGAGAGAGCTTTACATGTTACATTTTCCTTTTGAGAGCATTCAAATTGTAATCTTTCAAGAAGTGTTGGCAGTGTTATAGTTTGTGCTTAGGTGTGAGATAGTGAGATCTATCAACTTGGGTATAAGCAGCACTAGCTTTGCGAAGAAGCGCTTGGGTATAAGTGACATATTCTACTATAACTTCTCAACGATTGACAAGTGAAATGCAACCAGTAGGCCATTAGCATAGGAGAGTGGATGTAGGCTTATAATAAGTTGAACCACTATAAAGCTCTGTATGCACAGTCTTTAATCTCTCCGATCATATTCACTCTTTACTTAATAGAAGCTTTTGCATTGCCGAATATTATCAAAACTCCGATCATATTCACACTCTGTTTTACCTAGTTACGATCATATCAATCTTGATTTGTTTAACTTCGCATTATTTTGTCAGGAGTTCTGAAAACACCTATTCACCCCCTCTAGGTGATTATGTTAGCAAGCCTTAATTGGTATTAGAGCAACCTGCTCAATATTTTGAAGTGTATTACTTCTGAGTTAACGATCTGTTATGGCTAGCAATCTTGGACCAAGTATTATCGAGGGACAGAGCAACACCGGACCTCCTTACTTTGATAGTAAATACTATAGTGTCTAGAAGAACAAAATGAAAGCCTTCATTAGGTCAATAGATCCCCTAGTGTGGAACGTTGTTAAGAATGGAGAGAATGTTACTCCAACAACATCTACTATGCCTACATCTTCACAAATAGGAGATACAACAAAACTCCTACAACAGTTGCAATTACTCCACAAAATTGGCCAAAAGAGAAGCTTGTGATGCTAAAGCTCTTTATTCTCGTTGTTGGGCATTATCCCATGTTGAATATAATTGTGTATCATCATGTGAAAGGGAAAACGATATGGGATAGACTTCATGTGACCTTTGAAGGAACCGACATAGTCAAGGAAACGAAGACAAACATTCTCCTCGGCAAATACAAATCCTTCAAGGTGAAGCAAGATGAATCAGTAATAGACATGTGGCATGGGTCGATAGTTTGGGATCAGAGCCATGCAGTGACTTAGGTTTCCTTGGATCGTTAGAGTGCCTAAGCCAAGCCTTCTTCTTGGATCTTCTTCTTGGATTGATTGCCCTTTGCTTACCCGGATTGTAGAGAGAGAAAGTGTTTAGAAAGAGAGGCTTTTGGGAGAGAATGCTTTATTTTAAATGTTTAAATGATACAAATGAAGGAGAGAGCACCTTTATTTATACTAGAGGGCCTCTCGTTACAACCATTGATCGTTCTTCGATCTAATGGACGAGATCGCATCTCCCCATTTACCAACTATCGACATTGAAAACAGGAAAACTCTAAAATGGGGGCACAATTACCGTATTGCCCACCCCTAAGAATATTCTAGATAACTTCAAGGCTCTTGGTCGGTCTTCTTAAGTGGTGCATGGTCCTTCCGCTCATACGAACCTCAGGACCGTGACACATGTTTACTAGATTCACTGAAATCATCAATGGTCTCACATATCAAGTGAAGCCAACCTCTGTTGAAGAGAAAGTAAACAAGCTCCTATGAGCACCCTCAAAGGAATGGAACAACATCAAAACATTCATTCAAGAGACATAGAGAATCATGCCCCTTTTCGTTGATGAACTCATTGGAACCCTTATGTCCTATGAAGTTGAACTTACCAATGATGAAGATGACTCAAAAGATAAGAAGTCAATTGCCTTAAAATCTTATATTCATGACACGAGTGACACACACTCTGTGGAAGATGAAGATCAAGAAGATGAAGAAGTGGCGCTAATGGTGAAGAAGTTCAGAAGAATGGCCAAGAAGGGAAGAAATTTAGAAGGAATGAAGCAATTCAAACAAGTTGAGCATAAAAAGCCCTTCAACGACAAAGAAGAAGGCAAGGATGTAATTTGTTTTGAATGTAGGAAATTAGGCAATATCAAGCTAAATTGCCCACTTCTAAAGAAAAAGACAGGAAATTTTGAGAAGACAAAAAAAGCTCTAAAGGTAGAGACCTGGTGTGACGCCCCAGAACGTCACACATGACACGTGTCTTTTCCTAATTATATTTATAATTATAATTACGCATGCAAAAATACAATTAAATTTTCACAACACTCCATACAAGAAATTGCATGAGTTTAATTAATGTACATATATGTCTCTTTGTATTAATACCACTAACATGATATATTATAAATACATTACATTACAAAAATCCTAGGAAGGGTTGGGTCACCTAGCACCATCACGCCACTCATACACCCAAAACCTTATTGTACAAAAGTCAAGCTATCCGCTACGGATCAACAACCTTGCCATGGACAATCCATCGCCATCAAAGTTAGGGGAACCATTGAAACCCCTAAGTGGTCCAACAAACTCCGACGACCCATACGATAGAATTAAGCTTAGCATATGCTATTGCCGATTCAGATATAAGCACATATTGGTATTCACAATCACGATTCATTTCAGCCCCAAAAAGAAGTGGTGGTGGACTATCTATCCTACACGTTAGAAAAATAAAGGAGTGAGCCGAAGCCTAGCGTATGAAATCTCTAAGTCTAAGGTAGGAGATCATCTTACCATTCAATTAGATAAGATCAAACAATGTGAGTTCAAGGCAATACAAAATATCCATGTATAACAAATGCATAAGCAAATCCTCTGTCATTACTTTAATAATATGCCAATGACAACCATTAACAACATTGCATATGATCCTTCACTCAAATGCAAGAGGATGGCATAAAATATGGTGATGCACGGCTACCAATTAGTCATGTGTGAGTATATGCATTCATACATACACATAGACATGCATTATATTCATTATTAGCATTTCAATCTCATCTCGACTTTCGGGGCATCCCGACACATGAGGCATCTCCACTATGAGGCATCCCCATTATGAGGCATCCCAAAACACTCGTGGACATACCAAATACACTTTATCTCCTGTTTGGAGTGCAATCTGGTTCATTCCTGACCTCTTTGCCATCCTATAAGCTTGCTAGGAGCCGCTTCTTATTCGAGTCCTCTGCCCCAAGTGACCACTCCTTGCCCTCATGTAATCGGGTTGTTACAGGCCTACCAGCTTCCACCTAGTTTGTCCCCAAACTACACATCTACCAAAGGGGTCCCACTTTGGTATCCCTTGAAGAATTGTCCGCTTTGGCCCGTCCTATACCGAGCCTCACAGTTTTTATCCTTTCTCATGTAATTATTGATAAACAAATAATTACATGCACACATACCCTCATTCTCTTCTCATCATGCAATCATCAATGTAACAAAAGGCTTTAGTTGGTTAATGGTCACAAATGATAAGTGAGTATAACCGGCAAGAGGGTATACTTGGCAAGTGGGTTTAAGCCATATGTGTCTATACTTACTAACTGGATATGAGCCGTATGTGGTCATACTCAACAAGTGGAATTCATGTTTAGATGAAATTATGGATGCTATTTTTCTCATGTTTAAAGGTGCAGAAGATTTCATTCAGAAAATTACTAGCACTCTACATTATAATTTTGATAGTGTTCTTATGGAGATCCTCTATTGGACTTGCTTGTCAAATTCTCAAAGGATTATATAAGAAGCTTAAAGAAACATAAAAAGAAGCACTAGCCCTTTCAGTTCCAAGCCTTGTCCAGGGTCAACAAGGTTGGTTCTCAATTTTTGAAACCGGAAATTGACATTGACAAAATAGGTTTTAGGTTCCAAGGCTTGAACCTATCCGCCTCGGAACCAATCACTTCTAGTAAGTGTGAGACTTATTTTGAAGGAAAATCAATTGGTGAAATGCCATTTTTTGTACCAAATGATGAAAAAGGTTGTCCAACTCGATTTCCAACAAACACCAAAAAATAATACTATTCTTTTGAAAAATGACTTCCCTGAAAATGTTTTTTAATAGCATTAAATTTTCCATGAAACATATAGAATCTAAGTGAATAATAATAAGTAAAACCGAAATTTTATTAGGTTGAGGCATGCGGGGAAAGAGAATTGGCGAATCTGACGCACGGGATAGGAAGTTCTTGTCAAGACCTGTTTCCCACCGTGGATCGGATGAGCGTCAACCATCGAAGTGCGCCCCACGTAGGAGCAAGCAGTCTATGATCGACCCACATCTGTCGAATGTACTACCCGTGGTCAGCAACGTACGGTCAGAGCTACTAAATGTTGGGACGAGCAGCAAGCGTTCGACATCTCATCCTAGGGACATCTTCGAGATGGAGGCTAAAGTTAGAGCCCTAATCCGAAGGAGTATGAGCCACCTAACAACGTCAAATACTTATTCCTTGTCACACGAACTTTGAAATCTATGATATGCTCTTGAGATCAACCCCCATTGGGTTGCTTCCTTTCGCTAAAGATATCAAATACGATAAAAAGGATAACCCGAGCACTAAAAAGATGGGTATGCACTCGAACACGTGGAATTTGTAGAATTATCCTCATTAAATAAAAATAAAGTTAGAGGACGATATGGAGCATTAATAAGAAGATCAAGCCCTATCATGTTATTTCCCCAAATTTTAGACCTTGCGTAGTAGTTATAATCTTTTTTGGAGAATCAATTGTGCTTAGAATCGTACCAACGCGAATCTTTCTTTGCCCTTTAGCTTTCACCATTGCTTAGTGTGCACATGTCATATGAAATACTCAAGTCTACTTGACTTGGGACCCACTTGCAACAACATATCATCATTGGCATGTTGCATGAGATTCTAGAGTATTCTTCACATCACAAATTCACAATGTGGTTATTCATGACTGTAGGAGTTGATGTGCAATGTAGTTGGTGATATGCTTTGTGACTTTCATGTATATGCATATTCCAATAAATTAGTGAGCTCTATATTTAATCATATGATATAAGGCTTCACTTGTTTCGCGGAAAATAAATGATTTTATAAACACTTTTCCAAAAATGATCGTCTGTGTCGCTTAAAATAATTAGTCAATGGGAAATAATTTCATTATTGCCGATAATTTATGTCTAAACATTTTTGTGAACGATGAAAATATTTTTCGTTCATTCATTTTTGTAAGAGATATAAGCAGTCATTTTTTGGGAAGATATTTTCCAAATCATTTATATTGCGCAAAATAAACGGAACCTAAGTCTATCCGTCCCTCTTTCGTTTTGTTATGATGAGTGACTAAATTCACTTAAGACCCATAATCCAATTTTATAAATATTATTGAAAGGGTTAATATCACTAAAAATCTCAAATTGATATATGTGTGCCACATTTACATAATATTAATTTTTATGTCACTAAAAGTTCCAAACTAGTAAAAATCTGTAACATATTTATCCTAAACTAATCTTTGTGTCACAAAAAATATCAAACCAGTACACCCGTGCCACACTTACCCCTAACCAAAATCCCCAATTTTGGTGATTTTCCATTCTAAGATTTTGGTGATTTAAGATTTTTTGTAACATAAAAATTGGTTTGCGATTAGCATGACACGGCTGTACTAATTTGAGACTTTAGCTTGAGACTTTTTTGTGGTATTGTCCATTTTTTATAATTGTACCCAAGAAAGTTCATACAGGTAATGGAGAGATTCCGGGCGTCTGTCGTCAGCAAAAGCGTGTCTTGAGCTTGAAGTGGGATCCACTTAACAGTGGAATGCCTTCTGAGACAAGGGTGAGGAAAAGTGCTTGCTTTTGTGCTATAAAGTTGACCCACTTGGAAAGTTTTGGAGTCACCCACTCTCAAGTCATAAGCAAAGCAGAGCAAATAGTGAACCTCGTTTCCTCTGTTTTTTTCCCCTGCTTCTGAAGTTGTCTACGCTAATCTTCTCTTGTTCTATTGCAAGTTGAGGCTGAGACTGATAGGCATCATCAAATCGAATGGCGACATGGCCGGTCGGACTCAGATTCGAACCGACCGAGGATGAACTCGTCGATCATCACCTTAGAGGGAAGCTCAAGGGAAAACTGGAAGCGTTTTGCCTCATCCCAGAGCTATACATCTACAAGTGCGAGCCTCCGGATTTGTTCATTAGATACAATGGTAACTTCATAGTGTGATGCTAGTCCTTTTTAGTCTTCTCTATTTTACCAATTTCCCCATGTTTTTGTGCTATTTGCTTGTTGCCTAAGAGATCGTACTCGAACAATTTAGTTAACTGTTCTTTGTTTGTAGAATTATCGGACATACCCTCAGATGGACGGCAGTGCTTCTTCTTTTGTCCCCGCGAGGACAAGCTTCCGAAAAATCGTCGTTCCAATAACAGGATGACGGAATTTGGATTTTGGAAAGGTACCTGTAAGGAACGCCCCATACGATCCCTGGACACCGGCAAGCATATAGGGATCAGGAAGATTTTGGGTTACTATGAAGGTCGACAACCGAAAGGCCGCAAGACCGACATAGTAATGCACGAATATCACCTAAATTCAGATGTCTCTGACAGTAAACTCTCCGGCCCGGTACTCGATTTTTTCCTCTTCTAATCCCTCTGATTGAGTATCTTTAACATGTTTACCAGTGCAGGGAAGGTTGAATATGGTTTAGAATCTTAAGATTAGCTTAACTTTAATCGGCGATCCGTCATCCATCTTATGCATATTTCATGTATATATGGTTATAATGGTTCTCCGTTTATAGAACTCTGATCCACATCCTTTCGTCTTTGCAGATGGCCTTTGTTCTCTGTCACATAATCGACAGGAAACGTAAGAAAGCGAGGTCAGCAAGAGTGAGTACTTTGGCCAGTTCAAGCAACGTCAGTACTCCTAATGACTCTGGAAATGGACAAGTCCACGAGATTAGTGCACAGGTAACCAAAAATTGCTCTGGGTCGACATAAAGCAATATGATCTACCGATATCTCTAGCTAAACTAAAGCTTTCATATGTTCTTTTTCCCCCTCTTTCCTCCCTTCAGGCATCAGAGGAAGTTATGATTGGAACTGAATATCAGAATGAGATGTCGTTTACCAGTATGCTAGACAGTAACGTGCCTATTGTTCCTCAGCAGGCCCAGATGCACAACGAGCAAAGCTCACTCTATAACGATTATCTGTTTGATGATGGGTGTGCTGACAAATTTTATGCTATGCCATATTCCCCAAGCAGTTTTACCACCGGTAGTACTCCTAATGACTCCGGAACTGGACGAGCTCACAAAATTAGTGCCCAGGTAACCAAAATTTACTCTACGTCGACATAGAGCAACATGATCTACTGACCTATCTAGCTAAACTAAAGCTTCATTTTTTTTTCCCTCTTTTATTCCTTCAGGCATCTGAGGAAGTTACGATTGAAACTGAAAATCAGAATGAGATGTCGATTCCCAGTATGCCAGACAGTAACGTGCCTATTGTTCCTCAGCAGGCCCAGATGCATGAAGAGCAAAGCGCGCCTTATAATGATTACCTGTTTATAGATGGGCCTAGTGACGAATGTTATGCTATGCCATACTCTATAATGATGGCCTTACTTGTACGTAGTTACCGTACTGTTGACTAGAGATTGTGAGTGTGTATGGTGTAAACTATACCATGGTGCTTATAAGCATCGGGTTGTGAAAGTATAGATACTTCAGTATATGCTTTGTGTAAATTTCAGTGAGCGAAGGAAAACCATTGTGTAGCCCAACTATGCATTCCAAGCATAGGAAATTATATCTGTAATATGACTGGTTTTATTACCTTGTGTTTTCTGGCTAATGAGCGGATGATCCAAGACTAATCAAATTTTGGATGCGTCTCCTCCATCTGCCTGCTTGCCAACCCCAAAGTAGTAGCTCCGAGTACAGCATCCAACTTATAAAGACACCCAAATTTGAGGGGAAGGCACGAGTATAGCCAAATTTCGTTCCAAATTTTATATAGAAACTTGTATTAACAACTCATCCAAGTGGCCAGGGTGGATCTTTGCATAAGTGCTTATCTAGATCTCTTACATCTGACGTAGGAGATGGATCATTACGAACTCTTAACATTTATAGAACTGATGTCTCCTTCAGTGTTTATCCGTACAACCCAAAAGAACGACGCTAGACAATTAGGATACGCACCATTTATAACGGCTAAACCCGATCCATACGAACTAAGCCACCAAAAGGAGCAATCTGAGAGGCGGTTTTGGAGCTAGATCTTCAGTTAAGTATCACTCCCTAAGCTCTTTGCCATCTAGCATGAGCCTTGGGTACTCCAGCTTAGGATATGGGAAATTCTTCTCTACTCTCTACTACCTAATCATTGTCCATTTTATTTCTAAAAGAGAGAATAAAATGGGACATATTCATGGAATAAGACTTCTTCAGACCTCTTCAGACCTCCTATGTCATTTCTCGAAATCCTTTTACTTTCTATTTGTTACATCCTAATTCTATGTTGAGTTTTGAGGGAATGACTAGCTGTTCTTAATGAATAAAGGAAGAAGCTTTTGATCATAATCAATCATTTTACCAAGAACATTAACTGATTGTAACCTTTCATTAGATGGAAAGTAGTCATAGGTCCAACCATTGATTATCCCAAAACCTCAGCTAAATAGACATTACTCCGACAACCCAAAAGAATCCTACGCCATTCCCCTTTTGTTCTCCTTTCGACTGTCTGGTCCATTCATTAAACCAATAACGCTAAATAAGAGGGTTAGCAAAACCACAATCTAGCAAATGACAATCCCTACTTCTATATCAAGTAACGAATTATGCAACTTTCTAGACACTTATGCAACTATATGCATGAAGACAGTAGTACCAGCGCAAATTCTCAAAGAGCAGTATATTCAACTTATTTTTCATAATCATTTAAAATGCACCATATCATAAACCATATCATTGCCACCAAATATGATCGTGTTGATAAAAAAAAATGGAGGGAGACCACATGAATATAAAGAGCATAAGACCTATAGTGAAGCGATGTGAGACAATAATCAACACCTCTCATGTGCAAGCCGGATTAGGAGCATGATAGCGTGAATATAAACTCCAACCCAAAAACTTAAAAGTGATAGGTGGAGGGAGATCATATAAGTATAAAGAGCATAAAAATCCGTTGTCAAGCGATGTGAGTTAATATTTCATGCCCTAGAAAGTAGTGTTAATTAAAGTATTTTTGTAAATTAATTTTGTTATACTTGCTATAATTCTGCTTTTGTTAAGCAGAGAAATCAGTAAAACACGACGTGATTGACAAGGATATAGAAAATAAAAAAGAAATAAGTAAAGTAACGACCAGAAAAATTGAATAAAGGTCCAATAAAGTAGGCCAGTAAAATTGACTAGAGAAAGCATTGGTAGGACCATTAATGACTCTCGCTCTCAACTTCTACGGGACGTTCTCAGACTTGAGAAACAAGTCCAATGAATACAAAAAATAATGATAATAATAAGAATATGAAAAGGTGTGGGATCCACGAAAAAGCCCGACAACATAACTTCCCAAGGAAGGTAAAGAAGAGTGCATCAGACAAAGCACAGACAGGACTACAACTCAATGCAAGTGCAGCATAAATTCATCTCCTCTCACAGGTTCAGCATCAAAGTTATCTCCAACCAAGCCCAAGACAATCCTGCCTACTCTGTTTCTTCTGCGGAGAACATGAGATGGAAGACATAGCTGCTCAGCGTTTGCCAGTGGGATTCGGAGTCGAAGCTCATCATCATCAAAGGACTGGTCGATCATTACTTGAAGCTAAAAGAACGATTTAGGTGTTGGCACCCCTATCACTCCTAGTTCTTGACTGGAACACACGGATAGGGATCATGCACGAATATCACCTAAATTCCAGTCCTCTTTAATGCACTTCCGGAGGTGAGGTAGATATATTTATCTTGTTCACTTGATATCTATGCTCTTCTTGGCTTTGCAGACTAAGGTGTAGCTATGAAGTTCCTTCGTCGAATTATTTGTTTATGCTGAGCATATATGAGGATATGCACACCAGTTGTCATCTATTGATTAAAATACAGTTCTGTGCATCTCAGTTCTATGAAGATGTTGCTGGCTTTTGCTACTTTTTTCATATTATCCAACTCAAGTCGCATTCTTTCTTCAAACGTGTGCAGACGTATTGTTCTTTGCCTTTTGGAGGTACTCGAAATGAGAAGGCTGATAATTCAAACGTTCCTAGTAGGACTCTGCTACCTCGTCTGAAGGCAAGTTATAGAAGCCCTAAAGAAGGCAATTCATGTATTTCTAATACATTGTTGAATCAAGGCAATTCAAGTGACGGAAGACACTTATGGAGCTGTATTCCACTTAACTTTCTACATGCTTGTTGTAGATTCACAATATGATTTGTGTATTAGAAATAAAATTTTCTTTCTTGCTGTGAAGTCTTTCATTTTGTTGTACTTTTTTATTTCCTTTTAATAGGGAACATCGATTGCTTATAGATTTTTCAACCCAAATGACGTTACTTCCCCAACTTAGTACATATATAGTTTTGGGTATCCTCAGCAGACTTATGATTTGCCTACAGCTTGTCTCATTTCCTACTATGGGCTTATGACAACACACGAGTATCTTAGAGTTCTCAACCAGACTTCAGACATCAGTTAATGAATACTCCGTTGCAAAGGAAGTACTTTAGAAAACACTGGAGAATCAGTCTTCAAGTCTTAAGATCCCAGCATTCCAAGGCCGTAGTCTTTAAACATCTGTCATACGTTCTTTCATTGATGGTCTTTTGTGTTTCTTTCTTTTAATTTCCCTCTGTAATATCTACAACAGAATTTGCCAGGTAAACACTCCAGTACAATCATGGTGTGGTCATTTCAGTAAGGAGCATTTATCTTTTGCTGAATTAATCATTTTGGAACTTGCAATGTATTCCATGTATGATGGCCTAATTTACGACTTCTATCCGAAGAATGGCTTCTACTAAATACGAATAATCTACTAAATCTAAATGTTTAAGCAGACCCTACTTTATGAAAGTGTTAACTGAATAATAGTAAATGAATTCCTCCCTTCAGTGAAAAAGGAGATGATCACCAGAATCAGTGAGTACATTGGTTTTACCCAGAAAAAGGAAGCGGCAATAACAGTCTTTTAACCCCATGCCGGGGTTAAGGAACAGACTTATGGGTTACATGACATAGTTTTGATTCTCCACATCCACCAATTGCCTGCAATCTTATATTGGTATCATACATGGGGGCTTATGCTCACATCTCACTTGGTCTATGAAATCAGTGGGTTGTTTTCAGAGTCCTGTGGTTTATGGATTTAAGGAGGGGTTGGAAGTCATTTTAGAAAAATCCTGCAGTTCAGCTTTTTTTTTTGTAATCTGAACTTTCATCTATCAGCATATTTCAACAGCGGAACTGTAAGGACATGCACAAAAAAAAAAAAAAAAACCTTCATTTTTGCTTTCTGACAAAGGTAAATGAGTTTTGGGAGCAATCGGACAATCGGGCCTCACAACAGAGACATTAGGCGAAACGTGCCAGTTACCAATCCAGTTATCAATCCCCTACGACCCGTCGCATCAAAATACAAATCATAGTTTAGTCTTACTTAAATTGAAACGAGATGAAGCCAATTATCATGCGGCACCCGCGGAAGTCTTTTTTTAGCCAACCAAATTAGGAGTAAGTGGTTCTAGGTTCCGTATAGGTTCCACTTAGAACCTACCCTACATACCCTAAAACCTAAAACGTGGAACCTACCCTGTCAAAGGTTTTAAAGTCCACATAGGTTCCACCTATGTTCTTAATTGCACGATTACAATTAATCATCATCTTTAATGACCATTATATGCTGCTATAATATCATAACTTATATTTAAACATGAGAAGAATACGAACATTAACAAAGTCAAAGTCACAGTCATAAATATCGCTGGAAATAGAATCTTAAACTAATGGTTCCAAATTTAACACTTATCATCGAACGTTATGGAATACCACATGATCATACGACAACAAAAAAAAAATCCACAAAAAACTTATTCCAGATTCCACCTACCTAGACCCTAGAACCTAGCCCTCGAAATAGGTTCCCCAACTTTTTGAACCTGGAACCTACCTTACATATCCTGAAACCTTGAAACCTGACACCTACCTTACATACCCTAGAATCTAGAACCGCACAAGTTCTCACCGGTCCAAATCTCCGGTTCCAAGTTCTACCCTTGAATCATGCTCACCCCTAAACCAAAGCACTAACAAAAATCCCATTGGACTTAATTTGTCGGTATATTGGTACATAAAGACACAGTGTACAATGCATTTTTGCTATTAAAATTTAACGCATATGTGCATGGACAGCCCTCATGTTAACTGACTATTAGCAGGTTGATTCTAACTCAGATTCGCACTATGTCATTAATGAATTGAAAAGAAAAGTCTCCTACTGTAATTAGAAGTAACAACCAGGACACGTCACAGGAGCAAATCCCAGAAATTTCCTGGATATTGTCTGTCATATGAGAAAAAACAGTGTTTATTTCAGAATGAGCAAAATGTTGAATTAGTTTGATTTATGAGATGGGATCCACCAGGACAGGGAAAAGGAGACAAAACACCATCCCTATCAGTATCAGCTATCAAGCACGATCAAGATTCTCCAGTTACAAAAAGTTTGGGAACTTCTCAAACAAGGGAAGACTTCAGTAAAGACCCTCCCAAATGGTAGCGTGTTGATGCTCACTTTTCTGCTTCCACAAACTGAAGTCAGTTTATTATTAACTTGTGTGTTGAGTGAAGAACAGAACGGAAGGAGATGGGAGCTGTGATCATCCCACAGAATTTGCCGGTCGGATACAGATTCCATCCAACTGATGAGGAACTCGTGGATCATTACTTGAAGAACCGAGTCCTAGGATACATAGACTGTCCCTGCGTTTTTCCGGATGTCGACATCTGCAGGTGGGATCCTTGGGAATTACCCCAGAAGTTTCACGGTAACAACAGATACCTCTATTACCTTTCTTGCTCCTTTGATACAATTTCTCTCCAGCCATGATTTTCGAAAACTTATTGCCTTAAGTTTATGGGTTTCTGGAGCATAATATATATCATCAATCAGTGAAAAGTTGAGGGAATGACAGGTGAGTCAATCATTCCACTGGATGACAAAGTTCAAGAGTGGGGGTTCTTCTGTTTGCAAACACCCAAACAGGTTAAGAGATTGACTCCCTCGGGCTACTGGAAGAAGACTGGTACTGACCAGAATGTCAAGGCCAGAGATGCAAACAGAGTAATTGGTACAAAGAAAATATTAGTGTTCCACATAGGTCGGGGCTCCAAGGGCATCAATACCAAGTGGGTAGTCCATGAATATCATCTGCTCGCCAATGATGTACTCAATCTATCCCTCATTTAGTTTGTTACAGTTAATTATATTCTCAAGATGCATGAATTTGATAACATATCATATGAGAAGTATAGCCACAATAATCTGCAGAAACACTTGATTAAAAGTTTCCACAAGTCCTAAAGAAGCAAAGAAACATTATTTTCATCAGTTTCTACTACAGAAGATTGAATTCTTACACATATAAAGAGAACGATATTATATTGCCAAATTTGTGAGCAGAATATTTTACTGTTTAAGAAAATATGATAGGATGGTATGAACTGGCATTACATGGTCTTTTGACAGGCGCATAGGAATTATGTTCTGTGTTGGTTAAAGCATGCACGAGATGAGAAGGCTGATAAGTTAGTGCATGGAGCCATTAACCTGGCGGACTTAGATTTGGATCTTCGTCATCCTGATCATGAGGACTCATTACCTGAGGTGCGAAGGGAAAAAGTTCTGTTTATACATTTAATATCTGTCCTAATGAGTGGGCGAGCTGGGTTGATGACTAATCTTTTACTTGCAAATACAGCCATTGATTCAGGCATCTGAGGAAGTTACGATTGAAACTGAAAATCAGAATGAGATGTCGATTTCCAGTATGCCAGACAGTAACGTGCCTATTATTCCTCAGCAGGCCCAGATGCATGAAGAGCAAAGCTCACTTTCTAATGATTATCTGTCTATAGATAGGCGCAGTGACAAATGTTATGCTGTGCCCTATTCTCCGAGTGACGGTATTGAGATCATGGATCTCTGGAATGTTGGCTAGGGACGGATTAGTATGCCAAACTATCTTTCATATATAGATATATGATGGCCTTACTCGTACTTAGTTACTATATAGTTGACACAGGAGGGATGGAAGATGGATGTACTTGTAAAAGTGTAGTTGTGTGACTAGAGATTGTGAGTGTGTATATGGTGTAAACTATACCGTGGTGCTTATGAGCATCAGGTTGTGAAAGTATAGATACTTCAGTATATGCTTTGTGTAAGTTTCAGTGAGTGAAGGAAAACCATTGTGTAGCCCAACTATGCATTCCAAGCATAGGAAGTTATATATCTATTATGACTGGTTTTATTACCATGTTTTTTCTAGCTAATGAGTGGATGATCCAAGACTAATCAAATTTTGGATGCAACTCCTCCATCTGACTGCCTGCCGACACCAAATATGAGGGGAAGGCACAGGTATATCCAAATGTCGATTCAAATTTTATATAGAAACGTGTATTAAAAGCTCATCCAAGTGGCCAGGGTGGATCTTTGCATAAGTGCTTATCTAGATCTCTTGCATCTGATGTAGGAGATGGATCATTACAAACTCTTAACATTTATAGAACTGACGTCTCCTTCATTGTCATAGCAAATGACAATCACTACTTCTATGAATTCAACTAACGAATTATGCAACTTTCCGAACATTTATGCAACCATATGCGTCTTGACGGTAGTACCAGCGCAAATTCTAAAAGAGCATTATAATCAACTAATTTTTCATAATCATATAAAATGCACCATATCATAAACCATATCATTGCCACCAAATATTGAACTTAATATTTCATGTTGAATAGAAAAGTGGAGGGAGACCACATAAATATAAAAAGTTTAGGACCCGTATTGAAACGATGTGAGACAATATATCAACACCTCCCACGTGCAAGCCGGATTATGAGCATGATAGGATGAATATAAAGTTCAACCCAAAAACTTAAGGTGATAGGTGGAGGGAGACCATACGCGTAATATTTGGCTTGATTAAAGGTGGTGGGACCCACCTTAAAAGAATAATAATAAAAAATTAGTTGACAAAGTCAACAAAGGAAAAGCAAAGCAGAACAGTGGCGCTCAAATCTTTTAAAGAACCTAAGAGCTCGCAAAAACAGGGAAAAAGAAAAAGGAGAAAAAGAGAGGGGAAAGAAGAAGAAGAAAGGGAAAAGGGGATTGGGTCAAACGCCTTGCCAAGCCGATTCAGCTACGCATCGCAACGCCCAATAAATACTCGCGCCCTTTGTTCATTTGATTGGAGTAGATTTCGGATTAGGGCTTGAAAATTGGGGTTTTGTGAAATTTAAGCCGCGAAGTCCGATTTTTGTGTTGTTGAGCTATGGGTTCTCATGGAAATGGTAGATTATGTTGTTATGGAGCCGTGAAGTTTGGCGGGAGTGGTTTTGAAGCAACGGTTTGGCTAAAGTGAGAATTTTTGGGTTTCGTGTGCAAGCGTCACATTGCGAATAGCTTGTATAATTGCTTTAGGTGTGCGATTTGGTAGCGCGTATAAGTTGTGTTGTTAGTGTTTAAGCGTCGTTTAACCGTTTTGTAGTTGAGGTAGAGTTGTACTCGGTTTTGATGTCGATTCTTGTTTAATTGATAGGATTACGATATCGTCGGCTCGTTTAGCTACACATTGTTTGGTCGTAGGCGTTCCCAAGTAAGTAGTGCTATCTCTTCTTTGGTTATGTGAAATCAATGTCTTGAAATAATAGAGTTTTGATATATATGTATTGAACTAAGAGGAGCACTATGTCGCATAAAGTTGGATCGAGCATTTTCTACCTTTTTGTATTTGAGGATGGTTTTAGGAAATGTATTGTGAAAGGATATATTGCCTTGCGAATTAGTTTATACAATGAGTTCGAATATGATTTGAGAAAGGCTTTACGAAAGGTAATTCAAGCGAACGAGCCATGTTGCGGAAAGATTATATATTTGATTTAAGAAATCAATTTGTGATATATACATATATTCTGGATTGGTTTTGTGAATTATTAGGGATAATGGATTGATGTTCGTGATCGATGGGAACCCAATGAAGAGTTGTGAGTATGCATATTGTATAGGTATAAGGGCTAAGTGCTACACGGTGATGCGAGTCACGTGGGAGCCACCTCTAGGGCTTTGTACTGGTGATATAAGTGGGTCAAGAGCTAAGTGCTACACGGTGACGCAAGTCACGTGGGAGCCACCTCTAAGGCCTTGTACCATTGATGTTTGTAAGTTCTACATGGTGATGCAAGTCACGTAAGAGCCACCTTTAGGGCCTTATACCGTTGATGTTTGTGGGTTAAGGGCTAAATGTTATACGGTGATGCGAATCACATGGGAGCCACCTCTATAGCCTTGTACCGTCGATATATATTGGTCAAGGACTAAGTGCTACATGATAACGTAAGTTCGTGGAAGCCACCTCTAGAGCCTTGAGTTGGATATTGAGTATGGAATTGATCATTGATGTGTGATTTAAGATTGGGCAAAGGAATTGACTGTTGGTGTGTGATTGACGAGATTGATCAATGGACTTGACCATTGATGTTTAGATTGTGGTGGTGGATTTATTGAGTATTTCTGACTTGTTTAAGTATATGTTGAAATTAAATAACATATATTTGCTTTGATATGTACATTACATCTTGGGAATTAGGTATGAGTTTCTGATATTGCTTTATATATGCATAGTGGCTGCTCGATCTACTTAGAAGATATGTACTACTCATTGGACTGTGGTTGCTTACCCTCATCTTACAAATCTTTTTAGGTTCCTCGATTAGTGGCCAATATAGTGAGAATGACATTGATGGGGTCTTTTGGGAGTTAGGTACGGTCTTTTAAAAGAAAACAATTTGGTTGTCTGTTTGTGGCTGCGTCATCCCCCATTCTTGTTGGTTTCGAGGTGTGACAATATGAATACAAAGAGCAAATAGGATCCGTTGCCAAGCGATGTGAGATAATATTTCAACACATAGATAAGAATAATGTGAATAAAAATGTAAAATTTGGGTATATACTTCTATATTAAACAGTGAAGAGTACATGAGCCCTTTATGTAATGAGTATCACATCACTTGTGATTAAACTTTAAAATTCACGTCAACCATGACTAAGCCCCAAAATAGAATCGATCTGTGCACGTGTATATCACATCTTGATCAAATCCAACTCATAATCCGACATGCTTATTTACAGATATCATCAACATACTCCATCACCGATCTATTGTCCAGGTTCAAGAATTCATTCTACTTTATGAGAAGTAGGGTCTTGGGGAAATAGGAATCAAGATTTACATTCTTGAATTTCCATTGCTGATCTATTGTCCAACTGGTTGAAGAGGGTTGCTTACGCCATCACCAACTATCGTCCCGTTCCAGGTTAGAAAATTCTCGCTTTTTTTAGACGTAGGGTCTTGGAGAAATAGGAATCAAAGAACAATTTCTTGAATACTTCCCAAGCAGATTTAATAAAGAAGACACCGGGAAAAGATTTCTTGAGGCACTAAAGTAGGACGTTTTTTGGGACAATGGATCAAAATTGAAAGATTTAGCAAAGTAGTAAAATCTTAGGGTCCCATGGGGTTCAAAATCGAAAAATTCCCTTGTTGGTAAAATTTCAAAGGTACCGGTAATTTCTCAATCTTGTTAATAAAAAAGTTATCCAATTTTTGAGTTATCCGTCATAATTTTTTTTTAACCAAGATATTAGAAATTTATAAAGGAAATCGGCAAATTTTACGGCTTTTTCAATGACTCGACCGAAGAATCGCCTAACATAGTAAGCACATGAACTGACTCAAAAAAGCATTGGTGGGATCCAGCAACGACTCAGAGTCTCAACTTCCCTCAGGAAGTTCTCAGACTCATGAAGCAAGTCTTGAATTCTCCAGCAAATAAACCAATAAACAAGCAAGAAGAAAAGGGTGCACCAAATCCACCGAAAGGGCCAGACAGTATTACTTCCCAAGCAAGCAATGAAGAGGGGCATCAGACGAAACAAGCTTGACTCCAGCTCAAGGCGAGTGCAGTATAAATTCATCTCCTCATGAAAGGTTTGATTATCAAAGCCCCACAGGCCTTAAAGCATTCATGAGATGGAAGAGACTGCAACAGCCTTGGATTGTATCTCAGCGAGATTCTGAGTCAAGCCTGCCACAAGACTCGTCAATCATTACTTGGAGTTGAAAGAGGGAGCTACATTTTGGTACCCCGCACAGTCTGGGTTCCCAATCGGAACGCAGAGGTAGGTGTCTGCGTGCATGGACAAGGAGTCATGCACGAATATCACCTAAACTCTGTGGGTGCCCCGTACTGCTAGTTCCTGATTGGAATACACCGGCAGGGGTCTGCAAAGATTGTGCAGCTTGGCTGGAGAGACAAAAGGAAACAATATTTGTTAATAATTCGTGCCTTACGTGTTTTCCCATTTGATTGATGATGGCAAAGATACACAAGCACTTTATATGCATGCTGTGCTTGGTTTTGTAGACAAAGCTATAGATATTGTTTTTGGTTTTTTTGGGCCAGCAGCAAAGGAATAGATATTGAGTTTGTCAATGTACTTCATTACTTCTGCTGAGCTTATATCAGTACACTCTAGTCACGGTGTTTGGTTTCGAAGTTCGAAATAACGTTGTGCATCTCCGTTGTATGCAGAAATGTTGCTCCACTTTGCTGCTTTTCATATTTACTCACTCACCTTCCATTATTATTATCTTTTTCGGTAAGTACAGAAAAATTGTTCCTGGTCTTTAGAAGGAATACAAGATGAGAAGGCTCATAGTCTAGACATACCCAGTTAGACTCGGATGCCTTAACCAAGGCAGGTTAAGATGCCTCAACGAACGAGATCTACACATATTAGGTATGTCTTGTGGAATTAAGGCGATCCAAGCAACCGGAGACAATTGTGAAGCCATATTCAACTTAATTTAGTTTCCACATGCTTATTGTAGAGCACAATATGCCTTGTGCACTAGAAGCACAATGCTCTTTCTAGTCAAAAAGTCTGTTTCTTTCTTTCCTTCTTTTTATTTTGCGCTTTATCACTAGAACCTGGATCTACCATAGGATTTTTCAATCGGAATTGCAATATTTATGCAATGCAGTACATAGAGATAGACATCAACCAATTGATAATTTGCCTACAATAAAGAGTACAAGTATCTCGGAGTTCTCGATCAGTAGATGTCACTGAAGACCCTGGTGGGAAGAAAATACTGGAAAAATATATCAGGGACTCAATCTTCAAGATTTAAGATCGTCCAGAGTTTTAGTGCTGTAGCCTTTAAAAATTAGTGTATGATTTTTCATGATTCTTATTTTTCTTTTGGCAATAAGGCACCAGAAGTACCAAAACTTGTGTACGGAGATCATTTTAATGCCAAAACTTTTCGCCAGCTCACTTAAGTGCCAAAATCGGAAAAAAAAAGATCACTTAAGTTCCAAATCGAAGAAATTCCGGCAAAGCCCTCCACATGGATTTTTAAATTTATTAATAACCTTACAAATTAAATTAAATTTAAAAATAAGCTAAAAATTTAAAAAAAGAACAAAAGGAAGATTCGTGATTGAAGCAACGGTGAGGAGCTTCCTCTTTTTTTAAGCTTATTTTTAAATGAAATTTTTTTTATTGCTAACTGGACCTCCGGCGAGCCATGTCAGCTTAAGATATTAATAATAAAAAAAGGCCACGTCGGATTTAGGGCTACCACGTTAGCTTTAAATTATAGTTGGCACTTAACTGATCATTTTTAAAAAAAGTTGACACTGAAGTGAGCCGGCAAAAAATTTTGGTACTAAAATGATCTCCATACACAAGTTTTGTCACTTATGGTATCCGTTTGCCTTTTTCTTCTATAGTCTTGACGAAAGAATATGTGATGCAACTCTGTAGTATACTCAAGAGAGAATAAACAATATTGCTGTGATGCAACTTTACTCATGATATAAAACAAAAACCCACCTGAATTTATGTAATTACTTGGAGCGTGCATAAGCGTAAGGTCATCTTTCTTGAGTGAGTAATAAACCTCTCTCCTTTTGCTGCTGCTGCAATTTTCACTTGGGATCGCCTGATAATATCCCGAGTTCATCTTTCTTGAGCGACTCAACCTTTCATTGGTGGGAGCTGATACTGAACTTGCTGAGATTTTTATCTCACTCGTTGTTGTTAACCGTTTTTCAGAACCATAGATCGGATGGTTGGCAGGTGCAGTTCGAGGTGCTCTCACGTAGAAAAATTTAAGTTAATCCAACCCCCAGTATCTTTTGTTGATCGTGAAGGAAGTAGCCTGAGAGTGAGGGCATGCAACATATACTTCTTAGGGTTAACGTGTTTATAAATAAATGAAAGTGTGTTTTGGTGTTGTTGTATGATATGTTGTTTTCCTTCTATCCCTATTGTGTTTGTTGAGCGTTTGTTTCTCGTTTTCGAATGCGCAATTCAAAAGATAAAATGAATGGGTCGCCGACGCGTCCTAGAACGTCGCATTTATTATTGACCTAAAGGATAAGTGTATCCGGATGGTCATATGCTCGAGGGTCCGGGGCATGACAAAATCACCAACTTTCACTTGAGTCCCATATATGCCTCTATTAACACTCTGTCCAAAATCGTTCTTAGTGATGTGGCATTTTCACATCATTGCTTTAGGCTTTTTTTGTTTTTTGTTTTTTTACAAATTTCAAATCTAGGAAGACATCTTTTGGAGATGAATTTCCATGTCAACCTAAATGACGTGTTTATTGGATATGAAATTTGAGTAAAAACTAGAATAATTAGGGTTGGCTTTCTTCAATTGCTCTTAGTCTTAAGAGAGTCTTCCTTTCATCTCGGTTGGAGATCTTTAATTTGTGTTCAATCTTCAATCTCTTGTGCTAGAGAGTCTTCCATCTTTGCTGTTGGCGAGCTCGCACTCGAGACACTTGACTTGGGACGCTCGAACAACTCGCACTCACGAATTTTTCATCTCTCGATTGTTAAGAGAAATTTTGGACGGAGGGTTAATGGGAGCATATTTGGGATTTAAGTCAAAGTTGATGGTTTTTTATAAGATAAAAAAAGTTTATGGTATAATTGGGACTAGACCTAAAGTTAGGGCTTTTTTGATGAGATAAAAATATTAGGATAGAATTTGGATTGGACCAAAAGTTGAGGATTTTTTAGGATATTAGGCCAATTAGCAGCAATTATTGAACATGTTGATAGATTTGGGATTAAAGTGAAGATTTGAGATTTTTTTTAGACAAAAAAAGGTTTAGGGCAAAATTGGAATTAGACCAAAGGTTAGAGATTTGTTGGGGAATTAGGCCTCAATATTTGTCAGTTGAATTACATTTTGTGGAAACTGCTGGCTTCACGAGTGATTTACATAATCAACAGCTACTTTATAGTCTACCAAGGATAGGTTTTTGTTTCCTTTCGGTTGTTTTCTGGGTTGGTATGCCTAGATCATTATGGTACTACCGAATCTAGCTTGTGCAAGAATATAATTTGCCCAAAATGGTAATGTTCGTTGGATCTCTAAATTACATTTGATGCTTTGTTACATTAAAATGAACACGTATTGACATATA
>BCNH02000008.1:23067995-23083137 GCA_001662345.2 Metrosideros polymorpha var. glaberrima | reverse complement strand
GAGATTTTGTGGGACCACTACCGACTGTTTTAAAAGCTTAAACTGTTAGATGAAGGCATAGTTTATATTTAATCACTCTAACATAACCGAAACTGAATATTAAGAGTGAGGAATATGAGAGAGCTTACATTTAGAGACATTGGTACACCAGTGACTTATATCAAGCTGCCCAACAAAATCCAAAACATAATTCATGATGTGAGAAGGCCATAAACTTATGGATCACCTTAAGACAAGGTCCACGGGACGGTTCATATATGTAAGGACAACCTGTTTTCTTGCAAATTAGAAATACTCTAGTATAGATAACAGTTCACATAAGGATTTCCAACATAGTGGCCTCTCTCTCTCTCTCATACCTACCATGTAAAACAATTTGTCACTGCCAGAACAGCATTGTAGCGATGTTACTAATTGCCACTGATGATAAATCTTGATGAAACAGATTGAGTGGCTCGATTGCCCAACAAAGAAGATGAGATGACCATGCTGAAGGAACAGTGCAAGTTAGAGATCATAATAAGGCTTGACCGTTGGAAAAAGATTAATTTACCCTGACTACGCTCAAGTTTTGTCCAAATTGTCGTTGTATTTTCACAAACTACTTTTCCAGGAGTGTTAGAAAGTATTTAACTTAGGCAGACTTCATAGAATGAAGTCTCTTGAGACAATCAAGGGAAATAAATGGTGATTTGAGGGAGATCTAGTTCTGTTTGTTTGAGCTTTAAAAAAAGTACTTAAGGTATCATTGCGTTCCCTCCAAATTAGAGTGGTCTTAAAAGTAAAGTTTTAAAATACAGGGGTGTTACAGTGATTTGGTCAAAACAGTGCAATGTTGGAGTAATAAGAATGGTAAAAGATAGAAAAAGAATCCCATTAAAGTGCCAACTTTTACTCCTTTCTTTTGGCAGAATGACCCCACAAGAGGAATCTGTCCACCACGCATGGGGAGGGACAGAGAAAAAGAGAAAAGAGTGGAGAAGGACATTCACGTGACTAAAAGATGATAGGGAAGGCCATCAAACTTCCTCAAGAAGGTGAGAAAAATCTTAAAGAATTCTGCAAAGAGGACAAAAGGGGAGGAATAAACAAGGACAGATGTGGGATCCATCAAGCACTATGGATTAACTTCTCAAGCAAGGGGGAGACTTCACCAGACAAAGTTGCTGGATATGAATCGTGTACTATAAATGTAGCACTTCCATGCTCAAATTTAATAAACATCTCTAATTAAAGCCTCTCTCTCTCTCTCTCTCTCTCTCTCTCAGCTTAGCTAAGAATCACCAAGAGAGTATATTGTCTGAATAATTTTGTTTGGGGTCCTAGTTATTGGTTACTACCTTCTTCTTGGGAATTTTAATTCTTGTGGCAGTCCACTAATTGTGCCATTTTACTCCTCCTTTGATTGTTAGTTAAAGTGATTGATTATTTTTTAGGGATAACTTTTACAGATTTGAGAGCAATGCGACTTCTTTTCAATTTTTCTGCATCTATAATGGCTGGCAATTGTTACATAAGGAAAATGTAGTCTCAACCTTCAAGCACACCTTTTAGATGGTTCAGGACAGGGTTAACCAACTGGGAGAAGTAATAAGTAAACTTTTCATCCTGGTACAAAGTTTCATTTTCATCGACATACCATACACTTAGTTTATTTCAGTCCATCCCTAACTTTCGCTACTAGATTTTCTCATCCCTACTGTTTTGCTGCCTTATTAGGTTCATATGCATGTATCATAAAGTGAATAAGCAAAAGAGTCGTTGAGTGACTAATATGAAAAAGGATGTGTATTACAGGGATGACAGCATAACTGCGCTTCTTATATCCGTCTGTTTTTTTCTGTTTTTTCTTCGGTCTTTCCCTAGATGATTAGGAGTAGGGCAAGAACCAAACTAGTTTTTGCTGCAGAAAACACAAGATGGAGAAAAAGGGTATTGCAATTAGGAATGGAGTCTAGTTTACCAATTTGAAGTTCACATCAGTTGAAGCTGGCAATTTCAAGAGGATTGCTGATTTCCCAATAGTTGTAGGTCCCTGATTAAGACTGTTATTGCATTTCGATGGATATTACCCAAATGTTTTGGTCATGCCCGAGAGCTTGAATGTCCTGCACGAATATCACCAATCTTTTTCCTGCTAGAAAATACTCTATCCGGAAGAACCAGTCCTCTAATTTTTCTCAAGGAGCTCATTATCCTGTTCAAAAGCCTCTTCTCTCATTTTATTAGAATGGAAGTGTTTCGTCATAGAAAGAACTCAGTAGTTTGGTATGAAATTCTTGGATTAACTCACTCGAGGTATCGTCCGCTGGCCCGTCCCATACCGAGCCTCACGGTTTTATTCTTTGATGTACAAGCAGGCACTTGCACAGGAGATCACTCATCCTGGCAGTGCTCTAACCTGAGCACACTTATCTTTGAAGTTCTAAAGCAAAGCTTGCCGTTACGTGAAAAGGCACCTCTAGAGTTAATTTCAGTTTTCACATGTGGTATATACATAGAAGTTTAGACTTGTGACATTAGTTTTCACGAGAATTTACCCTGACAGATACATTTATGTTCTTGCTATTATGATAGGGATCGTGCTATTAGTATAATAGGATCTTTCAATCTTATGAACATAAGATCAAATTGATGAATATAGCGTACCCAAATCAAAAGAAGCCATTGTTGATCCAATGAGAGAGAAGATGTCTTCCTATGGGTATAAATATTCACCACTCTCCTCTATAATTGTTGTGATAGATGTGTATTTTTTTTCTTTTCCAATTTTATGGAAAAAAGGCGGAAGCGTAATAATGGATGCTATATTCTCCACCAAAAGGAGATCTTATATAGAGGGAGTGATGGGAATAACTCTAGAGTTGTCAAATCTCAACCGTCCATCAAGGTTTAAGATATGGGTCTTACAAGCCCAATTGTATATTACAAATATATGACTCATAATATATTTAATTAAATTTGGCTCATGTCAAATATTAAATAATAGACCTGATAGGTCACATAATTGGATTGGACCTCATCAAGTCCAACATGTGATACTAAGATGTGATTGCATATGAGTCGTTGTTTAGCTTTACTAATCAAAGTAAGGCCGAATATTTTTAGTATCGAGTATTTATGTTGTACTTTGTTGTTGGTCTTAACGTAACAACTACTTATGTCCGTTTGTCTTTCTTTGTGAGCAAATTATTGTTTTGGTTAGTCTCAGAGGAATCAGTAGATAAGAAGGCCGCAGATAATCACATTTTAGCATAGTACTGAAAAGAGAGCCGCTTCACCATAGGTGACACAAGTGAGCTTCACTTCACTATCTCAAGACATGATGCCTTGACAAAGAAACTATCGAATGTGTTGTTGGAAAACATATCAAACGCTTACCAAGTCCACTCATGTAATTCCATTGCGGCTTAATGAGACTTTCATTTTTTGTCTGCTCATTTTATCTACAGCATTTGAACAGAATTAGCTTATTATCAACATGATGTTCTTTCGAACCCACAACAGAATTACTTCATGAGTCTCCCATCAAGTAATGTGTGAGTCCATCATCCGTTTCATCATCAAATAAAAAATGTTCCCCACATCGTAAGGGGTCCAGTAACAGAAATGGAACATTTTACTACAACTCGCAAAATGGATCATGTACCCATTTTGTAACTCAGTTTTAATACTCATATTTGACCCATTTAGCCTAGCAAAACAAGTCTGTCTCTTCATCTCTCTCTTTCATCCTCACGATCGTCTCTCTCTCTCCTCACTCCCGCTCACTCATCACTGTCGGCCGTTAGTTGCCAGTCGCAGTCGTCAATCACCGCCGGTCGTGAGCCCTAGTTGACATCAGTCAATCGATGACCCTCGCCAAACGTAGAAGAAGGAAAAGAAAAAAAAATCTGATTTTTTTTTTAATTATAAAAATTGTCCACAATGTTTCAGCAATATATATTTTTTAAAAAATTTATCTGAAACAAGTTTTTCTAAATTGCATTTAAAATTGAAGCGTTTTAGCAATATGGATCGAGTCAAGCATGTGTCTCTAGATTTGTGTTGCATGGAAATGGGTTAAAACGGGTCAATATGGGTCGAACCAATTTCGACCTGATCCACTTATTTGATGAGCCTACATTTTACCCAAACCTATAGACCAATTTTGTTACTATTGCATGCAGATTATTATAACATTAGAAGAGTTATTCCCACTACTTGGCTAAAATTCTATAATGAAGATTCTTAGGATGGCAGAAAGACAATTTATACATCTGAGCATAATCTAGTGGGTGTCATCATAAGATGATTCATTAGTTCAGGCTCTTCCAGTGATCCACGCAACCGCTATTCTCACAATGTTTTTGCATAGTTTGACAAACAACGTTGCTCAGCGAACGATAGATGGATAAATCATTATTGGAGTTGCTTCCTATATTTCCATTTTGGAGTCAAAACTCATGTTGGTTTTATCTCTCAGATGAATATCAGAATATGGGTCGGGGGATGCTCTTTTATGGCTTTTGAATTGGAGTGACCTTGTCGTAAAAAAAATTTGGAGTGACCTTAAGCTTTTTTGGCACGTAATCCAAGGCTAGGCTCTTTGCAAATTGCATCTAAAAGACAAGTGTTCAAGCCAATAAATCTTGTAATAAATTTTGTATATTACCTCATAAGATTGAGAGATTATTTTGTGAGCGATTGTCAAAGCTAAACATCATGTGAATTATTGAGAATAACTGGGGGAGGGAAAACACTAAGTGTTTAAGTAACTCAAGTGTAATTGTAATCTACATTGTGTCGCTTGACTTATAGTATCTTGTGCTACTCTTCCTATGAAGTAGGTCACATTGATCGAATATTGTTTTGTTTATTTTATTTTTCGATCGCTTGTTTTTTTCGCAACAAAACAAAATAGTGACATTATTAATATGTTTTGGAGATATGTATTGAGTATATATCTAACCAACTACGCAGGTAGTAGGATACCATACCATAAACAAGAAATGACTCCTGCCTTTTGTGAATAGTGTTTCTTCAAATCTAAATGAGTTATTCTTAAACATATGTTTCTGCTATTATTAGTTCACTCTTTTGGTAAACTATCTTGATATTAAAATTTTGACCAAAAAAAAAATCATCTTGATATGAAATTGGATAATCAAATTAAGTTATTCTTCATGGGAAGTTTAATGGGAATCAGTTTTATTCATTAAACGGTAGGATAATCCAATCATCATCATCTTCGATACACTTGCTTGAGTAAATCAATCTCTTTTGGTCTAAAGATATAAAGAAACTAATCCCGAATTGCGAGGTTTCATAAGATCAAGCACAGAGGATTAACCTTCTAGAAAAGCTAAAGGACAATAACGACTTCAAGTCCAGAGAGTACTCTAGAAACCCTATTTGCTTTTTAGTGATGAATGATTACCAATAGTGAATTGGTCACACTCACATCCCAACTGTACAAGCATAGGGAAACTGACCCAGATATTCTTTTACTTGAAGAACGCGGACTCAAACACATAATCAACATTAACCTATGCTGAAAACATATATTTCCAGTTATATATCAGATAAAAGAATAAGCTGGTTACAGCATTAGATTTTAAGGTATAACCAAAAGAATATAATGAGTAGTACAAATCTCTTCTAAATAGATTGAGTATCCATTGTGCATTTTTATAAAACAATACCAAATAAACATTTATCCAAAATGTTGTAAATAATATAGGTACACGATTAAAGATGACATTTGAAATCAAAACTCCACCTGATATCAAAATATATATACACATCCAAACTTATAAATATATATATATATCCGATCAACAGGTCACATGATTACATAATTAGAGTTTTTCTACAAACCACAAAAAGGCATATGTACATATCCACTAAAATGCCAAACTAAGCACTCTACAAATGTATACCACTCATACTAAAACCCCATCTATCAAAAAGCTCCTGCTAACACGATGCTCACATCCTACTCATGACTCGCTGAAGAACCTGAAAAGTCAGTAAAATGAAAGGAATGAACTACCACGGCTCAGTTAAGAATACATTTCTTCTAAGCGGATCGAACAATCACTATACACATTTCAAATACATAACATAATTGGATTTCTCCAAAATCAAAGAATTATTAACTTTCAATACCAAAATGAGTTATATTCAACTTCCAACATAATGTATAGGTAGTAGAAATACCATTTTTTAATCAAAACATCGAAACAAATATCAATCTCATCAAAACACAAGCCAATGGTCTATCCATTGGCAAATCTCATCAAAACATACGTCAGTCTATTCATTGACCAATCTCGCACTCAAATATCAAACCATGGTCATGCATAACGCCCCCTGACATAGGCGACCAAGATTGTCCCATTAACAAGGTCTCCACCTACAATGCCGGTGGCTCAGCCCACAAGGATAACATAGACTAGTATGCGCATACCCACAAACCCTTCATCAGGTTCACAGCAATAGAGTACCACAATCACATCCTTAAATATCCACAATCAACATTAGAAAATCATTTCATAAACCGGTTTCGCAAACCAAATCACAAATACTTTCACAATTCCATTTATCAATATCACAACTCATTTACGAACCAAAACATCGCAATTCAACTTATTTGACATAATACATCTCACAAACTCATCTTAAACTATTTCAAACAACAAATAGGGTAATAAATGTCCGATCCGAAGTTTTGCATAAAGAATACAATAAAAATCCATTCCTTTTCAAAGAAATACCAAAAACGCAATTTTTCCTCAATTCATAATATATTTTTCTATCTCTTCACAATATGAGTTTTATAAAAACCAAAGAAGAAATAGTATCACTCACCTGAAAAAGTTGAAAACCAACCTACGTTGGTTACTTGAGCCGACGCACACGTTTTCTTATCAAATATATGAAAAACGGTATCAAAAATTGAATAATACGCTACTCTAACGCATGACTCAACTGAGTAAAGCCTATTTGTCACTAAAATGAAACCTATGCACCAACGAAATGCTCATTCATAGCAGACATGCATGCTGTCCACTATGTGCAGCTTGTGCGATAAATTTAAACGCACCATAACTCCCTCCACCGAGTTTCGATTAAATTGAGCTTGAAGGCCAAAGAAAGCTCTTTTAATGTATTTCAAAACTCCTAACATGACTCCTCCAGAATCTGTTAGAAATCGACAAAAACAGATGCAACATGTTCTGGTTGCGCACTGTTCATTGCGTGTGTCAAACTTCAAAATTTCATTTCGGACAAACTGTAAGTCCAAACTGTGTTCCGTCGACTCGCATGACTTCACATCGCCCTAAACTTCCATTCTAGTATAAAAACGCAACTAAACGGCTCCAAAATCTAACTTCGTAGCTCAAATTTCGCATAATTTCGAATTTCTAACCTAAATCCAAAAACTACTCTAATTAGACGAACGAGGAGTGCGACCACTTACCAAGTGCTGCGATACGTAGTGGAATCGGCTTGGCGAGATCACCACGGTGCGAACACACACTTTTTTTTCCCCCTCTTCTTCCTCTCCTTTTCTCCCTTTCTTTTCCCCTATTCTGCGAGCTCTCGATTCTCTAAATGAACCCATGAAGCCATTGTTCTGCTTTTGCTTTTCTCTTTTTCCTTGCACAAGCTCTCGGTCTCTCTTTTATAAACTGAGCGCCCCTTTCCCTATTTTGTCGACTTTTCACCCCATTTTCTTCTCTCTTTTTTGGTCCCACTATACTAACCAAGTAAGAAAAATCCAAAATATTACATTCTACCCTCCTTACAAAAATTTCGTCTTCGAAATTTACACATACCTCAATCATCAAACAAGTGAGGATATTTGCGTCTCGCCTCCTCCTCAAACTCCCATGTAGCATCCTCTCCGTATAGTTTTACCATTGAATCTTTACATAAGGGATAGTGTGTTGTCGCAGCACCCTATACTCCCTATCAACTATACAAACAGGCTACTCTTCATACGTTAGGTTCTCTGTTAGTCTCAAAAGTGTAAAATCTAGTATGTGTTCAGGATTTGGCATGTATTTCCACAATAAGGACACATGGAACACATTATGTACCCCTGATAGTGCTGGTGGCAAAGCCAACTTGTAAGCAACTTTGCCAATTTTCTCTAGAATTAATAATAGTCTCACGTAACTTGGACTCAATTTTCCACGAGCACCATTTCTCATAATGCCCTTCATAGGAGAAACTTTAAGAAATACATGATCCCCTACATCGAACTCCAACTTGCGCCTTTTGAGGTCTGCATAACTTTTTAGACGGCTTTGTATTGTTTTCAAACGTTCTTGGATCAACTTGACTTTCTCTTGAAATCGTTGTATGAACTTGGAACCAGTTAGTCTTTTCTCACCAATGTCGTCCTAACAAATAGGAGTTCTGCATTTTCGACCATACAAAACTTCAAAAGAAGCCATCTTAATGCTGGAATGATAGTTGTTATTATAAGAAAACTCCGCTAAGTATAGGTGTTCATCCCATGAACCACCAAAGTCAATAACACATTAACTCAAAATATCCTCTAACGTTTGAATGATTCTTTCCAACTGACCATCTGTTTGCAGGTGAAAAGCTGTGCTAAAGTTGAGTTTAGTACCCAACGCTGCCTATAAACTCTTCCAAAAGTTGGACACGAACCTTGGATCCCTGTCAAAAATGATGTTCACTAGAACTCCGTGAAGCTTCACTATCTCATTGACATATCATTTCGCCATGTCTTCCAAGGAAAGGCCAAATCGATATGACAAAAAGTGTGCAGGTTTTGTCAATCAATCGACAATCACCCATATAGCATTCTTACCACTTGGCATTCTTGGTAGACCGACGATGAAGTCCATCATAATATGCTCCCATTTCCATTTCGGTATCTTGAGTGGGTGTAGCTGTCCACCTAGTCTTTGATGCTCAACTTTTACTTGTTGGTAAACTAGGTATTGATCGACGAACTTCACGATATCTTTCTTCATATTGATCCACCAAAAGTTTTCCTTCAAATCCCTATACATCTTAGTGCTTCTTGGATGAATCGAAAATCTAGTGCTATGAGCTTCCTGCAGTATCTCTCTTTTCAATTCTGAATCATCGGGAACACATACTCGACCACGAAACCTCAACGACCCATCTACATGGATACTGAAGTCCTCTTGTTTTCCAGCTTCTACGCCATCTCTAATCTTCCCCAACTAAGGATCCTCACTCTGTTTTGCTTTAATTCTATCAATCAATATTGGTTGTACTTGAAGATTAGATAATCGAGCACCAAGTTGATGTACCATTACCTCTAAGTCCAGCTTCCTCATATCTTCCAGAATAGGCTTTTGAGAAGTGATCAATGCTGCCATGTTCCGAGAAGATTTGCGACTTAAGGCATCTACTACTACATTTGCCTTACCTGGATGGTAATTAATCGACAAGTTATAATCTTTCAAAAGCTCTAACCATCTCGTCTACCTCATGTTTAGTTCTTTCTAAGTGAAAATATATTTCAAACTCTTATGATTAGTAAAAACTTCACATTTCTCACAATACAGGTAATGTCGCCATATTTTCAAAGCAAAAACAACTGCCGCTAACTCTAGGTCATGAGCAGGATAATTTTTCTCATGAACTTTCAACTGTCTGGAGGCATAGGCCATGACTTTACCATCTTGCATAAGAACACAACATAAACCTTCTTTAGATGCCTCACAATAGATTGTGAATTTGCCACTTCCTGAAGGCAAGGTTAGTATCGGAGTTGACACTAACCGCTTCTTCAACTCTTGGAAACTGCACTCACACTAATCAGACCATACAAACTTAACTCCCTTATGAGTTATGCGAGTAAGTGGACCGGCAATTTTAGAGAATCCTTCCACAAATTGTCTGTAATAGCCTGCTAACTCAAGAAAACTTCTCACTTCTGTGACATTGGTAGGGGAATTTCATTGTACAAATGCTTCAACTTTCTTTGGATCAACTAAAATGCCATCCTTCGAAATTACATGGCCCAAAAACTCTATATGATCTAGCCAGAAGTCGCACTTACTGAATTTCGCATACCACTTCTTCTCACGCAAAGTTTGCAAGACAAACCTCAGGTGTTGCTCGTGTTCCTCCAAACTCCTCGAGTACACCAAAATATCACCAATGAAAACCACAATAAATTTATCAAGATACTGCTTGAACACCTTGTTCATCAAATCCATGAAAGCAGTAGGTGTATTCATTAACCCAAAAGGCATGACAAGAAACTCATAATGCCCATACCTTGTTCTAAAAGCAGTTTTAAGAACATCGCCTGCTTTTATCTTCAACTGATGATACCCAGAACAAAGGTCGATCTTAGAGAAAACATGAGCTCCTTGAAGATGATAAAAAAGATCATCAATCATCGGTAAAGGATATATTTTTTTATTATTATCATCTTGTTAAGTTCCTGATAATCTATGCAAAGCCTCATGCTACCATCTTTCTTTTTTACAAAAAGAACTGGAGCTCCCCATGGTGACACATTCGATCTAATAAAACCCTTATCCAATAACTCCTGCAGCTGTGTTTTCAATTCATTCAATTCCAATGGTGCCATTCGATAAGGTGCCTTAGAGATGGTGCTATACCAAGCATTAGGTCCATGCAGAACTCAATCTCTCTATCAAGAGGCAAACCAGGTAAATCATCAGAAAACACATCAGGAAACTCTCTTACAATCGGAATATTTTCTAACTTTACGACCTCCTTACTTGTGTCTTTTACACAAGCCAGATAACCACAACAATCCTTCCATAGCTTTCTTGCTTGCATAGTTGATATTAATCTTGGAAAAGTACCCATACAACTTCCCGAAAAAGATAATTTGGGCTGATTTGGAAGTCGAAAAATAACCTTCTTGGAATAGCAATCAATGGTAGCATGATATGTTGATAACCAATCCATTCCTAGAATAATGTCGAAATCTCATATATTTAACACAACCAAGTCTCCAGGCATTTCAACATCGTCAATTTGGAGCATACATCTCTTGAACACATGATAAGCAATCAAGAAATCACCAATGGAAGTATCGACACGCAATTCACATTCAAGAGGCTCAGGTAGCACATTAAGTCTTTTTGCAAATTTCGTAGAAAAAAAGGAATGCGTAGCACCAGGGTCGAACAACACATAAGCATCTCGTGAGACAATAGAAATATTACTTGCAACAACTTTATCAAACATCGTTGCATCTTCCTTTGTCATCCCAAAAACTTTTTCAGTTGCTCTTTGTCTTTGCTAATTTTCCTATGGACCACCAGCTGAAAAGGTAGTTTTCATTATGGGACAAGTACAAGCTAAATGTCCATGTTGCCCACATACAAAACATATCCTGCTATCCCCAGGGACATTTTTCAATGTAGGACAATCGTGCTCAATATGTCCCAAATCCCCACAATTAAAGCATGCTGCTGTATTACGATGACAAAGGCCACGATAACGTTTCCCACAGGTAGTACAAGAGGCCTAGATTGCTCTGAATTCTAGACTTTCTTGGCTGATTAAAACTTATTTGCTTCCCCCTACCACTTGTATAAATTTCTTTGAAATTAACATACTTTGGCCTCTTATACCGAGGAGCAACTTGTGTCTCGCACCGTAAGATCCCTTGTTCAACCTTGATCACTCTTTCTAGCACATATTTACATATTGTTAATAGCAAAGGCTCAAGGGCGGCACAAATCTTAGGTCGAAGTCCTCTTTGGAAGTGTTCAGCTTTCTCCTTCTCATCGGCCAGAAAACGCTCCGCAAATCTACTCAACTGATTAAAGCGGCTTGCATACTCTAGAACGGTAGAGTCACCTTGGGATATATGTATAAAATCACTTTTCATCTGCACTTGGAAAGATTGTGGAAAGAATTGGAATCAAAAGCATCTGCAAAATCCTTCCAATATATAATAACATTCCTGCCTCCAAAAGCGGGTTTCATTCCTTCCCACCAGTACTCAGCTTCACCCTCCAGATATTGGGTAGTAAAGCTACCTATTCAATCCTCGGGGACTCCTTCAGCTCTTAAGATCCCTTCTGTTTTTCTAATACACCGCTCAGCCATAAAAGGATCAACTTTCCCATCCTAGATAGGTGGCTTAACACTTCTGATATTAGCAAAGGTGCTTGAGTCAGCGCTGCCATCCTTACTTAATTCTTTTGCTTGATGATACTAATGAATCATCGCTTGAGTAAAATCAGCAATGGGATTAGGCTTTTGGGACTCCTTACTGACTTCCTGCACATCAAGACTTCTGTTATGATGATCTTCTAAGTTCCTCTTTGAAGCTGCCCTTTGAGAAACTTGAGGCACATTACCATCATCGGAGGTAACCACTAGCTTGCCCTTTCTATTCTTGAGAAGGGAGGTAAGCGGCTCTGAGTCAGAACTCATGATTGCCTAAATCCAAAAAAGAAACATAACCTTAGTGTCTAAACAACTAATGTATTAATATCTATCACATAGTCTCACAACGTCCCATTTTAATACGCAGAAAGATCAAAACCTATGTTCTGATACCAACAAATGTCACGCCCCCAATTCGACCAAAACAAGGGTAATGACACGACCGTCCATTTTACCCAAAGGACCAGTCTCAACAGTAATAAAAACTCCACCTGATATCAATCAAAATATATGTACACATCCAAACTTATATATATCCAATCAACATGTCACATTATTACATAATTAGAGTTTTTCTACAAACCACAAAAAAAACATATGTACATATCCACCAAAATGCCAAACTAAGTACTCTACAATTGTATACCGCTTATACCAAAACCGCTTCTATCAAAAAGCTCCTACTAACGCGACGCTCACATTCTACTTACGACTCGCTGAAGAACCTGAAAAGTCAGTAAAATGAAAGGAATGAACTACCACGTCTCAGTTAGGAATACATTTCTTCTAAGCAGATTGAACAATCATTATGCACATTTCAAATACATAACATAACTAATTTTCTCCAAAATCAAATAATCATAAACTTTCAATACCAAAATGAGTTATATTCAACTTTCAACATAATGTATAAGTAGTAGAAATACCATTTTTTAATCAAAACATCAAAACAAATATCAATCTCATCAAAACACAAGCCAATGTTCTATCCATTGGCAAATCTTATCAAAACACACGTCAATGGTTCATCCATTGACCAATCTCACACTCAAATATTAAACCATAGTCATGTATAACGCCCTATGATATAGGCGACCAAGATTCCCCCCTTGGCAAGGTCTCCACCTACAATGCCGATGGCTCAGCTCACAAGGATATCTTAGACTAATATGCACACACCCACAATCGGATTCATAGCGATATTGAGTACTACAATCACATCCTTAAATATCCACAATCAACATCAGAAAACTATTTTATAAACCGGTTTCACAAACCAAATCACAAAAACTTTCACAATTTCATTTATTAATATCACAACTCATTTACGAACCAAAACGTTGCAATTCAACTTATCCGACATAACACATCTCACAAACTTATCTTAAATCATTTCAAACAACAACTAGGGTAGTAAATGCCCGATCCGAAGTTATGCATAAAGAATGCAATAAAAATCAATTCCTTTTCAAAGAAATATCAAAAACACAATTTTTCCTCATTTCATAATATATTTTTGTGACATTCGGAAATTTCTGCATTATATTTATAATGCGTAGGAGGTCGTAGACAATATATATAGCATGTGGAAGTCTTAATTGAGTGTTTTGTGTAGAAATCGCAGAGGCCAAATCGTATTTTACGTCTCCATTGGTTTCCCGTAAATGTTTTCGTTAGGATTAAATTATTGGATATATGCATTCGGATTGATTTTCTAGAGTTACGACAACGTTTGCAACACCGCGTTATTCCATTTCAAAGTTCGAAACGCTCCGAATTTTCATATTGAATGAGTGTCAAGTGTGAAATTTACTGAGTTGAACATTCTCGTGCGTTCGGTATACTTTGCCAAACATTTTGATAAGTTTAAAATATTTTTCGAGTTTACCAATATTTAGAACGGTTACTGATTTCCATATTTTCGCATTGATTACTTCGTTTATGTACTGATTTATAAGATAACTTGATAACTTATAAAATATCTTCGTTTGGGACCATGTTGTTAAGACAAATGTCACTTTTACATAAGCCCACATCTTATAAGATCTCTACCAAGTATTTTAATCCAAATAATCATTACTTTTTAACTCAAGGTTATTTGTTCTTATCCCATTGAAGCTTCAAAGAATGTAGTCCCATTTTAGTCGTAGACTACATTCTCAAAATACTTCAAGAACCTTCAACTTCACTTCTTCTTATTCTTTCTCTTTTCAAAACCACTTCCAGTAGAGAAAGAGGAATAACTCGTTTGGGTTGTTGAAGTTTTAAATCGTTCTCTTTCAAGAAAGCTCAAGGTGATTAGTAAGAATTTTACTTCTTGCTCCAAACTAGTTTTGTTATTCGAAAAGATTTTTAGTATTAACTCAAGTTCTTGATGATTTTGTGTGAAGGTAATTAAAACTTTGCTTTACTGAAATCGTTTGAGGTAAGTGAAACTCTAAATACTAAGTTAGGAGAATCTATTTAGTGCTTTTGACTTTGATGGTTGTTATGATTGATTTTTGCTCGAAGTTATTGACATAAGTAGTTAAACTTGCCATTATTGAAGTTGGATTACTATGTTCTTTTGTCTTGAAGTTGTTGTGAGTTATGATGCCTTTGAAGTGTGTTAAATGGGTGAATATGTCTACTGGAAAAAACTGAGAAGAGGTAAAAAGAAGTCCTTCTCGTAGACTTAAGTTCTGTGAAAATTAGGTCCATCCCAAAAACAAAACAAAAAAGTCAACCGAAGTCAACATTTTGTGTTGATAGTCAACATTTTGACCCAAGTCAATAAAAAGTGTCGATAGTCAACATTTTCTATCGAAATCAAGAGAAAATTTCCATTTTATTGAATCTTGATACTCTAGAACTCAATGAAATTGAAAAAGCTCTTATAGTATTATTATTTATGTGAGAATTGAAGAAAATGATTAAAGAACTATTAATGTAAATGTAAGTGATGCATGAATTACATGATATGCATTGTTTGAGTGTTTGGGTT
>BCNH02000008.1:23050133-23067655 GCA_001662345.2 Metrosideros polymorpha var. glaberrima | reverse complement strand
TCAATGTTATTATAGAAGATATAATCGTACCTGGTTCGGACATAGTTTATGTTAGATGCAAGTCTATTATATGGGTCGACGTAGGACTCCCGGAGTGGATCGCCTATAGATACATTGCCTGGTATATACGCACAGATGATGGTGAGATGATGGGACATCTGAGAGGTTTTGATGGTCCTCCAGGCATGTATGTTGACAACAAGACTTCACCTAGCGAAGTGATTGACTCGTAGTTAGTGAGTGGCCATATGGAGGTATGGTCTTTTTGGAGTAGATGTGTGGAGCAGAAGCTTTGGAGCCGAACTTTCTTCCCAGAGTTAATGCGATGTAATCTTTCATCTTTTGGGAGTTGTATTAAAACTTGGAAGAGGGTCAAAATGGATAAGGAAACATATGTTGATTATGTAACTTAATTTCTTGTGATTGCTCATGTTATGTGGTGTCGATATTATGTGCTTCTGCATGTGAAAAAGTTTAAAGTATATTGCATAAATTGATAAGGACACGTGTAGCGCGTGACGTTCTGGGGTGTCACAATTTTTTTTATCTCTTCACAATATGAGTTTTATAAAAACCAAAAAAGAAATAAAATCACTCACCTGGAAAAGTTGAAAACCAACTTACAGTGGTTACTCAAGCTGACGCACACGTTTTCCTATCAAATATATGAAAAATGGTATCAAAACCTGAGTAATACGCTACTCTAATGCACGACTCGACTTGGTAAAGCCTATTTGTTGCTAAAACGACATATATGCACCAATGAAACGCTCATTCATAGCAGACACGAATGCTGTCCACTATGTGTAGCTTGTACGACAAATTTAAACGCACCATAACTCCCTTTATCGAGCTTCGATTAAGTTGAGCTTGCAGTCCAAAGAAAGCTCTTTTAATGTATTTCAAAACCCTTAACATGACTCCTCTAGAATCTATCTAGAAATCAACAAAAACGGACACAACATGTTCTTGTCGTGCACTGTTCACTACGCGCGTCAAACTTCAAAATTCTATTTCGGACAAACCGTAAGTCCAAACTAAGTTCCGTCAACTCGCATGGCTTCACAACACCCTAAACTTCCATTCTAGTATAAAAAACACAATTAAACAGCTCCAAAATCCAACTTCATAACTCAAATTTGGTATAATGCCGAATTTGTGACATAAACCCAAAAACTACTTTGATTAGACGAACGAGGGGTGCGAGCACTTATCGAGTGCTGCAATACGTAGTGAAGTCGGCTTGATGAGGTCACTACAGCATGAATGCACTCTCTTTTTTCCCCCTCTTCTTCTTCTTCTTCTTCTTTTCCTCTTCTTTTCTCCCTTTCTTTTTCCCTGTTCTGCGAGCTCTCGATTCTCTAAATGAATCGATGAAACTACTGTTCTGCTTTTGCTTTTCTCTTTTTCATTGTGTTAGGTATCAACGCATAATCACATGAAAAAGAGTAAAAATCGAGAGAGAGAAATCAAGACGCAAGGTTTTATCGTGGTTCACCCTTAAACTAAGGCTACGTCCAGCAGAGGATTCCATTATAATTAGCACATCGCACCTTTCGTTACATTGCTCAATTAAAAGAGGGAGCAGGACCCTAGTGCTTTCCTATCGATGAGGAATACTTGATGAATATTAATTAGCAACATTCTCCCTCTTGGTGAATACTTCACATATTTCTTCAAACCTAATACAGTTGTATACCATTCAAACTTTTATGCACTTATTGCCTTAGTTAGAAAATCTGTACTATTCACCTGTGTATTAACTTTTTCTAGCACTATAATTTTCTATTCTACTTTCTCTTGGATGAAGTGATATTGTATGCTAATGTGCTTTGTTCTTTCATAAAATATAGGATTATTAGCCAAGAATATAGCACTCTGACTATCACGCCCAATCTTCACTCCTCCTTGTGTAAAACCAAGCTCTTTACACAATATGCGCAACCATATCACTTCCTTTGCTGCATGAGTAAGGGCCATGTACTCTGCCTTAGTAGAAGATAACACAACCGTGCTCTGTCTTTTGCTCATCCAACTCACAGCTCCGCCGAATAACGAAACAACGTATTCGCTGGTTGACCTCCTGCTATCAATGTCATCTCCCCAGTCAGCATCTACAAAATACTTCAGTTCTAACGCTTTCTATACCTTTGAGCTTTTCATGCCATCATAACATAGGTCAAAGTCAGATGTACCGCGAAGATAACAAAGCACCCACTTTGCTGCCATCCAATTCTTTTTCCCCGGATTGGACATATATCTACTTAATACTCCCACTGCTTGAGTAATATTTGGACGAGTACATATCATGGCATACATCAAGCTCCCAATTGTACTTGCATATGGGATTGTTGCCATCTCTTCAGCTTCCTTTTTAGTCTTGGGACATTGGAGCGCTGATAACTTGAAACTTGTGAACATGGGGGTCTTCACTGGTTTACAGTCTATCATGTTGAATTTCTTCAACACACTTTCAATATATTTTTTTCTGACTTAACCACAACTCCCCATTCTCACGCTCCCTTTTTATTTGCATGCCTAAGATGAAGTTTGTTGGGCCTAGATCTTTCATCTCAAATTGTTTTACTAACAACCCTTTCACAGTACTAATCATTCTCATATTATTCCCAACTAGCAGCATATCATCAACATATAAGGTTAAAATAACAAAATCATCATCTAACCTCTTCACATAGACATAATGATCAACATCACAACGAACAAAGCCAAGCTTTAGGGCATATGAGTCGAACTTTTGGTACCACATTCTTGGAGATTGCTTCAAGCCATACAAAGACTTGTTCAGTTTGCAAACAAAGTCTTCTTTTCCTTTGACCACAAACCCTTCCGGTTGCTTCATGTAAATATTTTCCTCTAAGTCACCATGAAGGAATGCTGTCTTCACATTAAGCTGCTCTATCTCTAGATTATATGTAGTTACTATAGATAAGATAAGTCTTATAGAATTCAATTTAGCAACAGGAGAAAAAATCTCATCATAATCGACTCCTTCTATTTGCGAATATTCCTTCACAACCAAACAAGCTTTATATCGTTCTATCTCTCCATTTGCAGATATCTTCTTTTTAAACAACCACTTGCAGCCAACTGCTTTTCAATCTCTAGGCAGTTTTACTGAACTCCAAGTTCCATTTTTATCTAGTAAGTCCATCTCATCTTTCATGGCTTTCTCCCACTGTTTGGCATCCTCCGCACTTCTTGCTTCCTTAACAGTACTTGGATCATCATCACCTATAACAGTTAGAGAACAATTTTCATAACTAGCAAACAGGGTATACCTTTCAGGTTGTCTTCTCAACCGTGTGGACCCTCTTAAAATCGGTTCAAGTTGTGCTTCAACTTCAAACTCAGTTTTAGAATCTACTATGTCATCCACCTCGTCAGGCTCATCAGGTTCAAAATCTGAATTTTTTATTTCAGCTTTTGTAGCCTTTGTCTCTTCCTTCAAACCAACATCTAACTTAACCGTTTGTGGTTTTTCAGGAACTTGTGGAATAATCTGATTCGTTGTAGATTCTCTAAACACCACATCCCTACTGTAGATTATACGTTTAGTATCAAAATTCCACAGCTTATATCCTTTTACACCCTCTTTATACCCAATGAAGGTGCACTTTTCTCACTTGCTCTCAAGCTTGTTTCGCTTTTCCTTTGACACATGCACATATGCTTTACAACCAAACACTCTAACATGGGATATGCCTGGCTTCTTCCCGATTAGTACCTCAAACGGTGTCTGATCCTTCAAAACTGATGTGGGAGACCTGTTCTTCAGATAACATACGGTAGATACTGCTTCCATCCAAAATTTAGCTACTAAGTCTGCACCACTTAGAATACTCCTTGTCTTCTCTATGAGAGAACGATTAAGCTTCTTTGCCACCCCATTTTGCTGAGATGAATAGAACGTTGTTTTCTGCCTTGCAATACCACTGGTCGCATAGAATTGATCAAATTTCACTGAATAGAATTTTCCTCCATTGTTAGTTCGCAAAACTTTGATTTTTTTATCAAACTGATTTTCCACCAAAACTTTGAACTCGTGAAACTTTTCAAGTACATCATATTTTTTCTATAGAAAATATATCCACACATATCTAGAAAAATCATTAGTAAAAGAAACATAATAACTTGATTTTCCAACCGATGCTACAAGTGTAGGCCCAAAGACGTCATTGTGGATTAAATCCATAATCCCCTTTGCTCTCCCTCCTATGGATTCAAAAGATACTCGATTCTGTTTCCCATGTAGACAATGTTCACAAAATCCGAAACCCATGGATCAACTTGGAATTCCATCCACCATCTTCTTTGAGGTAAGGGTCACCAACCATTTTTCGCCGATATGACCCAATCTCTGATGCCATAGCATCGAAGTATCTTCTTCCATGTGCTCTGAGATATAACCCTCCCCACTAATTATTGTGCTTCCCAATAACTTTCATAGTTTTCCACACCGTTCTCCTTTGGCAATAACAAAGATCCACGTATTAGCTTGTAATAATATTTGTCGCTAATGAAAGTAATGCTAGCATTTGCCATAGTTCTCATAGAAATAAGATTTCTAGTAAGACCAAGAATATGCATTACATCCTGAAGATTCTTGATTGTCCCATCTTTCATCCTCAACTTCACCTTTCCGTGACCAACAATATCAGGCGTCGTGTCATCTTCCATTCGCACTGTGCCTCCCTGATATGGCTCATAACAGCAGAACCAATCTCTACGAGGTGTCATGTGGAAGGACGCTCCAGTATCAATTATCCATGCACTACAGTCACCCTGAGATGAATTGCAGACAAGATACATATATCATGTGCTACAGACATCATCCTTATTTGTATTATAAGATGTTGCCTCATCACGCTTCTCTGGGCCTATAGTTTTGCTTCTGCAATCCTTCTTAAAGTGTCCAACTTTTCCACACTTCCAACACTTTATCTCAAATCGATCTCAACTCTTAAATCTTCCTCTGGACTTATTTCTATCAACAAATTTGGATTTAGATCGTTCACTATTTCTTCCTCTTACGAAAAGAGCCTCCTTTGTTGCACTGTCAAAACTTGCTCTCCTCATCTCCTCAGACAATAAAGCAGCTACAGCGCCTTCAAAGGACAGTGCACTAACACCAGTACCAATCGAAACAATTATATGTTTCCATGAATTCAACAGTGAACACAGCAATATTCATGCTTTATCTTCCTCATCCAGATTAACATCAATAGATGCAAGTTGCCCACTTATTGTATTAAATTCATTTAAGTGTGCAGAAAAGGAATCACCTTCACTCATCCGAAGGTTGTACAGTCACTTCCGCAAAAACAATCTGTTCACGAGCGATTTGCTCTGATAAAGGCTTCACAGCTTCGTCCAGAGATCTTTCGTCGTTTTCTCAGATGTCACGTTCACCAAGATGTTATTAGCAAGACACAGCCAGATCAGGCTTCGTGCATTTCGATCGTTGCTGATCCACTCTTCATCACATTAATGGACGAAGACTCCTTTTCCTCACCCTCCTTCGCCTACTTTTTCTGATCCTTAGGTTTTTCATCTTCCATTACGTACCACAAATCTCTGTCGACAAGCAAAGCCTCCATCTTCAATTTCCATAACTCGAAACCCTTTTCTCCGAACTTCTCCACTTCGATCTGTGATTGACCAATCGACATCTTCCCAAGATTCGATTTTTTTTCCAAATTTCTCTTCACCAAGAAACCCTAAATCTCAAACCTTCAAGCTCTCATACCAAATGTTAGGTATTGTCGCACAATCACACGAAGAATAGTAAAAATGGAGAGAGAGAGAGAGAGAGAAATCGAGACGCAATGTTTTATCCTAGTTCACCCTTAAACTAGGGCTATGTCCAGCAGAGGATTCCACTATAATTAGCACCTCGTACCTCTCCTTACATCACTCAATTAAAAGAGAGAGAGAGAATAGATAGAAGCAGTAGCTATTCATGAGCTCAAACCTAATCTACTAAAAGAAAATATGGGCTTAAATCATTGAGCAGGACCCTAGTGATTTCTTGTTGATGGGGAGTGTGAACCATACCCCAACACCTTGCGTAAGCTCTCAGTCTCTCTTTCATAAACTGAGCACCCCTTTCCCTGTTTTGTCGACTTTTCACCCCATTTTCTTCTCTCTCTTTTTTTGGTCCCACTATGCTGACCAAGTAAAAAAAATCCAAAATATTACAATTTATATCACTTCATGAAAACTTTATACACATCGGAAATACTCATTCAATCAATAATCTGAAAGCAAACATTAATAGTCAAGTCTATTGATCAAATTAGTGCTCAATATCAAATTATGGCCACGGTTAACACCCCCTGACAAGACCTACCAAGATTTCCCCTCATAGCGTAGGTCTCCATGTATATCAACCAGTTGCTTAGCCCAAACATAATATCTTAAGAGCAGTATACATACATTTGATGGGCTCATATTTTAGTGACGAGAGAGTATATTATCAACACAATTCTCTAATGAATCAACAAAACCATTTAAGAATTCATTTCCTAAAATAGGTTCACAAATCAATACATATAACTTTTCGCATTTCCTTTCACAAATAATCAATTATCAAACTATTTTAAGTTATACGTTAGGGCTTGTTTGGTAACGTTTCTGATCCTTTATTTTTTTGTTATTTTGTTCCCCGAAATAGAGAAAGAACAAAAAAGTCCATTTGGTAATGTTAGTTAATTTTTCTATCCCTCGGAATAGATTAGTGGCTAGGGAATATATGTAAAACAGAAAAAACAAGTAAAAAAAGTAGTTTTTTTTGTTCTCGAGAAAAAAAAAGAAAGAGAAACAATGTCATTTTAGAGAAACAAACTTAGTGTAACATAATGCTCATATTTATAGTCACGAGTCTATGACCCACTAGTGACCCATATGGGTCGCCAGTCACCGCCGCTGCCGCCGTGCCAGTCACTGATCATCGCCACCGATTGTCAGTGGCAGTTACCGCCACCTCCAGTCTCCGATCACCACCGCTGACAGTCACCATCGTCGGTGCTAGCTGTCGATCACCACTGCCGGTCAAAATCACTAAATCAGAAAAAATGAAATAAATTTTTTTAGGGTTGTACCAAACGCATTTCTATTCTTTTTCTATTCAGGGAATAAAAATTTTGTGCAGTTACCAAACTTGTTCTTATGCTCGGAAACTCGTCCAGAGAATAGAAATAAACAAAAAACTATTTTTGAACAGAAATGTTACCAAATGCACCCTTACTTGTCGACTATGTTTTCATCTCTTTATTTAACACTAGCTGTAGATTACATGAGAAAAGGACTAAGAAAAGTGGACGGTGGGGAACCTTCATGGGCTTTAAATATAATTTGGAGAATTGGACTGACTTATTTCTTTTTTTTCTTTTCTTTGTTGCCCATTAGTTACAGAATTGGGGAAGGAAAATAATCTCTGTCATGGATCATGCTCACTTGATTGGACTAATCCACCAATGGAAGTCTTTGTCTTGGTGAAGGTGAGTGGGTGACTTCTTGTGGAAGGAGAAGACTTCAACGAAAAAAAAAAGATTCAACGTGCGTATAAGCTCACTTCCCTGAGCTCTCATTCTCAGCTAGCTTGAACTTCACTTGCGCGAGAGAAGAAAACAAGAAATGGAAACTAGGATCCATCCGATGAATTTTGAAGTCAAGGACATCGCGCTATCCCTTCAGCAGGCAATAGTTGGCTACGGATTTCGTCCAACCGAAGAGGAACTAATCAATTACTTGAAGTCGGAAGTACCCGGATGGAGACAAAGTTTCTGCATTATTCCGACACTAGAAAACATCTATAAGATTAATCCATGGGATTTACCAGCCAAGTTCAATGGTAAGTCCTTTCCAAATTCATGAAAGGGTCTCAGAAAAAAGAACAATAGCCCCCTGACTCATGACTCAAAAGAGTTTTTTAATGTACATGCAGAGAAATCCATCGTTCCATCCAATGATCAAGAATGGTGGTTCATATGTCCACAGCTGCAGAAGCAACGGATCAGCAGGAAAACACCATGTGGTTCTTCTTGGAAGATCACCGGTCCACATAAAGATATTAAGGCCGGAAATGACAACCAAAAGATTGGTTCCAAGATACCATTAGTCTTCCTCGACGGTGGCAAGACCAACTGGGTCATCCACGAGCATCATCTACTCGACACTGATGTACTCAATCTATCCTTCTTTTATTCGTTACAATTAGTTTGATTCGCAAGATGCATGAATTCGATCATATGAGAAGTATAGCTACGATAATCTGCAGAAACACTCATTCAAAGTTTCCACGTGTCCTAAAGAAGCAGAGAAACTTTTTTTTTTTTTGCTCAGTTTCTACTACAGAAGGTTGAAATCTTAATTTGTGAGCAAAATTTTACTGTTCAAGAAAATATGATCTAATGGTATGAACTGGTAATGACATGGTCTTTTGACAGTTCAATAGAAATTATGTTCTGTATCACTTAAAGCGTAGACGAGATGAGAAGGCTGATAATTCAAACACAGAATCAGAGCATGGAGCCAATTACCTGGCGGATTTGGAATCATATCTTCATCAACCTGATCATGACGACATTTTTTCTGAGGTGTGGAGGAAAAAACGTTCTGTTTATACACTCAATGTCTGTCTTAAGGAGCGTGCGAAATGTGTTAGTGACTAATCTTTTACTTGTAAATACAGTATTTGATCCAAGCAAAGATGGTTTCCCTGATTGAGAATAATGAGAGTCCGTCTGTTATGGACTTCGTTACTGATGAATATATTCAAGTGGTGTCCGAAACAAGCGAAGAGGATGAAGATGTTGATTACATGCTAAATGGAGATCTTATTGATGCCAACTTCTTCCATGGAGAGCAAATGCAAACACAGGTCAAAATTCTTCCCTTGAAATTTCATTTGGTTGCTGTGATTGCTTCACTAGAAAATTTAGGTTTAAAATGGTTTAAAATGCACTCAAAGGCCACTACCCTTTTCCAGGTTATCTGAAAAATAAGGATAGTGTGCTTTCAATATCTTTGTGTGGAATAGAAAGTTCATTATAGAATCTGTCTACGGAAAAAGAGAAGTGGACTTTCATGCTGAGTTACTTGTGCTTAATTCACTTTCAATTATATAAGAACAACGGACAATTTAAAACCTAATCTTGAAGGTTTGTTATGAATCAAGTTAATGCCTCAGTTATTTCCTCTGATTTATTTCATAAAATCTGTCGCTGCAGTATGGCCAAACATCTAACTCGCATAATGAGTGTCCTGTTCTAAAGAGGAATCGGCGAACACGAACAATCGACTCACTCCACGGTGTTGTTCCTCTTGAGGAAAAGAAAGGCATGGTGGAGAATAAGTTCAATGGTTCACTTGTTGCCCCCAAGAAACCTATGGCGCCTCCCGTACGCACTGCAAGTGTAAAATATTATGGCATAGATGAAGTGCCGAGATTCGAAAAGGTTAAGCAGGAAACTGCAACTAAAAGTATCAAACCAGAATACATATTTTTGGATGAAACAGCAGCCAGAGCAAAGGTGAAAGCAGCTTCTAAACTAACCCATTGTGTCTTATTACTATTCTTATATGTTGACGTGCATTGGATGGGTAATTAATTAGATGTTGCGGATTCCATTTTTGACTGCAGCTAACAATATATTGCATATGTGGTTCATAGGCACTTGAGAAAACAGCTAAATTTGTTAAAAGCCGCTTTTGAGAAAAACATAAAGTGGATTCTAGCATTGTTCTACCAAAAGGAAGTGAAATTTCACTCTGAATTGCTCATGCTTTATTAACTTGGATTCAAATAATAAGAAGAATGGCGAAAAAACTACAAAGCAGAAAAATATGTAAAAAAATTGCAGCTGAGATATTGAACAACGTTATAGCAGATGACTAAAAGGCAGATCATGTAATTAGAGCTTTCAGACAATTTGAGAACAAAAACATGAATGTTTGTCATGAGATCAAGATAATGCCTCAGTTATTTACATTGATCCATTTGATCTTATGCAATGCTTTGTTGCAGAATGGCCAAATATCTATAACGGAGAATCGCCAAACACGAACAATTGGTTCCCTCCATGGTGTTGTTCCTCTTGAGCAAAAGAAAGGCGTCGTACAGAGTAAATTCAACAGCTCACATGTTTCTTTCGCCAAACCTATGGAGCTTCCGAGAAAGCCCGAGCCTCCAACAATTTACATCGATGAAGAACTGAGGCTTGGAAAGGTTAAGAAGCAGGAAATTGCATTGACAAATGTTAAAACAGAATGTGTATCTTTGGATGAAGCTGCAGCAACAGCAAAGGTGAAAGAAGCTCCCAGTTTAACCGATTTTGTCTTGCTATTATTTTCCAGTCTTGATGTGCATTGTTGGACCATTTAGTTTGATTGGCGGGGTTCCATATTTTTTGGAAAATCAATAGAAAAAAATTAGGAAAATTCTTAATTTTCTGTCTCCGATTAATCCTTTCTTTCTTTTTCCTTATCATCTCACTATATGAAACACATTATGTTGGCAGGTACTAAAATACCGAGAGCACTGTTCAGCCCGTAACTCACTGAGGAAGACAGAGAGCAGGGAGATTGAACAAGGCAGAGAGAAAGGAAATTCAGTGAATGCATTGACCAGACCAACCAACAAGAGCACAAAAAGTTCCACAAATCCTCCACTGCCTATTCTTGGGAACGTGCTCGTTGGGATTTTCCTATTGTTCGCCATCACTTGCCGAGTACTTAATTTATGATTTTCACTGCTATGTTACCTAAGTGCAATGCAGCAGCATCAACAACAACTATAAACAAGGATTTTGTATGCCAATGCTTTGTACTTCTTTTTGCTTTAAAGGAATTGGAAGATCTAACTAGATGTGCGACTGCTCTGAGATTTGCTTTCTTCGTTCTCTGCTGTGTATAATGCGGAGAACCAACAAGTTGTCACAGTGACGTCTCCTTTAAAAGTTAACTTGCAGTCCATCACTCCATCTCTTTCTTTAGTTTATCAAACTAATTGACGGATCAAGTGCATGAGACTGGTTGGTTTGTAGGCACGGTCCATCAACACAACATGCAAACTAATCAGTCTACATAGGACAAAGCCTTCTTTATAAGAAATTAAGGTGTTTGTGTACGTTCAGGACAAATAGAAGCTTTTTATCTCTTGCAAAATGGAATAATAGCAGCCGCTGGTAGTTCTGAGCATTCCTAGAGTCACATTGTTGGAAATTGGTGATCCAATTTTCAGGAAAAATCTAGAAACGCATTTTCTTCATCAAGAAGTAGCCGAATGAGAGCAGCAAGTTTACACCAGCTGATGAAGTAAGTCAAGAAGAACTCAACACCGTGAGAAGCGAAGTGTGAAAGCAAGCGAGCAGCAGCAAAAGAAATAGTGATATTGGTCCAATTTGGAAATGACATCTGGAAGACTACGTGAACAGCAAGAAGTGTCCAAGTTGAAGAGGAAGACTAAAAGTAAAAAATTATGGGCCGAAGAAGATTCTTGTAAAACAAGTCGCAAAAGCTGCTGAGAATGGCGATGGTATATGTCTAAGTCCGTTGTAATTTTGCCTATAAAAAGGCTTGTGATCAACCATTTGAGGGTGTGGGGCGTACTCTTCTATCATGTAGCTCCTCTGCCAACACCTCCTCAAACTCTTGGAATACCAAGTGTATCAAACTACCCTTGTCCCATACATCTTACCTATATTCCTCAAAGTGTCCTACCCTTGTCCATTCCTCTACATCAACTAGACCATACACATATACACTTGCACATTACTAACCAAAAACCATCAATATCAACACCATGCTTCCATGTAGTCAAAATTTTCAATATGGTACCAGAGCTCCAATACTCCAACACACATACACGTACTCAGAACACAAGAAGCGGCAAACGAGGACTGAGAATACATTTGATTGAAGGAATAGTGCAAGTTACCACAACTAGGTTTGATCGTTTGAAAAAAATTAATTTACCCTGACACCGCTCTAGTTTCAACCAAATTACTTTGACGCTCACTGTATTTTCCAGGGTGTGCTACTATGTATTCAACTTAGGGAGACTTCATTCCACGAAGTCCCTTGAGACGATTCAAGGGAAGTAGAATGGTGTTTTGAGGGTGATGTAGTTCTGTTTGTTTGAGCTTAAAAAAAAAAAGTACTTCTGGTGTTATTGCGTTTCCTCCAAATTGAAGTGGTGTTAAGAGTAGGGTTTTGGAAATACAGGGGTGTTGGAGTGATTTGGCTAAAGACAGTGCAATGTTGGAGTAATAAGTAGGGAAAAAAATAGAAAAATAATCCCACAAAAGTGCCAACTTTTACTCCTTTATCGTGGCAAAATGACCCCACAAGAGGAATCTGTCGACCACATATGGGGGTAGATAGAGAAAAAGGAGAAAAGAGTGGAGAGGGACATCCACAAGACTAAAAGATGATAGCGAATCCCATAAAACTTCCTCAAGAACGTGAACAAAGTCTTGGAAAATTTTGCAAAGAGGACAAAAGGGGAGGAATAAACAAGGACGGATGTGGGATCCATCAAGCACTATGGATTAACTTCTCCAGCAAGGTGGAGACTTGAACAGTCAAAGTCGCTTGGCGTGAATCAAGTGTCCACTATAAATTCTGCCCTTCCATGCTCTAGTCCTAAAAACATCTCTAACCAAAGCCAGCCTCTCTCTCTTCTCTCTCTCGGGTTTACAAGGTTTCGCTCTCAGCAAGGCACTACACACTTCTTCCGGGGGTAAGTGACACCATAAGTGTCATAACTTTCGTATTGCGTTCATGTCATAACTTTTTTTTCAATCACTTAAGTGCCATGGCTTTCGAGACACGAATAATGAGTGACCTAACTTGTTAAAAAGCGTTCACCACAACGACCCTTGTGGTAAACGTTATTTAGAAGTCAGGGCACTCTACTGATCGAAATAAAAAAAAGTCATGGCAATTAAGTGATCAATAAATAGAAAAGTTATGGCACAAGTGAGCGCAGTGCGAAAAGTTATGGCACTTGTGGTATCCTTATCCCCAACTCTTTCATTTTAGTCCACGACTAACTTTTTTTGCTACTAGATTTGTCTCTAGGACCTGCTGTTTCGCTGCCTCATCAGGCTCCAAAATAAAAAAGCAGGGACAAGTAGCACACCAGTCGGTGAGTGACTAAAATGAAAAATAAAATAAAAAATGTAGTCCGGGGATGAATACATATTTGCACCTTCTTGTATCTCCTCGTTCTGCTCTTTTTTTTTTTTTTTCCTTCCTCTTTCCTTAGAGTAGGGCAAGAACAGAAACTAGTTTCTGCCCCTGGGAAAACAAGATGGAAGAAAACCGGAAATCCCCATCTTGTTTTTTTTATGCCAAAAACTAGTTTTTCTTTTTGTCCTGCTCCATGCACGATAACACCTAAATACCACCGTCTAGCCAAAAAGCTCGAATGTCTTGCGTAAATATCACAGCTCTTTTCGCCACTAGAAAATCGCTCTATCCTGAAGGACCAGTCCTCCAATTTTTCTCAAAGAGCTCAGAAACCCGTTCAGAAGCCTCTTCCTTCATGTAAGTTCATTGCAGTTTATCGGTATTTCCATTTCATGTCTTCTTACTGTATCTGCAGCATTCGCTTGATGTAGAACAGAGTTAGCTTATCACCAATATGGTGTACTTTCGAACAGAGAAAAGAATTACTTCATGACAGAAGAAAGTGAGCTTGTTTTCTGCAGATGCATCATTTGTTTTGAAGAAAAGAAATTGAATTTTTCCCGCATTTCGGACAAAGCTATATATTAATCTTTCTGAAATTGTGTCATGTTTAGTTCCTGTTTAGACTAGTAAGATCTCATCCCATTTTTTGTGGGTAAATCTCCATTTAGTCTATCAAAAGAATATTTATTATGGGCACAGGCCGCAGAGTTCAAAGAAAGGGAAACTCCCATGATTCAGCCACAGAAGAAGAGAGGAGATGTGAAGATTGAATCAGGCAATATATCCCCATCGGATAACCTGGAATGATTCACTTTCATTGACCAGATCGACTGCATCAGCCAGCTGTTGCCGCCAAAATGAATCCACCCTTGATCCAAGAGTTCACCTTGCCGTGTTATTTGCACTTGTTTCTTCTGGCATGTGTGATTCTTGACAGAATGCGCAAAATATGCGATAGAGTCGATGAGATGATACGGCCCTGCGTGTTTCACCAGAGATTTTAGCAAACGTCACAGATGTGACGAGATTTCTTCGTTTGCTCAATGTGTGGCCTCTTAGTTCCCTATGTTGTATTATTAATGTCAAATGTTATGTTCATTGCGCGTGAATGAAGTTGATATAACCATAAAAATTAGAAATTAAGGTAGTTTGAGGCGTACAAACAAGTTAACTTCCGCCCTTCAAAGAGTGCGGAAGGTCGATGCACGGTTATCCTTTAGGATTCAACGGCCCGATTAATGTGCACTTCATTATTTGGGCAAAGCCGGATTACAAAAAATGTAAGAACGAGCAGAGAGATAAGAGAGTACAATAGGTAGAAAAATTAATATGAAGGGTCGGAAGATTTAGTATCACACAGCTCGTTCGACCAAGGATCAAAATATGAAAATTAAAGATTTAGAAGTACAGATATTTGATTTACGCATCATAGGATTTTCCGGATAAGGTCTCGAGACAGCTGCAAAATTTGGTAAAGAGGAATCTTGCGCCGGAAGTCGCTAATATTTCATGCTCGGGGGACTAAAATCCGACTTTACACTCTGTTCAACCCAAACTCATGCGTAAACCCAACGCTCTTTTCTTGTTGTTATCGGATAAAGTGAACAAGAGATAGCTTCACAAAACAATGTAGTACAAGTAAAAGCAAGCGCAGCAAATTTTTTGAAATATTTTTCTACCACAATTGCCCAGATGTTTTAAAAAGAATTATCATTCAAGAGAAGGAATAAAAGTTGGTTTCACACAGGATGGCAATGCATCTTATCTGATGATTTTCGGACTATGAACCAGATCTAGAAAAGGGAGAAGTAAGTGAAAGAACCATTGGTGAAGCTTAATTTATAAGACGTTAGGATTTTTATCTGTGTTCAGGACCAATTGAAGCTTTTATCTTTTGCACTCTCATGATAAGTTTTAGGACTTTCAATGCACTTATCCTAAATTAAATAATAGCAACCAGTGCCAGTGGTGGCTCTGAATCTGCCTAGAATCACATACATGTACTCAGAACACAAGAAACAACCGAGGACCGAGAATACATCTGAACCGACTCTGAATGTCCAGAGATATTGGTACTCCAGTGACCTGTATCAAGCTGCCCAACAAAATCCAAAGCTTAATTCGTGAGGTGAGAAGGCCATAAAGATTTGGACAACGTTAAGACAAGATCCACGGCACAGTTTCATATATGTAATGACAACCTGTTTCCATTGCAAATAGAAATATCCTAGTATAGATGACAGTTCAAATAAGGATTTCCAACATAATGGCCTCTCTCTCTCTCTCTCTCTCTCTCATACCATCAAAGACAATTTGTCACGCCAGCACAGCATTGTAGCGCTGTTGTTAATGGCCATTGATGATAAATCTTGATGGAACAGATTCAGTGACTCGATTGCACAAGAAAATGTCCTTATGGTGTTATTGCGTCCCCTTCAATTAAGGTGGTGTTAGGAGAAAAGTTTTGGAAATAAAGGGGTGTAAGAGTGATTTGGCCAAAAACAGGGCAATGTTGGAGTAATTAGCAGGAAGAAAAAGAAAAGGAATCCTATAAAAATGCCAACTTTTACTCCTTTCTTTTGGCCAAATGACCCCACAAGGAAAAATATGTCCACCAACACATGGAGATAGACAGAGAAAAAGAGAAACGAGTGGAGAAGGACATTGACAAGACTAAAAGTTGATAGCGAAGGCCATAAAACTTCCTCAAGAAGGTGAACAAAAGTCTTGCAGAAGTCCGCAAAGAGGACAAAAAAGGGAATGAATAAACAAGGACAGATGTGGGGATCCATCAAGCACTGTGGATTAACTTCTCAAGCAAGGGGGAGACGTCCCCGGACAAAGTTGCTTGGCATGAATCAAGTGTCTACTATAAACTTGGCATTTCCACGCTCAAGTTTAACAGGCATCTCTGACCAAAGCCACTCTCTCTCTCTCTCTCTCTCTCTCTCTGTTTGGTGTCCTTGTTATTGTCTACCACCTTCTTGGGATTTTTAGTTCTTGTGCCAGTCCTCTAATTATGCCATTTTACTCCTCTTTCGACTGTTAATGAAAGTATGTAGTAGAAAACAAGATATGGAAACTAGGATCTATCCGATGAATTTACTTCCCACGGAAAATGAAGTCACGGAGATGGCGATACTTCTTCAGAAGGAAATAGTCGGCTACAGATTCCGTCCAACCGAGGAGGAACTAATTAATTACTTGACCGGATGCAGCGCAAGGTTCTGCATCATTCCAACACTAGAAAACGTCTACGAGATTGATCCATGGGACTTACCAGCCAAGTTCTATGGTAAGCCTTTCGCAACTTCAACAAAAGTGCCTCAGAAAAAGAGCAGTAGCCCCCTTACTCATGACCCAAAGAGTTCTTTTAATGTGCATGCAGAGAAATCAGTCATTCCATCCGAAGATCAAGAATGGTGGTTCAGATGTCCGCAGACGCGGAACCAGCGGATTAGTAGGAAAACGCCATGTGGTTCTTCTTGGAAGATCACCGGTAAACATAGAGGTATTAAGGCTAGAAATGCCGGCAAAAAGATCGGTTCCAAGAAAACATTAGTCTTCCTTGACGGCCGCAATCCCAAGGGCACTAAATCCAACTGGGTCATGCACGAGTTTCATCCACATCCAAACAATGTGCGTATTTCAATTGGCATTTGCTCTATATTGATCGTTTATTAAATGATTGTTTACAGGTTAAAAACCTCGGTTTAAAATTATCTTTTTCTCTGGGAACAATGGCCCTGAAGTGCCAATATGTAAAATATCTTTGACAACATGCTTTCTCGACTTAATTTCTAAAACGTCATCTGTTCCAAAGAAAAGAAATTGTACTTTCTTCCCCAAATCAGAGCAAGCTACCAATCTCCCTATCTATTTAGTCCCCCCAATTTGTCAAGTGTGGTATCCTGGCATTGCAAGGCCCTTTGCTACTTGTTATGCATTGGTTGTTGTGATTGAGTCGGGATGACTTGGATTCTCCGCAGACGGGTTTCGTTCTATATTGCCTAAAGAGGAAGCAAGATGAGAAGAAAGATAAGCAAGAACCATCTATCCAAATAAGGGGGAACCAACCAAACGACACAGCTATGACAACAGATGGAAACTTTTCATCAATTCCACAATTTCAGTGTCCTGAAGTTTCTTCGAGTGAGCTGAATACGGTTATTGCCGAGTTATCTAAAAAAAATTACAGTAACTGCGACGGATCATATCAGAATGGAACAAAATCCTTAGCCCCAATACAGGAAGACAATCACCACTCCTCACTTAATCAGGAGCATCTCATTTGGACTAAAAAT
>BCNH02000008.1:23031569-23042468 GCA_001662345.2 Metrosideros polymorpha var. glaberrima | reverse complement strand
TTGAGAGATCTATTCAATTCGCTGATAAATTCCTAGATGAATCGAAAGACAAAAATCAATTACAAAGATTTTTGGGAAGTCTAAATTATGTGATAGATTTCATTTCAAATATCAATATAAACTGCAAATCATTTCATCAAAGGTTAAGAAAAATCCCAAATCCTTGGACATCAGTAAATACTGATACTATAAGGAAAATAAAATCAATAGTCAGAGAAATTCCTTGTTTACACCTAGCTAACCCATCTGCTTTCAAAATAGTTGAAACAGATGCCTTGAATTAGGATGCGGAGGAATACTCAAACAAAGAAAAGATAGAGAGCAAGTTGTTCAATTCATTTCAAAACACTGGAATGAAACACAACAAAACTACTCTACTATCAAAAAAGAAATTCTCACCATTTTACTTTCAATATATAAATTACAAGGAGATTTATTGAATCAAATTTTTTTATTACGAATTAATTGTAAGTCTGCTAAAGACATTTTTACAAAAAGATGTTTTAAATATTGCATCAAAACAGATTTTTGCTAGATAGCAAGCCATACTTTTTGCTTTAGATTTTGATATTGAATTTATAAATGGAAGTTCAAATTCATTACCAGATTTTCTCACACGAGAATTTTTGCAGGGGGACACACAACCATGCCTCCCAAAACGGACAAAGGTAAAGCAAAAGTCGACCCTCCTATAGAACCTATAGAGGGGAAACTTACCCCTATCAAGAGTTGGCTCCAAGGAGCCCAAACACCCGAACATAAACTTCCTTCAATAAATAATCACTTTCAATTGAACAACAGCAATCCTCTCCATCCATACCAATATCACAACTCCTTTCCATATTGTCCAAGGAAACTTTGCAAACACTGCAAAAATCCCTAAATATTGATCTTTCAATACCAGAATAGGTATAGTCTCCCTCTCCATTAAATATGAAAAGAATTTCCAGTGAAGTGGTTGTTAGGCCATCGGTAACCCCTCCTAATTTTCAAATAACTAAATCAGAATTTGTGCAAAAAACCATTTTCGAAAAAATATATACTATTGAAAAAGGATTTTGGCATGAAGATCACAATATATTTGCAAAAAAATATGTTTGGGGAAAAATGGTTTTATACTCCCCATAATCCATACAAAACAGTTGAATATTACAAGAAAATTTTGGAAGCAACAGATTCAATAGAGTTCAGGCATTTTCAAGATAAAAATATTGATATCATCAATTATTCCACTGCAAAAATAGTAAGGATCATTCATCCTTCTAAATGGAATCCCAACCCCATAACTCCAGTCAAATTCAATATCTGAATTACCCAACCTATTCCATATAGACCCAGCTACACCTATTTTGACTACCAACAAGGCTGGTGGAATGTCTTCTTCAGAAAAAATATAAATTTCAAACATACCTGGCTTTTTTATTTTGAAGAAAACGTTGACATCCACCAAATTCCATACTCATTTAATAGATGGTGAGAAGGTTTTGGCCCCCTTTCAGAAATCTTACATACTGCAGCCCAACCTAGTTACAAGATGTTTTTCAAAAAATACAAACCATTGCCTATTGAAGAGGCATTCCCTCCTCTTATGATTTATTTCATAAATTTCAGACTCTCCTAGGTCACTGCCTAGGAATTTGGATCCCAACATTTTGATCTTGATCAGAAAATACAAAATCAAATGGTGGGATGGTTTCAAATTCTGGGAAAAAATCTCTAAATAAGCAGTAATAAAATGGCTTAATCAGAGATCTACTCCAAAAGCCACTCCATTTTTACATAATAAGTCCTTTGCACTTTCAAAATTGGCCTCTACTCAAACAAAAGAAGATTTCTACCAAGCTTTGAAACAAACTCTTGTTGAATATGAAGAGTCTCAAGGCTCCTCTCATTCCCATCATAGAGGGAACACTAATGAGGATGATTGTTATGGTATCAACTTAGCCGATAACAAAGATCCTGAAGACTGATACCTTCCATACACCTTTCGGTCAAAGAAGCAAGGAGAAGACTAGATAAGATATTTTATATGTAAAGCACTATACATTGTACACTGTAGCGGCTTTTTATTTTATTGTACACTGTAGCGGAGAACTGTAGCTACAGTAGACCACTTCGTCTTTAAATACCCTTTCATCCTTTCCAAACAGGACACTCTTTTTTCAGAAAACATAGAAGATAGAGAAACCTCTCGATCTCTCTCATCTCTTCTAAAACTAGAGAATCCTATCAATCTCTCTCATACATCCCTTTCGAAATCCTCTCAGATATTTCATACACAGATCCTTAACACACTAGATCCTCCCATACCCAGGCCTTCAATAAGTCACCCACATATCTCCATACCCAAATCTTCTTCCATATGTCATACACAGATCCTATCTCTTCAATATCTTCACTCCTCTTCCTAAAATCCCAAATTCAGTAAGTTTCATATCTACATATCCATACCATCCCTGAAAACACCTTTATGTTCCAGATCTTATTCATGATCTAAGGATACAAAGGTTTTTATTTTCTGTAATTTGCACTTGTACTTTTAATATTTCCACTTGTAATCTTTCAATATTATTTAATGTCAATACTTATCATGATCTTCATATATCAACAATTTACTATTCAGTAATTTAATTTACATACCCCACAATCGGTAGATTTTACCACCTGTGACTGGTTTTCTCTTTATTTTATGTTACATTTCATATCTGCAATTTATATTACAGAAATTTAATTTATATACCCCACAATTGGCAAGTTTTACTGCCTGTGGCTAGTTTGCTCTTTATTTTATTTTGAAGACATTTTTTGTCTTTAAGATTGAATTGGCAAACTTAAAAGATTTACGAATAAATTGGCACAAACTTAAAAGTTTTAGGACTAAATTGGCAAACTTAGAAGGTTTAGGACTGAATTGACAAAAATGCAATAGGTTTAAGACTTTTTTTGACAATCTTTCCATTAATCATATCATACCCCCACAATTTCTATTTGCCAACACGAGTTTGCGCTAATAGGCCATGTGTGGACCTAATTACTAATGAATGCTCTAGAGATTCTAACCACCAAACATCTCAATTTTGGAGATTTTCGGTAATGGCTTTGCGTACGGCATGGATGGAACAATGGGCGCAGCAGGAGTAACAGTGGACATGGGGACGATAGCAGCTATGGTGGGAACGCCAGCGGTAGTTGCGTGATAACTTCAACAGAAAGGGGAATCCAGGATTCAATAGGTAGTTTTATTAAGGAATCTTGGACAAGAGGGGCGAAAATCCAACTTCACACTTAATTCGGTCAAAATCCATGTGCGCGAGCTGAAAACCTTTTTCTTCATGTTATTTAGGCAGCAAAGTGAACCCATTAATAAAGTGAACAAGAGAGAGCTTTTCAAATAACATGAGACAAGTAAACATAAAGGAGGTAAGCTTTTGTGAATACTTTTCTACAACATTACATTGGCTCCTCCACAAACATCTTAAGATACAAAATGTGAATTTTTCAAGCAAGCATGGAATGTCGAATATTTTAGGCCTCTTACATGTTCGTCCTGAACAAAAGCTGTCCAATTGCTCTCTCCTCGGATAACCATGCTCCGAGCTCATTGCATTCTATGCATGAACAAACAAGGGAATGAAAGTCAATTTGAAGCAAGATTCACAGGTACTTCGAAAGTATTTTCGCCATTAAGCGATCGAACTAAAATACCTGGGATCATCCTCGGATACATAATATACAATAGATATACTTTTGTTTGTCTTCTTTTTCTTTTTCTTTTTCTTTTTCATTCCGAACATTGTAACATACAACAAGACTTCAATCCTTTACTACCTCGATGCTTCAAAAACATTTGCTTTGAGTTTGAAGAAACTGTCCACTTGCTGGTCTCCTAGGTTAAACTTGCTTAGAGCACACTCTAGAATCTATACTGGTATGTTTCTGCGTCGGTTGATCTCACCTTCTCTCACTTTTTGTAGTTTTTGTGTATAAGGGTCGAGTTGTGTACTACACCATTTTTGCGCATGATGTAATATAATTTTTATTTTTTTTGTGTAAAGACTATAATATTTGGCCAAAGACCAGCTATTCACTCAAAGAATTAATTCCTTGTAGCTTTATTCTAGCTCGTTTGGTTCATCTTGTAATTAAATTGCTCAAGAAATGACAAAATCCTATTAGTCGAATTTTTTTATGCAATTTTAAGATAAAAAGCCCACCCAAACATAAAAAATATAATACTAACTTTTTAAGTAACCTAATTTTAATTTGAGCCAAATGAAATCTAAGAGATGTGTCGAGTAGGATTCGATCAATGTAACCCAATGAATCCTCACTTTATGTGGCCCCCTAAGTCCCATCTTGGTTGGGTGAGACCTTGTGATGTGATTAAAAGGTCCACCCTAAAAGGGTCACCACCTTGTGTGGTCACCATCAAAATTCTCCTTTTGGGGCTTTGCCTACATGGAATGGATCGAGTCGTCATAGATGGTTTCAGAGCAAAATCCCTCTAGAAGTGTCATTTGTGGATAGACTAGACCCAAACCTGATCTGAGGAGGGCAATGGGTGATTATCGAGTTAGAGGGCTCGGATAAGCTACAGCTCCTAGAAGGCTTATAACATGATGGAAGAGAAAGAATGAATTAGACCACACATCGAATAAGGAGAATATTGCTTAATGGTATGGGCCAACACTGCACTCTCCGTCAATCTAGAAGCTTGCCAGGAGTCCAAACCTTCTCACTTAGAAGATTACTCTTCCCCCTCATGGAATTGGGTATGTGCCTAGTCCTTTCCCGAACCACATATATATTGGAGGGGGCTCTCCTCTAATATCATTTGTAACGACCTGACCATTCAACATGGGTCAAGCCCCCAAAGGGAGTACATAGAGTAACCCCATAGTGGTGGATCTTATTTATGAATAAAATTACAAGATCTCACACATCCGACGTGGAATGTAGTGTATCATGCATTAAACGAACGAAAAATTATTGGAAGGATGATGGGAAAGAAAGATCAAAGAAAAGGGTGTATATGCAGCATCTAGCCAATTTGCAGTCTTTCAAAATGCAAGCCTCTAAGTCCCAGATATCAAAGGAGAGGCCAGAAATTAGTGTTTTGATTGAATCAATATCATAGATTATGCTAAGATTCCATCTCACTGCCCCTTTGCTTAAAAGAATTACAAGAAGAAAAGAAAAGGAAGATGTGGTATCCCACCAATGCCAACGATCAATTATGCATGTTTAATGGACGTTCAATTAATCTAATATTAGTAAATACATTTGACACGAACGGAATCATTCTTCTTGCGGTAAAGTGGAAGATTGACACGACTTTGTATAGCATTGCCACTTCGCAACATCTCAATTGACAATTATGATTATGTGGGGGATAATTGTTCCTTTCCAAGCCATTTTTGATATATATAGAATGGTCGGTTCATCTTTTTGTTAACACTTAGCAATACTCTTACTTTGTCAATGCTTTTTCTGTTTTGTTCCTACTTCCATGAAATAACAATTCAGCTCCTTTTCAATCTCCTTAAACAATCAACCAAATTGATTCAAATTTTGTTTGTTTGACTCATATAACAACCGTGGACCACAATAATCAGGGTTTCATAATGAATTATAACTTGTAAATCATGTTCTTCATACCATATAGTTTTTTTTTTATGACTAATCCAACCACGATTTTTATAGAATACTAGAATAATATAATCCAGTTGTTACACAACCCATTTCCATCAGCGTAAATGTACATAGTTATAATTTGAAAGATCGGCCAATTATCCAAATCAGTCGTGAAAGATGTGCAAATGAGTTTTGCATAAAAAAATAAAATTACACAGTCTGTGTTTAAAATTACTCCTACTGACTTTCCCCATAATCCACCCATTGAAGAACTTTCCATGCAAAAGTGTTAAGTCAGACACAACTCACACACACCATTCACATTCATGTTTGTCTATATGGACATACACATGTTTTTTTTTTGGTCAAAAGCAAAGCTTACTATCTCATTAAGGAAAGGTATGAGAGTACATAATATTGGCTTCAGAACAAAGTAATTCTACAAGGCATAGGGGGGGATAAGACACCCAATTAGTAGGCAAACTTTTGTTGCGGTGGGCTTTGACGACCCAATCGGCAGCCTTGTTACAATCTCTCCTGCAATGGGTTATCTTCAAATTGTGGAACAGAGAGCAACGGGCTTTGGCTTCAGTGATAAGAGCAACCACTTTCCAGCTAGATTGACTTGCAGCTCCGCTTATCTCATTCACCAGATCAAGACGATCTGTTTCTAATTCTAAGTGCCACTCCGCTTTTCCTTCGAGATACTTTAAGGCTTCGACAATGGCTACTGCTTCCGCTTGCATCGCTGAGGCTACTCTCACCGACCGAGCAAAGCCATCTATTAAGAGGCCGTGGCTATCGCGACAAATGCAAGCAATGGCTCCTTCCCCTGTTTCTGGAACAAAAGAACCATCAACATTTATCTTGATCGTGTTGCGGGGAGGGGGTTTCCAGCGCTCAGGTAAGTCCTTTCATTGCTGCACTTTCACCTGCTCTTTGTTTCCCCATCTTCTGAGATTTTGGTTTTTCTCTATAGCTGAGTCAATGAGATGCTGGGGGTTTGGACTTTGAGCTCTGAACACGAAATTGTTCCTTGCTGTCCAGATCTGCCACAACAACAAAGCAAGGAACTCAAAACTCACAGAGGTATGGTTGAAATTAGCGAGCCAAGCTTCGATTCTGGTAACACTGTGATTATCAACTATGATATTTATGGAAGGATTGTTCCAAAACTGTTTTGTCCAGGGACACATGAGGAAGAGGTGTTCATTTGTTTCTGGTTGTTGATGGCAGATCACGCAAATAGGCTCTGGTACGATTCTCCTTTTGAACAAATTCTCCTTGGTTGCTAGAGCATTTTGACATAATTGCCACAAAAAAATCCTGATTTTGGGTTGTGTGTTGGCCTGCCAAATTCTATTCCATAACGCTTTAGGAGCTTGAAATGATGATGACGCTTGGTTCTTCTTTGGAATAAAAGTCTTCTCTCGAAGACAATTGTAAGCACTTTTCACCGTGTATTCACCTGCCTTGGTTGAAGTCCACACCAACTTGTCTGCTAGTAGTTGTGGGTTTAAAGGGATTATGAGAATTTCCTGAGTAGTTTCACTATCAAATAACTCACTCAGTACTTGTTCATTCCATTTAGCTTCCTCCCTTACTATTAACTCTGAGACCAATGTGGGGTCGTCTCTGTTAGCAGGGCCCCCTATCGCACCTCTAGGCAACCATATATCCTCTCGAATGTTGATTTTTTCACCATTTCCAACCACCCATCTGATTGAGGGACATATTGCATTCCTTCCCATGATTAAGCTTTGCCACCCCCATGAAGGCCGAGAACCCTTTCCAGCATGCAATAGGTCACTGTGTGGGAAGTATAAACCTTTGAGTACTTGACTCCATAATGATTGAGGATTTTGAAACAACCTCCAAGCTTGCTTCCCCAACATTGCCTCGTTAAAAGTGATCAAGTCTCTAAATCCAAGACCTCCCTCATCCTTTCTAGTTTTTAGGACATCCCATTTCCTCCAATGTAATCCGGCCCTGTGCTTGCTGTTTTTCCACCAAAATGCTGCAATTTTTTGTTCAATGGCTCTACAAATGGAGAGAGGAATTTTGAAGATAGACATTGCATATTGTGGTAAAGCTTGCACATCCCTGCTTTTGACAATAACTTTTCTTTCCAACCCTCTAGTTTCATATTTACTCTAGCAAGAATCCAAGCAAACATTTGCTTTTTCGAAACACCCCAATCTGACGGAATACCCAAATACTTCCCCGTCTTCTCTATCGCATGGACTCTCATTTCATAAGTCATATTTCTTCTTAAAGACTGAGGACAGCTTTTACTAAAAAACATCCCCGACTTGTTCAAGTTGATGGCTTGTCCGGAGGCAAAACAATATTGATTCAACACAGCAGCCACATTCTGACATTCAGAGATTTTCCCCTCAAGAAAAAGTATTAAATCATCCGCGAAAAGTAGATGGGAGAGGGTTGGACAATATCTGTTCAGCTTAATTCCGTTTATACTTCCTTCCCCCACAGCTCTCTTCAACATAAAGGATAGAACATTTGCCACAAGAATAAAGAGATAAGGGGAGAGAGGGTCACCTTGTCGTATTCCTCGGGAGGGTTTAAAATATGGTAAAGGTTCCCCGTTGAATTTGACACTAAATGAGACGGTGGAGACACACTGCATAATCCACGAGACCCATATGGCACTGAACCCCATTTTAAGCAAGCTTGCTTCTAGAAAATCCCATTCCACCCGATCATATGCTTTTTTCATGTCAAGTTTAAGTACTGCCTAGAATTTTTTCTTTGTATTTCGTATCCTCAACTGATGAAGCACCTCTTGGACAATCAAAATATTATCTTGAATTTGTCGCCCACCAACAAAAGCGCTCTGCTCTGTAGCGATCAACTCAGGTAGCCAGATTTTTAGCCTATTCGCCATAATCTTCGAAATAATTTTGTATGCATAGTTACATAGACTTATGGGCTGGAATTGCTCTAACTTCTCTGGATTTGGAGTTTTTGGAACGAGGGTAATAAAGGTTTTATTTAGCTCAGGGTTGAGTTTCCCTGAGTTAAAAAAGAGCTGTACCTCCCCGAACACATCTCCTTGGATGTCTTTCCAATGATGTTGGTAGAATTGTCCGTTTAAACCATCAGGTCCCGGGGCTTTTGATGCTCCTAATTGGAAAGCTGCTTGTGTCACTTCTTCTATAGTAACTTTCGCTGTTAACGCCTGGTTTATGTTCTCCCCAATCATGCAAGGGAACTGATCAAGGATCGGTTGAAACTCTCTAAAACCTTCTGAGGTGTACAGATTTCTGAAAAAGTCTATAGTCATGTGCTTCAGCTGGGTTGGTTCTCGGCACCACTCTTCATTTGTAGTTTTCAGCATGGAAATTTTGTTCCTTTGTCGTCTTTGCACTGTAGTAGCATAAAAATATTTCGTGTTTTTGTCCCCCCACTTAATCCAATTTATCCTGGACCTCACTCCCCAGTATAACTCCTCCTGTCTCCACAGTTTTTCTATCTCACTCTTCAGCCACAGCATTCTCTCTTTTTCAAAGTGCAGATTTGGGCTGTTTGTAAGGTCCTGTAAATCTCTTTTCAAAGAATTAATTTTCCTCTGAGCATTCGAGAACCGCTTCTTGCTCCAGGCAGTTAAGTTTTTAGCCACATTTCTTAACTTATCAATAAGGCCCGTTGTAACCTGTGGAGAATAGTTCCAGGAATCCATCACTATCTGGTCATATTCTTCGTCCTCAATCCAGAAAGATTCAAACTTAAACTCCCTCTTGCATCGTACTTGTTTTGGGAATATGGTCAACAGGATAGGGCTATGGTCGGATCCAATTGCGGGCAATGCAAAGGCTTCCGCGTTAGGAAACATAACTCTCCAGTCAATAGTGCACAATGCTCTATCTAATCTCTTCTTAACAAAAGTTTCCCCTTCCCTATTGTTGGCCCACGTATAGGCGCATCCCTTGCATTCCATATCCATAAGAGCACATGCATCCAGGAAGTCTTGAAACGCTTTAAGTCTATAATTTTCTGCCACCCTCTTCCCAACTTTCTCCCAATGATACAAAATCTCATTAAAATCACCAATACATAACCAAGGATCACGATTAAGACTACTGATTTGTCGAATTTGATCCCACAGCGACATTCTCTCTTGAAATTCATTTGGAGCATGAGTAAATGTTATTCGCATTTTTTGTTTGTTCTCCTCGTAGACACAAATCAAGTCAACAAAGAACATGGAACTCGATTCAATTGATATAGATACCTGTTCATTCCAAAAGACTGCCAGCCCCCCCCCCCCCACACACGCTATTCCTCTTGGGTTTACCAAAAAACTATTCTGAAACATCAAACTTCGCTGCAACCTCTTTAGTACTTCCTCTTTGTTTTTTGTCTCCATTAAGAACAGGATAGTGGGCCTTTCTTGAGCCTTGAGGGCTCTAATGGCCTGAATTGTCAAGGGTGTGCCCAACCCCTGACAATTCTAGCATATTACACATGTTGTTAGAAAGTGCCTTATCGCTTGTCAGAATTTATCAGTGTTGCTTGGCTGTTTCTGTGGGTCCCACCAGGCCTCAGAAAGAAAGTAGCGGGTCATATATCTTTTTTCTTAATTTTTTTAAGGGTTAATACAAAAAAAAATCTCAAACTGATATACTTGTAACAAATTTACCCAAAACTAAATTTTTTTATCACAAAAAACCCAAAATTAGTACATCTGTGACAAATTTACCCTCTGTTAGTTTCCATCAAATTTTACCGTCAAATTCTTGAGTTTGATGACACATGATAGTTGACGGAGCGTATTGGTTTAGGATTTTACCCTCCGTTTGTCACATGTGTGCCAGTTTGAGATTTTTCGTGGTGTTAACTCGATTTAATGGAAACCAATGGAGGGAAAATTTGTCATAGATGTACCAATTTGAGGTAAATTTGTCACAAATATACCAGTTTAGAGTTTTCCGTGGTCAAAAAATTACTTTGGGATAAATTTATTACATCTGTATCAGTTTGGGATTTTTCGTGATCAAAAAATTAGTTTAGGGTAAATTTGTTATAAAATGTACCAATTTGGGGGTTTTGGTAGTATTAACCTTTTTTTAAAATATATTAATAAATCATTTTAAGAAGAAAAGGAGAAATAGCTATGGGCATTTTTGCTTTGGCCCATTTGGGGATCCAGAGCCACAAGTTCGGTTCTCGATTAGGAACCAACCCATTTTGGATCCAATCCCCTCCAATCATGACACAGGCTAGATTGATTGAATATTGAATAAC
>BCNH02000008.1:22991562-23011598 GCA_001662345.2 Metrosideros polymorpha var. glaberrima | reverse complement strand
GGACGTGCTTTGGAAACCCTATTTGCTTTTTGATAATGGATGCACTAGCAATACTGAATTGGCGAAAAGAAACTATTCTCAATACTGAATGCACTAGCAATACTTAATTTATGGTAAATTTGTCATAAATGTACCAATTTGGAGGGTTTTGGTAGTATTAACCTTTTTTTAAAATACATTAATAAATCATTTTAAGAAGAAAAGGAGAAATAGCTATGGGCATTTTTGCTTTGGCCCATTTGGGGATCCAGAGCCATAGGTTTGGTTCTCGATTAGGAACCAACCCATTTTGGATCCAATCCCCTCCAATCATGACACAGGCTAGATTGATTGAATATTGAATAACAATATTATTTTCTATTAAGGCTTCGTTTGTTTTGCGAAAAATAAATGATTTCTTAAAAATCATCGCTTATACCTCCTAAATTATTTAGTCAATAAAAAATATTTTTCATTATCGACAATAACATATATCTAAATATTTTTGTGGACGATGAAATATTTTTGCTTTATTCATTTTTGTAAGCGATACAAGCAATCATTTTTTAAATCGACAACAATATACGTCTAAATATTTTTGTGGACGATGAAATATTTTTTCTTTATTCATTTTTGTAAGCGATACGAACAATCATTTTTTTAAAAATATTTTTTAAATTATTCATTTTTGTGAAATAAACACACCTTAAAACAATCTCTTTTCGTCTTAAGGAATAAAGAAACTAAAACCCGAGTTGTGAGTGGGTGACTTCTTGAAAACCCTATTTGCTTTTTGATAATGGATGCACTAGCAATACTGATTGGCGAAAAGAAACTATTCTCAATCACTCATCTGATCATTTGATTTTAGGAATCCAGCAATGGATGTCGTTGTCATGGTGAGTGGGTGACTTCTTGAGGAAGGTGAGGACCTCAATATATAGATCACAACAACAATTCAAAGCGTGCACGAGCTCACTTCCCTAAATTCTCACTCTCAGCTGGCTCGAACTTCACTTGTGTGAGAGAAGGAAAAAAAGATATGGAGAGTAGGATCTATCCGATGAATTTACTATCCGCGGAAAAGGTAGTCACGGAGATCGCGCAATTACTTCAGCAGGCAATAGTCGGCTACAGATTCCATCCAACCGAGGAGGAACTAGTCAATTACTTGAAGTCGAAAGTAACTGGATGCACAGAAACTTTCTGCATTATTCCGACGCTGGAAAACATCTACGAGATCAATCCATGGGATTTACCCGCCAAGTTCAATGGTAGGTCTTTTGCAACTTCAAAAGTAGTGCCTCAGGATAAAGAACAGCAGCCCTCTTACTCATGACTCAAAGAGCTTTTTAATGTGTATGCAGAGCAATCGATCATTCGATCCAATGATCAAGAATGGTGGTTCATATGTCCACAGGAGCAGAACCAACGGATTCGCAAGAAAACACCATGTGGTTCTTCTTGGAAGATTACTGGTAAACCTAAAGATATTAAGGCTAGAAATGATGACACAAAGATCGGTTCCAAGATAATATTAGTCTTCCTTGACGGCCGGAATTCCAAGGGCACTAGATCCAACTGGGTCATGCATGAGTTTCATCCACATCCTGATGACGTGCGTATTTCTACCGTTTGCTGTTTATTTCCAAGCAATATACTCCACTCCTTGGTTGATTTTTTAGGCAATTATGAATCTTTTGGATGTGCTGGCACTTGCTCTTAGGGGAGTGGTTTCCTTGCTAGTGAGCATCAATGACTGTTTACAGGTTGAAAACCTCGGCTTTAACTGATCTTTTTCTCTGGAGACTGTGGTCTTGAAGTACCAATTTGTGTATTATCTTTGGCAAATTACTTTTTTCCAATTAATTTCTAAAACATCTGTTTTCAAGAATGTTGTTGCTGCTTGTTACGTGTTGGCTTTTGTGATTGAGTTGGGATGACTTGGATTTTCCGCAGACGGGTTTCGTTCTTTATTGCCTGAAGATGAAGCAAGAGGAAAAGGCAGATAACCAAGAACCATCTATCCAGGTAATGAGGAACCAACCAAACGACTCAGCTATGGCAACGAATGGAGACTTTTCTTCATCTCCACAGTTTCAGTGTCCCAATGTTTCTTTTAGCGAGCTAAATGAGGTTATTGGCGAGTTATCTAATAAAAGTTTACAGCAAGAGTGACGGATCATATCAGAATCGAACAAAATCCCTAGCCCTGATACAGGAAAACAATCACCGCTCCTCACCTAATCTGGAGCATCTTATGTGGACTAAAAATTCCTCTAGTACAGAAAATTCATCAGGAAGGGGGCTTCCCGTATCTGGCCCTACTAATGATAAGTTAAACTTCCCACATACTATTCTTAATGTTGATGTTTGCAGTGCATTGAAGCTGAAAAAGAAAAGAAAATCAGGTAAATATTTTTTTACAATAACACATTAGCGTTAGTGTAAACGAGTTCATTGTAGCAGATGACGGGTCATGAACTCAAGCATAAATTTTGTACGGTAAGACATCCAAAGTTAGTCAAAACTCCTACAGGTAGTTTAATGGCTATTTCAGATGCATCATTTGTTTTGAAAAGGAAATATAACTTTTCCCGCATTTCAGAAAAATCTATTTATGAATCTCTTGTTCAGCCAAGTCCTTGTACCGCTGGTTATGTCCTGGCTTGGTGACTGCATTGGCATGTCTTGTTTTCTCCACACCAGAAGGCCGATTTAGTTCGTCCCTTGGAGGAGAAGGTAGATGAGATGTCTGGAACTTCAAATTTTATTGGTGAACAAGCAGATAAGAGCTGTGATAGCATGGATTATGAGAGCCCAGAACAACTTCCTTTTGCAGAGGTGAGGAAAAAAAACAAGGATTTCTTTCAATCTCTAGAAATGCGGAATTACATTTGGGATGTACATGTGTTCTTGAATAACAGCATCAGGTCCAAGAAATGCAGAACGTGTTGAGTGAGCTAATCATGAACGGGAGTTCCTCAAGTACAGAAATATCATCCGGAAGTGGCATTCCTGTTACCAGTGAATGGAGTAGGACCGAGCCCTGGATGTCCCCTCTCAATCATTATTCATTTCCTAACGGCGAGCATTTTGATTATTATGATCTGGTTAGTGAACCAGAAGCAGAAATAGGAGTAAGTCAGGTAAGTATTCATCGCATGTGCATATTGATTCTTGAACTCGTGCATAACTTTTTGTACTTCAGGAAGTCCAGAGATAGTGAGAGTCTCCAAGCAGAAAGTTTCATACAGTATATGCGGGCTCATAATAAGCTGTGCATTGATCAGTTCACTTTGCATACTTTGGTTTCAGTATGGCCAACTTGGAGAAACTAGCTGGGACAATCGTTGGGCTAAGAACAACCGGCGGCCAGTCTGTGACACTCTTGAGGGAGCTGTTCCATTAGAGGAAGAGGAAGGATTTGTCGAACAGAAACTCAACCATCCTCAGAACATCGAAAAGATCATAACAGAGTGCACATCTTCCGATGGAGCACCAGCAAAAGCAAAGGTTAGTATACCGATACAAATTACACTAAGTCCGCTGTCAAAGTTGAGAAGCTTCAAAGTAGGACACTGTTGTAATTGTCACTTTCGAGTCTATGTTATTTAGACAGATTAAGCATGGAGGCGAAGGTCTAGTCCATAATTTTACTTTTCTCTTGGAGTTCATGAGGAACAGAACAACGAGAAAACCTTTCTGAATTTGTAATGTAGGCACAGGCTGCAGAGTTCAAAGAGAAGGAAAGTACCATGATTCAGCCACAGAAGAAGAGAGACGATGTGAAGTTTGAATCAGACAACATATCCCACTGGGAGACCTGGAATGATTCGCTTTCACCAACAAGATCGACCGCATCAACCAGCTGTTGCTGCCGAAGAAAATCCACCATTGATCCAGGAGTTCTCATTGTCATGTCACTTGCACTTGCACTTGTTCTTATGGTGTACGTGATTGTTGAAGGAATATGCAGAATATCTGATGGAGTCAACGAGACAGCACAGGACTATGTGTTTTTCCGGAGATTTTAGCAAATGTCAGAGACGGCACGAGATCGCTTCATTTGCTCAATGTGTCCCCTCTAAGTTCCCTATGTCGCATCAATAAATGTCTAAGGTCGTCTTCGTCGTGTGCGAATGAAATTGATATACGTCGTGAACAAATTCCGAGAAACACTGATAGAGAAATAGAAATGGAGATTGCTTGAGGCATGCAAGTATTGTCTTAAATGATAATTTTCGTCAAGAGTGTGGATAGTAAATGCACGGTAATCATCTAGGGGAATGGGACATGCCATAACTTTTGTACGGTGGACCATTGAGTGCCATAACTTTGTTTAGCTTACTTGAGTGCCACATCGGAGTAAAAAGGATCATCTAAGTGCCAGTTCCGACAAATCATCCTACATGGATTTTATTTTTTTTAATTCTTTACCCTTTTTGTTTTTTTCTTTTTTGTGCTGACGAGGGTTACTGGCTTCGCTCGCTCGCGACCACTAGCGAAGGCCCTTACCAGATCTGGGCGAGGGCACCTCGCCCAAGGCCTTTGCAGCCCCACCGGCCGTGGGTGAGGGCTGGCCGGCGAGGCCGCGACAGCCCTTGCCAGATCTGGGTGAGAGCTGCCTCGCTCGTGGCCCACGAGGCCGCGAAAGCCTCGCCCAAGGCCTTCGTGGCCTCGCCGGCAACGGGTGAGGCGGCCCTCGCCTAGTCTGGGCAAGGCCTTTGAGTCCGGCGAGGGTCGCTGGCATCTAAAAAAGAAAAAGGCAAAAAAAAACTAAAATTCAAAATTCAAAATAAATTATTAAAAATAATAAAATTGCATTTTCTAGCATCCACGTATGCTTTTCCGGCATCCACGTCAGATTTTCAGCGAGCCAAATTGCCAATGGCACTTAAGTGATCGTTTTTTCAAATTTGTGGCATTCAAGTGAGCTAAAAAAAAAGGTTATGGCACTCAAGTGTTTACCGTACAAAAGTTATTGCACTCCTAATGTCCCAATCCCAATCATCTAAGGATCCAATAGACCTTTAAGTTGGTATTTACTTCACCATTAGGGCAAAGCGAGAATAACGAGAATTGTAAAACCAACTGATAGAGTAAGGAAAATCAAACATAATTTTTTTTGAATTTTTATGTGGATTGCTGTATGTAGAACGACGATAAACAAGTTGGTATTTATTGGAGAAATAGCTTGAGAGAAGAAGCTGGAAATATCAGGCAACGGCTTGGAGAATTAATATGAAAATTGCTAGCAAATCTAATAAGAACGGTCAGCACATTAAATATCGCAACAGCTAGTTTGATTTAGGACCAAAATATGAAAAATCAATAGTTTAAAGGTAAGGATTTTTTATTTACTCGTAAATAGGCTTTACCGGAAGAGGTTTTGAGACAAAATAAAAATCAATGAGAATGGTCAGCATGTTAAATACCACAACAGCTAGTTTGACTAAGGACCAAACTATGAAAATTAAAAGTTTGTAGGTAAAAATATCTAATTTACTCGTAAATAGGCTATTTCGGAAAAGGCCTTGAAACAAAATAAAAATTTGGTAGAAAGGAACCTTGGACTGGGCTTTGCTGATGTTTCCCCCACAGCGACGGCAAAACCCAACTTTACACTTGACTCAGCCCAATCTCAAATGAACCCATAAATAAAGTGGATAAGATAGAGTTTCTCAAGCAAAATGGGACAAATATAAATAAAGGAAAGTAAGGTTTTTGAAGTACTTTAACGACAATAAGTTGGCTCCACATTCAATGATGTAAAATATGGATCTTCGTAACAAGCATGGAATGTCAAGTATTTAGGTCTTTAACATGTTCATCATTAACAGAAACTGTCCAGTCGCTCGTTCCTCAGTTAACCGTGCTTGAAGCTGATTGAATTTTACGCATGGATAGACAATGGAAGGAAGTCTACTTGAAACAACATTCGCAGGTTCTTCGAAAGTATATTTGGCATTGAACAATCGACCTAAAGCACTAGAGATTATCCTCAGATACATAGTATATTGTTGTACAGAGATATTTTTCTCTCTTCTCATTGTGTCTTTTTTGAACGAATACAAAAACATATATAGTTGTACAAAGGAATAACGGGAAAAGTACCGTGCAAGTGCCACAATTTGACATGGGTGAACACTTTAGTGCCACAATTTCTAAAAAGTACATTTAAATGCCAAAATTGGAGAAGAAATGAACACTTAAGAATGTGATAGATCCTCAAAATAAAGACATTATACAAGACAAATTTAGCAACTAATAAACCCTATAATTACTCCAATTATTATTCATTGACAACTCACACCAACACTAAACCTCAAGTTGGTGTATAGATATCACTATGCCTAACTTGTCAAGCGAGTTGTAAAAAACCTTGCTAGAGATAGCCTTTGTAAGTATATCCACCAGTTGGCCTTTATATTTAACAAATGGTAATCGAATTATCTTGGCATCAAGGTTTTGTTTGATGAAATGTCGATGTACCTTGATGTGTTTAGCACAGTCATCCTGGACTAAATTATGAGAAATATCGATGGCCGCCTTATTGTCACAAAATAAGCTCATCTTGGAAGTGGGAGCAAAATTGATCTCATTCAGTTATCTCTTAAGCCAAAGAAGTTCACAAAGTCTTTTGGTCATTCCTATAAACTCGGCCTCAGTATTGGATAACGCCACTACCTTTTGCTTCTTGCTACTCCACATGACAAGATTGTCTCCTACGAAGGTGAAGTAGCTTGATATAGACTTCACATAAAAAACACTCCCTACGCAATCTGCATTTGTATAACCCTCAATATTAAGATGATTATTCTTTGAGAACAAAAGTCTTTTCCCTAGAGCGGACTTCAAGCAATGAAGAATTCGAATTACCGCATCCAAATGATCTTCACGAGGTGAATGCATAAACTAACTGACTATAAAAAAATATATATATCCGGACGAGTATGGGATAAGTAAACTAACTAACCCACTAATCTTTGATACCTCTCCTTATTAGTTGGCACCTAATTTGGATACCCTCCAAGCTTGTAATTCTAAACAATCGAAGTATTAGCTGGCTTATAGTCTAGCAATCCCACTTCAGATAATAAATCTAGCACATATTTCCACTGAGAAAGAAATATATCTTTTCTTGATCTCGCTACTTCAATCCCTAAGAAGTACTTGAGACCCTCAAAATTCTTCATTTCAAACTCGGTTGCCAATCTCTTTTGGAGTCTAGAGATCTCTTCCAAGTCATCCCATGTGATAATCATGTCATCCATATAGATTATTAAAGCTATTACCTTTCCCAGTTGTCATTTCAAGAATAGAGTATGATTTGAGTTACTCTAGCAGAAACCATATTTCTTCATAGCTAAGTTGAATGGTCCAAACCATGTGCAGGGTGATTGTTTTAAACTGTACAATGAACATTGCAACTTACACACAACCCCTGGAATATCCATATTAATCTTCTCCTCAAGGTTGCCATGAAGAAATGTGTGTTTTTTTTTTTACATGAAACTGGTGCAATGGCCAGTCTAAATTTGCAACAAGAGACAACATGACCCTAATAGTGTTCAATTCGGCCACTGGTGAAAAAGTCTCTTGATAGGCTATGACATATGTTTGTGTATATCCCTTTGCCACAAGTCTGCCTTGTATCTTTCAATAAACCCATCTACCTTATGTTTAATAGAGAAAGCCAATTTACAACCAATTGCCTTTTTTTCCTTCTAGTAATGTAACAAAATTCCATGTTTTATTTTTCTGTAGCACCTCCATTTCTTCTTTTATCAATTGAATGTACTTCATATCTGCTAAGGCTTCTTGCATTCCATTGGGAACATGGATTGAAGACACATTGTGTACAAATGCCTTGAGAGGTTCTGATAATCTCCAAGTTGATGCATGGTTTGCAATAGGATATTTTGATCTATTTTCCTCAAAATCCGGTGAGTACCGATTTGGTGGCATTCCACAATTATGCCTGAAAGGTAAGTGATAACTAATAGAGATCCGAGTCATTAAGAGAAAAATGTGTAGTAGAAGATCTTACTTCAGGAATATCCTCAAGAGACGCGTCGTTGGATACTGAAGAGTGAGGGGTTTAACAATCTGTGTAATATCATTGTCAATTCCTATTACTTGTCTAGCTTCTTACTCGGTCCCTTGCTCAATATTAGTTATATTCTCCTCACTAACCACTGCTTCATTTTTTTGACTTACTAGGCTGCTAGGTTGTCCAGTTTCAGTTTGTACTAAATTGTCTTCTAATACAACACAATCCCACCAATTCTATCTTTTAACTAGTATCTCCCCCTTGAAAGGAAGAATTGGATGCTGGTAATGAGAAAAAAAAAATTCAAACTCCACAAAGGTCACGTCTATGGTGACATAAGTACGCCTAGTAGTAGGATTGTAAAATCGATATTCCTTTTTTTTTGTGCCATACCCCAAATAAACCCAGTGAACTGTGCAAGGGTCAAGTTAGCATGTTGATTTTTATGGAGATGACAAAAGCAAAAACTGAAGGTAGAGAAACATAGTTTGAAAGAACTTGTAATGAAGTATACAAATTCAACACCTTTGATGGCATACGGTTTAATAGATGTATTGATGTGACCTCGGTACATGTGCGCCAATCAATAATGCACAAGCAATTTCTAAGGTATGTCTGTTTTTCCGTTTGGCAACTCCATTCTATTGTGGAGTTTGAGTACAGGAGGTTTCATGAAGAAGACCATGATTTTGGAAGTAATTTTGAAATTCCTGATTAACATACTCTCCACCAATGTCAGTACAAAGAATATGAACTTTAGCTGAAAATTGAGTATGAATCGTAGTATGAAAAGTTCGAACACACCAACACATCATCTTTGTGTTTTAGCAAGTATAACCAAGTTATTCAAGTACAACCATCGACAAATGTCACAAACCAACGGATTCCGAAAACAATAGTAATTGGAGAAGGTCCCCAAACATCAGAGTGAATTAAGACAAAGTAAATATCACTTTTATGCAAGCTATTGGGAAAGGTACAGTATGACTTTTAGCCAAAATGCAAGTTTCGCATTTAAAAGCTGAATCTTGTAAATTGCAAAATGAATAAGGAAATAGGTACTTCATATAACTTAATAATGGATGTCTCAAATGATGGTGCCATAGCCCAATCTGTCCTTGATACCAGTTGAGTGTTGCATGCTATTTGTTTTACCAAGACTAAAATCATCTATGTAGTACAACCCCACTCTCATAATACCATGCCCATTGATCTCCTTTGTGAGAATATCCTGAAAAAGACAAAAGGTAGGATAGATTATAGCAACACAATTTAGCTCTTCAGTTGCTTGGCCTACAAACATCAATTTTTTTAAGAAAGATGGAACTAGCAAAGTATTGGATAAAGAGAAAGAGGGTGAGAGAGCAACAATCCCAAATCCTATAACAGGGTATATGACCCATTAGCATTGGTGACACTACTTCGTCTTGGTTGGGTAATCTTGACAAATTCATTTGAACTGAAAGTCATGTGGTCAGTTGCCCCCGAGTCAACAATCCAACCATTGTAATTATCCTGATTAGAACTAAGTAATGCATAGCCACGATAACCTTGATTATTGAGAGTAGTTGAATCACTTGAATTTTCCACTCATGGAATCAAAGATAATTGAGGTTCTACATTTACCAAAGAATCCCGTCCCAACCTGCTATTAGCATCAGATTCATGTTGCTTTTATGCATTGAGTTCTTTCCACCATTCTAGGATCCCATGTAACTTAAAGTAAGTTTCACAAATATGCTTCATGTTCCCACAGTGTGTACAGCCTCCTTTCGATTGTGCCTTGCCCTTTAAGGTTGTATTCATCTTTTCACCCCCCGAAGAGGAAGAATCAGTTTTGGACATCTGGAGCGTCAATGGTCGTTGAGGCTCCATCTCAATTCCTTTAGAGGCCATGGCAGTGGCATGTGTAGGTTCCGTTCCCAACATCATAATTGCTTGTCTTACATCCTCTCTTTGAACATGAGCATAAGCTTGTTCAATCGTCGGGAATGGTCAAATCTAAAGCACATCAGCCCATATCTTATCTAGACGATCATCCAACCCATCAAGAAAAATATAGACTATATCTTCTTGTAGAGTCGAGTTATACATATCTATATCAGTGGGACACTCCATCGAGTTACGACGATGGAAGTCAATTTCTCTCCATAACCCTTGAAGACTATTGTAATATGTTTTGATGGGCCCTCCTGATTTAATTCTAGTGACACGTCGTTTCAAATCATATACTTTAGTGGTGTCAGATCCATAGAAAAAAAGGTGTAGCAATCGAATCCAGTTCCATTTTTGCAGGTGGAAAACAAATAAAATTGCTTATCAGGGCCGGATCTATGGAATTAATCAACCGTCCTTTCACAATTGCATTTCCAGTTATGCATCTTCTAAAGGTTGGATATGATGATTGAGGCTATGAAAAGTCCCATTAATATATCCCAATTTTTCTTTGTCAGAGATATACATCTCAAGGATGTGGGACCATAGTGCATGGTGCCGTCCAACTTAATGCCATTCTGTGCAGCAGAATAATCATTGTTTGGAACCTAGGTTGAGTCTGATTTTGGGTCAAGACCTGTGTCATTCGAATCGTTAAGTCGTTAAGGATGGTAGTTGTAGACGACCTCTCGACGTGTGGCTTGTGTGCCACCAAATCAGTTGGTTCTGTCATAGTTTTTTTTATCAAGTCTGGTTCCTCCCTTTTCTAATTTTTGGGTCGAGGTTTGATCATAACAAAAAAAACCCTAGGATATCTACTCTGATACCATTCTGACAGATATATTTTTCTCTTTTCTCATTGTCTTTATTTTAATGGATACATAAACATATATAGTTGTACAAAGAAAAAAGGGCAAAGGATGGCATAAGTGTCGAAACTTGAATACAGTGCTCACTTTAGTGCAAAGTTTTTTTTTGGATCACTTAAGTGCCAACTATGATTTGAAGTCGACGTGGCAGCTGAAAATCTGATGTGGCCTTTTTTTTTTTATCAATATTTTGAGCTAACATAGCTCGCCAGAGGTCCAATCAGCATTTAAAAAACATTGACAAATAAAAACTGAAAAAAGCTAAAAATTTACAAAAGATAGAAATGATTCTCCATCTCCATCTCTCACTTTTTTAAGCTTCTTTTTAGATTTTATTATTAAAAAAAAATTAGCTTTTTTTTAAGTCCAGAAGTCCACATGGACTTAATTTTTATAAAAAAATTAATTAAAAAAATCACCTTGTGATAACCAAAGTGCGATCTAGTTGACCAAGAACGCAATGTATCATGAGAGAACAAAATATATCGACATCCAATATCACTTTGTGCATGATTAGATTGCTAAAGGTACAGTTATGGTGAAAAAAGTACATATAATACATAATCCAGCAGATATGTTGACTAAATCGATTTCTTTGATCAAGTTCAAGCATTGCTTGGACTTGGTTGGTATTTTCACCATTTGATTTGCCTAGGCAAAGTTGGTGGCGTTTCATCCCTTGTTTCCTACAACGAGTGCACTCACGTAGGCTTAGGGGTATGCGTCGTTGATTCCGTCGTTTGGCAGGTGGCCTTGTGTGGTCACTCTTGGTGGTGAGGGAGAGAGGTCTTATGGCATTTGACATAATGCTCTTTTGGAGATTTAAAGTCAAGGTGGAGATTTGTTGAGTTTTGACTTAAAATAGGTAACAAGGGTATTTTCCTCAATTTGGCCAGAATTTCTCCAATTTGGCATTTTAATTATCGTTTTTCTCCGATTTTGGCACTTAAGTGAGCTGGCAAAAAGTTTTTGCATTAAAGTGAGCACCGTACACAAGTTTTAGCACTTCTGGTGTTCTTTTGCCAAGAAAAAACTACTAAATCTATTTTAAGTTATGCACTATCTTAGGTCAAGAAACTGGTTTATTATCAAAATAAAGACATTATACTATACAAATTTAGCAACTAATCAACCCTACAATTTCTCCAATTAATCTTAATTGACAACTCACGCCAACATATACCAGCACATGTACTTCTGTCTTTCATTCTTTTCTTAGCGAACATTGCAACATACACCAGGGTTTCAATCCCTTGCTATCTTGAAGCTTCAAACGTACGAAACTGTCCAGTAGCTGGCTCCTTGGGTAAGCTTGCTTAGAGCACAATCTGGAGTCTGCACTAGTTTGTTTCTGCACCGGTTGATCTCACTTTCTCTTACTTTTTCGTTGTTCTTGCGTGTACAGGTCGAGTTGTGTACTGCATCAGTTTTCGCGTATTACATTGAATGAAAATTTATTGGAAGATTCAACCCAAAATTTTAAATTATTAAATGAAAGCATCTTCTAATATAACGCTTTAATGGTTGGCCAAAGACAGGCTATCCACTCAAAGAATGAATTCCTTGTAGCTCGATTCTAGCTCGTTTGGTATCTTGCAATTGGATTGCTCAAGAAACGACAATCTTATTACTAAATTTTTCTTGATGCAATTTCAAGATAAAGTGCCCATCCAGACATGAACAATTTAATAGTAACGTTTTGTGTAACCTAATTCTAAGTTGAACCAAACAGGATCCAAGAGATCTTGTCGAGTAGGATATAATAATGCATGTGGACCAATGAATCTTCACTTTGTGTCGCACCTAAAATCTCATATCAATTGGGTAAGATCTCGTGATATTGTTCATAATTAAATAACTACCCTAAAAGGGTCACCGCCTTGTGTGGTTATCATCGGAATGTTCCTTTTGGGGCTTGGCCTGAATGAAATGAGCCAAAGTTGCTATAAACGGTATCAGAGCAAGTTCCCTTTGGCAAGTGTGTTCTTTGTAGACTATACTCACAACCTATCCGATGAGGGCAGGGTGTGATCATTGAGCTAGAGGGTTTGGATAAGGTAGTCTTGGTAGGCTTCTAAAATGGTGGATGAGGTGGGAATAAACCATGCCTCACATCAAATAAAGGACATCAATGATTTAGATGGTGAAGTTTGTGACACCCAAGTCCCACATTGATTGGGGGAGGTTTTGTGATGTTATACCCAATTAAAGTTCACCATATCGCTTAGCAATACTCCTTATATTCGATATGTAGTTTGGGCAAGTATTGGCCTCTCCATCATCCAAGAATCTTGTCAGAAATTGTATCTTGTCCAAACCCTCTCACCTCGATTACTCTTCCCCCATGGATTGGGAATGGATTTGGTCCTTTACCGAACCACACATATGTATTAGAGTGGGTTTGCTCTGATACCATCTTTAACGACTTAACCGTTCAACCTGAGTTAAGCCCCCAAAGTGAGTACTTTAATTCCACACAAAGTTGTGACCATTTGGGGTGGATTTTACATGTGTATAACATCACAGGACCTCACCCATTAGACATGGAATTTGAGGTATCACACTTTAAACAAATGAAAACTATTGGAATAGCGAGAGAAAGAAAAAAGAAAAGAAAAGGAGCATCTAGCCAATTGCCAGTCTTTCAAAATGCAGGTCTCTAAGCCACAAATCTCAGAGGAGAGGCTAGAAAAGAGTGTTTTGATTGAATCAATATTATAAAGCGTTGTAAAATTCCATCTCGCTCCAACGACCAATTGTGCATGTTTAATGAACATTCAGGTAACCAATTATTATTTAACGTATTTGGCATGAATAGAATCATTCTTATTATGGTGTAGTGGAAGATTGACAAAACTTTGTCTAATATTGCCATTTGATAACATCTCGCAAAGCCAAGTGCAAACTAGGGCCAATGAGCAGGGGCACTTATAAAATAGATAACAATACTAAATAATTATTCGAAGCATATTATAGATAATATAAAGTAATGCTTTTGTAATCTTTAACACATGTGTGCAAATAAATAATAAAAAATAAGAGCAATGATGAAAGTTTTAATACACGTATGCAATTCGTTGTAATACGTTATGAAGTCAATCAAATATATATAGCACTAACCCGACTAGTCCGACAAGATGTTGGCACCACTAAAGTGATCATGTTTTTAAACATGACGTACTTGTGAAAAACTTGACTCGATTTCGTCCTTACTTTAATCAAAATCGATTAAGCATAATGCACCACCCATGAAGTAGATGCGACTAACTATGGACTTAAATAAATTATTTTACTCGTCATAAATTTAAATAAGCTTGTAAATTCGAGCATACAACAACACTTGATCTTTAGATCCCATACAAGTTCATTAATCAAGCAATAACGATACACTTCGGCTTCTAAGTTTATATGAACTTATTTTTTGCAACAAAAAAATATATTTGTAAGAAAGTCTTAACGTTGACTACTTCCTAATAAATCATGCAAGAACAATTAATCAGTATGGCTGTGTCATGCAACCACGGGTCACCAATTTAGTAATAACGTATGGTTGAGTCATGCGTCACACAATTACATATTTCCACTCCGTTGCTATCTACATATTTCGCTCCGTCTATTTCGCGAAAAATAAATGATTTAAATTTTTTTTCTAAATATGGTCGCTTGTATCTCTTACAAAAATGAATAAACAAAAAATATTATCATCGTTTACGAAAATATTAGACATAAATTCTTGTTGATAAGAAAAATATTTTTCATTAACTAATTATTTCAAGTGATATAAGCAATTGTTTTCACGAAAAAGTTTTCCTTATCATTCACTTTCCGCAAAACAAACAATCGCAGAGAGTGAATGATTTAGAGTGTTTGTTTCATGGAGAATGAATGATTTGAAAAATATTTTATTGAAAATTATTGCTTCTATCACTTACAAATATGAATGTACAAAAATATTTTTGTTGTCCACGAAATGTTTAAACATAATTTGTTGTCAATAAATTAGAAAAAAATTCATTGACTAATTATTTTAAGCATTACAAGCGATCGCTTTTAAGAAAATATCTTTCGAATCATTCATTTTTTCGAGAAATAAGCGGAGCCTAAGTAACGAATTAAATTATGGAAGAACTTAATCGCAAGCCACTACCTCTGATAATGATCGACCCAGAAAAAACATCTACATAAGTAACTAATAAATTTGCATATGTGTACATCTATATGGAATCTCAAGATACGTTTTAGGTAATCGCACCTATTGTTTAAATTGTTGTAAAATTTCTCCACATCAAGCGCTTAAAGATAGTCGTGCGTGCGTGCTTGAAGTCTAGTGTTTTTGTCATATTTGAAGTTGCTTCTTTAGTACATCGGATAAGATTTACCAAAAAGAAGTGTCCTGAAAAAGAAAAATTATACTACTCTAAAAAGTGAATGCTGTAGATTCTTTACAAAATATAATCCTAATAGATATGCCGCATTAATGAGAGGAGTAAAACTAACTTAATTCTTATTTAAAGAAAACTTTGGTTCATTTTCTTTTTAGGAAAAATTCATATAAGGGCCTGAAATTGGGCAGTTTTCTCAAAAGAGTACTCAAAGTGAACATTGTATCAAATAAGAACATAAATAGCCAATTTCGTCTCAAATAGGGTCCCAAGCTCACCGGCTGACTAAATTCCGGCAGCTAGAACATGGGCAATTTTGTCTGAAAAATTCCACTTTAGCCCAATTGAAGAAGCCCGAAATTAAATCTAGGGTTCTTCTTTCCGAAATTTTCCTCCTAATATCTGGGAGGTAAAGCCCACAAAGTATTATCTATCTGGTATTCGCTACATTAATTTGCATCAGTAATATAGCCATTCGAAAGGTTACAACTGATGATGCTGAATCAATTATTCTCTTTAGGTACTCTTATTCTTGCTGAGCTAATGCACGAAGGAGATTGTTTTCGCATGACGATGCTGGTGAATCAGTTCATGCAGAATGATGTCCTATTTAAAATGTACATTAACGGAGAACAGTTGAGATTAAGAGAAAATTTCGGAAAGAACCTCCAAGAACCCTAGATTCAATTTGGGTTAAAGCAGAATTTTTTTGGATAAAATTGTCCCTATTTTAGCCGCTGGAATAAGCATGTTTGCAAAGATTTGGTCTGCCAATGAGCTCGGATACTATTTATTACATATGTCAGTCTAGCACTTATGGTGTTTATTCATTTTGGTGTAAAAGTATTTTTTCTAAAAGAGGCTTTAAAATTAAAACCGATTTAGAATAGGTTTAACTAGGGAACCAGACTAGTTGGACCGCTTCTCCTTAGAACCAGCCTTGAACCTGATGGGTTATATCCTAACCGAATCAGAACAATCACATAGAGAATGAAAAATTGACACACGAGTTTACCCAGGTTCACCTCAGAATAGGGCTACATCCTGCAAAGAGATTCCACTATAATTTTAGGTTTTCGCAACCACACCTGCTCACATATGAATACAATATATATAGGACTTAAAATGGGCCCAAAGCCCAAGCCTATCAAAATCCCTTTAGTCTCACAACAAACGAAAAAAAGAAAAAAAAAAACCGTTGTTGTTTCGGGGGCGCTGCCCGCGAGCCCCCGCCCGCTCACCGGCGAGTGGGGCCGCCGTCCGCTCATCGGGGAGCAGAACCCCCGCCCGCTGTGCGGGCAGCGGGACCCCCGACATTCCGTGCGTAGGGGTCAAATATCGTCGGTTCATACTTCGATTTTCCTAAGCTCACGTGGGCGTGCCCGGTATGAAAAACAAGAGTCTCCGAAGTATTCGCCAACTCCAACAGAACCTGGTTGGTTCAATCCGTTTGCTGCGTGGAACCGAACCCGGTGCGCATCTCTATAAACAAGAACCGCAACTAATTAAAATTGTCCAATTTGAGTCATACTTGTCTGGGAATAAAGCATTTATTCTGCGTAATGGAATAATTGTTCCTTTGCACGCTTTTTTTTTTATATGCATATAGAATGGTTGTTTCATCTTTTGGTCATCAATTAGCAATGCTCTTACTTTGTCCATGCTTTTCCGATTTGTTTATACTTTCGTGATATAACCATTCAACTCCTTTTCAATCTCCTTAAAGAATCAACCAAGTAATTTAAGATCTCAATGCGGCTAATTCAAGCATAGCTTTAACTCTCTCTCTCTCTTTCTCTCTCTCTCTCTCTTTTTCTGTTTGAATCATATAACAGCCATGGAGCACAATAATTAGGGTTTCGTAATCAATTACAACTTGTAAATCATATTCGTAATACCGTATTGTTTTTTATTACTACTCAACCATAATTATCATAGAATATATGACCTGTACCATTTCTTACACAACATGCTTCCATTATTGTATATAAGGATGGTTATAGTTTGAAAGATTGACCAACTATCCAAATCAACGATGAAAGATATGCACATGAGTTTTGTAAAAAGAGATTACACGGGTTATGTACTTAAAATTAATCTTACCAACCGTTCCCCATTTTCTAGTTAAATTGACGGTGTTAAACGGAAGGATCTGATTGAACCAAATTGACATGTTTTAAAACTTGATTGCACTTTCCAAAAGTTTTAGGAATCATCTACACTTTCTCGACAAGTTTTACAACTTCTGGTATACATATCCCTTTAAAAAAGAATAAAACGGCTTAGTAATAGTCTTAACCTTAAGCAACATTCAAGATGCCTATCTTTGCTTGTTTCATGGGGTAAAGTTAAATGCCGTAAGGCTTACCCCAGAAGAGAGATGAGCACAACCCTAGATGTGACCGAGTCTAAGGACTCAGGTGTCCTACTTTGTTGAGTCTCTTCTTCCTTCCTTTCCTCCTCTCACGGGTATATAAAGAGAGCCCAACCCAGATCCACATTGATCTATTAGCACTTGTTCTGCTCGATTCAGAGATTTCCATCTGCAATTGTCAGAAATCAGCATGAACGATCCTAAGTATGCATATCCCTATCCTTCTCAAGGTATGTTTTGTAATCTTTATCTTTGTCTCAGTTTTCATTGGTAGATCCTTGTTGGATTCATCACTTCTTACACTAATTCCTCGTTCAACTGGAAATGATGATGGCTGCTCTTTCTGCATGTCCTTGCCAACATTTTTCACTCCACAGATCTCTGTTTTATATGGCAAGAACCCTTTTCTTGTTATGAGATCTTTGGAAAGTTTGAGCTAACAATCATCAAATCTGGAACATGTTTGATCAGCGATCAATTGCTGTCCAGAGTTCGTTTTCGGATGTTACGTGATAGATAGGAGCTCTTTCTATAAGCTGAGATTTGCTAATCGCCGTCGTGTGTTTTGTTATAGCCCCTTATCAAGGGCATCCGGTGATGGCGCCACCACAGTACGCGCCTCCTCAGTATGCCCCTGCACAGTATGCGCCCCCGTCTGTGCAGAAAGAACGCAGCTTTGTTGAGGGATGGTATGTTTCCCAAACATTCTTAATTAAACTTGGTTCCGTCTCCCTTTCTACAATCCAAATTTAAGGAATACGTTCATCGTTGGGCAGCCTTGCAGCTCTGTGTTGTTGCTGTCTCTTGGATGAGTGCTGTTGTGACCCGTCCGTCATATGCGTGTGGTAGCTACCACACGCATCGGTGGCCGATCGGAGACCATAAGAGCAGAGCATCATTTCAAACACCCATTTCAATCTACTACTGTTCTATACTTTTGTGTATTGCTGATGTGTAGTCTAGCCCTGTAACTAAGCCTTGCCGACCGGCTTCCTCGTGTACCCTTTCCAGACGTGAAATTTAGGCCGGCGATCACGACAGTATAGAAGGAAGAAGGATTTCCGGTGACCGCTCGATACTAATTGATGGAGAACAAAACTGTACCACGCAACAGCTATTCTTTAATTATTGTGCAAGCGTTGGAATCCCTTCTTTTTATCTGCTCGAATCTATTCTTTGACCTGTATTTTTCGAATCTCTATCGCCGACTTGATCTCTCTCCTGAGGCCAATGCTTTTGGCCCTCTATTACTTTTTTTTTTTTTTGGTCGAAGGAGAATTTTTCATTTCATAATAAGGAAAATTACATTAAACAAAGCAAACTCCCTAAGAATTACATTACAATGAAAATCTAAAAAACGAAACAACTGAATACAACTCGCAGAAATTTGCTCATTTCACAAGAACGGAATTTCCAAAGCATCATAACACAACCAACGGCCGATTACTAAGACTTCAACATCAATAATGAGCACACACCAAAACCCTTCTCTAGTGATTACAATGTTGCCAAAAGGTAGTGCGCGCCTAGGTTCGGCATCCCCAGCACCATCATCGTTTAGAGATAACAACAATCCAAATAGGTAGAAAAAGCACAAGTAACGCCTTGTGAATCTCAAATTTAAATTTGACTCTAAATTGAGAGAGAGAAGCTGCACAATAGATGTCAGTTAATCCAAAATTACTAGATAAACCCATCGATGAAACACCATGGGAGCAAAATCTAGAGGACACTACAACAAGTGAACCGGCTATTCAGATCTACAAAAACCGTGGGCGAAGGAAGATGACGTGCTTGGTCCACCGAACAGCTAACCCAGCGGTTCAACGACCAACGACCAAGAGGAGGTTGGACAGGGACAACCAACCAACAGCGAGCGGACAAGCTCCGACAACCAGCATATGAGTAGACGAGCTCGGATCTAATGACCGGCAACCCACGAACATAGTGAGCCCAGGAGGAGGATGAGCTATCAACCGATAAAAAAAACTTGACCAAAGGGGGGGGGGGGGGGAAGGGAGAATTCCCTCAAGGATGTCTCTAGTGACGGCTGCTAAAGAGAAAAGGGGAACAGGAGAAACCCGAGAGGAAAAATTCCGCCCTCTATTACTTACCCACCACAAAATGCTGTGAAACCTTTCGAAGTTACGTCAATTAGGGTGCGTATGACAAAATTTCTGTTTCAGAAGTCAATTTTTGAAAGAAATTGATTTTTCTATTTCTGTTTCAGAAATCAATTTCTAAGAAAAAAAATGTGTTTGATAAAGACACAAAATTTCTATTTCTGAAATAGAATTCGTTTGATAACAACATAAAATTTCTATTTCTTCGGCGTCTGGCGCCCGGCGTCCCTCGCCCCGCACCCCGCGCCCGGCGTCCGGCGGCCCGCGCCCGGCGTCCCGCGCCCCGTGCCCGGCGTTCGGTGGCCGCACCCGGCATCC
>BCNH02000008.1:22942122-22986131 GCA_001662345.2 Metrosideros polymorpha var. glaberrima | reverse complement strand
AGGTTTGAGGTTTTTTTTTAATGATTTTTTCCCTTTTTATTTTCACTTCTCATTTTTCTTTTTACGCTCGCCAGATGCCGAATGCCGGACGCCTGATGTCGGCCGCCGGATGCGCGGACGCCGGATGTCGACCGTCGGACGCGCGGACGTCAGACGCCGGACGTCGGCAGTCAGACGCCAGACGTCGGACGTCGGCCGCCGATCCCCGAGCGCGGTTTGATAAACTTGCCAAAATTAGAATAAGAATGAGGGTGCGTTTGGTAAATATAAATTTTGATTTTCTGCCAGAATTGATTCTCGAAAGAATGAATTCTTGCCATAATAAAAAAATTCTGGCAAGAATAGAAAACATGCATGCCCTTAAATTCCGAGCACTTAGTTTCAGTTTGCAGTTACAATTTCACGGCACTTTCCAAGTTTTTCTTGCTAGCATTTCGATTCTCTCTACAAATATGCGGTTGTTCGAGCACTTTTCGTTTTGCTTCACGGGAGCCAGGCGGTCATGCCTTCGATCTGGAAAAACATGGGATCGCGCGAGTTTTAGAACCGTTTTCAAGGCTTGAATGCGAACTCGAGTCTCGCGTGCCTGATCGCCTGTTGTCGGATCCGCGCACCTGAGGGCGTGCTTTTTTGTTGCTGTGAAAGTGAGAGGGAGATGATGTCCTTTTTGTTTCCCAAGTTGCGCTAAGATGAAGACCGTGGCCTCGTTTGGTTCCATGATCATTGAGCTTTCAGTCTTCCCAATATCAGTATTTGGTCGAAAGCTCATTGGGAAGACTTGCCAAACCCCCTAACATTTTTCCAAGCAGCTTTCGGCCACCAAAGCCCTCTGGGAAAGCTAAACCAAACCCACCTTGAATCCTCGACTAGATTCTCATTTCATGCGATTTCATTCCTTGATAGAGATTCCTTTTTAATCTGTTTGGGTTGTGAAACATCGTCTCAATTTCAACTTGAGTCATTTTAAAGATGCTATGTGTATAAATGGAGGAGGGCTGCTTCTCATAAAGCAAACCACATCCTATCAAAGTTGACCGATCATGATAATTGACATTGACAAATGGAGCAAAAGACATATCATATTTATTCATCAAATAAGTGATATCAAATGTGACTACATCCCCAAGAAAAATTACGCTGTCTTTGTTTACCATCCAAATCAAGTAAAGGATAAAAATACGAAATCCAATTGAACGGTTCATCACGCAATCTTTCGTCACTGCCATCTTCAATTGAACTATCGATCTGTTCTTCATTACTTACATTATTTCCCTCGGTCAAGTTGCCTTTAATGCGAACTCCATCCATCTAAACGAGATTAGAAATTAAAATGTAAATAAATAAGCAATGTATGTCTAAATTACATATATTGATAGGTACTAACTCAAATTCGACGTCAAGAAATACCTCTTACTTTCTTGCTTGCAATCAAAAGAAGCTGAGGCTAATGAACCTCTCTCTCCAAACATGCATTACAAAATTCTTAAACAGTGGGAATTCCTGAGCAATATCCACTGTATTAAAAGTTGCAGGCGAATCTTTCGAAAATTACTTATTGTTCGTATATTGTCACTTAGATTTGCTTCTTCAAATAAAACAGGAAAATATATCTCTCATCCCACGGCTTTTTTGCACAAGATTTGGTGGATATTTCTGAGGAAATCCCACCAATTAGAGTTTCCCTTTTAAATAATCTGAAACCGGGCAAGTTCCCAGTTTCCTAAATTAACAACATTGACATATATATATATATATAGGAATAAATGAACTTATTAAGAAGAACTAATTCATCCTCTAATAGTTCTATATCTGAGATGTCTCAGGTCGAATGACCTATTCATAGAGAAGAAATAACTATTAAAGATTTTAACAAATCAATTGAAAATTGGAAAATTCCAAAGATTAAATATGATCAGATTTATAAGGAATCCAAGTTTCCTAAATTATTCAAAGCTTCTAATTATATCATTGCCATGGAAGAAAGGGATGTTCATCTTTCTTCTTCTTATACCTCTCTTCAGTTATTAAACCCAGACTCTCTGAAAAAACATAGACTCGAATTTAATTATTTACATATCGGAATGATTCAAGTTGGAATCAAACCTCTCTTTAAGGAAGGTTTAGACACATCTATTCTTTTAGTTCTTCGAGATGCACGTCTCTTAAATTATAAAGAATCAGTTTTAGGAATAGTGGAGACAAGTCTCTGCAATGGCCCTATTCATTTTGATTACTCTCCAGATTTTACCATATCTCTTAAAGACAAAAACATTCTCAAATCCTTGACTCTTCAGATTAAAACCCATAATTATCATTTAGCCGAAGGATTTATACCTTTAGCCTTAATTTACAAAGTCCATTACAAAGCCATGTCTTCAACCTTTGGTAGTAGGGCTTTTCGTCATCGTATTAAAGGAGAAACTCTTCTCCTACAAACTGATATTTCTAGAGCAAAAACCATAGTCCTAAGGACAATTAGGTGGATGAAATCACCTTACCTGAATAATGGGAGATTGAGAACCAAGTTTCTCAGCCAACCATTCAGGACAGTGATCCATATTATTCAACATCCTGAATGAAAAGTTACCATCCAATTCAGCAGAAGATCTTTTAACCTTAGATCTCACCCCTCATTTAGCGCTTCTTCATTCAGGAGATCAGTGGATCTTCGTCCTGAATTACCTCATGTTATTACCATACCAGCTAGTAACCTTGGAACTACCAACAGATTTAACAATGATAGACCAAACCATACTGCTCCTCCACTCACAAATCTAAGTGGTCTTGACACTAAAATTGGAATAACTCAACCCGTCTATCATCATGAAACTCAGGAACCAGATTCCCCTGAACCAACTCAATCTCAAATAATTGATGATGACCTAGAGTTAAACGCTCTTGAAAAAGATTTTGAACCTAATAGAATCTTTTTAAATAAGGATTTTAACTCAATTGAAAATACTGAAATCAGAAAATGGTTTTTTGATAATTTCAGCTTTCACGCCAAAACTATCAAGGAAAAATATTATGAGTTCATGTACCAAACAGGATATCATATATTCTTTTTTGATTGGTTTGAAAAATATTTCCTTAACACAAAGGAAATATTTGTCCTTGACAAACAATTTAAATGGAAATTAGATTATGGTCAAGTTATTGAATCCAACCACCCTTCTCTCCGTAAGCTCAAAATATCTCATAGGGATAAGGAAATCCCTGCTTCTCCATTCAAGTGCATTTCTGATTCCGAAAACATAGGAATTTAGAAGATTATCGAACAAAATAATTTTACCAATCAACATATTCATTCGATAGGAATTCAATTGAATAGAATAGAAAATTCTATACCTACAGCTTCCTCTCATAGCACTCTAAAAATCCCTCTCTTCAAAACTTTTTAACTTCCAAAAACTTTAAGTAATGAATTTACAAAAGCCTTAGAAACCAAAAGAAAAGAAATTAAACTTGGAAAAACCCAAATCCAAGAGACAAAACCTTTGATCCTAGAAACTCCAAAGGTAGGAGGAAACCTAGTCATCAATGATAGTCAAATTCATGTTCTTAACAAAGAAGATTTAACAGAAGAACAAGACCAAGAAATCAATAGAATTTCTTGGAAAGAACCCCTGAAATTATACTACTCCAGAGCAACTCCTCCTGATTTAATTCTAGAAGAATCATTTCAAAGAATTCAAAACAAATACTCTTCTGATGCTATTTATGAATGGAACATAGATGACATTTCAGAACAAAACTTGATTAACGTTTTAAATCAAATGGTGATGCTTGCTACAACATATAAAACATCTCCTCACACAACAGATCAACAAACAACATATCTTTTAATTGCTAGCTTTACAAGGCAATTAAAAGGATAGTGGGATAATTATCTCTCAAAAGAACAGAGAAATAATATTCTCCATGCTTGCAAAATTGACAATAATGGTCTAACAATATTTGATGATTATGGTCAAGTTATACAAGATGCTGTGAGTACCCTAAAATATTCCATATCTCAGCATTTTATAAGAGACCCTTCTGTGATTCGAGACCAAAACCAAGATCTCTTATCCAACATGAAATGTAACTCGTTAGGTGAATTCAGAGAATACAAGGATGTATTTCTCCAGCGTGTCCTTCTAAGGCCAGATTGCAACCAACCTTTTTGAAAAGAAAAATTCTTAGCAGGATTACCCATTTTAATAGGAAATTTAGTTCGAGAAAAACTTTGAGAACAATTTGAAGAACAAATTCCTTTTGATAATCTTTTTTATGGCGAAATCATCTCATACGTTTATAAGGAAGGAACGAGACTTTGTAATGACATTAAGTTACAAAAACAATTGAAAAAAGAAAATCAATTAAAGACAACTTCTTTAGGAGATTTCTGCTCCCAATACAACCCTTCTTATAAACCTTCAAAAAAGAAGAATAAGAAGTGCTCCGATAAATGTCCCCCGTCAAAACCAGAGGATAAACCAAAGAGAAAATTTAGGAAATTCAAAAAGAATTTTCAAAAGAAAGAAAGTCATAGGCAAGAAATAACAAAGAAGAGTCTAAAAGACCTTACTTGTTACAATTGCGGAAAGAAAGGACATACCAAAAAATTTTGTAGATTAAAAAAGAAGCTTAATGAATTAAATCTTGAAAAAGGTATTCTTGAAGAATTAAATAATCTCATGATAGATTCTTCAGAAGATTCTTCAGAACTATTTTCTTCCGAAGAAGAAGAAGATATTGGCCTACAGGTCAATGATATTGAAACTTCTGACCTAGAGTCAGAACCTTCTAAAAAAGAAAATTTAGAAATCAATGTTTTGACCAAAGAAGAAGAAATCATTCTTGACACAATTGATCAAATTTCTAATTTGGGAGAAAAAACAACGAATTTTACACAAATTCAATCCTTCACCATCCTCCAATCAATATAGCAAACCCTACAACCTTAGTGAAATATTAAACAGAGGAAAGAAGCAACAAGCTCGTCTAGCCACCCTTTTTGACATTCAACATGAAGTTTCTCAACAAAAAATTGAAATTCGTGATCTCAAATTAAAATATATGGAAATCCAAAAAGAAGTCTTAGATATTAAAACCCGTCTCCTAAAAGGGAAGACAACAGCAGAAGAAACAAAAGAAAACTCTTCTAGCCTTTACCTGATAACAATTTTCTCTTATCACTTTCCGAAATTACATCCAGAAAATGGATCAGTGATATTTCCATCAAAATTGAAAATGAATTTATTCTAAATACAATTGCCCTTTTCGATACTGGAGCTGATTTAAATTATATACGAGAAGGATTGATACCAACAAAGTTTTTTGACAAAACAACTGAGTCTTTAAAGTCAGCCTCAGGAAACAGATTAAAAATTCAATACAAATTACTAACAGCCTCGATAATCAAAGATAACATTTCCTTAAACACATTTTTCCTTTTGGTAAAAGATTTAAAACAAAATGTTATCCTCGGCACTCCATTTGTTACTCTAATCCAACCTTTCAAAGTAATCAATGAAGGGATTGAATCTAGAATCAAATATTGCAAAATATTTTTCAAATTTATTACCAAACCTCAAATCAGAATTATATATATATATATGCATGTGTACTTCCTTGTCAAATTTGAAGCGGTAAACTATATACCACTGAAGAAACTGGACTAAAGTATACTAGAAGTGCCATAATTTGGCACGGGTGGATACTTTAGTACCACAATTTCTAATAGGTACACTTACGTGCTATTTTTTTAAAAATGTAGAACACTTAAGTGCCAACTTCGGTGAGCTTGCCGGAAATCCGATGTGGCCTTATTTTATTAATATTTTTAGCCTATAGGGCTCGCTGGTGCTGACGTGGCAATTTTTTTAATAATATCCTAATACTTTTCAAATAATGTTTTAATTTTTTTTAATTTTTTCTCTTTTTTTTTCTCCATTGTCTTCTTCCTCTGGCTCGTCAGCCAGAGGAAGGGTTGCTAACTAGCGACGGCAAGGCCATGGGCGAGGTCGGCCTCGCCATCACTAGGCGAGGCAGACCTCGCCCAGCCGCGGCGAGGCTCGACTTCACCAAATCTAGGCGAGGTTGAGCCTTGCCCATCGATAATGGCGAGGTAGACCTCGCTAGATCTGGGCGAGGTCGAGCCTCACCCAACGATGACGGCGAGGCTGACCTCGCCCACGGCGTCACCGTCACCAGTCCCTCCAGTAAAGCAAGTGTTTTTTCTTAATTTTTTTCAATTTTCCTTTTTTTCCATTGTCTTCTTCCTCTGGCTCGCCGACCAGAGGAAGGGTTGGCGACGACCAGCAAAGCCATGGGCGAGGTCGGCCTCACCGTCGCTAGCCGCGACGAGGTAGACCTCGCCCTCACCCAGCCACGGCGAGGTTCGACCTCGCTAGATCTGGGCGAGGTCGAGCCTCGCCCACCAACAACGGCAAGGCCGACCTCGCCAGATCTGAGTGAGGTCGAGCCTTGCCCACCAACGACGGGGAGGCCGACCTCACACATGACCTCGTTGGGCGAGGGTGAGGTCTGCCTCACGCAGCCAAGGCGAGGCCACCCTGACCTCAGTGGCCTCGCCGGACCTCCCTCTGGCTTACCAGCCAGAGGGAGGAGAAGATGAAAAAATAAAAGGGAAAATTGAAAAACAAAAGAAAAAATTAAAGAAATTAAATAATTATTAGAAAAAGGTCTATGTGGCTTAAATGTTTTTTTTTTATATGTCACATTATTGAAAATTCTCGCCGGAAAAAGACACGTTAGCGTTTTGACCGGAAAATCTCGCCGTTGGCACTTAAGTGATCCTTTCTTCTTCGATTTTTGCACTTAAGTGTACCTTTTAGAAATTGTGGCACTAAAGTGTCCACCCGTGTCAAATTATGGCACTTGTAATGTACTTTAGCCGAAGAAACTGAGAAGCGAAAAACCATGGAATGGACATCTTGATTTTCATTTGATTTGGTTTGCAGACGGTGGTAAAAAAACCCCATGTTTTCAAGAGAAGTTCGTGTTCATACTCATTGAATGGCTTAGGGCGTTGAATCTTGCAGTGTGGAACAGGGGTACCCTTCGCTTTCCACGACTTCGTCGGCACTGGAAAGTAATCACTTCCTGCCTTTGAATTATCGGTAAAGTACTTTAGACCAGGAAGGGGGACGAGTGTGATAATTAGCTGATGTAACTTCGAAAGAGTTGATAGAGATTAGGAAATGCAGGTCAAGAATTGATTCGAGCGGATCAAGAGAGAGTTTTCCGACACTTCGCACGCCGAGGTAGTTCCGTCATTACAGAATGGCATCGAGTGCGCTGCGTGTCTCCTTCTCTCGCGTATCTACGATTCCTAAACTATTGCGCGGTAAGGTACAATTCCGTTCTCCATCAATCGGCATCAACTCGGTATTGAAAATCTCTCTTCGTTCTGTACCCTGATGATCACGGGCTTAAATTTCACATCTGGAAGGGTACAAGAGAAGCCGATCGACAAGGCTCGGTTACACGGACAGACTACTTATTAGCATAGTTTAGGACAAATAGTAGATTGAAACGGGTGTTGGAGACGATGCTGCACTATTCATGCTCTCCGATCGGCCGCCGACGCGATGCTAGCACAGGCATATGATGGGCGGGTCAAAAGCAGCACTCCTCCAAGACGCAGCAACAACATAGAGCTGCAAGGCTGCCCAATGATGAAAATAAAGAAAAGGATAGTGTCAAACTTTGAGTAGGGGATGAATTTCAATGCTTTTAGTTCTCTAATCTTCTACCATTCGAGCAATCCGGTGGAGACTAAGTGTGAACTTATCCCTTCAATGTGGACTAGAAAGAGAGATCGAACGAAAGTAAAGTAAGAATGCTTAGGAACATACCATCCCGTAAGAAAGCCGCCTTGGTTATTCTGTGGAGGTGGAGGCGGAGGCACGTACTGCGGAGGCGGCGCGTACGGAGGAGGCGCCATCACCGGAGGCCCTTGATAAGGGGCTACAGTCACACACACGATGGTGATTAGCAAACCTTTTGGCTTCTATAAAGAGCTTACAAAACACGCCGTAACAATCGGAAACGCCATTCCGGTCCCAGCATTCGATCGATGACCAAACATTTTCCAGATTTGATGAACATAGTGGATGCAAGAACATTACCTTGGCCAGGAGGTGGATATGGATAATTGGGATCGTTCATGCTGATTTTCGCTGACAACTTCGGATGAAAATCTCTCTGAACCAAATAAGAACAAGTGCTGATAGATCAATGTGGATCTGGGTGGGGCTCTCCTTATACCCGTGAGAGGAAGGAAGAAGGAAAGAAAGAGGCTAACCAAAGTAAGAAACCTGAATCCTTAGACTCGGTTACATCTGGGGTAAGTGCTTATCTCTCTTCTGAGGTAAAGCCTTGCCGCGTTTGAGCTTGCCCCATGGAGCAGGCCAAGATTGCTTAAGGTTTAAGACAATTGGTAAGCTTTTTTGTCATGTTTTAAAGATGTAATTGTTGCTCCTTGAATCGGATTATTTTCTCGAAAAGTGGTCATTTTTTATTTTCTCAAATTGTCCTGATAAATTCCAACAAGGAAAAACTGAGGCATAATCGTTCTTCCCATCTTTGGCAAACTTAATCAATGCTCTCATTAAGAAGGTGCATTAATGAAAGGTGTCGATAAAAATCCTTAGCTATTCACTCAAAAAATAATAATTAAACCAAACATTTCAAAAAGATAATTAGATTAAATTTACTCCTCTTATTAATGGAGAATACCGATGAGAATTATATTTTGTAAAGAATCTAGAGCATTCACTTTTTCGGAGAGAATAATTTTTTTTATCAACCAAATAAAATGATACAACCAAACTAATAAAACGTACATTAATTAACTATATCTAATATAATAGTTGCTTACCCGTCCATGAAATAAATGAATAAGTCACTTTTATGCATTTATATGGCCATGCATAACATAGGTAACTACTATTTATGCTCATTTTTTATATTAAATGATTAAAAGAATAATCACATAACATGAATTTTCTGGCCGCAATTGTTATATTCCAAGGTAAAAAAGAAGGACAAATTGGAAAAAAAGGGGAATTTCAAAAAAATTGGGGGATAATAAAAAGGAAAGGGATTCACATAACATGTGCATTTTTCATAAATCTTGTCAGCATGGCTCTGAGAGGGGACGGGACTACGGAGACGGGCGCGCTTGCGCTCTCCCACGATGTCGCGGAATGGGCCGCTCGGGCCATCGTTTGAAGGTGGGGTTTATGAGTCGAAACCAAAGGCAACCCCCCATTCAAGTGCACCTAGGTGTCATGCCCATTGGCCAGATTTTTTTTTCCTGTTCGGAATTTTTAACATCTTAAATTTAGACATAAGTAATTATAGCATGTACCGTCGATGTAAGAAAAATTTGATGAAATTGATGCTAAAGTTTACAGTTAAGGAACAGAGGTGGAGAAGTACATAAAAGTTCCAAAAGAGTATTCCGACTTTTAAAAACGATGTGGAAGCTCGGGATAGTTGTGAGTTTCGTCTCCCCGATTCTTTAGACTTGGTGTGTACTTGATCGACTAGATTATGCCGACCACACATATGCATATGAAAGTGTTGTGGGTTTTTTATTCAATTAGTATTAAGATATTCTAATGTTTTTCATATGGAAAAATTGTCAAAAAAGTCATAAATGCATTGCACTTTTGCCAATTCAGTCCTAAACATTTGAAGTTTGCTAATTCAATCATAAACATTTTAAGTTTGTGTCAATTCAGTCCTAAACTTTTTAAATTTGCCAATTCAGTCTTAAACTTTTTATATTTGTGCCAATTCAATTTTAAACCTTTTAAGTTTGTGCCAATTCAGTCTTAAAAATTTAAATGAGGACTTAAAAGATTTATGACTGAATTGGCACAAACTTAAAAGGTTTAGGACTGAATTGGCGAACTTAAAAGGTATAGAATTGAATTGGCAAAAGTGTGATAGGTTTAGGACTTTTTTGATAATTTTCCCTTTTCCATATGGATAGACAAAATTAAGGTGTAATATATGGAAATTCTAGAGATGGCTGTACCCGTGTGTTTAACCGGAAGATTAAGCAAATTTTGCGATTAAAATATAGTTAGAATCAAGTTTCTAGAAGATACTAACTTTGGGATTAACTTTTGGTCAACTGAAAAAAAAAAAAAAAGAGACCAAAATTGAGGTGTCTACGAGAACGATGAATCTTATATTTACTAGCAAGCACTCGAGTTGCGTCATGTACACTCTAGAGAAATTTGTCCAAAAAGTCTTAAACATATTGTATGACGGCCAATTTAGTCCTAAATCTATCAATTTGACCAATTTAATTGATACATTTTGATAATTTGCCAATATAGTTATTTCATCAAATTTTAGTCGGAAATCACTGATGTGGACATCGGTCGTCCTATGTGACACAGTCGATGCTGACGTGGACGAGTTTTTACAAATCTTTTATTAAATTTTCTAATATTTTTTTTCCTTTTCCTTTTCTTTTTCTTTTTCTTTTTCTTTCCTTGTCCTATTTATCTTCTTCCTCTTAAGCATGGCCCCTCCAAGCGAGAGTAATAAAAGAAGAACCTCAAAACTCAAATTGAAAAATTCATGCCTTAAGGGAGATCAGGTTCCAATCTAGTCTGGTTCCCCTTAGAAATCGAAAATCGAGAATCGGACCACTTGATCCTAGAACCAAACTGACTGGTCCAGTCCGGTTCCTAGGTGGACCAATGGAACAGTGGCCTGTTTTATTATTTATTTATTTGTCATTATATTCTCTCGTTAAATCACATTATTGTCCTAAATCTCTTCATAAGAGAAGTCTTCATTGGTGATTAGGTTTTTTTCAAAATGGGAGAAGGGTTTTTTCAAAATTGTAAGAAATAAAAAAAAAATTAAAAATTCAGTTTGGTTCAATCCGGCTTACTCCTGGAACCAACCAAACCTGAATTCACTGGTTCCACTTTTATGTAACCAGAAACCAGATTGGTGACCTCGAGAACCGCCCAAAATCGGCCAATCCGGTTCAGCAGTTCTCGATTCGGTTGGTTCCTTTTGCTCACCACTATTTCTTCCATCTGGAAAAATTAATTTTGAGAGTTCACACTCAATCTCGTCACTTTCGCTCATTCATATCTGCTTCATCCTCTTGACAAGAGAGAGAATCACGAGCTAATGCTGTGGGATTCGTGTAATAAGAAATGATGAAATCACCATTCTCCTAACCAATAATGATCAAGCTCTGCCGCGGCATGGAGGTGGAGATCCAGATCTAGTTTAACTCGGTACGAAGGGTACAATGGACAAGCTTCTAACGAAGTACTGGAGGGCGATCTCCATTCTCATGATCAAGAACCCAAAAGTAGAACCCAAGAATCGGGGGGAAATTGTCCAAAAAGTTCTAAATCTAATTTACGGTGGCCAATTCAATCATAAACTTTTTAATTGTGCTAATTTAGTCCTAAAAAGAATTTTTCAATTTAGACATATACCTTTCAATTGTGCCAATTTATTTCTAAACATTTTAACGATCTACTAATTTAATCCTAAATCTTTTTGACAATATGCCAATGTAGTTCCTATAAGTAATTTTGACTGGAAATTGCTAACATGGCATTCTAGTTAGCATCGACCATCCTACTTGGCATTGCTAGCGCCAATGTGGACAATTCTGTAATTTTTTTCTTTCCTTTTCTTTTCTTTTCTCATTCTCTTCTTTTTCTTTTTTCCCTTCGCCGACCATCACCGGGCCTCGTTGACAGTCTCGAAGGTCGTGGCCTCAGGCAACAACCGCCCTCGCCTGAGTAAGGGGGCCCCTCACCTAGGCGAGGGCCTATGTGAGGGCGAAGGAAAAAAAGACAAATTTTAGAAAATTACAAAAATTGTCTACGTCAGCGTTGGCCATGCCACATAAGACAATTGATGTTGACTAGTCCACCACGCTAGTGATTTTCGATCTAAATTGGCTGAAAGGACTAAATTGGCAAATCGACAAAATATTTAGGACTAAATTGACACAATTGAAAGGTTTATGACTAAAATGGCAACCTGCAAAAGGTTTAGAACTAAATTGACACAATTAAAATGTTTATGACTGAATTTGCCATCATATAATAGATTTATGACTTTTTGGACAATTTTTTTTTCAAAGAATAGCAAATTAGTTGACTAGAGATTAACATTATAGGGAAAAGTACATGGAGAAGATGATGATCGGTGACCAAGAAAAACCAGAAAGAAAAGAAAAAGAAAAAAGATTCAGAATTTTTTTTTCAAATTGCATATATAGTCAACATTAGTGTCGGTCATACCACGTAAAATAGTTGACATTCACGTTAACGATCTCGAGCTAATTTTGGTCGGAAGGACTATATTAGCAAATCGTCAAAAAATTTAGGATTAAATTGGCCAAATTGAAAAATTTGAAAACGAATTGGCCATCATACAATAAGTTCAAGACTGTTAGGACCATTTTCTCAAACACTTTGTGATTCAAAGTGTTAGAGACCATTATGATATTTTCCTTGATTATGATATTATGATATCTTGTTACCTTAGGTAGTCAATTTATAAAATTTATACATAGGCTCATATACTCTTCATCTTAATACATGAGCAATATCCACTGTATTAAAAGTTGCAGGCGAATCCTTCGAAAATTACTTATTGTTGGTATATTGTCACTTAGATTTGCTTCTTCAAATAAAACAGGAAAATATATCTCTCATCCCACGGCTTTTTTGCACAAGATTTGGTGGATATTTCTGAGGAAATCCCACCAATTAGAGTTTCCCTTTTACATAATCTGAAACCGGGCAAGTTCCCAGTTTCCTAAATTAACAACGTTGACATATAAATATATATACATATATATATGTATATATTAATGTGTACTTCCTTGTCAAATTTGAAGCGGTAAACTATATACCACTGAAGAAACTGAGAAGCGAAAAACCATGGAATGGACATCTTGATTTTGATTTGATTTGGTTTGTAGACGGTGGTAAAAAGCCCCATGCTTTCAAGAGAAGTTCGTGTTCATACTCATTGAATGGCTTAGGGAGTTGAATCTTGCAGTGTGGAACAGGGACACCCTTCGCTTTCCACGACTTCGTCGGCACTGGAAAGTAATCACTTCCTGCCTTTGAATTATCGGTAGAGTACTTTAGACCAGGAAGGGGGACGAGTGTGATAATTAGCTGATGTAACTTCGAAAGAGTTGATAGAGATTAGGAAATGCAGGTCAAGAATTGATTCGAGCGGATCAAGAGAGAGTTTTCTGACACTTCGCACGCCGAGGTAGTTTCGTCATTACGGAATGGCATCGAGTGCGCTGCGTGTCTCCTTCTCTCGCGTATCTACGATTCCTAAACTATTGCGCAGTAAGGTACCATTCCGTTCTCCATCAATCGGCATCAACTCGGTATTGAAAATCTCTCTTCGTTCTGTACCCTGATGATCGCGGGCCTAAATTTCACATCTGGAATGGTACAAGAGAAGCCGATCGACAAGGCTCGGTTACAGGGATAGACTACTTATTAGCATAGTATAGGACAAATAGTAGATTGAAACGGGTGTTCAAGACAATGCTGCACTATTCATGCACAGGCATATGATGGACGGGTCAAAAGCAGCACTCCTCCAAGACGCAGCAACAACATAGAGCTGCAAGGCTGCCCAATGATGAAAATAAAGAAAAGGATAGTGTCAAACTTTGAGTAGGGGATGAATTTCAATGCTTTTAGTTCTCTAATCTTCTACCATTCGAGCAATCCGGTGGAGACTAAGTGTGAACTTATCCCTTCAATGTGGACTAGAAAGAGAGATCGAACGAAAGTAAAGTAAGAATGCTTAGGAACATACCATCCCGTAAGAAAGCCGCCTTGGTTATTCTGTGGAGGTGGAGGCGGAGGCGGAGGCGCGTACTGCGGAGGCGGCGCGTACGGAGGAGGCGCCATCACCGGAGGCCCTTGATAAGGGGCTACAGTCACACACACACGATGGTGATTAGCAAACCTTTTGGCTTCTATAAAGAGCTTACGAAACATGCTGTAAGAATCGGAAACGCCATTCCGGTCCCAGCATTCGATCGATGACCAAACATTTTCCAGATTTGATGAACATAGCGGATGCAAGAACATTACCTTGGCCAGGAGGTGGATATGGATAATTGGGATCGTTCATGCTGATTTTCGCTGACAACTTCGGATGAAAATCTCTCTGAACCAAATAAGAACAAGTGCTGATAGATCAATGTGGATCTGGGTGGGGCTCTCCTTATACCCGTGAGAGGAAGGAAGAAGGAAAGAAAGAGACTAACCAAAGTAAGAAACCTGAATCCTTAGACTCGGTTACATCTGGGGTAAGTGCTTATCTCTCTTATGAGGTAAAGCCTTGCCGCGTTTGAACTTGCCCCATGGAGCAGGCCAAGATTGCTTAAGGTTTAAGACAATTGGTAAGCTTTTTTGTCATGTTTTCAAGATGTAATTGTTGCTCCTCGAATCGGATAATTTTCTCGAAAAGTGATCATTTTCGTTTTTTTCAAAGTGTCCCGACAAATTCTGACAAGGAAAAACCGTCGGCATAATCGTTCTTCCCATCTTTGGCAAACTTAATCAATGCTCTCAAGTCTTGAGGCACTTCCCAACGAGATATGTACGTCCCTATAGACAAACTCACGCTGCTAGTCGTGTGTGACATATCGTTTACGGTAATGGAACTGGTTTGCGTAACGAATGGGTTGTACAAGCTGTGGATTCTATAACAATTGTGGTTGGAGTAGTAATTAAAAAAAAACAATACGATGTAACGAATATGATTTATAAGTTCTAATTAATTACGAAACCCTAATTATTGTGGTCCACGCATAAAGTGGCCGCACTGAAATCTTAGATTACTTGGTTGATTGTTTAAGGAGGTTTAAAAGGAGAAAGTAGAAACAAATCAGAAAAGCTTGGACAAAGTAAGAGTATTGCTAAGTGATGACCAAAAGATGAATCAACCTTATATATATTACCACAAAATGGCTTGGAAAGTAACAATTATTCCATTACTCATATCCCAATTGACAATTTTAATTTTGTGGGGTTCTTGTATATTGAGTACGCTAACTAGTACAGCAATTAATACTGGATATTAGATGCCGGACTATTTTTTATCTTGGTCAGTTCATTTGCAATTAGCAATTTCATGAGGAGATCATAACTATAGAAAGGAACATTTGGTATGAAATCTTTCAGTTTTGGAAAATAAGGATTTGTTGGGCAATACTGCAAGGCTTGAATTGGCTATCCAGATATGGATTGGGATAGGATAAGATTTGGTGGGATTAGAAAAGCTTCAGTATTATGGAAAGTTGTGTTCTTTCTCATTAAGGAGGTGCATTAATGAAAGGTGTCGATAAAAATCCTTAGCTATTCACTCAAAAAATAATAGTTAAAACAAACTTTTCAAAAAGATAATTAGATTAAATTTACTCCTCTTATTAATGGAGGATACTGATGAGAATTATATTTTGTAAAGAATCTAGAGCATTCATTTTTTCGGAGAGAATAATTTTTTTTATCAACCAAATAAAATGATACAACCAAACTAATAAAACGTACATTAATTAACTATATCTAATATAATAGTTGCTTACCCGTCCATGAAATAAATGAATAAGTTACTTTTATGCGTTTATATGGCCATGCATAATCACATGGGTAACTACTATTTATGCTCATTTTTTTTGTTAAATGATTAAAAGAATAATCACATAACATGAATTTTCTGGCCACAATTGTTATATTCCAAGGTAAAAAAGAAGGACAAATTGGAAAAAAGGGGAATTTCAAAAAATTTGGGGGATAATAAAAAGGAAAGGAATTCACATAACATGTGCATTTTTCATAAATCTTGTCAGCGTGGCTCCAAGAGGGGACGGGGCTCCGGAGACAGGCACGGTGGTGCTCTCCTGCGATGTCGCGGAATGGGCGGTTCGAGCCATCGTTTGAAGGTGGGGTTTACTAGTCGAAACCAAAGGCAACCCCCCATTCAAGTGCACCTAGGTGTCGTGGCCATTGGCCAGATTTATTTTTTTTTCCTGTTCGGAATTTTTAACGTCTTAAATTTAGACATAAGTAATTATAGCATACATCATCGATGTAAGAAAAAATTAATGCTAAAATTTACAGTTAAGGAACAGAGGTGGAGAAGTACATAAAAGTTCCAAAAGAGTATTCCGACTTTTAGAAACGGTGTCGGAGCCCGGGATAGCTGTGAGTTTAGTCTCCCCGATTCTTTAGACTTGGTGTGTACTTGATCGACTAGATTATGCCGACCACACATATACATATGAAAGTGTTGTGGGTCTTTTATTCAATTAGTATTCGGATATTCTAATGTTTTCCACGTGGAAAAATTGTCAAACATGCCCTAAACCTATTGCATTTTTGCCAACTCAGACATAAACCTTTTAAATTTGCCAATTTAGTCATAAACCTTTTAAGTTTGTGCCAATTCAGTCTTAAACTTTTTAAATTTGCCAATTCAGTTCTAAAATTTTTAAGTTTATGCCAACTCAGTCTTAAACATTTTAAGTTTGTGCCCATTCAATCCTAAAAATCTAAATGATGACTTAAAAGATAGATGACTGAATTGGCAAAAGTGCAATAGATTAATGACTTTTTTTGACAATTCTCCCTTTTCCATATGGATAGACAAAATGAAGATGCAATATATGGAAATTCTAGAGATGGCTATACCAGTGTGTTTAAGCAGAAGATTAAGCAAATTTTACGATTAAAATAAAATTAGAATCAAGTTCCTGAAAGATACTGACTTTGGGATTAAATTTTGCTCAATTGAAAAAAAAAAATGAGACCAAAATTGAGGTGTCTACAAAAACGATGAATCTTATATTTACTAGCAAGCACTCGGGTTGTGGAGAAAATTGTCCAAAAAGTTTTAAACCTATTGTATAGCGGCCAATTCAGTCTTAAATCTATCAATCTAATCAATTTAATTTAAACATTTTGACAATTTGCCAATGTAGTTCTTTTAGCAAATTTTGATCGGAAATCGCTAATGTGGACGTCGGTCGTTATATGTGACACAGCCGGCGCTGACGTGGACGAATTTTTGCAAATTTTTTATTAAATTTTCTGATATTTTTTCTTCTTTTTTTCTTTTTCTTTCCTTGTCCTGTTTATCTTCTTCCTCTTAAGCATGGCCCCTCCCAGCGAGAGTAATAAAAGTACCTCAAAACTCAAACTGAAAAATTCATGCCTTAAGGAAGATCAAGTTGTGGTCTGGTCTGGTCCCACCTAGAAACTGGAAATCGAGAATTGGGCCACTTGGTTCTAAAACCAAACTAACTAGTCCGGTCCGGTTCCCGAGTGGACCAATGGACTGGTGGCCTGTTTTGTTATTTATTTATTTGTCGTTATATTCTCTCGTTAAATCACATTATTGTCCTAAATCTCTTCATAAGTGAAGTCTTCATTGGTGATTAGGTTTTTTTCAAAATGTAACCAGAAACTGGACTAGTGACCCCGGAAACCGCCCAAAACCGACCAGTCCAGTCCGATGGTTCTCGGTTCGAGCGGTTCTTTTTGCTCACCCCTATTTTCTTTTGTCTGGAAAAATTAATTTTGAGAGTTCACACTCAATCTCGTCACTTTCGCTCATTCATATCTGCTTCATCCTCTTGACAAGAGAGATAATCACGAGCTAATGCTGTGGGATTCGTGTAATCGAAAAAAATGAAATCACCATTCTCCTAACCAATAATGCTCAGGCTCCACCGGGGTGTGGAGGTGGAGATCCAGATCTGGTTCAACTCGGTACAAAGGGTTCAATGGACAAGCTTCTAACGAAGTACCAGAGTGCGATCTCCATTCTCATGATCAAGCACTCAAAAGTAGAACCAAAGGATCGGGGGGAATTGTCCGAAAAGTTCTAAATCTATTATACAATGGCCAATTAATCTTAAACCTTTCAATTGTGCTAATTTAATCCTAAAAGGAATTTTTCAATCTAATTATACACATTTCAATTGTGCCAATTTATTCCTAAATATTTTAACAATTTACTAATTTAATCCTAAATCTTTTTGATAATATGCCAATGTAGTTTTTATGGGTAATTTTGGCTAGAAATCGCTGACGTGGTAGTCTAATTAGAGTTGGCCATCCTACTTGGCATGGCCAGCGTTGACGTGGACAATTTTGTAATTTTTTTCCTTTCCTTTTCTCTTCTTTTCCCATTCTCTTCTTTTTCTTTTTTCCCTCCACCAGCCATCATCGCGCCTCATCAACAATCTCGAAGGTCGTTGCCTCAGGCAACAGTCGCCCTCACCTAGGTAAGAGGGGCCCTCGCCTAACCCACGAGGGCCTAGGCAAGGGCGAAGGAAAAGAAAAAGGGAGAAAAGAGAAGAGAAAAATAAAATGAAATGAAATGAAAAAAACAAAAAAAAAAAGAAGAAAAAAAGAAGAAAAAAAGAAGAAATTTTTTAGATAAATACAAAAATTGTCTACATCAGCGTCGGCCATGCCATATAGGACAGTCAATGTTGACTAGACCACCACGTCAGTGATTTCTGATCAAAATTGGTCAAAAGGACTAAATTGGCAAATCGACAAAAAGTTTAGAACTAAATTGACACAATTGAAATGTTTATGATTGAATTTGCCATCGTATAATAGATTTAGTACTTTTGGACAGTTTTTTTCTAAGAATAGCAAATTAGTTAACTAGAGATGACCATTATGGGGAAAAGTACATGGAGAAGATGATGATCGATGACCAAGAAAAACCAAAAAGAAAAGAAAAAGAATAAAGATTCAAATTTTTTAAAAAAAATTGCATATATAGTCAACATTAGCGTCGGTCATACCACATAAAACAGTTGACATTCATGTTAGCGATCTCGAGCTAATTTTGGTCAGAAGGACTATATTAGCAAATCGTCAAAAGATTTAGGAGTAAATTAGCTAAATTGAAAATTTTAGGAATGAATTGGCCGTCATATAATAAGTTCAAGACTGTTAGGACCATTTTCTTGTACACTTTGTGATTAAAAGTGTTAGAGACCATTATGATAATTTCCTTGATTATGATATTATGATATCTTGTTACCTTAGATAGTCAATTTATAAAATTTATACATAGGCTCATATACTCTTCATCTTAATACATGCAAAGATCACACAATTCTCTCTTCCACATGAATCTAAGTAATGAATTATATCTTGTAACCATTTCTTTCATGTACAAATAGCTAAAAGTATTACAACTAGTGAAGAGGTACCATAGGTGCATAGGGCTCAAGTAGGTTGGATACTAACTTGAATTTATTTTACTCGAAATGCGTACTTGTGAGTATGACCGAGCGGTCAGATTTTGTTCATTATAGTTCTGTTCTATTCTAACAAAATAAAGAAAAGGTTAATCTTAAACTTCATTTATTTTGTGGAAAATAAATGACGTGGAAAACATTTTCCTGATCGTTTGTATCGCTTATAATAATTAGTTAATGAAAGTATTTTTATTGTCGACAACAATTTATATCCAAACTTTTGCGTGAACGATGAAATTATATGTCATTGATTAATTTTTATAAGTGATACAGGAGATCATTTTTATGATAATGTTTTTCAAATCATCCATTTTTCGTGAAACAAATGAACTCTTAGTGTTTAGGGTGTACTTGTGGGATATCTTGAAAATTCAAGTTCAATTTATAGAGCTCAACACATTGAGCCTCTGATATCGGAGGTGGAGGGCAGCTCGCACAGAAAATTGTATGCCTCGACTCGATCGACTTGACTAATCCCACAGACCATGTATATGTAACTTATTCAAAAGTTACAAAAGGAGGACAGGTAAAATTAATTACAAGAGTTTGCAACTAATTTCTCACTTAACAATAACATAAAGTTTAGAGCACAGACACTGTTTATAGCACATACACTCCCATCATATAATATAAATGTGCAATTCAGATGAGGAAAAGGTTTAGTACTTAATCAAAATCTTATGATTAAGAAGTGCAATTCAAACATGTCACATAAGCAAATTTTGAAAAACACATAAACCATTTTAGAGATTGTTCATCAAGATGACTTGATTGCGTTTTTTAGAAAACATCCGGACTTAATCCAACCAATTAAAAAGGTGTAGAACTCGATTACATTCCATACACAAATTTTAGGAATTACGATCCACTTTTCCTCAATCGATTTAGTTAAATTCATGTGAAAAACAACCTCATTCACATAACCAACAATAGTTTCATGATTTCCTTTTCTCCCTCTTCCTTTTCTCCTCTCCTTTCGCTACTAAGATACTTAATACTCCTGTGGTTTAAGAGAATTTCAAACTATTTTAATTAATTTGAAACTTGATCATTTAATGTTCCGAGTTAGATTAGATAATATTTTCTAAGCCGTTGCCGAGTTGAGTTCGTCAACGTGATCTCCTCCTATTATCTCTCTCTCTCTCTCTCTCTCTCTCTCTCTCTCTATCTATGTATATATATGTATGTATGCATGTTTACTTCAAATTTGAGAAAGCAACTAGATATCACCGAAGAAACTGAGAAGCGAAGACCATGGAAGCTCAGCGACAGCAACACTACAACCCCGAATCCAACCAAGAAGCAGAAGGAAGAACAGAAAATTATGTATTTTTTTGGTTAACACTCTATGCCATGATTATTGTGCTTTGGCCTTTGCTTATCTACACTGAACCCTTCGGATATCCAACGGTACACGTGGCTTCTCTCTCTCTGTCTCTTTCCTCCATGCCGTCGCCGCCAGCCATAAGCGGGAACTGGAGCGTCACCCTCTCAGTGAAGAACCCTAGGCGGCGGCATCGGTTCGGCTGGGACCACGCCCAGGTCATGCTTTTCTACAGGGACGAGTTTGTGGCGGGGACGTTTCTCGAGAGATTCAGCTTGGCTCCAAGAGGGAACGCGACTCTGCAGACGGGCACGGTCATGTTCTCCCTAGAGGTCGGGGACCGGGCGGCTTGGGCCATGGGGATGGACATGGAAGACGACGGAGTGATGGAATTCGAAGTGGTATTGCTACACCACGATGACCGCTGGATTTACAGGTTGGGATGGGATGATTACGACTGCAATGGTTTGAAGGTGGGGTTTTTGAGCCAAAACCAAAGCCAAGTGGGTTTTCTCTTGAGTGGCTCCCAACACGATTGCACCTAGGGTTTCATGGCCACTTTTGCTTCTCTTTTCTTTTTCCTTGTTCGGAAATTTTCATGTTTTCGATTTAGATACGAATACTTATAACATGTATCGCCAGTATAATGAAAATGTTTATGCCCTAGTTCGCAGTTTTTCGCAGCCGATAGCAGTGAGTTTTGTATTGCCGATTCTTTATACTTGTTTTATACTTGATGGAGGGCTAACCATACATATTTGAAAGTATTGTGAGATTTTTCTTATTCGGGTATTTTAAGGTTTTCCGTATAGATAGACCCAAATTAAGCTTACAGTAGATGGAAATTCCAGGAGATGGCTAGACACGCTTGTTGAAGCGGAAGATTAAAGCTAATTTTGTGATGACATAATTCGTTTATGCATTTAGTATTATGGCTTTTTGTAGTCCTTATAGTTTTCCTAAAGAAGAAGGTGGCCTTAATCATAGGAAAGATTGAATGTTGGAACAAAGCTTGCATCCTGCGGTGTATCTGGATGATCTTTGCAAGTTGTTGGGGATGGAAAATCCACCTTTGTCTGGCATGGCAATTGGCTTCAAAGTTTTTCTGGTTGATCAGTTCATGATTCTGGCCTGCAAATTTCATTCAAAAGTAGCTGAGGTGATCCTGGGGTGTCATTAGCATTGGCCCCCTGTTAGATCTGATGATCTAATTGTGATTCAAAGCTGGTATTTGTGGCATTACTGAACCTAATTCTGCTGCAGCTGATCGAGTTATTTGGCAACTCTCTCCCCCTGGTAAATTTTTGGATTCGAGTGCTTGGAACGCTACTTGAGTCAAGGGTCTTAAGGTGCCATGGTGTAAATTTTTGGTTGTGAGTCTGACTGAGCCGACAGATTTGGTTCATTATAGTTTCAGCGTATATGTTAGTTGTAGTTTTCATGTCTTCATCGTTTATTAAATTCCAACGTCGTATCTTTATCATGGTACTTTGTCATCTATTAAATTTCAGCTAAGTATTCCATACTTCATCACCAATTGAATTCCGACAAAGTATATATGTTCCTTGTGATACATTGAGACTCCTGTTCGGAATCACCAAACAACCCAATTCAATCTTAAAAACCAAATTTCATGGGCTTTGTTGAAAGATCTTTCGTCATTCACCATTTTCGGCAAAACAACATGCTTTGTGACACAACTTTCAAAAAAGGAAAAGGTTTAGTACTTAATCCAAATCTTATGATTAAGAAGTGCAATTTAAAGATGTCACATAAGCAAATTTTGAAAAACACATAAACAATTTTAGAGATTGTTCATCAAGATGACTTGCTTGCATTTTTTAGAAAAGGTTTGGACTTAATCCAACCAACTAAAAAGTTATAGAACTTGATTCTATTCTGTGCACAAGTTTTAAGAATTACGATGCACTTTTTCCTCAATCAATTTGTCAAATTCATGTGACATCCAACATGATTCACATGACTGACAATAATTTCATGATTTTCTCTTCTCTTCCTTCCTTTTCTCCTCTCCTTTCGCTACTAAGATACTTAATACTCCTGGAGTTCCAGAGAATTTTAAACTATCTTAATTAATTAAAATTTGACCATTGAATTTTTAGATTGCAAATGCGCACAATTATATGCGTGAATGAATTATTGTATAAAGTTTCACTATTATCTGATAGAAAATGTTAACAAAAGTCGGGCACTTTTTAAGCCCCGTAAAAATGTTTTGATAAAAATAAAAAAAAATAAAAACCCCCATTTGAAGTAGGTTACTTTCTTAAAGTATACAATTTTTTTTTTCCATTTTTAAAGTATCTCAATGATTGTTATTGTTATTTCTAGTTAACGAATTCCTAAAAAATAGATAGAGGCCAGTAGCGAAGATCTAAACTGTGAGCACGCGCAAACTACTTACGTACATGATTAATTAAATCTATTTTTACATACGATTAGAAAATATGTGATATGATTTTATTTTAGTTAGGTTAATACCACCAAAAACCTCAAACTATACCCATTGTGACACAAATATGCCAAACTTTTTTTTTTGTGTCACTAAGAACCCCAACCTTGCCAATTGAGACAAAAATATTTTGTGTCATAAAAAACTCTGAACTTATACTAGTGTGACAAATATACCCTAGATAGAACTGCAATAAAGGGTATATACGTCACATATTTATAGGTTTGAGTTTTTAAGCGACACAAAAAAAAAAGTTGGGGATATTTGCATCACAGTAGCCAAGTTTAGAGTTTTTGGTGAGAAAAGAAAATTGGGGGTATTTGTGTCACATGGGGAATAATTTGATTTTTTTTTTTTGTGGTATTTGCACTTTTTTTTTTTTATAAGATGGTATTTGCACTTTTAATTACTATAGAACTACGTTATATGTAGAAACAAAAGAAAAATGATGGGAAACTAGTGGTAAAATCAATATGGGAGATGGAGAGGAAATAATTACTCTTGCAGATAGTTATCTAAACGTAATTATTAATGATTCTCACAGGAAATTTTGAAAGTCAGAATTTATCTAGGCATTCGACATCTACGAAATGTTAACTACAAGGAAGATAATTGTGAACGAGGCACTTTATGAAATTCGGGACTAACAGGGAAAACTTTTAAACTTATGTTGATAATATTATTAAGTCTTAAAATTTTTATTCATTTCAATCTATAAATGGTGGCTTTCGTTGCATTTGAATCCTTAAGGATAATTACAAAAAAAGTCTTAAACCTATCTACGGATGCCGATTTAGTCATAAACCTTTTAATTTGGTTAATTAAGTCCTAATCCTCTTGACAATGTGCCAACGTAGTCTTTCCGGCCAATTCTAGCTGGAAATCGCGGACATAGACATCAATCGTCCTACATGGCATAGATGGCCCTGATGTGGACAATTTATACTAATTTCTTTTTTTTCTTTCCATTTCTTTCTTTTCCTTTCTTTCCTTTTTCTTTTTTTTTTATTCTCCTCCGTCGGTCCTTGGCCTCGGCACTGGTCGGGGGAGGTTGCCGAGACACCCTCGCCTGGCCCAGATCTGGCAAGGGCCGGAATGCCCTCATTGTGGCCAGCTAGGGCCACCAAGTTCTCGCCCAATGCCAACAAGGGTCGCCAACCCACAGTAAAAAACAACAAAGGAAAGAAAGAAAAATAGAAAGAATTATTTCAAATTGTTCACGTCAGCATCATCTGTCCTATGTGGTACGGCCAGCATCCACATCAGCAATTTGTAGCTAAATTTGGCCGGAATGACTAAATTGACAAGTCGTCAAAAGATTTAAGACTAAATTGGCCACTTTGAAAGGCTTATAACTGAATTGACAACCATACAATAAGATTTTTTTGGTAAGTTTTCCCAATCTTTCCTTCACTTTGTCAATTTTAAGTGAACAAAAATTAATGTTACGTGGACGGAGCAAGGACTAAAGTGGACAATCGTGAAGAATTTTATTATTTAAATACATTTTTTTTTATAGTTTAGGATTCAAGCAAGTAATTGCGATAAGTTTCAACTATCCTATAATAATTGTCCTATGAAATCCCATAGACTGACTCAATGAAAGGAAATAAAACGAAGAGGAATTCTTTCGAATGAGAGTTATATTAGATAATAATTTCTAAGCCGTTGCCGAGTTGAGTTCATCAACGTGATCTCCTCCTATTCTCTCTCTCTCTCTCTCTCTCTCTCAAATTTGAGGAAGCAAGTAGATATCACCGAAGAAACTGAGAAGCGAAGACCATGGAAGCTCAGCGACAGCAACACTACGATCCCGAATCCAACCGAGAAGCAGAAAGGACAGTTTCTCTTTTTCGACGTTGCGTATTCCTCTTGTTGGTCGCTGCCGGGGTTATTGCGCTTGTGTTTTCTCTTGACGAGACCCGGCCCATTAGATTTTCGTCGCCGGCGGTACACGTGACCTCTCTCTCCCTGTCTCTTTCCTCCACAGCGTTGCCACCGGCCATTAGCGGGAATTGGAGCGTCACCCTCTCAGTAAAAAACCCTAGGTGGCGGCATCGGTTCAGCTGGGACCACACCCAGGTCATGCTTTTCTACGGCGACGAGTTCGTAGCAGGGACGTTTCTCGAGAGATTCAGCGTGGCTCCAAGAGGGAAGGCGACTGTGGAGACACGCGCAGTCGCGTTCTCCCTCGAGGTTGGGGACCAGGCGGCTCGGGCCATGGGGATGGACAGGGAAGACAGTGGAGTGATGGAGTTGGCAGTGATATTGCTACATCATGATGAAGGCAGGCGTTACTGGTTAAATTGGCATAGTTCTTACTGCCATGGTTTGAAGGTGGGGTTTTCGAGCCATAACCAAAGCCGAGTGGGTTTGATCTTGAGTGGCTCGCCACACAAGTGCACATAGGGTTTCATGGTCACTTTTGCTTCTTTTTTTCTTTATCCTGTTGGGAAATTTTCTTGTTTTGGATTTAGATACCAATACTTGTAACATATACTGCTAGTATGAGAAAAAGTTTTTGCTCAAGTTCACAGTTTTTCGCAGCTGATAATTGTGAGTTTTGTCTCGCCCGACTCTTTCGACTTGGTTTATACTAAATTATGCTGACCATACATATTTGAAAGTATTGTGAGATTTTTCTTATTCGGGTATTTTAAGGTTTTCCGTATAGATAGACCCAAATTAGGCTTACAATAGATGGAAATTCCAGGAGATGGCTAGACACGCGTGTTGATGCTGAAGAAGAAGCTAATTTTGTGATTACATAATTTGTTTATGCATTTAGTATTAGGGCTTTTTGTAGTCCTTAAAGCTTGGCATCCTGAGGTGTATCTGGATGGCCTCCGCACAGGCTGGTTCTGTTTGGGTTGTCTGGCTTGGGTTTTTATAACGCCCGGGGGTTCTACTTGTACTATATTGTCTACTCTGGGCCCACTGGCCTGCACGGTTTTGTTCTTTTGGGCTTCACCTAGAAAATGCCTCACGCAAGTTAGAAAGTTCACAACACTTTATAAAACAGCCCAAGAATCCTCCCTAAACGATGTGGGACAGGAGACATGCGCTTAGCCTCACCCTGCGCACGTCCAAGGTAGAAGTGCAGTCTCCCTTGCCATCCCTCATCCTGCGCCTGTCGCCAGGGTCTAGGTGTCACATTCTCCACCCCTTACGGCCACAGTGCCCTCACTATGGCCCCAAACGCCGTCGAGAGTCCCGCTCTGATACCACTTATAACACCTGGGGGTCCCACTTGCACGTTATTGTTCACTCTGGGCCCACTGGCCCGCACGATTTTGTTCTTCTAGGCTTTGCCCGGAAAAGGGCTCATGCAAGTTAAAGAGTCCCCAACACTTTATAATCTAGTCCAAGACTCACCCCTAAGTGATATGGGACATGAGATATGAGCTTAACCTCGCCCCGCGCATGTCCAGGGTAGAGGCACAACCTCCCCTGCCATCCCTCATCATGCGCTCGCTGCCAGGTTCTGGGTCCTCACATTCTCCACCCCTTACGGGCACAGCACCCTCGCTATGGCCCCACACGTCGTCGGGAGTTGGCTCTGATACCACCTATAGTGCCCGGGAGTCCCACTTGCATGATATTGTCCACTCTAGACCCACTAGCCCGCACAGTTTTGTTCTTAAAGCCTAGCCCGCACAGTTTTGTTCTTAAAGCCTAGAAAAGGCCTCTTGCAAGTTAAAGAGTCCTCAACACTTTATAAACTAGTTAGGACTCCCCTCCTAAGCGATGTGGGATAGGAGACATGCGCTTAGCCTCCCCTGCCATCCCTCATCCTGCACCCACCGTCGGGGTATGGGTCGTCACATTCTCCACTCCTTACGAGCACAGCACCCTCGATGTGGCCTCACACGCCGTTAGGAGTCGGCTCTGATACCACCTATCATGCTCGGGGGTCCCACTTGCACGATATTGTCCATTTTGAACCCACTGGCCCGCACGGTTTTGTTCTTCTGGGCTTCACTCAGAAAAGGTCTCATGCCAGTTAAAGAGTCCTCAACACTTTATAAACTAACCCAAAACTCCCCTCCTAAGCGATGTGGGAAATGAGACATGCACTTAACCTCGCCCCGCGCATGTCCAGGGTAGAGGCGTAGCCTCCCCTGCCATCCCTCATCCTGCACCCGCCGCCAGTGTTTGGGTCGTCACAGTTTTACAAGCCAAAGCATAAGCCCTTCAGCTTATAAAACTTGGAGGAAAGCTTTTAAGCTTCAGTGTGGTGTACTTCGCCGCGGCTGCATCATGTTTCAAGAAGGCTGGCAGATTGGCGTATTGAAGTTAATTGGGCTGGTGCTGCATATAAAGTAAAATATTTTCCTTGCTTGCTGTCCAAGCTTTCATGGAATGCATAATTCGTTTTACTTGAAATTGTTACAGATTTAAAAGGCTATACAAGGGAGATTGATCAATTGTGTAGATTTTAGAAAGAAGGTACATATGGATAGGCATAGATCACATAGTGCTCATTGGGATTTGGTCGATTGGTGTACAGATTCTTGAGCATGTGGTAGGATTTGCTCACTTGCCCATGAAAAGGAACATATTGTACATTGTACTGTGATAGGGTGAGAGGAAGGAGCAATTTTAGCGTGCGAGGATGCGCCTGGCGGCAAAGTGAAGAATTACAGGAACTCAGGGTTGCATGGAAGACAAAGAACTCCAAGACCTTGACTGGGCCGGCTGAGTGAGAGAAAGAGAGAGAGAGAAGGCCTCACAACGAGCAGATGGCACCCGGCAACAATTCCATGGCTTGCGGTGGACAACAACGAGTAGGAGGCGTCGCTAACGGTGGCCGGTGGCGGTCATGCTCGGATTTGGTGGTTAGGGTTTGAGTGCTTTAGGGGTTTGATAGGTGTGGAAAAATCTTCATTTGGGGCAGGGGTATTGTGGGAAAAAATGGCCTAAACTCAGGTAATAAACTTACAACTTAAAATATTGGAGATATGAAAGTGGTAACGAATAAAAATCGAAGCAGTTTTTTAAATATTTTCCCTTTCACAAATAATGGTAAGATAATATTGACCATGGTTCTTAGAATCGACGTCATCGGTTTCGTAATCTCAAAAACACATACCATGTTTGGAGTGGCTTTTATGTTTTATTCCAAATAGCAATATTATTGGGTGTACCCAAAACAGTTGTGGTGTAAGCCATTGTGGGCCACATATAAGAAACTGAATACTCACCCTTTTCTTTGTTTTTGAATGTCAAAAGGAATCATGGTTAAAGGATCAATTTCACATCCATAATTTATTTATTAGAAACACCATATCTAAAAGTCTCATTATCACTACCCCGCCGACAATTAATATCTGTGCTTTTCGATCAATCTCTAATCCTAATCTTCCTCCCCAATCTGATATTATGATCCCGATATAGATGGAAATTCTGTTATGGCTTAATTTTGATCGGCAATGGATATCGGGACTTTGCAATATATGATTGATCATAATTCTGGGTATTTTATTTACTATAGAAGTGCTTGGAGAATTCAAGGAATTCATTAAAGGAATGTTTTCGATAGAAAAAATTTGTTCTTACATGTCCCTGCTGGTATTTCAAATTAATCTCGCAGATACATATGATTAAGAAGAAAATGTGAGTAATTCGCATACATCATCTCTTCTTCTTTTTTATCAAAGGGTCTAACAATTGATATGTTTTTACAAATAATTGAAATTCAATTTCTTAATCTGTATATAATTTTATTAGACAACGCTATCATGGTGGAATTTTCGGAAAAAATTAAAATTGAGATTGAAATCATATATATACAAATTAATCACAAGTCAAAAAACGTTGGCAAGAACCCCACGGACCCTAAGCCGCCGCATGTTCCCCTGATAAAGACAATGGAATCAAGAAAAAGATTCTGTTCATCTTCATCTTCATGTCTTGAATGGGACAAACCACAAACCAAACCACATAGTCCCTCCCCCAGCTGTCATTTCCCTTTACGTTATACTTTGCTTTCCTAGTTTTTCAAATTTCCAATTCGTCAAAAGTTCGTGTTACATACGAAATCATTAATTCTCCCTGTCCTTTAATCCATCGTTTGACAAAACTCTTTCAAGAAAATGTAATAGCAACAAGGAATCGAGGCGATGTGCCAAGTAGATGAATATACCCATCATGACATTGAATGCCTAACAAATTAATAAGCTAGTAGTTGATGCACCACCGGATACGGTAGCCCAATAAGAAAAAAGGGTCATACTATCTTGTATGAAGTCACGACTTGGAGCTGCTGGGGCGAATCTCTAATTGGCTTGTGTTTCGAGCATTTGCCGTCTCCCCGTCTCCTATAAAGACGCTTCTTGATTTTCAGTACGCTGGTGAGATTGCGGTAATAGGCTGCTATACCTACTGGTGTACCAAGTAATTATGGCTCAAATCAAATATTAAGTAAAATGTGTGCAACTTTTATGATGACATTCGGAAGGTAGCTATGCCGGCGGCTCCTCCCCACCCTTTTATTTATGAAATTTACTAATGGTTGGCACTATAATAATGGAGCATCCGAACGCTAACGAATTTTCCCTTTCTTTTTTCTATTTTACTTTTTTATTTGGCCAACTTGGATCCTTGCTTGGCAATGATGGGTGATTATAGTCTCGTAACCTTTTTGCACTAGCCCACTCAGAAAGAATATTGACGTTCAATCTTTCCAGCGTGCTCCACTGGTCAAACTTCCAATCCTTATTAAAGAGGCTAAACTCAGCATTTCAAATCACTTCAAACCATCACGCACATAATTAAATCCCCCTCAATACTCATACATATCCAAAACCCTGGGCGGTCTAGAGCTAGAAGCGCTGCCTTCCGCCACTGCCACCGTCGCCAACTCGAAAAAGCCAATGGCCACGAATGATGTGGACGATGCCGAGGACGACCTCTCGCCCATCGAAGAAGTCCGGCTCACCGTGACCAACACCGACGACCCGACCCTACCCGTGTGGACCTTCCGGATGTGGTTCCTTGGGGTGCTCTCGTGCGCCCTCCTCTCTTTCCTCAACCAGTTCTTCACGTACCGGACTGAGCCCCTCATCATAACCCAGATCACTGTGCAAGTGGCGACCCTCCCCATCGGACGGTTCATGGCGGCCGTGCTCCCCGTGGCGAACTTCCGAATCCCTGGGCTCGGGCCAAGGACGTTCTCGCTCAACCCAGGGCCGTTCAACATGAAGGAGCACGTGCTCATCTCCATCTTCGCCAACGCTGGGAGCGCATTCGGGTCGGGCTCGGCCTACGCCGTGAGCATCGTCAACATAATCAAGGCCTTCTATGTCCGGAGCATCTCCTTCTTCGCTGGTTGGCTTCTCATAATCACTACCCAGGTAAATTCCCAATAGTTAAAGGACTTGGCCTTTCAATCAAGAGTTTTGATGGGCCTCTCTCAATTTTCTGGTTATATTTTTCCAATGGGGATCTCTCTTTTGCTTTTTTTGCACGAACAGATCTTTATTTTATTTTATTTTTCAACCAGAGTTGTGATTTTCGAGGGTCCCAAGTGACCCTTTTTCTAAGAATTCCCGCAAGTTAAAGTGACTTGTAGTAAGTTGCCCTCGGAATTCTATAATTGGAAAAATTCTATAATTATTGTTTCATGCGGTTAGCTTTAAAGAGGAAGCAAGCGAAAGGTATATTATAATATACGTCATTGACATGTAATTAATATATTAATTACATATTTCTCGATTAAATTTCATGACTAAAAAGAGATAATTTGCTAGTGGTGGGCACGAGTAATGGTGGGTAATGGAAAAACTTTTCAGTTGTATAGTAGTTGGATGAAATGAGATTCAGATCACATTCTAATCGCCAGCTGGTACACCGAAAAATTCCTTCAAACATCTAGAGATGGTCCCAACACGTGAATTGCCATTGGCATAAAATATTACTAACATATTCCCATTCACACTTTGTACGAAAAAAAGACACCGTAAGTATTGTAATTTTCATATGTCGCTCACTTTGATGCCATCACTTTTCACTTTTCAGTCGATCACTTGAGTGCCGTAATTTTTCAATCAATCAATTGAGTAACATAACATTTTGAAAAATTTTCACGACAAGTAACATGAAGTCTAATGCCATCTCGGACTTTCTGGCAAGGAAAATTGTCGATGTCGCACAAGTGAACGTTTTTCAAAAGTTACGACATCTAAATGATCGATCTAAAAGATGTTGCACCAAAGTAAGAGCCGTATTGAAATTGTGATATTTGTGATATCCTCATCTTCATTTTGTACTATTTACTGCTCATTTCAACTTGAGATTGCAAAAACCCGAGGTTTTACACTTTAGAGTTGAAGAAATTTGATGAAATACGAGACCCCAAAAAAAAAATTGTACTTTTTCTACTATATTTATCTCAGTTACAAACTATAGAATTTCGAAATTAGAGAGTAAAAAGTGCATGGAATGAGATTTTCCTTTCTCTCTCTTTTTTTTTTTTTTGGCCAAAGAAAATGCTAATGATGTGAGGAAAAGAGAAGTGCAGGTGTTGGGGTATGGATGGGCGGGGCTGCTGAGGAGATACGTGGTGGAGCCTGCTCACATGTGGTGGCCCAACACTCTCGTTCAAGTCTCCCTCTTCCGGTTAGTAGTCATTCATTATTCATTTGTTTATTTTTAGGAAAATTGCACGAATAATTCTTTCTCTTATTGATAATTTTTTATGTCTATTGCTGGAAAATAAAAATAAAAAATCTCTCAACCATAAACTTTTACTCGATTCTTCACTTTAAAAGTATGGCGTAAAGCATTATGTTCTCTATTCTAAATGGGTCTATGTCATACAAGAAAGGGAATTGAACAATAATAATAAGATAATTATTATTATAGTAATTAAAAGGATCCTATCTCAACAATGGTCAACATCATACGCACATTCGAATGGGGGGAGAGAAAAAATTCTGAATATCCCTTTTTGCAGTATGAAACTTATTTCGTTTCGAGAGGGATGCTAGGCTTGCAAGAGAAACACGTAACGTCGAGTGCGAATCTTTCTTTCGAAAATTATGTGAATTCTTCTAGTAATTCCATCATATCATCTAATTAATCAATCTTAATAAGAGTCGATACATTTGACGTTTCTTTTTTTTTTGCCCTCGTCATAAAAAATAGAAAAGAAAAAAAGAAAAGCTAAGTGTTAGGAATCCATACCGACGACTTGGACATTCATTGGTCATCCAAACGTCTTTCTTTCTTTCTTTTGTCAACAATGCCAATCGTCTTTCACACCCTTACAAAAAGAAACGCCTTATCTTACGCATGCGTTTGCGCCTCGTTATTTTCCACATGCGTGAGCTGAAAACGAAGGATAGAATAGAATAGAATTAAATTAAATTAAATTAAGGTATGGGACTGTGTTGCTGTCTTCGACATTCTTGGAAGCTGTCTGCGATGTCCGGCTTGAGCAGCCCTGGTCTTGTTTTTTTTGTAATATTAATTTTATAATGAGAAACTAAAGCAGCCATGTATATCCAAGTGAAGCCCACGGCTCAAGACCACCTAAAGCGGATAGAAAGAAAGAAAAGCCACCGGACTATGATAAAGAGTATTTATAGGACTTTTTTGACAATTTTTTCAATACCGTAGAATTCAAATGGGTAGCGTCAGTTAATCACAATCACGCCCGTATTTGAACAATTTCGGTCCGACGTCGTGATCTAAGCCACTCCCATCTATTTAGATAGACAGTACAAGTGGGTGGGGTCGCGACCGCACCTGCATTTGGATGAAATTTGGTCCGGTCCGACTTCATGATCCGAGCCACTTCCATGATTAGAGGATTCTACTCAGTGCGACACGAGATCTGTCGTTTTCTATCGTACGAGGAGATTTGCGTTATGGTGTGAGGACACTGGCAAACACAGGAACCTGACTTGGGAACCGGATTAGAAGAAGTTAGCAGCGTCTAGCTCGAAGGGGAGGCCGAAAACAATAAGTTAGATCATGATATGTGTTTTCATAATATTACATCTAGGGTTCTTGAGTTTAATTAGAAGAGTTGTCCACGAGTAAATGGCGGGGAACAAATGGGTCCTTGGCTGGTCTATTACGGTGACTCGCGTGATCCACGCCTGGAATAGGACCATTATGACCTAACTCGTGTTCAAAGTCAACGCGGTTGAGTCAACCCACGATCCGACACCCCCATAACGTGGATGGTGCTGAATCAAGTATAAATTGCGTCGTAGATTCATCATCCGGTCTCAATCCAACATAAGCGTTCACACGTGAACTTCATCTTTAGGTGCTTATGAGACTTGGGGTAATTACCAAACCAGTCATGTTTCTATTGTACGCATATCAATTTAGTCTCATTTTTCAATTTTGCCGATATGGTCATAAACCTTTGCGTCATACTCCAATGTAGTTAGCGGATGAGCGGTTCCAAGGTCGGTCTTGGTTTTACCTGGAACCTACCCTGTCAGAATTGATTTCCTAATTTTTAGAACCAGAACCTACCCTGTCAATCGGTTCCAAGGTCGGCTCCAAGGTATATCGCGAATTGGCCAATTTTTTTTTTTTTGTTTCATTTTAGTTAAGCAAGATGAAAGTGAACACAACAACAAAAATCCCCATTTGTCAATGGCAACAATCCATAAAAGATGAGCACGAAAAATAAAATAAACAATAAAAAGTTCAAAACACGTAACATATTATAGAACTTCAGTCTTCAATCATCCATGAAAAATGACTCCAAATTCTAACCACTAAAATCAAAAGAAACAACAAAGATAGTTAATCATATAATAATAGTTTTATATTAAATTACTATTAAAAACTAAAATAATTATTAGAAAATCTTACCACATATACTCATTCCACTTCAACTCGTGAACTCTATTTACTGATAATAATCTCCTCATTAAGATAATCCATATCTAAAAGAGAAACTAAGAGATTAAATAAAACATTCACTCTTTTTTTTTACCAAAAAAAATCTCAAACTTTTCTACATTCACTCTTCAACATTAATTGGCATACGAACAGCTCTTTACCAATCTTGAATGCAAATTAAAGTTTCCACTACTTTAGGAGTCAAATAACTTTGAAAGCTATCAAGCACATGATTCGTTGTACTAAAAGTTGACTTTGAAGCAACAGTAGTTACGGGTATCTTAAGCCATCGAAGATAGGATTTTATATTTTCAGTAAGTAGTCTTCTACTGCATCAAATTGTCAAGATCAAGATCAAGAACATCTAATTAATATAGCTAGCTAAGGATATACCTAAATTATATGGTCATGTATTATTTATGATCGACTTTACTACTAAATTTGTAACCTTCCACTTTTCCTTCATTCTTATACCAATACCAATTAATTAGGAAAAAAAAAACCACCAAAAACCCCAAATTATGCTCACTGTGACACATTTCTACTGAATTTTTTTTTTGTATGACATAAAAAATCCCAAACTATGCTTACTATGACACATTTATCCTAAACCCCAAACTTGTACCTATGTGACACATTTACCCTTCGTCAAGATTTCGTCAAATGATTTTAATCAAAACATCCTTTTTATTTCACTTAAGCCATGTGAGGGTCATTTTAACACTATTTGATTTTCGGTGTCCATGGTCGGAATTTGAATTAGAGTAAATGTGTTACACAAGTACAAGTGTGAGATTTTTAATGTCACAAAAAAAAGTATAGGAAATGTGTGGCATAGTTTATGGTCTTTGATGGCTTTGCCCAATTAATTATTCTCTTTGAATAGTTCCATCTGGAGTCGTAAAAAATCAAAGATTTCTAGATAACTGTGATGTAAATCACCAGACAGGATCATAACAAGGACGACACATCGACGTCTCAGAAGTGGAAATTTTGCAGTGTATCTTTCTGACTTTTTCCTGTGAACATGGTTACTTGCATTGACTATAATGTATTTTGCTGCGCTGAAGTTTCTATAGCTGTCCCGTAAGTCTAATAAGATCATACCAGCAATTCTTACTCTAGTGAGGAAATTAAGGAGCGATTTGCTCTCGAAATGCGACTTAAACAGGACATTGATGCAGGAAATTCGTCGCCGAAACCGTATCAGGCCGCCATAGGAGATAGTTAGGCCTAGAGGGTATCTAACCCCTGATCAATGTCAGCAATGTGAAATCTTTCCCACGACAGGATTTTGAGTCAAAGCTGAGTACGATGTAGATCCGACGCGTACGCTATAAGCTGATCAGCAGCAATTAGGAACAACAAGACAGAGCAAGAGACTCAAAACACCGTTCATAAGTACAAATAACAATGTCCATTGTCGAAGCTTTCCGTTCTGCAAGATAAAAATGACTAAACTCCAAGAGACATATTGACATAATGGGGTTATGAAGTTATAATTCGATTCTGCAGCTTTTTGAGTATCTGTATGATGAAAATTCAGTGACTGTCAAGTGTTTGTTAGCCATACCAAAATGAAATGTGTTGTCGTTATGATAATCAGCACTTTCAGAGGATGCATTTGCCGACGATGAGCTGAATGTGCAGAAATAATTGTGTTCGTCAGATTTATATTGTCTGAAAATCGGTATGCAATATGAATTTCGCAGGGCCTTGCATGAGAAAGATGATCGGCGCATGTCGCGGGCAAAATTCTTTGTGATAGCCATGACATGCAGCTTCTCGTGGTATGTCATCCCTGGCTACCTCTTCCCGACACTCAGTAACATATCCTGGATCTGCTGGGCCTTCTCCAAGTCAGTCACGGCTCAGCAGATCGGGTCCGGGATGCAAGGGCTCGGACTCGGAGCACTGACCCTTGATTGGAGCGTGGTCGCGTCCTTCTTATTTAGCCCTCTGATATGCCCATTCTTCGCCATAATGAACGTCTTTGCGGGATACGCATTGGTGGTGTATGTAGCCATCCCATTAGCGTATTGGGGATTCAATTTGTACAGCGCGGATAGATTTCCCATCTTCTCGTCACACTTGTTCACGAGCCAAGGACAGACATACAACATCTCGGCCATCGTGAACGAGAACTTCGAGCTGGACGTGGCCAAGTACGAGGAGCAAGGACGGATTCATCTAAGCATGTTCTTCGCTCTCTCTTACGGGTTTGGTTTTGCCACAATCGCTTCCACACTGACCCATGTCGGCCTCTTCTATGGAAGGTACTAATTACATCTTGATCTGATTAAATTTCTGGATGAAATAGATTCTGAAATGTTCCTTGCTCGGACAATGGGGGCAGAGAAATATATGAGCGGTATCGCGCCTCGTACAAGGGGAAGGAAGACGTCCACACCAGATTGATGAGAAGATACAAGGACATACCTTCGTGGTGGTTCTATTTGTTGCTCGTTCTAACTGTTGCGGTGTCTCTCGCGCTCTGCATATTCTTGAACAAGCAGGTCCAAATGCCGTGGTGGGGACTTCTCTTTGCCAGCGTCCTCGCTTTTATCTTCACTCTTCCAATCAGTATCATCACCGCCACGACGAATCAGGTCATATCTGCGAACAAAACACGAACTCGTCTTATCGCTTTGCATCATAGATACTTATATATTCATGCCAATACTCGATATGACTTTGGTTTACAGACGCCAGGATTAAACATTATTACGGAATATATCATGGGGGTGATATATCCGGGTCGACCAATAGCAAATGTGTGCTTCAAGACCTATGGCTACATGAGCATGGCCCAAGCTGTGTCCTTCCTCAACGACTTCAAGCTTGGACATTACATGAAGATCCCTCCAAGATCAATGTTCTTAGTTCAGGTACATTATATTGCTTTCTTATGACTAAAAATCTTAGATTCTGGCAGTATTTTGGCTGATTCTTGAATGCAAAACCCGCCGGGGCTGATGCAGTTCATCGGCACGATCATTGCCGGGACCGTCAACATGGCCGTGGCATGGTGGCTTCTCAGTTCCATCACCAACATATGCCAGACTGAGCTCCTGCCACCAGACAGCCCTTGGACATGCCCGAGCGACAGGGTCTTCTTTGACGCCTCCGTGATATGGGGCTTGGTGGGGCCCAAGCGCATCTTCGGGGTCCAAGGGAACTACCGGTCCATGAACTGGTTCTTCCTCAGCGGTGCGGTGGGCCCTCTCCTAGTCTGGTTGCTGCACAAGGCATTCCCGGACAAGTCCTGGATCCCGCTGATCAACCTCCCGGTGCTCCTAGGGGCGACGGGTAACATGCCACCTGCCACGCCGTTGAACTACACCGCGTGGGTCCTCGTGGGGACAATATTCAATTTCTTTGTCTTTCGTTACCGGAAGCAGTGGTGGCAGAGGTACAACTACGTGCTCTCGGCAGCAATGGACGCAGGACTGGCCTTCATGGGGGTGCTTTTGTACTTTTGTCTGGGAATGGAGAACAAGGGACTGAATTGGTGGGGAACGGGCGGCGAGCACTGCGACTTGGCAAGTTGTCCAACCGCCAGAGGGATATCTGTGGATGGATGTCCGACCAAATAACACAAATGCATCAGAAAAATGCACGACAAATACAATTGGAAAGGTTTTAAGCTAATGGAGTCTGATTACAGGAAATCTAGATGTTTGTTATACTTTGTTTTTCTCACAAATGTCACCAAACTTGTGGATTTATAAGTTTGCATTATAGTCATTGGTTAGAAGTATGACGAATGGTTTCCAGTAGCTGTACTGCAGCTGCACATGCTAGTCAACTCTTGACCTTCATTGATCAATTCAAGGTCCAAGGCCGGTTCTGAGATGTGTCTATCTAACCGGAACAACAGAATGTCGATACAGTACCAAGCTTCTTCACAATACAAATTTCGAAAAACCGTGTAAGGTAGAATGAATCGACAACTCCCTTGTGAAGAATGATGGCGAAGCAGCAGTTGCTCAATAACATCTCCAACAGTTTTATAGCTTACATAAGGCCAAGCTACTGATTCTTCGTCTTTTAAAGAGATTGCTCAACAAAACAGAGATCTAACCTTACTATATATGCTGGGGAATACAGAGGTCTACCTTATGGAGACTTCCTACCTCCATTCTTTTGAATTATTAGCACTATTTGTAACACTGGGGAATGCCCCTAAGCTGATACACTTCATCTGATCTATAACACTTTCAACTTTCACCCAAAAAAAAAAAACCATTCTATAAATGCTGTCCTCGAGATTCAAAAGTAAATGTCTTAAGTAACCAAAATTGTACACCTCATAGGACGGGTTGGAGAAGTTCCTAACCGACTTCCATCGTTTCCCAGTCAAAATGCAACAAGTAGTAATTTTCAATAATAGCACATCACAACATGTGATTAATCATACCTTGGATATATATCTCTTACACAATCACTTGGAGGTTGAGTTTGACGGGATATGAGAGGGCTTCAATTTTCAAACATGCAATCCCGTCGGGTCATGAATCTGTAAGAAAGATAGCCACAATGTATTAACGCCCCGCAATAAACTCAAAACTCAAACAAATCCTAGCAACACCCTTTAAGTTCTTAAATACTACTACCATTTGTATTCTTCTACCTAATTAGTATCTTATTCATGAACAAGTACGCAAGTGTGTAGTTGTTTTCTAACTAAAGTGGATTGGGACCTATGTTCAAAATTTGCACCTTTAGACTGTAGTAGTTGATGGAGAGATCGGTGGTTCTTTCATTTAGGAATAAACACAAGCAGATGGAGGGCAGATTCAATAAAAGAATAAATTCAGTCAACTTCAGTGCAAAAATCATAATAAAAGAAATGGAATTGTCAGCACTATGAATATACTCAATCAGGTGGTGGGAAGACTAAAAAACAAAACAAATTCAGTCAACCCCAATGCAAAAAACATTGAAAAAAGAAGAAGGGATTGCCCATACTAGGAATACACACAAACAGGTGGTGGGCAGATTAAGTAACTAAATCTATCAACAATAATATGACCCAGATCACTTGATAATGTAGAGGACATTGATAACAAATCTACCAGAAGCACTGCTTTATAATCAGCTTTGAACAATCAATAATATACCCCGAGTCAATCTTATTCAAGCGGACAGAGGAAATTAGTCGTTCATCCACTTTATTCAAGCAGAGTAAGGAGTGTCTCCTAACTTTTTGGTAACTCTATTATAGAACTATAGACCAGGTCATTTACAAGCTTTTATTTGCTTTTCTAGCCCGCCTAAAATTTACCGGCTATTATAAGAAATCACATACTTTTGTTTGAATGACTATTTTTTTCCGATTAAGTTATCGACTAGTATTGGGTTACCGACTTTCATCTTAGTTGCTTATTACAAATATTTGATTTTTAAGTTTTCCAATTTCTCTAGTTGAATTACCACTTATATTTGTCTAGCTTGGTAACTTCTTAATTTTATTGACTCTCTTTGGAAATCACCAATCTCTATTGAAGTAAAATTACCTAACTTTCTCTTATTAAATTGCTACTATTTTGCATTACAAACCGTTGTTTGAGTTTATTGCAAATGTTTTTTTGATTTTTTGAAATATCAAATTCTCCTTTTTAAGAACTGAAAAAAAAAAAACTTCTTTTATCTTTACTAACTTTTATTTATCTTTTTCACCGATGGCTTAAATTTACCAACTATTAAATGAATTTATCAACTTTTATTTGTGTGACATACAAATTTTTCTCCAGTTAATTCAAATTTGAGATGTTTCCAACATTAATTAGTTGTTTCTCAAGTTTACTGACTTTTCTGTTAACTTGCAACTTTTACTTGCATTATCAACTTTTTTCAATGTACAACTCCTTTTCTTTTAATTACCAACCTCAATTGGAGTGATTAACAATTAAAAATTACCAATTAGTTTTGCTCTATCAACTCTTACTTGGGCTAGTTATCAACATTTGCCAAACTTGGGCTGGTCATGGTGGAGATTCGAATTGAGATTATGTTAAAGTAAGATAATAAATGGATTAAGCTGGAGTGGGCCTAATGTTGGAGGGTCCCACATGAGTCAGAGATTTGTTGAGCTATATGTGTGAGGGCATTAGGGAAAACAAATCTCACATCGAGAATGTGGCATATGCTAGAGCTGTTAATATATTATAGTTAGACGATAACTCATGTTTTTGAATGGAAGTGAATTCAATTGGATATGCTAGCGAACTTAGATTTTTTAGACTCGCTCTTGGTGATATTTCCAGATGAAGTATCGAACTTCTCATCGCCTCCCAACAAACGGAATTTTCATAACACACACCTTTCCTAATTTTATTTGATAAGATCATTTGGGCATCTAACGGACGTTATTAAATGCACTAAATGCACGCACATGAATGAAGTTCCTTCGGACGCCAGAATCTAAGTTAGTCCCATATAAAGCACATCCGATCTAAGGGTGTTGAAGAATTGTGCCTCATCTATTCTCTCAAGAATTTTAGATATTTCTAGGTTTAGTAAATCTATAGATATTTTATTGAAAGATATTTTAAGAAAAATGTAGATATATTTAGGGAGGTATTTTCCCTAGAATTATCTAGAGAGGGAAAGAAATATCTTGGGAGATATCTGTTGGGGTGACCTACCCCTAAGGAGGGACCACCCTTCGGAAATAGATTTAGAGGTACTTGTTTATATGACGGTCCAAATTGGCATCCCAAAAGAAGGCTCGAACACATCATCTAATGGTGATCCGACTCGGTCCATTGATTACAAATGTGGTCTCTCCTAAGACCATACCTTGCGTGATGTCGGATTTTATTTTAAGTACTTAATAACCTAAGTGATCCTAGGAGTCCTTACTAACCTATCGAGATCGGCTGAAAACGAATTGAGACGTTGTCTCAATTTCCACGCAACCAAATTTTGTAAGTTTAGGAGCTTGATTACGCTAATAGTTCTATTAGCGCCTTTTGGTACATAATTTGAAAGTGTGTTATTTAAGTGGCCATTCACTGTTGATTACCTTTTATGATCCTAAAGGTATCAATCCACTAAGTGTGCGCATGGCAACACTTTTGCTCCAAAATTAACTTTTGACCAGAAGTTGATTTTTCTACTTTTGCTCAAGAAGTAGATTTTTCGAGAAGAAATACATTGAAAAAAATAGGAGAAAATGTTTGCTTATGGAGGAGAAATACATTTGATAACGTGGTGCGTCAATTCTGTTTCCACAATAAAAGTAGTCCAAACTCTTTTGCAAAAAATTATTTATCTTAAACTAGAATACATGATATTCGAGGCAAAATCTAGTAAAACTTAGAAAATCCTCAAATAGAAAGAATGCAAATTAAAAAATACATCACATTACAAGAAGACATGTGGTACCAAATCCTCAATTACACATAATACAAATTTTACAATACAACATCACATTACAAAAGACAAGATAAAGACTCCATAAATTCAAATAATTGAATTCACGAAATACAATGGGGACGTTACAAGTGCCAACAATCCTCAAATAATAATAATGGAAGTACAATATAATAGGGAAAAACAGAATTTCATGAAATCTCCAACATATGATTATCCGTAACCAATTTAGTCCTAAATCTTTTAAGTTTACCAATTAAGTCCCAAAAATTTTGCATTTGTGACAATTCAGTTTTTTTGATCGGTTGGTATTGACGTGGACAACTTTTAATAATTTTTTATTTTTCCTTTTTTTATTATTTCCTCCTCCTTCTTCCTCCAGCCAGCTGGAGGAAGAAGTAGGCTGGCAAGGCTTGGCCTTGCCGTCCCTAGGCGAGTTTGGCCTCACAATGACCAGGTGAGGTTTAGCCTTGTAGATTTGGGCAAGGTCGAACCTCACCCAGCCATGGCGAGGTGGAGCCTAGTGACGACGAGGTCTGCCTCGCCCGAGGCCAGCGAGGTAGAGCCTCACCTAGATTTGCTAGGGTTGGGCAAGGCTCTCTCGAGGCTGGTGACCAGCTAGGGAAAGAAGAAGAAGGGAGGAAAAAATAAAAGAAAATGAAAAAAAAGGAAAAAATAAAAGAAAAATAAAACTACTTTTGAAGTAGAGAAGTAAGAAAAAGTTACTTCTTCTTTTTTTGGGGCAAAAACTACTTTTGGAGTAGAAAAAAGAAGTTGTTTTATCAAACGCATTTCTAATCCAAAAGTGAAAAAGTGCTCTAAAAGTAAAAAACTGAAATTGTATTAACAAACGGATTTCTACTCTAAAAGTGTTTCTGGAGCAGAAATTCTTCTCCTTAAGTGTTACCATATGCACCCTAAGTGAGCATGCAAATGTTTTTGTACAGTTCATTGGTCCTAAGCTAATCCTATCCTATTCTAGGAAAGTGATTAACAATCAAGGTATTGAAATGACAGTGCGTTAAGTAAAAACCCAATGAATTCAAAGCATCTATCTAAGTGCGAGAGAAAAGAAGACCTAATACAAGGTGGGCAAAGAATATATGCCAGGCCTCGATATTGATCCTCAAGACATGATCCTCGGAAGCTTGCTTCGTGAAACTAAGGCAAGCCTAAATCTAATGAATTGATTGAAGTGAAGCCTAAACTAGACTACCCTAACAGTTTATTAAAAGGTGAGGCTAAGTTTAATTGGTTTTATTAAGCAATAACATATGCTAATTAAAACATAATCTCACTATTTAACTAATCTAAGCTAAACTAGCCTAAACTATTACAAAATTGAAATCGGAATCGGTCTTCTACCATCACCGGCCTTTCTCGATTGCCGCCTCTATGGACTGCCATTTCACGGCCACGGTCACGTGATGTCGGTTTCAACCAATCATTCATATAATCATGCATTCACACTAGTCAACTAATTGACAAAATTCACTAAATCAAGAGTTAAGTGACCTCGGGAACAGCCCTTGCTTATCATGCGATCTGATTAAACCCAAGCCACCTACTAATTAACTAGGGGTTGTTTGATTAAGGTTAACAACAATTGCTTGGATTCACAACGCGATGAGCTGATCACGTTAACCCCTAATTAGGACTAGTCACCCCCACTAAATTACTCATGACATGCATTGCAAACCTAGTCATACATCTAGAAATCACATGCGAAAGGCCAAGTAAACATGCATTTAGGCTAGATAGCCTTAAACAATTAACAAACAATGGAGTAAACCAAGGTGGGTTACTTATCCAATTTTACTGATTTTGGGTAGTTATGTTTTGATTCAATTGAATATCTTAATGATCTACCCATTCGAAGATTCTGGTGTCATTGGAAAGTTTATGAAGTGAACTTTAATTCTCATTCAGAACATTAGACCCAATTCAGACTCTACCGACCCGAAATTGACCCTACTTCAACATTGGTAAAAAAACAAGGGAAAAAATCACAAAAAATCTTAAACTTTGCCCTCTGTGACACATTTACCACAAACTTTTTTTTCTATCACAAAAAACCTCAAACTTTGCTTTTATGACACATTTACCCCAAACTTTTTTATTTGACACCAAAAACCCCAAACTTATTGTGATATCCCAAATTTCGACAGTATGGAATAATGTAATATTCCGAATTTTCGATAGTATGAAATAATCGAAGGACGACCGTCGAAATTAAATTGCTAGAACAAAATAAGCGGTCGAAACTTTGGACAAAATTTCAAAAAGAAAAGAAAGAAGAAAATGAAAACAGAAGCCGTCGCTCATGAGTTTCGAACCGCAGACCTTCGTTGTCTTGTGCGCATCTCGTGCGCTTGCCATTCGGCTAAGGCACGACTATTGGGATATCATTGCCAAAGGATTTATTTAAAATATACGGCGCGCGAGTAAGGGAGGAGGGGCGACCGGAGCAACCGAAGTCGCCGCCTCCAAGTTTCGAACCCAGGATCGGACCATTTGTTTCATTCCCGGATACCACTTGGCCGAGGCGCGAGCGGCGAGATTAAGGCGCCAAAATTTATATTTAAAGGAATCGGCGTGCTATAAACGTCGTCGTTTTGGAT
>BCNH02000008.1:22928403-22939497 GCA_001662345.2 Metrosideros polymorpha var. glaberrima | reverse complement strand
GCTGCTGTTTTTCCTGCTATCCCTACTGTCAGGGGTTGTTCATGTTTCCGCATGCGCTAATTAAAAGAAAAAAAAAAAATGAGTCGTCGACGCGTCCTGGGACGTCGAAATATTTATTGACCATTGGACAAGTGACAGGGATGGTCGCGCGCTCGAGGGTCCGGGGCGTGACACTTATAATTGTGTGACACATTTACCTCACTTGAAGTAAAAAGACGCATTTACCCCCAAACTTTTTTTTTTCACTTTTTTATTAAATAGAATATTCAAAATATTTATAAAAAAGAGAAAAAATAGGGCATGGGCGGCAGGCCCTTGCCGCCACCGGCCCGTCGCCGAAGAGGGCCAGTGGGGGTCGCTGGGCCAGCGGCGGCAAGGGCCTGCCGCCTAGGCCCCTGATCCCCCACTTCTTTTTTTTGTTTTTTTTTAATATTTTTTAATATTCTATTTAATAAAAAGGTAAAAGAAGAAAATGCCTTTGGATCAGAAATTTTTTGGGATAAATGTGTCACGGATAAAAATTTGAGGTTTTTGGTGTAAAAAGAAGAAGTTTGGGATAAATTTGTCACACTGTATAAGTTTGGGGTAAATATATCACAGATGTCAAAGTTTAAGGTTTTTGGTGTCACAAAAAACAGTTTGGAAGTAGATGTGTCACAGATGGCAAAGTTTAGGATTTTTTGTGGCTTTTTCCCAAAAAACAAACTGACCCGATTTTGGAAAATACAGGAAAAATAACGAATACAATTCAAATGCCACAAAATTTTATAGAGAGAATCTTTGGCATGTTCTCTTGAATTCATGTTTTAATATTTTTCATATTAGCCCTTAAAGCTTGTTAAAATTACCGATTTTCCCATGGATGGCAGATTCTATTAAATTTATAGGTCTGTCCCTAACCTTGTCCAAAATTTACAAAATTGTCCCTTATATTTTCCACCCATTGCTAGAAACTTTCTATATTTTTAATTTGGCATCTTCTGAACAACTTTCATATTTTAACGTTTTTCCAAAAATGCCCGTAACTATTCAAAAATTGCAAAACAAAATTGACCGACGTGGGCTCTTGAAAAACAAATCAAACTGATAGTCCTTTCAGAGAGGACATCAAACTGATCAAACGATGTTGGATTTTTATGAAATTTGTACCATTGGAAATCTTGAGATTTGATCTTCAACTTTGTTGAAGAAATCTTAAATTCATACCCCGAAAAATCACAAAAATTATAGAAATGACAGGGGTCAGCCAAGCCTCGAGTTTTCAGGAAATTTCTGGAAAAGTTTGTGAACATTTAACCTTAGTCTATGAACATCTAATGAATATTCAACCTATTCAACCCCCAAACCCAGAAACTAGGGCTATCTTGAAAGTTCAAATATGAACATTGAAGAACACCTTCAACCACCTTCATCCAAACTCAAGCCAAACATCACCAAAACATCATCAAATAGGTACCAATTAACACCAAAACACCCCTTAGTCATCATACATCTAACTTAGGGCCATCCAAACACAAACTAACATCTAAATCAAGCCTAACATCACATAGAACGTGGCTGGGCAGCAAACAAATTTTCAGAAAAACCTAGAAAACAACTTCACAAATCCAGCATTATAGGCCAAATTTCTAAGATAAATTAACCCAATCATGCAAATCTAGGCTAGACTAACTACCTAATCTAGGAAATTGTCCTAGAACATGCAAGGCTAGGTCTAGCCACATTGAAAACATGAGGTTTAAACATGAAATTTCTTAAGGTTTACACTAACCCATTTCGATTCCTAAACTGACTTTGGTTCGAATGGCCAATTTCTTCATGTCCTAGCTAGGAAATTGAACATAGATTGAAGTTTGTACTCCAATTTTAAATTATGTTCAACATCTAGCATCCTCGGACAATCCCTAGAAATTTGGGACTTAAATAAGAAAACCTATCTTGTTTCGAGCACCGATCGATAATGGGCCAGCATGGGGACTTCCAAAGGTTGGTTCGAGGAGTGGCTGGCATGGCTGGGTCAAGGGGAAGTGGGGGGTCTGGTCGCAAGAGTGGCCGAGAGAAAGCCTGCTAGTCAGTGGCCATAATTCTGCCGACACCGGGCCAGTGGGAAGGGCGTGCTGAAGCATGTCCTCTACACCTAGAGAGAGATGGTCCTTGGGATGCATGCGGTTGTGTGAGAGTTCTTTGTGGCAAGGATTTGTCCAAGGTTTTTGTTACGCCTTTTAGTACATTAGGGTTTCGATTATGGCCCTATGATCAATCTAAGGGCTCATATCAACACTTTGTGGGCAAGAAAGGGAATGATTGGCTCATTGAAGGTACATGGCTTGATGACACGTTATCTTAGAAGGCCATGATTATATGTCTAAGGAATGGCTATGATTAGACCATTTTATGAATTAATAATAACGGAAGGGCATTTTCGGTATTTTTTCATTTTAAAAGGCAATTTTTTGAATTTTATTGAAGCGGGGGTGAGAGGTGGTGTTAGTCATGGCTGGCCGGACCTTGGCTGTCACTTCCGGACAGAGTCGACTTTGGTCAAACTGGATTTACCAGGGTTGATCGTATTGCTTAAACCCACACCTAAGCTATGATCGCAATGCTTAAGCTTGAAATTGGCGAAGTTGGTTTAAGATTATGACAATGATGTTCCTTGGATCAAATGTCGTGAAGAAAACAATCTTAGAAAATGTCTAGAGAACGATGAATTTTGAATTTTATTTGATCGGACACCGAAATTCCCGAATTAGGAAAAGGTCAATTCTTGATTGTTTTCTGTAAAATTGATTATGCAAAAGTCAAATCAAGGTGAAAAGCAGTTGATTTAGGGATTTTTCAAATTTTTCGAGAGAGTTTGACTGATAGTTGACCTTTTGGTGATTTGCCCCTAAAAAGTCAATTAATGATGAAGCAAAAGCGAACTTCGAATTTTTTGAAAATTGAAATTGCAAAAGTGAAATTAACACTACTTCATGACTTTTTATGGAAAAAGCCAAACTTTAGACAGTGGGCGACTTTGCAGTGATAGTTTGATAAAAAAGTCAACTCTAAATTCAACTTTTGATTTTTTGAAAACAAAGTGTAAATGACATGAAAATGAAGTGCTTATATGAGAAAAGGCGTAAAATGATTCCTTTTGGTTTAGGAACAGGTCTGTCGTGATCATGAACCTCTAACATCGAGTTTTTACCTTTGCAAGACTATTCAATTGAAATTAGGTGTCAACATTTGTCTAAAAGTATCCAGGAAAAAACTTCTATAGAAAAATTTAGGATATTTCTAGGAAGAAATTTATATCTAGATATTTTACTATATATATTTACTTATTTTTGAAAGTAGAATCACCATTACTCAATAATTGGTATCAAAGCTATGCCTCTAAGTTCAACTAGGCTGCGCATGGATATTTTTTACCATGTATGGGGCTCCTTCCAATGCAACATGGTTCTCCACGCCTATGCAAGCAACCCCAGTGAGGGCCGTCCCTGTGAATCACCTACCTTGTCAAGCCTGCTCCACCTTAAACTATGCATGTCGGGTTCAGCAATTATAACAAAAACTAATCTTAATTCGTGCATTCCAATGTCGACCATCTTTACGTTATTCTCCGATAAATTATTCTCTCAAATATAAAACCCTTTTCTGTTTAGATATCATCAAACATTGTTTCCATCTCCAATTCATTATCTCTCTGATCCCACCAGGAAGAGAGAAGAACATAATGTCGGGCGTCCATCTTTCGATGAAACCTGAAGACGACCTCGACCCGAACCCGCCTCAGACACCGGCGGCCCACTTGACGGGCCATCGGCGCCAGAAGAAGGGCATCGGGATCAAGACCTGGCTCGTAGTTGACTCAACAGGACAGGCCCAGCTCGTTGACGCGGGGAAGCAATCAATCAAGCGGCGGACGGGGCTCTCGGCACGGGACCTGCGGATCCTGGATCCATCACTGTCCTACCCGTCGACCGTGATGGGGCGGGAGAGAGCGATGGTGATCAAGCTGGAGCAAATAAAGGGAGTGATCACGGCCAAGGACGTTTGGCTGCTCAACTCCAAGGATCCCGCCGTGGCTCCTTTCGTGGAGGAGCTCAAGCGTCGGTGCTTGCATCATTATCAGGCCAACGCCATGAAGGTTTGGAGTAATATTTTTTTAGCATATCAACACAATAGAACTTTCATTAAAGGAGACATGGACTCTACATCCATGGCATCCGATTGATGAGTCCAAAGTCAGCATTTGCCACTTTACATTATGAAGTTGAGAATTATTTAGCTGCTCTTGGAGGACAACGTCCCCGTCGTCGTCCGCTCATGTCAATCACCGCATTCCAATACGAAAGAAACTAACAACAAAAGATCGTAACACTTGGCTTGATGTGATCCATGATATGTGCTATTAGACGTCCTTGTCCTTTGTTTTAACACTTTATGCTGCATCTGAATTTTCAGTTGGTTTGATTAGACCGTTGAACTTTGATTCAATATGAAACATTGTTCCTAAACTTCTAATTGGTTTGATTTAGTTCCCGAGTGATTTTAATGAGCTCAATGTGAGCTTTATTTTAATACTTCATTTGTTTCGCGAAAAACGAATGATTTAGGAATCATTTTCCTAAAAATGATTACTCGTATCGTTGGTAATAATTAATTGATGAAAAATGTTTCATTGTTGACAATAATTTATGTCTAATCATTTTTCATGAACAATGAAAATTTTCTTTCGCTCGTTCATTCTTGTAAGCGATACAAGAGATTATTGTTATGAAAATGTCTCCCAAAGCATTCATTTTTCCTCGACACAAACGCATCCTTAGAAAAGCTTCCAAAATCGGTACAAAATCACTCGCCTTATACGAATAATGTCATCTTCTTACTCTAGTTTCAAATCGAGGTTGTGTGAACTAGAATGGATAGATGATTGTTCGCTATGCCTTGAAAACAAAACAACTCAGTTCACTAGTAGAATTTCAGGTCGACTTTTCTTGTTCTTAGTGACCTTTTCTAAGTGATTGAGAAAAGAATAGAAAAGAGGAGAGAAATAACTAGAGGTCAACTCTTAAATATGTAAAATCAGTAACGTAGCAAAGTAGTTCACCTGTCTATTAATGTCACTTTCAAAGTCAAACTCTGCATCTTTTTTAACCAGAGAAAAAGAAGCATTGTCGTAAGTAGTGCAGCTACAATCTAGAAAGCCATCTGTCATTTCATAAGGTCACCTGAGAACTATCATTTTTAATTAATTTTTTTAATTAAATATTCGTCCTCTCACCATCTCTTTTTGGGGCTTAGACTTTGTAGTTAATCCTGGGGAAGCTGTGCTTTATTTGTTTAATTTATCCAATATTCAACTGGAGCAACACACACATCATACCCCAGATACTGTCTCCATCTCTTCCGTGCAACACTATCCCCGTTGACCGAATATCAGAATAGATATCGCCCGTGAGAACAAGTGTTGGTAATCTGAAACTTGTTAGACTTGTGAAAAGCTCTGATTACAGATATCGCCCGTTGACCAACTTTTAGAACAGATATTGTCGTGAGATCGAGTTTTGGTAAGCTAAGACTAGTCGGCTCCGACAACATATATCGCCCGGGAAAATTTATATTTTTTAGTTACGGTAGTCGCTAGCACTGAAAACCTAGATACGAGATTTCATTTTGCTGTCGCTTTTCTCCGGTTGTCATTCTCTCATAATAGGTAAACAGAACCGGTGCTGATGAAGAGCAATCTGAGGAAGCTTTACATCAAGTTTTTCAAGCCACACGAGAGAACGTATCGCACCCTCGAGAGGTTAAGCAACGGCATGACAAATCGGAGACTCTTCCTTTTGAGTTTGTGGCCTTAGAGGCGTGCCTTGAAGCTGCATGCTCTAGTTTAGACGATGAGGTAAGGGGCTCTGGTTTTTATCTGCATCATCTGCATTGGAGGAGCAGCATATTGTGATCATCGTTCCTCAAATTGTTTGCTGGGAAATACAGGCAAAAGCATTAGAGCAAGAGGTTAATCCTGCTTTGGACAAGCTGATTTCGAAGATTAGTACCCGTCATCTCGAGCGGGTCCGGCAGATTAAAGCTCGCTTGGTCGCGTTAACTGGACGAGTTCAGAAGGTGCGAGTTTTCCACCCTGCAGAATTCCATAGAATTTTGCTCAATGCTGGTAAACTTCAATTAGTTTTGGTGTGTGTCGAAGAACTTTAGTTAGAGAACTGACTAGTGACTTTATTTTATTTTTTTTCAAAATTGATAACCTATCAACATTTTTATGCAAAGCTAACTTTTTTTATAGTATGCAAATTACATTTTTGTACCAATTTACCAACTTTTATTGACATAAATTTACTAGCCCTTCGAATTGACTAGTTGTTTTACGAAATTACCAACCTAAATTAGAGTGACTTACCAACTTTTGTCAAATTAAACTACAACTTAGTTTTAGATGACCAACTCTCATTTGAGTTACTTACCAACATCTAGTGTTTTATTTTAATTTACTGGTTAATCTAGCGAGTTACCTAGTAACTATTTTTAGGGATTATCAACCGAAATTATATGACTCTCCAACTTTTCTAGACAAATGAAATTTGGTAACTCAATAGATTAGTCAGTAGCGATGGTAAGAAAAGTAAATAAAAGTGGATAAATCATGAGAGAATTTTTTGTTGGAGACTACAATCCTAAGCATTTGCCCAATATAAGTAAGAGTATATAGTAGTTGACATCTCAAAAATAGGTAATATAGACACTTGTATTAATCCATCTAAAGAAAAAATAGGGAATAAATGTACCGGAAGTCCTAAAACTTGTACGGAAGTGCAATTGAGTCCTAAAACTTTTAAAAAATACAATTAAGTCTTAAAAATTTGTTAAGTTGGTGCAATCAAGTCCTTCGATTAACTCCATCCAACTTGATAAACGGAAAATACTAACAAGTTTTAGGAGTTGATTGGATCAACTTGACAAATTTAAGAACTTGATTGCACTTTTTAGAAGTTTTAGGACTCAATTACGTTTTTATAACAAGTTTTAAGACTCGATTGCATTTTCGAGACAAGTTTAAGACTTTTAGTGCATTTATCCCAAAAAATAGTGTGTGAATTAGTAACTGAGTTAGCTTTTGAAATTTTGTGAGATCACAATTAACTGATCTAAATATTTAAAATGTTAAATAAAGGTGTTATTTAATATTGAATATTATAATACTTCCCGTCACTCGAGGATTTGACCTTAGTGTATGAAAATATAAAATTGGGGTTGGGGAGGCATATACAGGCTGCCTAGAAAGTGCTATGATACAAATGCAAAAGAAGTCACAATCAACTAATCTAAAAGTTTACAATGTTAGATGAAAAACATGATTTTGATATTAAATTCCGTGACACAATTAATCGGCAAAAACAGTTCACCGTAGATCATTTTGTATCTCTAGATAAAGGACGAGATCGAGCATCTTCTCGAGGATGATGGAGACATGGCGGAGATGCACTTGACCAGCAAACTACTCCAAGATGAAAATGACAAGTCCTCTTCTTCTTCCTCGATCACCGAAGAGGAAGCTGAACTTCGTGAACCAGACAAAGAAGAAAGGCAAACATTCTACATCTCTAGCATCATGTTTGAATGATTCCGGATCTTTTTCTATTTCTTCAAAGCTCTTTCCTCTTAATTATGCAGGAATAGCGGAGGAGATGATAGAATCACGCCAGATGAGAGTTTGAGTTCGAGTTCTCCACGCCGCCGGCTGGATGATGATGAAATGGAAGGAGGGATCAAAGATAGTAACTCTCATGGTGGCTTGAGCATGAGCAAGCACTTTGATGGCTCAAGCAAGCCCCTTGGTGTGGTTGAATTAACAATGCTCCTAGAGGCATACTTTGTGCAACTTGATGGCACACTCAACGAGCTATCCGCGGTACGTATCTCCAACTTTACCCTCGAACGCGAACTCTTAACGACTAATCTCGTTTGATTCCTTAAAAACATTTTCATCTCGTCTCTGTTGAAAGCTAAGGGAATACATTCAAGACACGGAGGACTATGTGAACATCATGTTGGATGACAAGCAAAACAATCTGCTGCAAATGGGAGTGGTGATATCGACGGCGACGTTGTTCATCAGCTTGTTCGTCTGTGTGACCGGAATATTCGGCATGAACGTCAGAATTGATCTCTTCCACCCTCCAAATCCAACAGTCAACCATTTCCTCTGGGCAGTAGGCGGATGCACAGTCGGGACGATCGTCTTGTATGCCATTGCAATAGCATGGTACAAACATAAGCGGTTTATATAGCTGGCAGGTCAAGATCAACATCGCTCGGACAATGTTCTGTGTGGAAACACAGATGTGGACAGTATGTGCCGTATAGTTACAAGAAAAAGCTTATGCTTATACAATATGTCCTAATATTTAGCTTGCGAAGAATTATTTAAGTCCTGAATCAATATTGAAGTTACCGAATTTCATATATGAGATTATCAACTTTATTTTGAGTTATTTATCAACTAGTCATGTGTCACGAGTCGATCAATCTAGCGTTCCCTTCACCCGTGCGGCCTTAGGAAATTGCTTCCCAAGTCAGCCTTTCCCACACTCATTCGCTCACAACGATCTTTAGAGAGAGAAACTCTAGAGAGAGAAGCTCTGAATTGTATTGCTTGTAAGGAATGAGATACAAATGAGAGGGGAGGAGACCCCCTTATATACAAGTTCAGGCTCAACCGTATCCGTAGATCTCTCCTTGATCTAACGGTGGAGATTGGATCTTTCTAACTACCATCCACCCGCATTAATTACAAGGGGTAGAGATTACATCCTCCCAACTACCGTTTACCAACATTAATTACAGAAAACTCTAGAATATGGCATAATTACAAGATTGCCCGCCCTCGGGAATGTTCTAGAGAATTCTGGAGAGAGTCGCCCGTCCCTCTTGGTCGATACACGGTCCTTCGAGCGTATGGAACCTCAGGACCGTGTCATTCTCCCCCACCTAATCAGGTGACGCCCTCGTTGCGTCTTCAGGATGAAATTCGTCGATTTGACGCTTGAATTGCCAAAGAGCTTCTTCGGGTTCCCAACTTGCTTCACTCTCCGGAAGACCTTTCCATCGGATCAAATACTCCCGCTTCGGCGCACGATATCGCTTTCGTATGACTCGATCCGCCATGATGAAGTCAACGTCTCGCTCGTACGAGGTTTTCGCCCCAAGAGGTGCCCGTTGCGACTCACCTCGATCCGGATCTTCCTGATCTTCATGGAACGGCTTTAGCATACTAACATGAAATACTGGATGTACCTTTAACTTCGGTGGTAGTTCCAGCTTGTATGTCGCCTTGCCGATCCGCTGTATCACTCGGAACGGCCCTTCATAGCGACGGATCAACGACTTATGCACATCTTTGTATCGTAGGACCAGGTGTAACTTCACTAACACGCGATCCCCAACCTGAAATTCCACGTGCCGTCGTTTCTTGTCGGCCCACTTCTTCATTCGCTTTGAAGCTTTGTGTAGGCACGTCCGCGCGATGTCCGTCCGCTCTTGCCATTCTTTGGCAAATTTATAGGCCGAAGGACTATTCCCCCAATAGCCCGTGGCAACCGTGCTCGGTTGTTGTCCCGTCACGATCTCAAAGAGACTCCTTCCAGTGGACTCGCTCCGCTGAAGGTTGTAAGAGAACTGGGCCACATCGATCAGCTTTGTCCAGTCCTTCTGAGTAGCACTCACGTAGTGTTGAAGATACACTTCAAGGAGCGCATTTACCCGTTCCGTTTGGCCATCCGTCTGGGGGTGCAGGCGTGTCGAGAAATTAAGGTCTGAACCGAGTAATTTGAAGAGTTCGGTCCAGAACGTACCGGTGAACTGTGGATCACGGTCACTCACGATCGTCTGCGGCACGCCCTAGTATTTGACGATGTGCTTCAAGAACAGCTTGGCCGCTTCCTCGACCGGGCAATCCTTCGTGGCTGGCACGAACGTTGCAAACTTGGAAAATCGATCTACTACCACCATGAGAGTCCGACACCCTTCGAACTTGTGTAGATTCACGATGAAGTCCATGGAAACACTCTCCCATGGATGCTCCGGGATAGGAAGAGGCCGCAGTAATCCAGCTGGCGACTTTTGTTCGAGCTTGTCTTGTTGGCACACCAGACAAGTCTTCACATATGCCTCCACATCATTGCGTAGGTGTGGCCAGAAAAATCGCTCCTCTACGAGCGCCATAGTGCGGTGGATCCCTGGATGACCCGCCCACTTTGAGTCGTGGCACTCTCGTAGCACTTCCTTCCTCAGCTTCCCGTATTGCGGCACGTAAAGTCTCCGCCTTTTGGTGTAGAGTAGATCATCCTCGCACCAAAATTGCCGCGTCTTGCCCTTTTGGGCATACTCAAGGAGGGCCTTGGCGGTTGAGTTATGCTGCAACCCCTCCTTGATATACTCGTTCCACGGACATTCGGGTCGACTCACCACGGCCGAACCCATCTTCCGACTCAAAGCATCGGCTACAGAATTAGACTTACCCGGCTTATATTCCAGCACATAATCGAATTCCGCCAGGAAGTCTTGCCAGCAAGCTTGCTTCGGACTCAACTTCTTCTGAGTTTGAAAGTAACTCGTGGCCACATTGTCCGTCCGCACGACGAACTGCGATCCCAGGAGATAGTGTCTCCACGTACGAAGATAGTGCACCACGGCCGTCATCTCCTTCTCCTGGACCGTGTATCGCTGCTCGGTCTCATTGAGCTTCCTTGACTCAAATGCCACTGGATGTCCATCCTGCATAAGAACACCGCCAATAGCAAAGTCGGAAGCATCGGTTTCTACCTCGTAGGGCTTGGAGTAGTCCGGTAACACCAGCACTGGCTCCTCAGTCATAGCCCTCTTCAGCCCATCGAACGCCTTCTGGCATCGCTCCGTCCACTCTCACGGTTTGTCCTTCTTGAGCATATCCATGAGTGGCACGGTGAGGCTTGAGTAACTCCGAACAAATTGCCGATAATAGTTGATGAGGCCTAGGAATGACCATAGCTCCGTCACCTTAGTCGGCAGCTCCCAATCCACAATAGCATGGATCTTGGTTGTATCCAT
>BCNH02000008.1:22896171-22928046 GCA_001662345.2 Metrosideros polymorpha var. glaberrima | reverse complement strand
CAGCTCCCAATCCACAATAGCATGGATCTTGGTTGTATCCATTCGCACACGTCCACCCCCGACTATGTGCCCCAAGAATGGAACTTCCTTTTGCGCGAAGGTGCATTTCTCCTGCTTTACATACAAGTCGTTCTCCTGCAAGACTTGGAACACTTGCTTGAGATGCTCGATATGTTCCTCAAGGGTCCGGCTATATATGACAATATCATCTAGGTAAACCACGACAAACCGATCAAGGAAAGGGTGGAGTACCTTGTTCATGAGCGTACAAAAGGTTGCCGGAGCATTTGTCAAGCCGAATGGCATGATGAGGAACTCATACGATCCATACCGCGTTACACATGCAGTCTTTGGCTCGTCTCCATCCGCAATCCGCACTTGGTAGTAATCCGATCGAAGATCAAGCTTGGTGAACCACTGCGCTCCTCCAAGTTGATCGAACAAGTCAGCTATTAAGGGGATCGGGTACTTATTCTTGATGGTGAGCTTGTTTAGCGCCCGATAGTCGATGCACATCCGGAGCGATCCATCGTGCTTCTTCTGGAACAAAACCGGGGCGCCGAACGGAGCCTTGGACGAACGGATGTATCCAGCATCGAGTAAGTCCTTGAGTTGTCTGCGCAACTCTTCCAATTCCGGCGGTGCCATGAGATAAGGCGCCATGGCGGGTGGTTGAGCATCCGGCACGAGCTTGATTCGGTGGTCCACCTCCCTCTTAGGTGGAAGCTTCTTCGGAAGCTCAGATGGCATCACATCTTTAAATAAATTGAGGACTCGGGTTACCTCCGTTGGGACTTCATTTCCTTCGCCCATCGGTTTCTCGATCTTTACGGTGGCTAGGAAAGTAACCTCTCCTTTCTTAGCCCCCTTGTTAAGTTGCATTGCCGATATAATCTTCTGATTGTGGCCCGAGTCATGCTTGATCGGGACCACGCATTGGCAATGCGAATCCAGTGTACACAAGCAATCGGCGAATGGAATAACAAGAGCATCTATTCTATCGAGGAATCCTAATCCGATAACAAAATCGTAGTCATCGAGTGGAATTACCTCGATACTTTCTTTGCTCTTCCATTCGCCCAGGCAAACTTATACGTCCCTAGCTATTCCGCACATCGGGACCTCCTTGGAGTTCACCGTCTTGAGCCTCCCAGCTCCTTTCTCGACTCGAAGATTCAGCTTCTTCGCAGCCTCCTCCGATATGAAGAGATCGGATGCACCAGTGTCAACGAGCGCACTCATCGTGGTCGTTCCGATCTTCACGTCCGCGAACATGAGCCCTTTTGGTTGGCTCGTCTTCTTGGACTTGATGGCACTTAGGATCCGCAACGATCCCAGTCGCGTCTCCTCCTTCTCTTCTTCTTGCGCCTTGACAAGCGCGGTGAGTTTGGCTCGCGTTGGGCAATCGCGAGCCGTGTGCGGCCCATCGCACAAGAAGCACTTGAAAGAAGAGCGGCCCTTCCTATGATCTCCACCGCTCGATTCTCCCCTCGCCTTCGCAGGAGCCGACGATGGCTTATTTCTTGGAGAGCGTTGGAATTTGGGGCGATCTCCCCCACCATTAGCCTTATCCCTCGGTCGAGAGTCCGGCTTGTTCCCAGGAGCGGTCTTGTACTCCACGAGGCTCTCGGGCATGGACATGGCCGCCGAGAGATCCCTTGCGTTGTGCCGCTTTAACTCCTGCTTCACCCACGGCTTAAGACCACTAACGAATTGGTAGTACGCCTCGGTGTCATTCATGGACGGTATTTGCAGCAGCAACTCAAAAAATTTCCTCACATACTCATGAACCCCACTCCGTTGCTCCAAGCGTCGGAGCTCGTCTCAGGCCTCCTCTTCCGCATAAGTGGGATAATGTTGTCGTCGAAACTCTTCGACGAACGTTTCCCACGTAGTGATCGGTTCACCACTCCAATCATCACTCCTACGACGCCACCATAAGAGTGCATTGTCAGTAAGATACATAGTTGCGGTACTAACCTTGAGCGCACTATTGACGATCCCCATCGCCGAGAAATACTGCTCCATGTACCACAGAAAGTTATCCACGTCCTTGGCCACCCGCGAGCCCTTGAACTCCTTAGGCTTTGGGGCGTCCACACGTGGATTGGCTTGCACGGTGACCACCCCGTTCACGCGTGCTCCTTCCACTTCGGCGAGTTTCGCCTTTAGTTCGGCCATCTCCGCGCGCATGGCCGCCACGAGGGCTTCCAAGGCATCGTCGCGTTGTCGAAGTTCATCGGTGGTGTTGGCTATGCCCAGCATCTCCCCTCGGAGTTCTCCTACACCGGATTTGAGCTCTTACACTTCGGCCTCAAGCTCTCCCGTTTCGGTTTCGCCTCCTTCGACGCGGGCGGTTAGATCCTCCACCTCGCCTTGGACGTCCGCGAGAGCGATCTCTATCTTCGCTACGCGGGTCTCCACGTCCATCGGCACCTCCTTCGAACTCCACGCGGCACGATCCTTCCTTGCCTTGGCAACTTGCCTCTCGGGGGCTCGTCCACGATCGTCTTCCTCAGCCCTCTCGGATGAGATATCGGATCGTAGCTCCATGCCGCCCTTGACCATCTTGCTCTGATACCAATTGTCACGGGTCGATCGATCTAGCGTTCCCTTCACCTGTGCGGCCTTAGGAAATTGCTTCCCAAGTCAGCCTTTCCCACACTCACTCGCTCACAACGATCTTTAGAGAGAGAAATTCTAGAGAGAGAAGCTCTGAATTGTATTGCTTATAAGGAATGAGATACAAATGAGAGGGGAGGAGACCTCCTTGTATACAAGTTCAGGCTCAACCGTATCTGTAGATCTCTCCTTGATCTAACGGTGGAGATTGGATCTCCCCAACTACCATCCACCCGCATTAATTACAAGGGGTAGAGATTACATCCTCCCAACTACTGCCTACCCGCATTAATTACAGAAGACTCTAGAATATGGCATAATTACAAGATTGCCCGCCCTCGGGAATGTTCTAGAGAATTCTGGAGAGGGTCGCCCGTCCCTCTTGGTCGATACACGGTCCTTCGAGTGTATGGAACCTCAGGACCGTGTCATATGACTCTCATTTGAGCCACTTAGAGACGTCGATTAGTTCATTTTGAATTACAAATTTTCTAACAAGTAATAAATTTGATTGAAATTAGCAACTCTTATATCAAACTATTATTAGGATTAGGTGTACAATTACAACGAAATCTACATCTAGCAAAGAATTTCACTATAATTAGTACATCGCACCTCTCAAATTGCATTACTCAATAAGAGAATATAAATAGGCAATAGTTATTCATGGGCCATGCCCAAACTATCAATAAAATACGAACTTAAACTATAAAAACCCTATGATGACCAAGAGGCACTGCCCCCTTAAGATCCCCGTCGGAGCGAGATCACCTTACTTTCCTATCGAATGGGAGTATGAATCATGCCCCAACAACTATCAACTATATTTAAGTATTTACCATTTTTAAAAAAAATAAAGTTACTAACTATTTTAAGGTTATTATATAGGTAAATTATTAGAACAGTTGATAATTTAAAAACTGATCAAATAAAATTTAGTGAGTGGCTCTAATAAAATTGAGTAATATTAAACTAGTCTATAGCTTCATTAACAAAAAATTGGTTTAATAACTCAAGTTGTTATTATCATGTAAATTTGGGTATACTTGAACTTAAGTGGGTAAATTAGAGTTAAGTACAGCAAATGTCAAAAGTTGTGTATGAAGCTTACTTTAGTACCAAAAGTTTTCGCCGGCTCACTTAAGTGCCACCAGCGAGAGATTTCAGCTAAAAAATTACATGGCATTTTTAATTAAAAAAATGACAAGTCACCTCCCTTTTTTTTTCACTTCTTTAAAAATAAGCTAAAACACAAACACACACATATATATACATATATAAAGAGATAAATGGGGGAACAAGCGACGTGTCGCCGCCCCATTATCGTCGGCAATGGTCGAGGGTCTGCAGGCCCCACCATTGCCCCAAATTTAGGTGAGGGCCTAGCCCTCACCTGCGCCTGCGATTGGTGGGGGTAACCGGCCACTCGACGACCCCCACTGACCATCCCCTACCCTCACCAACCATTGCCGGCGATGGTGGGGCGGCGGCGGCGAGGGCTTGCACAACCCTATTCGCCTGTTCAACCTTCATCTTCATCTTTTTTTTTATAACTTTTTAATTTATTTTCAAATAAAATATTTATTTTCGATTTTTTTTTAAATTTTTTGTTTTATTGATGATTGGACCTCTAGCGAGCTGCATAGGCTTAAATTATTAATAATAAAAAATGACACGTAGGATTTGTAGCCAAGTTCGCCGAAGTTAGTACTTAAGTGATGTTTTTAAAAAAAGTTGGCACTTAAATTAGCGTTGTACACAACTTTTGACACTTCAGTTGTAATTAACTCGGGTAAATTACTAAAAAGTTTGATAGATCTGATCTGAAATAAGAGTTGGCGAAAAGAAAAATCGGAATTTGTTTTTTTGTGGACCCGATTTGAGTTCCATAGATTTTTTTAATATGGTGGACTTCATCCATTAGATTAGTTTATGCAATAGTTGCTGGTCGTATCATGGTGTTTACCCGACATGTGTGGCTCATTCTTTTTCTTTTTTAACCATTTCAGATTGAATGTTTTAGCATTTTTAAAAAAATATTTTAATGATGAATATTTTGGCAATTTGATGAACAGGCATTAAGGGAAGTCAAAGCACGCCGTGTCTCTTCTTCCACGACTGTATTTTTTAAAAAAAAGCTGAAACCTGTAAGTCATTTTGATGGACATCCCTTTTGATATCATCAACATCGTTATCATGGGAAACTGGCATACTTCCTTTTCGCAAGCTAACTCCCTCAAGTCAACCTCGTATCATATATCTATAAATCAGGTTGTCAATTGCCCAATGTCTCCTTATATGGACAGGGTTTTGCTTAGTTTGATTTATTATTGTCGGGAGCACGTAGTAGAAATCCGATACCTTCCAAGGAAATCACCAAGAGGGAGCCCAAGTCCGAGCCCGTCAACATATCCAATTGGACCCACATTTACTCAAAAGCTTAAGCCAATGAGTTATGGGCCAACTATAATATATTAACTATTCCACATCACATCAATTCTCCGATATGAGACTTTACTCTAATACAACTCACACGTGTATCCTAACAATTATTATACTAGAAAATATTATTAGACCCTGCAACACCAGCCATTGTCCAGCCTTGCTTCTAATGTCTGTAGCTTAGGTGCTTGACAAAGATCGACCCGATGGGTTAGGGTCATGAAAAGAATGTTGCACATCGACTGTAAAGTAAAAGAGAATGAAAGTGAATAAATGAACTAAGATCGTGATTTACACAGGAATCATTTGGATTCGGTTCACTCAAATCAATCACATGTTAACAATCTGCGAGAGATTCATAATGTATTATCTAAATATTGTCGCACCGTTACAACATAATGACAAGTTATTTCTGCCAAAATCTCTTGTAAAATAATTCTATCGAGTGTGTTTTTTGGCATGACCTAGGTAGTGGGTGCTTTTCTGTACCTAAAAAAAGTGACCCAGCAGGACAACCTAGGACAGTGTTCATGGAGAACCCAGTGAGGGCCGTCACTGCATATCACCTGGCTCGTTAAGCACATACCGAACAATCATGCTCTATAGTTTATTAATCTGAGAGTTAAATAGACCCTTCTGCATCAATGTACGCTCACAAAGCAATCTTCCCTCAATGGCCGTGTCGAGCGATCATCCTTCGCTGCTGCCCCGAAATGACCCGGCAGTGTACCCGGCCCCGATCGACATAGGAAACATGAAAGACCATCGGCACCGGAAGAAGGCAGTACGGGTCAAGACCTGGCTCGTCATCGACTCCACTGGCCGGGTCCAGCAGATTGATGCCGGGAAGCAGTCAATCATGCGCCGCACACGGCTTTCGGCTCGCGACCTCCGGATCCTTGACCCGTTTCTCTCATACCCATCATCCATCACTGGCCGCGAGAGAGCGATTGTGATCAAGTTGGAGCACATCAAGGGGATAATCACTGCACATGATGTTTTGTTGCTGAACTCTAAGGACCCAGCGGTGGTTCCTGTCGTGGAGGAGCTGAAGCGACGGTTCTTGCATTATCATGAAGCCATCACAGTGAAGGTTTTCAATCTTTCCCTGAATCAAAATAGATGTATTATATTTAGTTATTAGTATTGTGTTCATTTTGGATTGAATAATGCATTTATCACGTTAATGGAAACTCTTTTACAATATATAGTTGACTACATATCCTTCCATAGTTATTTCATATTTATTCAAGGTGATAAATATATTGTCCTAAAATCTGTGAATTTGTCGCTTGTATGTACTGCCGATATATATGGACGAACCTTGTTCTCTTGATGTTACAAATTCATGTATGGGATGTCCAATGATCTTTTCTTCTACATCAATCAAGGTAGCACATGCTTTTGTATTGTTGACCTCAACCCCCAACTGAACATGGATATGAATTTTTGAATAATTACAAATATATTATTTTTATGTATTCTGTTACTAATGATTGAATAACTACTACATGACTCATTTTAAAAAAATTACGTAGGGTAGCAAGTATTTCTTGTGAATGTGATTCTAATTGAATTATATTTCTACACTGTTCTTTTTAAGTTTTCTTTTATAAAAAAAATTACATTGAAATATCACCATTTCATATGTTTAACATATGATGGTTCACAAAATAAAATCAATTATAATAAATTTTCTAAATTTAAACAAGTTAGAATTGTATTCCACCTTTCCAATTCACTTGTGTATTAGTAGGTTATAGTAGAATAGATGCATCATTAAATAATTTTTCAGGGAATGATATTTCCACAACCAGAAACTCTTCTTTGACAACTTTTTCATATTCTACATTTTGATTGGACTAATTTGCGCTTAACAATTCATCCACAATCTATGAGGATTCATGAAAATTATAGAAACAAAAGTATCCTCTAAAAAATTGAGCAAATAATCATATAAATCTAAACTTATCTTTTTCATTCTTCAATGGAAAAAAACCTAGCTCCACTTTCCTTTTTCAATTTAGGTATAACTCTTTGTTTAGTTTGTGTGGTCTTTTGCGCTCATTAAACAAAAATGTTTAGCTTATATGTCTCCGACCTTTTACCTCTTATTGAGCTCAAAATTCGGAAGAACAGATAACAAGAAAATATCTTCAAAAATTATTCGTAGATAATATAGCTAATCTTAAAAATAATTGATAATAAAATAATAGGGGGGATTCTACTTATCCCTAATTTAATTAAAATATAAAGTGAATTATAATAGGAGATCTAAGTAGATTATTTTTAGTTAGAATTATAGCTTTCTTTTTTTTCGTTTTTTTTTCTTTTTGCTATATAGGTATACCTTACTTCATAACATGAATAAGTTGTAGTTCATATAAATAAATAAAGTTCACTTACATTTAAACATTTAATTGATTTACTTGGATAACTCAACTTCCGGATTATCTATTTATATAGTTAAATTAAGCAGGTTGACAAATACGAAACAACAATGACATAATTATAAACAGGTTGTATTTAAAAGAGGGAATATTACCATTAACTTGTCATAATCACCAAAAAGAATTATGACTCCGAAAGCAGTAAAATTGTCATTAGGGTACTTGGGCAACTAAAATAGTGAAAAACTTGTGTCGAGAGGGATATTCTCCACAATTAGAATTAGTTTCGAGAAAATCTATGGGGAAGGTTATTCATCAACTGCTGACATGTTAACATCCCGACACCGCACACGGGGAGTCGGGGACCAAGCAGGGCATAGCTAGCGGCATAGGAGCCGACTCGGCGTTCCTTGTTCCTCTTCTTCGAACCGTCCACTTGCTCGGACTGAATGTACTTTCCAAGGCGTCGATGAGCAGGTCTGAGATGCGCATGCGGGTCCTTAACGGTTAACGTGAGTGTGAAAGCGTTTCAACGAGCTAGATTTGAGGCTCTTTCAGAGCCCCTCGACTGGATTGAGTGCGCTACTTTAGATCCTTATAGTAATTATAAATCTTCATAGGTTCTTGTTATCTTTCCACAATCATAGGACTGTCCGAACCCACAATTAGCTGTAAGAAAAGATTTACCTTTTGATTTTGTAATTAGATTCGCAGAAGTGGCACTGATGAGAAATCTGCGGAAGAGTTGGCAAAAATCCTTCAAGGTTCACAAGAGAGTTTGGAACGCAATAAAGTGTTGAAGGAACAACAAGACAGATCACAGACTCTTCCTTTTGAGTTTGTTGCTTTAGAGGCATGCCTGGAAACTGCTTGCTCCTGTTTGGACGACGAGGTACACAGGCTCTATGTTATTAGTGTTTCTTTATCTAATTAGTCAGTACTTAATGCTGATAAAACTAATCAACTTATGTGAAAATGCAGACAAAAGCATTAGAGAAAGAGGCTTATCCCGCTTTGGATAAGCTAACTTTGAAGATTAGTAGCTTCTACCTCGAAAGGGTTCGTCAAATCAAGGGCCGTTTGGTTACATTAACTCAACGCGTTCAAAAGGTTTGAGACTCTTCTTCTCTATCTATCCTTAATCTATGTTTTCCTCGTAGTTGAAATTGGGTTCGGCATCTAGTAGTCACATCAATTAGTGACAAGTCTCGATAAGCTTGTAGAAATTGGTTGGTTTCTGTTGAAATGCACGAACAGATTAATACCATAGGGTTAGTGCAGTTGGTTAGGACGTTGGGGGATTTCCAGCTCAATTGGAGCTCACCTATTCAAATTCCACCAATTGCGTGCAAACTGCTTTGGATTAGGGTCACTTGTATAGACCAAATGCCTGAATTTAACCGGTTCATCGGATTTAAGTGTTGAGATTATGTCTCAAGTTTGAGTAGATTTTCTAGTTTGCTTATGTTTCCTAAAAGAAGTTTCTTATTTTAGATAAATTTAATATATGATAAAATTTTACTTTGATATTAGATACAACAAATCAAACAAGAAGATTATCAAATTTTTTCTCTTTGAGTTTTTCAAGTGAGTTCTATGTGAGGGGAGAAGGACACTAGGAGTGCCATAAGTTTTGTACGGAGATCACTTGAGTGCCATAACTTTTTTAAAATGCCTACTTGAGTGCCATTGGCGTCGGAAATCCGACGTGGACGCCGGAAGGATTATTTTATTATATTTTAAATAAATTTTTTTTATTTTTCTTTTCATTTTTTTCCTCTTTTTTTTTGGGCTGGCAAGGATCACCGGCGACCATTGCCGACCGCAAAAGCTTCACCCAGATTGGGCAAGGGCCGCTTCGCCCATGGCCGGTGAGGCCATGAAGGCCTCAGGAGAGACTTTCGCGGCCTCGCCTAGATTCGGCAAGGGCCTTTGCTGGCCCGCTTGCACTCGCTCACGGTCAGCGAGGCCGCGAAGGCCCTGGGCGAGGCCATCGTGGCCTGGCCGATCGCAGGCAAGGTGCCCTTGCCCAATCTAGCGAGAGCCTTCACCCATGACCGCAAGCAAGCAAGGCCGGTGAGGGTCGCTGGTGACCCTCGTTGGCCTGCAGAAAAAAAAAGGCAAAAAAATTGAAAAGAAAAGGAAAAAGGGAAAATATTAAAATTTATTTAAAAATATTAAAATAATAATAAAATACTCCTTCTGGCGTCCACGTATGATTTCCGGCGTCCACGTTGGATTTCCGACGCCGATGGCACTCAAGTGAGCAAAAAAAAAGTTATGGCATTCAAGTGATCTCCGTACAAAACTTATGGTACTCATGGTGACCTTCTCCCCTATGTGAGAGATTGTAAGATAATACTTGTGGGTTTGCTTTGGGTGTAATGTTGGGCTACAAAATACTTGAGCGATTATAAACTCTATATTCTTCGAATTTATAGTATATTTTTTTTTGCATCTGAGTCTCTCCATGGAGTAGGTATTAATACTTAGATCAAACCACGTTATCTAGTGTTCTTTATTGTTCCTCATTGGTTTATTTGATATTTTCTCCTTTTTGCATAAAGCATAAATTGCGAAATCCGTTAGCCTCCACGTTATATTACAATAATTGGTATTAGAGTTAAGATTATAGTTTCTAGAGTTATTTTAGGGTTTTTGCTTGTTTGATTGCTATCTAGAAATTTTGTTGTTGCAATTATGTTTAAAGCGAAAGTAGAGATTGAGTAGTTCAACTGGAGGAACGACTTCGGGTTGTGGAGCATTAAGATGCATGCTCTATTAACAATTTTAGGTTTTGGCAAGGACTAATTGCTAGAAACGATGAAAGAGGCCAATAAAGTAGAGTCAATGGTGAATGTGAAAAGGATAATTCTTTGAATTTATTGACTGAAGTGACCAAAGAGAAAGATGTCGCAGTATTGTGGGCAAAACCTCAGGTACTTATGAAGGGTTTGAACAATTGCTTGTATATGATGAAGTGGATGTTTAAGATCCAAGTGGTTGAAAGTACATCTATCAATGCACATTTGGATGAGTTTAATAAACTCTTGATGGACTTGAAGAACGTCAATGAGGCTTTGCATGATGAGAAACAACACATTATGTTGTTGGCGTCTCTACCGAATTCGTTTGAGCACTTTATTGATTCGCTACTATAAGGGTACACAACGACTACCTTGGAAGAGATAAAATTTGCCTTGTTTTCAAAAGAGTGGTGAAAGAAGTTACAGAAAGATCACTTAGCGTAGAATATAGTGCAAAGTTTGATTCTTCGAGGTAGAATCGATTGTAGAGAGTCTGGAAATAGCATATGAAAGAGCTGTTCTAAATTGAGGTTCAATATTTGGAACCATCGATGTTATCACTGCTATGAGGTAGGATACTATAACAGAGATTGTTCGAAGTACAAGGGTAAAGGAGTTTAGGTGGAGTTTGCAACCGATGGTAATATTGTTACCACAATAGATTATACTTCTAGTAATGTCGATGATGTGTTACTAGTCACCACAATTTCATCAGGTGATGATTGGGTGATTAACTCTAGATGTTCTAATCTTATAACTTCTAATAGACACTGGTTAACTACCTATCGTTACATAGAGGATGTAAGGTGTTTATGTGAAACGATGTTACTTGTGAAGTAGTAGAGAAGTAATAGGAATCATAATAGTTCAAATTAAGATGTAGAATGGAGTGGTGAGAATGTTAACTAATGTAAGGCATTTTCCCGATTTGAGGATAAACCTTATCTCGCTAAGTGTTCTTAACAGGTTCAAATACTAGATCTCCACTGAAGGTGGAGTTTTAAAGGTCTATCGAGATGTGCTTATTATGATGTCGGTTAAGATGGACTGCAGGTTGTATGTCCTCCCCAGAACAATAGTGATTGTCTCTTCAGCTAAATTCTATGACACTTCAGGTCAGGATACAACACAATTGTGACATATGAGACTCGGACACTTGAGTGAGAGGGAGATGAATTTTTTAGTCAGATGAGTCTATTAGAGGTCATCGGATTGAGAAGCTACACTTCTATGAAAATAGTGACAAGGGTAGTCAGCAAAGAGTGAAGTTTAGTATGGTAGTTTATCGGATTTCGGAGATTGTAGGGTGTGTGCACTTGCACTTATGGGAACCCTTTCAAGTTTTGTCCAATGGTGGTAACAAGTATGTGTTAGACTTTGTTGATGACATTTTGAGGAAAATCTGGATTTATTTTCTTGAGCACAAAAGCAAGGTGCTCGGTTGGTTCAAGTTATGGAATACTTCATAAAGATTAAACAGGTACAAGTAGAACTAGTTGAGCTCTTCAAATAGCAATTATGAACGAATATCATGTGCCTGAGAACTATTTAAAGATTGGAAGGAGCTTAGCTAGTTTTACATAGAGGAATGCATAGTGAAACATTGCACTATTGCTATCACACTACAGCTGAATGAAGTCGCAAAAGTGATGAACGAAATTATATTGAAGAGAGCTTGCTCTTTACTCTCCGATGCTAGATTAGATGAAGATTTTTGGGCGAAAACAGTGAATACTCCTTGTTAGTTAGTGAACAAATCTCCATCACAAAAAATTGATAGGAAATTATTTTAGAAAACGTGGTCCAGTAAGTCTATGATTACATTGGATTAAGACTTTTTCGTTGCCTTGCTTATGCTTGTATGAGTGATGGTGCACTGGAGCTTGGGGGCTAGGAAGTGTATAGTCCTCAGCTATGCACATGGGATGAAGGGATACATGTTGAAGTGCACTGATGAAGATTCACTCGGTTTTATATTTAGCATAGAGGTTACTTTTTAGGAATCTACTATGTTTCATAAGAAAAGCAAGGGATTGATTACAAAGAAATATCTTGATGGTGTTCAGAAGTAGGTAGAGTTTTAGGGAGAGCCTAGAAATGTTCAAAGTGTAATATATGTGGCAATGTCTATAAAGTAGTCAATCTCTGTAGTAGCAGACAATTGTTTCGAGATCATAGTCGATGAAACTTCGAGGTGGTTAACAAAGATGGATGAGATAGAGCGACAGTTTTAGGTGCAGTAGAGACAACTTCGCGTATGTAGATGTAGAAAATGAAGATTACCGAAATGTTGTGATTGACTCAAAAGAGTTATGTCGGGAAAGCGTCAAGGCGCTTCAACATGCAGGTAAGAAATTCTATAAATATCCCACTTGCTACATATTGTAAATTGTCTAGTCTGCCACTGTGTACTTGGATGGAGGTGAAGTACTAGTCTCATGCTTCACATGCTAGTATTGTTGGTTATTTGAGTTATGTCGTTAATAGTACTAGGCTTGATCTATCACATGCATTTAGGAGAATATATACAGTTAATCCAGGTGTTGTGATGTTGTGAAATGGATCCTCCTGATTTTGTTAGGGATGACAGATGTTGGGTTATGTTTTGGACGATGCAATTCAGGTAGTGTGGCAGTAATTGGGTTTGAGAACCCGGGTCACGCCAGGTTTTTGAAGGATGGTCAATTTCTAAGTAGTTATGCCTTTACTTGTGTTTCTTGTACTGTGAGTTGGAAGGCGTTGTTGAGAGACTTAGTGATTTCGTTGACAACTGAGGCTGGAAACAAGGTAACAACAAAAGGAGCTGCTTAGGCAATGTGGTCTAATGACTTAGTTAGTGATATTGACATGATTCATTGAGTTGATGTGATGTGATGTTCAGTGAAAGTCAAAGATATCATTAGAGAATCAAGTTCAATTGTGAGCAAAATTACCGCGTCAAATTTACATGTGAAGAGAGGATGTGACCTTGAAGAAGCTTATTGTAGTGGAGAATTTCGTGGACATGTGGATCAAGTTCATTCCTCTAGACAATCCTTACCTTAGCTCGGGCTTAATAAACGTTTGTGATAGTTGAGCACCCATCGAGGCTTTGGGAGAGTTGATATTGATAATAAATACCATGACTTGGCTCAAACATCAAGCTCACGTGGAGATCGTTGAGATTATGTCTCGAGTTTGAGTTGATTTTCTTAGGTTTATTTTGAATATGAGTTTTATATGTATGTATATATACATATTATATGTAATTTTACATTCAACTTCAAAGCAAACATCTCTGTTTCTGAGTGAGTTCTCTGTAAGAGATTAAGAGATAATACTTATGGATTTGGTATGGATGTAATTTATGGTTGGGAAATACTTGAGCAATAAACCGTGTATTCTTTGAAATCATAGTAGAATCATTGCGGTTGGCTCTCATCGCGGAGTAGGTATTGATACTATGGAGCCACGTAAATATCTGGTGTTGTTTATTGTTCCTCGTTGATTTCTATGATTTTCTCCTTCTTGCGTTAAGCATTGCAACATCCATTATCTTCACTCCATATATTGTGCTTTATGGGCCTTTAGGTAGCCTTGTCTCCATGCACGTGCCCATGGTTTATCCAAAAAAAAAAAATAACCAATACACTATCATATGATTAATTAGCTAATAACTTATGCCTCAGGGAGAGGTGAGGAAAATGTTATTCTTAGGCTAGAGTTGAGCATTTACCATACAAATTAGCACAAAAAAAGTGACAAAATAAATCATCAAATTAACATTGCTTGCATTGAAGACATTTCTCAAGTGGTTAAATTTTATAGCATGGGCCTTTAACATGTATCTCTAGGTGAGGGATGAGCTCGAGCATCTTCTTGAAGATGATGGAGACATGGCGGGGATGTACCTGACCAGCAAACTGCTTCAAGAAGAAGATGGCAACTCTACTTCTTCCTCAGCTACCGTCGAGGAGGAAGACGAAGTTAGTGAACTAAACAATGACAGGCACCTACCGAATCTCTTGCTTTCTGTTAACTTCAATGCTGTTACTACTGTCTTACCGCCAAATTATACAGGCATCACAGTGGAGATCCTAATATCTCACCCGATGATGGCTTGACTCCTTCGCGTGGCTCGCTGAATGATGAAATTCAAAGGGTCAAGGGCAGCAATTCCGGCGGCGCCTCAGCCAGGCATGTCGCCGTGGCAGAATTAGAGATGCTCCTAGAGGCATACTTTGTGCAAGTTGATGGCACACTTAACAAGCTCTCTACAGTATGAATCTCATACTTACTCTCTGATGACAAATTAATTTTCCTTAGAAACGCTGAACAACCTTTTTGCTGTGAATTAATAGCTTAATTCGTCGGTCCTCTTCTTATTTTTTGTGATCTTAAAGCTGAGGGAGTACGTCGACGACACAGAGGACTACGTGAACATCATGTTGGACGACAAACAAAACAATCTTCTGCAGATGGGAGTGCTGATAACAACCGCTATTCTGGTGATCTGCGTGTACCTAGTCATCGTCGGCGTGCTGGGCATGAACATCACCATCCCACTTTGGCAGGCCCCAGCTCAGGGAGACTTCCTATGGACTGTCGGCGCTTGCTCCATCGGGACCATCTTATTGTATGTCAGCATAGTTGCATGGTACAAATACAAAGGATTGCTATATTAAGGGCATGTAGAAGTTTAAGATCACCTGCAAATATGCGGAATGTTTAGGATTGGTTGAGGTAGACAACCTCCGTGGATAGTTTGCTATGACTACTGCAAAACTGTAATTCTGAACTTGTAGCTCATGTAATCTCGAAGCATATGGACAAAAGGAGAGATGATTCCCAGTAAAATGAAGTAGAAAAGAAAAGAGGATATAAAGAGATACTACTGTATTAATTATCAAGCTTGTAAAGTGAGACAGATTTCGGCCAGAGAATGAGGAAATGGGTTGAACCAGTGCATGTTGACAGACTGGTTACATGGAAGCTAGTATGAGCCCCATTGGCATGCCCTACATGCATATTCTCGATGAACAACTCGATGGAAATATCATAAAAGAATGAGCAGAAGCCAAAGACAAATGGTTACGTAGGAAAGAATATAGCAAAGAACCATGACCCCGACATTGATATCCTCATCTTCAATTCTGCCATTGACCCTGAGTAGGTCTTCATATAAGATCTATATAATGATGCCCAATGGCTTCCCAAATACTCAGAAACAGTTAGTTAAATATATCAGTGCAACATTTTTCTGCAGACAAGAACTTGATAGAGGCCATTCTTAAAAAAAGTAGTATGAACGTAGAATGATAATGCCTCATAAATCAAAAGCTGCTACAATAATTTCACCGTTAATCTGAGTCCATGACCTGGGAAGAATCATTTTCAGGAGGATTTTCCGTTCTAAAATCATTGACAGCTTTATCGAATGTGCCCCTTATGTGTTGACACATCAGCATCAGATCTTGGCATGCATCTTTCAATACCCCTCTTGCAGAATCACCTGAGAAATACCACGTAAGAGTTTCAAACGAGTAGAATACATGAAAAGCCACTCTGGAGATCACCAGAGAAGAAATGCTAGATGACCAACAGCTTCATCGGTTACACAAGGTGGGGGAAGATGGATGTGAGACACAATAACTAAAACTAATGCCTGGGAAAGGGAGGCCTCTACCAACCAGGGCGATCCTCTCCAATGTTCTGTGGAAGAAGTTTCACAGCGTTAAGGCAGAAAATTAAAACAGAGAGTTCGTACACTTTTTGAATAACTTAACAATGCTGGGTATGGCAACATGTATTCAAGATTCCAAGATGTGAAGTGCGGATTCCATGAGCTCATCTACCATTTATGATAAAATCTTGCAACAATTTATCCTTATCCTGGTCTGCCCATTTATAAAAGGTAACAAAACCAAATACAATTTCACACCATAATATGATGTTTAGAAGCAAGGCAAAGAATCTTAAATACATTAGATCTCTTAGGCTTGACATTGATAAGAGCACATAATACCTGTTGTTTGAACTCTAACATTAACCCGGGCGTCCGAAGGATGAGGAATGCTGTAACCACAAAATATTACCCGAGGACTGCAGAACAGACACAACATGCATTAGAATTATATTGAACCTAAACTTACCAAAAACAGACAAGCTGCACAATAGCAAGAAAAGAAAAAGTCGAGAAGACTGAAGTGTACTAGAAGATCCAGCTAACTTCTATACCTAGGGGAAAAGGGAAAGTATAACAGAAAATGTTCCAGTTAGTAGTTCATCACACAATTATACACTTATTACTCCTAACCAACAAGACAAGCAACTCAGATTTCATTCACTGGTTCCACCCAATGAAAAGCAAAAATAAGAAGTAACCTTCATTTTGACAAAAGAAAAACCATTCAGCATGCAATAATGATAGGTGAAAACTATACGAAATAAACTATCCAATTAAAATTCTTCCCTTAATAAGTATTAATAACATCCCCTGATGTTTAACACTTACATGTTAATGTTGACCAAAAAGATTGAATGCATAAATAATCCTACTACGTAAAGATCTGACAAAGAGCACCAAGTACAGTAAAATAATACTGACTCTTGATTCAAGGTAAATCTGAGGGCATTTGCAAGTGTATGATCTTCCTCAGCAAGAGAAAATGTGGCATTCCGTTGATCTCCAAAGGATGTGTGTTCCATCAGCAACAACTACTGTAACAGCAGGATATTTCAAAATGTTGAGAAAAAATATCACTAGCCATGCACAGAGACGTGCCAGAGAGAGAGAGAGAGAGAGAGAGAGAGAGAGAGAGTTATTTCAAAATTTACAGATAGGAGATTAACTTCATATAAAGATTCATCTACTCCAACCCAGAAGAGAAATACTACTTTCCTCAAAACAGCAATACTTCGAAAGGGATATTTTTCCAAAGTTGATATGCTTCAAAAGTTTATAAACATAAGTTGTCGAGCTTGAATTCAACAACGGACTCAATTACAATGACCGATTTGTCTAACTCACTCTTCCACAGAACTTGACTCACAAGACCACACTCAACTTATCAGAAAGACAGAACTCGCCGCACTTGACCCACTCAGCAACCAACTCACTTATCTCCCTTCCACACAGCTCACCTGATGCAGAACACACTCATCCCACGCACCCACACACATCACTCCCACTTTCGCAACCCGCCAAATGGCAGTCCCCTCATTCCAATCTTTTCATCTCTATCTCGGTGACAATGGCCGCCTCACTCTAGCTACATTTTTCCCTAGTTGCTCAAGAAATTTGGCTTCTTTTTCATCCATAAATGGCCTACTTCTTCAATGAAAAGTCGGGACCCCAAGAATCAAAATGGGAGAGAGAGAGAGAGAGAGAGAGAGAGAGAGAGAGAGCTTTAGACAGATACTGCCATGAGTTTGAGTGGTGTTCATCATTTAACATGAAGCGACTCAAAATCTTTTACCAAACAAAAAGAAAAACGAAATCTTCAATAAGAAGACAACAACAATCGAATGTAAAAAAAAAACAGTAACATCCAAACCCATTCCTAATTCAGATTCCTGACCACACAAACAGAAGGAAAAATTAGAACCGCAGGATAGGATCGCCTTCACAAATTAAGTCAGCATGGTCGATTTTCACAAACTCAACAACCAAGATTCGAGTAGTCAGCCGCGCGAACAAAGAAAGAACAAGATTTTCGCAAGCGAACGGCGGTTCGCCAAGAAACAGACCCTCCCGAGGAGCTAAACGGCAATGCTTGAGAGGGCTGAGGAGCTGAACAGTGAGAAAGAGTCGACAACCTAGCGAGAAAGAGAGTGAAAGAGAGACAAGTGGAGACGGGGAGCGACCTGAAGAGCGACGAACCGTCGACGGCGGCGGAGATGGCCGCTGAGGCGGCGGGACCTTGAAGAGGCGGCGGCGAGCGTGGCACGGCTTGGGGGCGGCGGGCGGCGACGAGCTGGTGATGGCTGCGCGAGAGAGGGAAGCGCGAGAGGTTGAGCGTGAGCAGGAGGAATTCTGTCACATGAATTTAAATATGACCATCTAAATTACAAATTTTTAGAAAAATAATATAGTATTTTACTATTTAATGATGGAATTCTCTTAATATTTCTCGTTATATAATGAGAAATTATAAGAGAATTATATTCTCATATATAAATGTAATAATATGGATACTAATCAAACTTTTTTTTTATTGTCAATTGAATAATGAAAAATATATGAAATAAATAGAGGTAGCGTATGATCCGGTGCATTCATACTTTTTTTTTTTGGGGGTCAAAGTGCATCCATACTTTAAGTGCGCTGGTTTTGTCCTATTTTCAGTTAAAAGTATCAAAATGCTACACAAATTTTAAAAAGAAATAATGAAAGATATATGAAAATTCGCATATAAGATTTCGAATATTTAACGTTTTTTTTTTTAACCAAACGAATAAAAAATGTCAAAATGCGCGTGTCTTGAAATTGGAAAAAAAGAAAAAGAATAGCAAACAGTAATTCTCGCCAAATAGAAAAGCATTTTCACATGTATTGGTTTTTTGGGATGGATTTAGGATGGGCTTGGACAATTGACCTCGTCTCGAACTGGTTAGGGGTTTATATATAAGATCCTAAATTTCGATGTTATTATTTTAGTAAACAAATATCTCATATTATATACATAATGAACTACATCAAATTTTGAGAAAACAATAATTTATCCGAAACTCAAACACTATGAATACCTAATTAGAAAATCTACAAAGTAGAAAACATATATATAATACTGAAAAAGCTTCGACCCCAATCAAGACTATAAAATTTAACAATCCTAAAATGAGATCTCACATCAAGTTCTCTAATTATAAAATCTCAAATATGTCTCGAGCTTTATAAGTTTTTGGTAGAAGCCATAAAAAAAATCTTAAATTATGCCTACTGTGACACAAATATCAAATTTGTACTTATGCGACATATTTACCGTCCATCAAAATTCTATCAACAAGAATTGTTAAAAATTTGCCAACATAGATATTAAGAAGCAATCAGTGTTGACATGAAGTGAAATAAAAACACGTTTTTTTTGCTGAAAAATTATTTAACAGAACCTTGACGGAGAACAAATACTTTGGATATATACCGTCACGATGAGCAGGGATTTTTTATGTCACAAAAAATAAATGCAGAGTAAATGTATTATAACAGGCATGCTTGGAGTTTTTTGTGACATTTTTTCTTGAAGTTTTTGACAAATCATCCCATACTCGTCTGCTATCCGAAACCCGGTTCTGCTCCGATAAAAAGGTAGTGGAGCCTTTTGTACGTGATCTTGAACGACTTCATGGAGGGAAATGGGCGAGCCGATCTTCGGGGAAGACGAAGGCTACCCGCGTCATTGTTCTGTGTGAGCTCGCGAGCGGCGTTCGAGCGCAAGTCCATCATCAAGTTCGTCTCTTGTTGTCTCGACTGTTTCTCTCGTCACCAGCAGAACGTCGCCGCCGTGACCGCTGGTTGTGCTGTTCGCAGCGGTTGCTTCATTGCTCTGCTGTGTAGACTGTGCACGGAGGCTGATCGAGTTGCTGATTGCTGTGATGGTTAGCTCTCTCTCTGATGACCCATCACCCTCTTTTTGTCCAGAAAGAATTCCTTGCATTAATGTGGCCGAAAATAGTGAAAAAGAATGTATTGGGTGGTATCCCGAAGATGTGGCCGTGTTGACATGGTGGGATCACTGCAGGAAAGGAATAATTCGCGGCTAGTCCGACAAGGAAATGAAAATGCGCGACGAATGAAGTCCTGATCATCCCAATTGATGATTTTGTCTGTGGCGCGTAGAGGCTTAGAGTGTTGTACTTCATGTCGGAGGAAGTTGATTAAGATGAAGGCTCCTAAAAGGGTAAGGAATGATGAAATCAATCCAGTCAGGACATAAAAAGTGTTGATCATGCGGATGGTCAGATACTTGCTCTGTATGCAATATGGCTTTGAAAGAGCTGGATGTATTTGTTATTGACATGGGATGAGCTGTTCACGTGTTGCTCGACTTAAGAAAGATTTAGAGGAAGCTTGATTGATCGACCCATCTGCCTGTCACTTCATGCGTGATTAGATACTAGGATTATTTGGTCTGTCTTCTATGTCTGCACACTGTGTTTCATCCTATCCATTGCATTATAACACAAGGGATGCTCAGAATTGTTGGGTTGGCTTGGATTTTCAATTTTAAGCAGTTTTTCTTATGTGCTTATTGGCTGTGTGAGGCTGCTTGGTTGTGTACATATGGTTTACAAATATATCTAAGATAGCGTGTACTTTGTCACTAAAGGAAGCTGAGCGCACTCTTTGATTCATGCTTCTTTCTGTATCTCTTCAATTTTTTGTGTTTATATGTCACATTGCAATAAAGATGTCCATCCTTTTAGACCCTTTCTCGTACACATAATGTGCAGATTTCGAATTATAATCTGCAATAGTTTGCAAATTTTTAAATTCACAGTTTTGGAAGAAAAGCAGCAATCAAGACTATGATTATAGTAGAATTGGCAGTGCAAACCTTTTAACAGATGTCGGTAGAACAAAGAGGACAACTTAGCCGATGATGGTGAATACCTTTTGGCATGTTGTCTTGCTTTTGTTAATTATTGACATGTTTTCATTTACAAAGATAAAGTGTCCCACTACACAACAGTTCTGAGTTTTAGACGTGGCATACCATATCTTGAGGTCTTTCTGCTGGATATACTGGTTTGTTGTCTGAAGAGAACTCAACACTTGTAGAAGCTTGAGCTTTTTAACTGTCTGCTAGCTTTCAACACAATACGGTTGATAACCATCCACAGTCCGAACTTGTGCTAATGCAGTTGCAATCTGGTTCACAGTCAGATCTGTTGTGAGAAAGAAATGACCTTGATTGAAAATATGTTCTTCAAAATAATTGAGTTGGAAATCTACCCCAGATTGGTAGCTTCCAGAGGGGCATCTTTACTCTGAGGCTGTGGCTGGCTTAGCTGGAGGTTTGAAGGTGCAAACAAGTCATGTACTATGGTCCTAGTTGATGGTTCATGGTAATATTGGTTAGCTTGATTCACATCCCTTGCTCTATAAACCTATGGATTAGGAAATTTGTCAGTAAGATAAAAGATGAGTAATTGATTGATTGTGGTTTCTATAGATGTAAACTTGTCATGTGAACTAATACCTACCTTCTCTCTCAATGCATTATTTTCCTGAAAGAAGAGACTCATCTTCTTATGCAGCTCCATGTTTTCCTGATGCATCATGTTTCCCTGTAATGAATTGAGCTTATGTGAGTCACTTGATAGTTGATAACCATACTATTGGAATGAAGTCACCAGGTTTGTGAAAACCTTTAGGTTCAGCTCTTTTATCTTGCCAGAGAAAATTTGCTCCTGCAGAGAAAGAATTACCAGAATTATTCCTTGCATATATTGAGCTAGTGGTGTGTCTTTTCCTGGATTTGGTGGTAATATAGAAATAACGTTTGACAGTTTGAGGTAGATATTCAGCTAGTACCTTTTTGGCACGGATGCCCTTTAGGCTCATCTCCAGTTGGTTTTCTAGATTCTGCAGATCTTTGACATTTAGGCCAGAGAGTTGTTCTCCCATCAATTGACTGTGTGAGTTAGATTGAAGAGAAAATATCATGCTTAGACTCAAGAACTTATCAATTTCCTGCCACATTTTGAAGACATTATGTCTCTAGATACTTGACATTCTGATAGCATATCATATCAAGAGGCATCCAACACCCTTTACAATTATTTAGTTAAGAATGAACATTCTTCTAATGTATAATTTGTCACATTTTCAAATCTAGAAGCTGTCATGATGAGTTGCTGTAGCAATTCGGAAAGGACTTTTACTGATTATATCAATGAAATTAGTCTATTTTAAAGTCTTGGACACAGTCTAGCTTCCCAAGATTGTACAAACTCAAGGAAGCCTTCTGGATTTCTTTTTTCTGGCAGCTCAGCCAAAATAACTGAGAAAGTATACTCCAAATGTGATAGTTCCTTGGTTTCTTTATCCTAGCAGCTTATCCAAAATAACTAGAAGTATACCCCTAATGTGATAGTTTCAAATTGCATCCCTGATTTATTGTCCCCTCTGCCAATAAAAAACTTGTTGGGCCTAATCCACAATCATGTTCTTCATGGACTAAGAAGATCTATTTGGTCGCAACAAATAATACTTTATGCTACTTCTGCCTGGAAATTAGTATCTCTCTTGAATCATTTACATATCAAGTCAATAGAATATGTTTGGCTGAGTGATTATGCTTAATGATTATAAGAGAAGTTGTTGTCTTCTTTGGTTATGGAGTAATTACTGTGTCACTATCTACCATAGGTTTCATCTGTTCTACAAAAGTATTCTCCATGCACATGATTGAGAAGATGACATATATATTGTTCTCTCCTCGGACATCGATAAGTTGTGGATGTATTTTCCCTGACTAGACATCACATGAGGGTAAACCGTTGGCTGTACATTACAAACAACAGACAAGTTTTTTGCACTAAGTGAAGTTAATTATATGTGTCTTTGATACCATGGCAATTTGCACTTTGTAAACTGATTCTTGATACTCCTCAATCTACAAGATGATAATTTTAACTGATGCTAACAGGTGGAACAGAATTTTAATTCAGGTAAGCATGCTAAATATCTTTTAGTGAAATAATTGGAAAAGTCCTCAATCCTTTTGGAAGTCCACGTCTACATCATTCATGTACATTTCTCCAAAATTTCATGACCAAATGGAAAATTACTGTACCTGTGGTGCTCTTGCAGGTGTTGCAGCTGTTGTCTTAAGCTTGCAACCTCTCTTTGGCAATGCTGGGGACATCAGAGAAGTAGCATGACAGAAAAGTTGATGAATGTGGGAAGGCATCAGTGTGGTGCATGTTTTACCATGGGAAAGTTCTCAAAGCGTTACATGGATTTCAGTGGCGATAATGACTGATGAGGGCCGATGGAATGGATGATCCTAAGACTGAGTAGACTAGTACAACTGCAGGCAGGGTCTGTAAGGTAAGAACCTGCATATGGTCTTTTTCTAATAAATGCTTTATGGATATTTTACTCGTAAGTACACGTTTTGGAAATTCTATTAGAGGCGGTGAAATATTATGTGAGCATACACAAGTGAGTTTTCTTTATTGAGTGCTGATTAAATTAACTATAATAGTTTCAACCAATTGAATTTGGTGTTTGATCATTGAAGCATATGTAGCAAGTAGTGTTCCCAAAGCAAGTAAACTGGAAAACTGTGCAACCATGCGGATAAAAGTTGGAATACACCAGCTGTTGATCATGTCGTAACTTATAATATGTGTTGCAATGTTTCAAAAACCTGTTAATAACGTCACACAATCAAATGTTTATAAGCTTAAACTGCACAATGTTTCATAGTTCTATGCACCTGCACCTTGCTGGTGCAACTTGCGAGTGCACTTGCATTGTGCTCGTCCACATGGATTTTGCTTGTAGAAATGCACTCATTAACCAGTTCACTAGCTTGTGAATCTAATCACTCTGTTCTTGAATTAGCCCATGCACAGGATTATGCATCATCTCGAATGAGGCAGCATGTGCCTTGCTCAACCAACCGTGAGACAGCCCATAGTTGTTCGCTCACAACCCTTTTGGAGTGCACAATCTACTTCCCCAACACTTAAACACCCCAAATCTCACATAGAGTAGGAGAGGCATGCTGAGTGCTCGACATATAAGTAGCCACCGACTCCCAAGGTCACCACCACCTTGAGTTCCCCTTTTGGGGCTTAGCTCACGTGGTTTGGGCCAGGTGTAGCAAATGATATCAAAGTAATGCACTGGCCAAAGGGCAGGATTTATCATATCTTCCTTGTATGGCTTGGGCTTAATGGGTTGAACTCTATGGGCGACATTGATATTGGCATTATTGCTACACGTGGGAGAGGAGATTGTAAGACCACAGGTTGTAGACAGAGTGAGAGAGGGATTGCACTGATACATAATTAGTAGCCTACCCCTGCGGTCACCACCTATTTGAGTAACTCTTTCAAGGATTTGGCTCATGTGGTTCCGGCTGGATTGTTACAAATAGCCTGTGCATTAGGGGACTTGTGCACCATAGGGTTGTTGCCCTCATGCACATGCTTTACTCTGTTAAGCACATCCCTGCCCGCCCATGAGTAAGTTAGCCCAGTCTTCTATTTTGCACCAATGAGTCATTGCCCGTGCCATGCCTCAATCTTGGACAACCTGTCTGCTTGCCAATCTCATGTCCTTAGACTTGCAGAACATGCTCTAGCAGCAATGCCTTGCTCTTAAGCATGTCCCAACACATGTCATAGCACGGTTCATGTGATGACCTAATCCGGTCCCCATGTGGTCCAAACCCAAGCCCCCCAAAGGATTATTAAATAGGTGGCTGTTGGAGGTGGCTTATTTCCTTAAGAATCAAGCAATAAGTCCTCTTCCATCAGTTGTTAGATCAGAGCATCACAAACTTTCCTAGTTATAACATTGATGTCCTTGTCAATGTCGGCTCTTTAACCAAACACCACAATAATTACGTTGGATTCTACAAGTGGCCTGTAGGTTCAAGAGGCGACTCCTACCATGTAATACTTTGTTCCAAACAGTATCTAGAGGTGGCTCTTATGGCGTAGCACTGTTTTACACGCTCCGTAGTTCGCACACTTCCTGCTAGTGCATTGCTTGATACCATTTTATAATGAGCCGGTCCGGTCCACGTGGATCAAGCTCCCAAAACAAGTACTCAAGTAGTGGCCTTTGGGGTTGGCTAAAATCAAGCCATAAGTCTTCTCCCATCCTATGTGAGATTGAGGCATTACGGCTCAAGGCCCAACTCCCGTGCCAACATTTTATCACATGCTCAAAGGTCTAATTGATAGTATAGAGGTGAATATATTTGAAGAAAGGTGAGTACGACCTCAATCAAAGGTAAAATGAGGAAAGCTCATTCGAGGTTATCTGGAAATGTGAAACAATGGCCTTCAGATCCTCCAGCGAGAAGATGTGAGTACATGATGGATACATAACTTAAACCTTACATGAAAAAAAAAAAAAACCTTACATAAGACTCAAGTCAAAATCGTGCACAATGATAGATTAGTATAATCAAAGCCAACCACACTTAGTGGGAGAAGACCTAGTTTTTGTCGTTGTTGTTGCTAGTTCTCCACTTTTACAAAGGGATAACAACAACACAAGTATTTGAACTTTTGTTTGTTTCACAATCGAGCACTTAGACGGGTTTTTTTTTTGTTCAATCAAGTACCTCAACTTTTCAAATGTGAGTTGATATGAGACCTCCTTTTAATAAATGCTCGTCTCATGTAATTTTACTAACATGGCTCTTTTACTAAGCAAAACTTAAGCCAAATTGGTATCGGCTCAATTATGCCATTTCCATTTAGGTGTTGGGTGATGAGGAGAGAGAGAGTACGGACTTGGACAATCTTGGCCATTCAATATGACTAACGACATGATATCATTTGAAGAGGCCAACATCATATGCCAATGTAGACAATTAACGGCTATTTACTAGTGTTGAATTGTCCCACATTGCTGGACAACGGGTCCTAAATGCTCTTTATATTCATGTCATCTCCTTCCATCTATCAGCTTAAACTTTTGGGTTGGACTTTCTAACATGGTATCAGAGCCAATGCTATCCCTTTTGCGAATGTGCGTGGTCAAAATTCCACTTGAATGCATTGAATTATTGTCCCACATCGCTTGACAATGGATCCTAAATGCTCTTTATATTCATGTGGTCTCCCTCCACCTATCTGCTTAAGCTTTTGGGTTGGACTTTCTAACAACCAGCGTTAGTATCCAATTTGGCATGTTCTGTCCGCAATTGTAACAGCGGCCTCACATTGATCCACATTTGAGAAGTTGAGGTATTTTGATTGAACATTAAATGATTTAGGTACTCGATTGTAAAACAGGCAAAAGTTCAAGTACATGTGCAGTCATTGCCCCTTTTATATATGCTATTGCTACTAATATGTCCTTGGCACTTATTGACCCCAGTTGAATTGCAAACGCAATAGACTGATTGATTCAGCTACCACACCTTGACCCAATAAACCTCTCACTTACTTTTGCATTAGTCTTATGCAAACAGAATTTGATTGTAGAAAAGGATAGATGACAAGGTGGGTAAGAATTTTTTACTTTAGTCTCTCGAGTTCATTGAGAGTATTGATATTCTCAAACCTGGGATCATTAACAATATTTTCTCTGAATCTTCATGAATAACCTGTTTCCAGATGATTGCTTGAACCCAAAGAATTTTGTTTCTCTTCGATGCCAGGTAAAATTTTGCTTACACCTTCAACTTGTTGAGCCACAAGAGGCTTCTTTGCATCTTTGGCATACTTTTTCTGAAACTTCTGAATTGACTCTGCAAATGCAAAGGCAAGGACGTTAGTGCTACTTAGCCAGTTGCAAGTGGGATAATCTAAAAAGTGAGCGATCCATCATTGGGAGGTGAGCCGGTTAGTTGCCAGAACCTTTCCCTCTCACTCATCTTTCATACAACAGGTGCTGATGCTCCATACGTTTGGTCAAATTAGAGAAGCAGGGTCATTGTTGCCCATTTGTGTATTTAAAAGCAATTTCCATTGTCATTGACATTGACATTATGTTATACCCTCTGCTATGTAAATCTTTTCCTTTGATTGATACCTAGTTGGTCAATAGAGTGATCTAGTAAGCTTGAAAACGTTTGGAAACTTCACCTGGATTTGTCAAGTTAACAGTCTTGAGAATGACTTGTATATTATTAAGCCCAAATTAGTCAAAGTCAGAGGTTCTTAATGAGAGGTTCCTCTGTCAGAGATGTTCTTTGTAGCTTTGATGCCATTTCCCAAAAAGTTACCTTGTCCGCTTCCTTGGTTGTTCTTGCGGGTGTCATTCTATGCTTTGCAGCTGAATATGCGCACAGGATTTAGCTGAAAATTTTTGGGAACTTCGTATAATGGCAGTCTTTCTCATGAATGAAGAGCTTTGAATTGTAAGGTCACGTATAATGACTTTCTCCCCTATATCCTTCCTTTGTTCTTGATAAGATGCTTATCTGAGGAAAATGCTAGACCCACGAAAGATCTTGTTTGAGTGACATGGTACACTTAGATCACATGAAAGGAGGAGCTTGTTTCAATAGCCAGACCCCTTAGTCAATGGGAACTTTACTTTCGAACATAAAGCAAAGGCTTGTTTCCATCTCCCAAAACTTTATCAGCTGGTTCTCTCATTGCCACATAGCATATTTGCTTGATGGAGTATAAATCATCGTCTATACAACTATTGACAGCTAATTGGCCAATGGATACACGTTGGCTTCCCTCACTTAATCCATTGAAGTCCTCCATTACTAGACTTCAGAGGAAAGGGTCTTCTACATTCTCTGATGACCCCTGCTACACTGCTCTTGCAGTCTATCTTTTGTGCATTTTTCTTGTCTGTCATCTATGCTTGGACGTTTTGGTTAGATATTAAGTCTTGAAGCCATGCATTATGGACTCGTCACCATTATGCACGAATTGGTCGATGAAGAATCCTGCTTGAAGATTCTTAGCTTGAATAATGACTTTCAAGTGTGTTAATCCAATTCCCTCTTCCACCCAAACAATCAGACTCCATGTTTATTGAATAGGACTAGGGTAAAAAAGTTCTGGTCATCGTCATTTAAATAAATATTAATACGGTGAAAAACTTATGTAAACAGCAAAAGCAGATTGAGATGTTATTTGGTAGTATACTGTGGTTAACCAATTTTAAACAACAATGTTTAGTTTGTGTGGAACTATTTTTAGGACCTGAACTGTTATCTCTCCAATCCCTGCAGCAAGTGCCATTTTTTAGCTACATTAGTTACTATGTTCTTAGAAGAAAAGCATTATTTTAAACTGCCTGTCACAAAATCTCTGTTGCCACTTGCTGGGATACACAAAGTTTTGTATGCAGCTAATCTTTAATTTTAGTGCTAAAACATGTTCATATTAGTTACTGTATTTCTCATGCATTTTTTTGCTTGTTCAATAAAGAGAAACATTTTGACAGTGAAGTGGAGTATTATGCAAGTGCAATTTTACAGCTAGAGTACGAAACTACTAATGGAATGACCAAAATTTCACAGGATGCTGATGCCATTTTAGTGTTAAATGAATCTTTCCAAAGTGAGACACATCTGAAGTTTCCATGCAAACTTTGTAGAAAAAGAGGTGGTCATTTCAGATTCTTACCTTGATTTCTGAAGCTGGATTAAGTAGTTGGTGGCCTTCCTCCCTTGACTCCTTGTAACGCTCTATCATGGACTGCATACTGCGAAATTGAAGTTTATTGATAGAGATGGACTAGTATATTTCGTTGTTGTTGTACTTTATGTGGTATTACTTCCAGAATCGTAAAATGAATGCACAAACAAGTTGAGGTACATGTACATCTGCATGGTGCAAATGCATAAGTGCCCTCATGTCAACCCCCCAAATCCTCATCGACCTTTGAAATATCTATTGAAAGTTGTTACCGTTAGTACTGAAATCATCATTGAAGTGTGAGAGACCTAGCGGATTTTCCCTATGGTTGTACCCATCCAGGTCCGTCATCTCAGGGCATCATCCAACTTTTTTGGATATTTGAATTCCAAGAAGAAATTTGCTGGCAAACATGCGAAGCGGATTCCATTTTTGGATTAATTTAACGTTTCATTGAATTTCAAATCGGGAGAATCTAATGTATTAACAGATGTGTTGAGCTATCCCAATTGTTAAGTATGTTGAGCACTTGTGTTATAAGCTTTGAAGAGCTAAAAATTGAGTACCACATTGATCTTAACTGTCACAAGAAGCAGCAGGTGCGGAAGTTTTGGCTTCCGGTTGCATGGTGTTCATCTAGTTGAAAATGATTCGCTATGTAGTCCAGAATGTTCTTCATATGAATAGATTAGTAGAGAATCTTAGGAGGACATTTTAACAGGTATAAGACCACATAACTGATGGCCGACTGTCCATTTCGGCCGAGAATGTACCAAGACATGAGCAAATTGTTGAGTGCATTTGTCTTCTCAAATTGGCAAGGGGAACTAAAAAAGCAAAGGTTTAATAGCTGCATTCAGCAATACCAGAAGCATCTTTGAGTCATTTGATAAGGATAATTTCATCTTAGGACTTCCATAGCCAACAAAGGGTATGATTCTCATTCTTGCTGTAGTGGATTGGTTGTTACCAAAATGGCATACTTCATTCCCTTTTTGAAGTCATCTGATGCAACAGACACTGTTAGTTGTTCTTTTCAGAAGTTGCGAGGCCATTGTTGGACTTTGTCATCTTTAAACATGTGGTTAGACAGAAATGTTCAACAGAAGCTCCGGCAATATGATGGGATATTGATGACAGGAGGAGCACTACCAGTTATGCATTCACATTGGGCTCTGGAATATTCTCATGGGCATCCAAAAAACAAGACTCAGTGGCACAATTTACTGCAGAAGCTGAATATATCGTGGCTACAACAACCACTAGTCAAGCAATATGGCTTCGAAGAATTCTAGAAGACATTAGAGAAGCATAGACAAATTCTACTCCAATATTTTGTGACAACAAGTACGCGATTGCTATCTCAAAAAATCTAGCCTTTCATGGACGAATTAAGTATATCGATATTAAATATCACTTCATTTGAGAAGCATAGAGTAATGGAGAGATCTAGCTCAAATATTGTAGGATGGAGGATCAAGCTGTGGACATTTTCACTAAGGCGCTACCCCAAGCCAAGTTTGAGATGTTGAGAAGCATGCTTGAAGTTTCACGAAATTGGACCAAGGAGGAGTGTTGAAATAGTGATCCGATTTTTAGAAGTCTCTAGTTCAAGATATTTAGAGAATAGATACTTGGATGAATAGTCTAGAAAGTTGTGAGAAATATCTAAGATATTACTAGAAGAGTTTTTAGAAAATATTTAATATATTTATAGAAAAGTAATGTGATACAAGTAGAAAAATCTAGAGAAAAAACTATGTAACTTGCTCTAGAATTTTCCTTAATAGCGGTGGAAGAGGGCCATAAATAGCCAATCCCTCTCCACTTGAAGGTCCCACCCATCACAAGAAACTAAGTCCCTTGTACGAGCCTTCATAATATAAAACTATTCTTATGTTTTTTTGCTCTCTACCTTGTCTTCCTTTGCTTGATAAGTCCACGCACTACACTAGCACTCACCAAATTACTCACTCACTTACCGAAAAAACCACGCTTCCCCAAATCCAATAGATATTTTACTGGGAATAACATGAAGAATTGGGATTTTGGCATTTCTCAGGTGTTCTTTGCCTACAAATAAGCGAATGGAAGCATGAAGAAGACCCCATTTGGAGCATATATATATAGGTCGAGTCCTCAACATTTCCTTGATCTTGTTCCATTTTCACAAAGAGGCTAGAATAAGTGATGATGATAAGGCTTTTGCAGAACATATTCAAAGGGTTTATGAGGAGGTAATAGCAGAACTGAAGGCTAACAATGAAGCCTATTGGATGAAGGATTTTCAGGAGAGAGACTCGGTACATGTTCATCCGAAGCGTGAGGTGTTCCCTAAAGGCAATCACGACGAACTTAAGTCGATGAAGATCGGACCTTCCAAAGCCTTGAAGAAAATCTTACTTATTTCGAAGAGCTACTATTCGAGTTACAGATTACAGATTAGCCTAACTATAATGTTTCTGACCACCATGGTTTTGAGGGGATTGACAGAAAGGTTTCTGCAGTTGAAGATCAAGTTAGTCAACTGCCGAAAGAACCTTAAAGACGCCATTGAAGATGAGTTAAATGCTAAAGAAGTGAGTTAGACAACTTCAATCCAGATTTTTGGTGAAATGGCTAGGTAAACCTGCAAGTGAAAGCATTTGGATTTTTTTGTTAAAACCTTCACCATCGAGCTTGATTTTTTCTGGCCCATCTGATTCAGGAGCATAATCATTTAATACTCTAAGCGTTTTTTTTTTTTCTTTATTCAATCTTTTCTTAATTTGTTAGGTTCTTAATTTGTAATTGAGGGTTGAGATTGTTTTTTGTCCGCAATCACGTATAAATAGGTCTTTTGAGTCTCTTTCTCTTTAGCTTTTCTCTAAATCCCAGAATATGGAAATTCTACATGTACATGATAGATTATTATCAGATTTAATTTTCAACTGGCAATAGAGCAAGAAGCAATGTATTTCACTAACTCCAAACCATTTATTTTCCTCTACGTTTGTCAATTTCCATGCTTCGATATCAAGGCATATCTAGCTTATGCATAGGTGGAATGTCCTTGCATTTAAATATTGAACCACACTTTTTTAATATTCCGAGTTTTTAAGTTAGTCGACACCAATGTAAATGGCAAAACAAGTCCCTACCTTCATTTCTTTATTCAAACCTATCCCCACCTTTCGAAATTGTCAAAATAAATCCATATTTTTTTAGATTGCATCGAATCTATCAATCCTACAAGTAATCTCCCCCGATCCAAAAGATATTCGACTTACGTTTTTTACCCTTCAGCATTATATATTGTCAACTTTGTCACTAAGGCCCGACCACCCCCCCAC